>CM034153.1:26463589-27169616 GCA_019776745.2 Taxus chinensis
GGAGAATACCATCTTCCTCTAATGAAAATCAATCAAATATCCCCTCAAGGGGTATCTAAGACTCAATCTCTGCTCTGGCTGCAAGGTAGAATATGTCATGAGGAATTTGCTGCAAAATCTTACTCTACAAATATGTACCCACTGAAGTGGTCATAGCCACATGTCTCCATCTACTCAGGTTGTCTACAATGACATTCTCCTTCCCCTTCACATGCTCTATCTCCATATTTTACTCACAAAGAAAATCCATCCAACGCCACTAATAAGCATTGAGATTGGGCTGCGTGAAGAGGTGGCGAAGACTCAAGTGATCAGTCCTAAGTGTAAATCTCCAGCCACGAAGGAAGTGTCTCCAATGCACCAAGGTGTGCACAACTGCTAAAATCTCAAGATCATGACTCGGATAATTAAGATCAAATCATTGAGTTTGCAAGACTCAAAAGCAACTACTCTACCCTCCTGCATCAACAAACCTCCAAATCCTGCCAAAGAAGCATCTGTGCAAACGTAGAACTCACCCTGAGGATCTGGCATTGTAAGAATAGATGCTATCGTGATGCATTCCTTCAGTGTCTTGAAGGCCTGCTCACATCTATCTGACCAAACAAAATTCTTCCCTTTCTGCTGAAGGGAAGTGATGGGATGTGTAATCTAAGAAAAGTCCTAAAAAAATCTCCTGTAATATCCTCCCAAACCCATGAAGTTGCACGCCTCAGTCACAATAGAGGGTGTTGTCCAATCCATAATAGCTTGAATCTTGGAAGGATCAACTGCGATACCTTCCCCAGAAATGATGTGGCCCAAATATTGTACCTCTATCTGGAAGAACGGACACTTCTCCAGGTTCCCGTAAAGATGTTGTTCTCGAAGACACTGAAGAACCTGATGAAGGTGCTCCTTGTGCTCCTCATGCGTACGTGAGTAAATTAGAAATTCGTCAAGTAATATGAGCACAAAATAATTCAAAAATGTCCTAAATACCCCATTCATCAAGCTCATGAACATTATGGGGGCATTCGTCAGACCAAAAGGTACCACTGTGAACTCGTAGTGGCCATATCTCATATGGAAGCCGGTATTATGAATATCTACCTCCATGATCCTCAACTGATGATACCTTGACTTAAGATCTATCTTGGATAAAACTGTATCTGCTTCATCTGATTAAATAAATCATCAATGCATGGAAGGGGGTAATGATTCTTGATCGTTACTTTGTTCAGCTGGCGGTAATCAATACACAACTGCAGAGATCCATCCTTCTTCTTCACAAAAGTCACTTGTGCACCCTGAGGGGATACACTAGGATGGATTAGGCTTTTCTCTAGAAGGCCCTCAAGCTGCAACTTGAGATCACAGATCTTAGGGTTATTCATCCGATAAGGTTCTCATGAGATAGGCTTTGCACTCGGAACAAGATCTATGTGAAAATTGATCTCACGTGGGGGAGGTAACCTCTGTAGATCCCCTAAAAAGAAATCAGGAAACTCTCTCAAGATATGATGGTCACCAAGGGATGGTCCATTGGACTCATCCTCTGATATGTCACTAATCGTAATAGAATACATCTAACAACCTCGTCGCACACACTGCTTAAGCTGCATAGCGGAGATGGTGCGAATGGAAATGGGCCTCCTAACTCCCACTATCACTAACTCAACTCCTAGATCATCAGTAAAAGAAATAGTATTATGGTAATAGTCCACTCTATCTCTATGTGTAGACAACCAGTCCATGCCCAAGATGACATCATAAGAACCCAACGGAAGGATTTGAAGATCTGAGGTAGTTGTGAAGGGTCCCAAATCTACTACACACTCCTTAACAAAGGATTCTACATAAATTTTGGCTCTAGAAGCCATCTCAACGTCCTAACTACAACCCTACCTAACTACCACCAACCTACAATGCTCTACTAAGGATGATGCAATAAAAGAATTAGACGAACTATAATCATACAATATAGAGGTAGAAATACCACCAATACTACATGTTGTCTCTATCACGGTACTCTGGTGCTTAGCCTAGCGGTTCTCAATCGCTATGTAGATCCAATGGATCTGTCCCATATCTCCAATAGTAGGCTCTGAAATATGTTTCTTACCCTTGTTGTTATGGTTCTATGGGCACTCTCTCCAATGATGTCCAGCGATGCCATAACCATAACATTTTCTCAGTCCTCTCCAGTGAGATGCAGCTCTAGTCAGTACTCTAGAAGTATGTGATGTGGATCCTCATGACCCGTCTATAGAATGTTGAGGTCTCTACTAATGAGCTCCTACTGACTAAGCTCTTAGTACACCTTTTTTCATGATGGGACCCTTAGGAGGAAGCCCCATAATCTGCCTCCTCTATACGTCGAATCTCTGAGGAGGTATGTAAGGTGGGTGGGTCTGCTATTGTTGCTGTTAAGGTGGATAATGAGGTGGCGTGAAGGAAGATTGTCCCAAACCCTGTCCACCACGAGGATGTGGAATTCACCCCCTTGATCTGTTATCCTGCATCTGTTGGATGTGGCTTTGAACTCTGTCTCTAGTCTGTTGTGTCTTCCCCTGTGTCTCCTCTATAATATAAGCCTTCTCCACGGCCTCTACTAATGTCTATGGGTAATGAATGTGCACCGCACAACCCAAATCCAATTTCAAGACTCGGATGAACCTGTGAATCCATACCTACTCATCCTATATATAATCGACATACTAGAGTAGGTCCAGGAATCGAATCTCATACTCAGCTACAGTCATAGACACCTGACAGAGGTTGTGGAACTTGTCTATCCACTGCTGATTAAACCTCCTAGGTTAATACCTGCTCTTAAAACACTCCTCAAAAATCTCCTAGGTAATTGTCTTTGAGTCAACATGGAGCTTCTTCTCCTTGGTCCTCCACCAGACTCCTACTTCATCCCTCAGAAGATGGATTGCAACACGATATTTTGTGTTGCTAGTAAAAGGGCAGAGCTTGAAGCATCTACTCAAGCTCACCAACCAGACCTTTACTTGAAAACCTCCTATATCTCCATATTAGTGAGATGGTCATAGGTTTAGGATCTCCCTGATATGGTCTGCAACTGATGACTGACGACCCCTAGGTCTCTCTTTGCATGCACCTCTCTCTACCTAGGGCTCCGAGATCCATCCCTATACCCTGAAACCTTGTCTCCATGTCCCCTCTATGGTGACTTTTCCCTAGCCTACTCCATGTAGAGGTTTTCTACCCCATGCTCCTCGTTGTGTTGAGGAGATGCCTAAGCCTAAACTGATGGCTCCATATTTTGTCTAGCAAGTCATCCTCTTAAGGACCTGTTATCCAAAATTTTCCCCCAAGGTAAATTTTGATAACATGCATCAAATTCTTTAGTCCCAAGCAATTATATTGATTCAGGGCGAAAAGTCATGTTTCTAGGGTCCCCTCATATTTTTCTAACTCCCCTGTCCAAGTAGAAGAGAGAAAGTTCTGAGGAAAGGTAAGAAAAATTGCAAAAAATAGGCTCGGGCCAGAAAAAATCATGAAAAATGGCTAAGTCCTAGTCCTCGCAAAATTTGGGACGTGAGGGACATCTAGGCGTGAACCGGCCGAAAGACCGCCAGGCGGTCTGCCCAGCATTTGGGACAAGTGGGACAAAGGGATGCGCTTGACGCGGAAATCCGAACTGGCCGAAAAATGGGAAAATTTGACTAACTGTTGAAACAGGCAGTCTGGGACATCTGGGCAGTTAGTACGCGGAGGATGCAAGTACGAAAAGACTTAAGGAAGTTGGGCCGAAGGTACGCGAAGTACGCGAACCGGCTGGATCGGCCGAAATGAGAACTTTCAGTCCGGGACGCGCGGGACAAAAGTACGCGAACCGGCCGAACCGGGCGAATCGGGAAAATTTGTCCCAAACAGTCCGGGACAGCTGGGACAAAAGGGCGCGAACTGGACAGTTCGGCCGAAACAGGGAACTTCAGCACTGGGACAAAGGGACGCGCGGGACGCGGATAGCCGAAGGAGCCGAAAGCCAATCAGATCACGCCACGTGTCACCGGCAGAAAAGGGACATGGAAGCCCATTTCGGGCGGTTCGGAAGGATTTTTCCTGCGCAGCATATGGGACAAATGGGACAAAGGGACGCGTGGGACGCGAAAAGCCGAAGCGGCTGAAGGAGAAGAAGAAAAGTCAACATTCGGTCCGGAAACTTCAAACGGCCATAACTTTTGACTCCGAGCTCCGATTTTCACAAAATTAGACTTTCTGGAACGAGCACGACGTCCTCTACGCCACAAAATTGGATTTCTTATTTTTGATGAGGGTAGATATGTTTAAATAAGAAGAAACATATTCGGCTCCAGTCAGTTAATGCTCATTCCCGTCAAATGACAGAAAACGCCTGCCAGGCCCAAAATAGCTGCCCGCACTCAGAAGGCCATAACTTTTGTATTTCTCAACGAAATCGCATAAAATTGGTACCGTTGGAATCATGGTTCCGAGCCCGATGCACAGAAATCAAGAAATTCCAGATTTGATTATAAATGATTGATTTTTTTAAGGAAACGTGGCCGGGTTCAGAACAGTGTTTTATTTGGTAGTTGGGAGTGCAATTAAGAGGCATGGTCATCATTCTTTCTCTGCTGCAGCACATGGGATAGTATGGGGAGCCTTTTGACAAGTAATGTATCAACCATTTCACTCAATTTAATGCCTCTTACAGGTGGTTGAAGGACAGATTTCGGGATTTCCATTTTCCCTTCTCTTCTCCTTCTCATTTTTTCTATAAATTGGAGTGTTGGGCTCATTGTAAAAGAGAGAGTTTTTGGGTAGCAAAGCTCTGCCAAAATTGCTTTGTGAAGCCAGTGTGTTGTAGGCCCTTGTAGTGGACTCCTTGCATGGTGATCCAGGCCCTTATCTTGTAATAGATTGAACTGTGCATATCATGAAGCAATAAAATACCAGTTTGTGGATGTATCTTCCCCTGCTGTGTTTTCTTGCATTCTTCTTGCCCCTTTAATCTTTCTATAAGAATATTGTGTCTATTTATTATGTTCTTGCAGGGATTCATTATCATTGTGTATGCTTGGAATATTGTTGTGAATGCATTTTGCTAGATTATGGTGAACTGTCATCACCTCTTCTAGTGTGCACTTTGCCTCTGTATTTCACACATTTGGAGATTACTCTCACACCCTCCTTTTCTGGTGTATCACCGCTTTAGTGTAGGCTTTCATTTTATGCATTCTCTCTCCCTGGTCCCTTGGAAATTTAGATTAGAACAGTTAGCTTATCCTGCATTAGAGTAGATTGTGGCAGGTAGTTTAGGAGCAAGAACCAGCTTTCTCTGGAGGTCTATCTCAAGTAGTAAGTCCCACAACTTGGAGATAGTACCCATGTTATCCAATCACACCGTGAGTTCAAGTATATCTCCAGGGGTGCTGTGATTCGGTGATAACAGTTCTGGCACGCCCGGTGGGACCTTAGAGGTCTTTACTTTCATTACAACAAGATTGATGTGCACTTGTTGTAAGTTCCAGCTTTGAAGGAGCTTTAAAATCACACATCTGGCGACTCCAAAAGAGGCATAATCTGCTGGTTTCTGCAGTCCAAGCCTGGAAAATTTATGAGAAGAATACAGACCAGGTCAAGAACTAGGGAGGAAGGATTGTTTGTTTATCTGCATCTATCTCCAGGCAGAGAAAGAAGGGGAAGAAGAGCTCAAAGATCTGCGTCTCCACCTAATAGAACTTTGTCTACACCTCCACCTGGTAGACCTTTTCTCGCATCAACAAGGGTTCTCAGACCAATCAGAATGGCACAACCACTAAATCCCTTTGTCAATTTCACTGGCAGCAGCCCACTTGCCCTCAATGCACAGAATCCAGTTCCAATTGCAGCATTGAAGAACATTCCATTTTTCACTGGAGAAAATCATACCACTCCTGGTGATCATGTCAAAGACATTGCTAACGTCTGTGTAATCCATGAGATAAATGAAATGGATGTGGCTATCAAATTGCTGGCATCATCGTTCAAAGGGAAGGCATTGCAATGGTTCAGGAGCCTTGAAGCTGGTTCTATCACGAATTGGAATCAGTTATGCATAGTTCTCCATGAGCAGTTTGGGGAAAAGGGAGACAATTTGTCTCTACTAGAACAATTGACAACTATCAAGAGAGCCCCCAACGAGCAGCTGAATGACTTCAACTTCAGATTTCAAAGGTCTTGGGATAGGATTCCAGTGGCAGTCAGGCCAACAGCAGAAGGTGCTTTTCTATATTACCTTAAAGCTTTGAATTCTGATATTTCTATGTTAATTCAATCTATGGGAGGCACAACCTTACCTGCTGCTTATAGCATTGCCATTAGAGCCGAAAACTGTCTTATTCAAGCTGGTAAGCTAGCTCCTAGGCCTCCCATGCCCTTGTATCCGAACTTAGAAAATCCAAGCACTAGTCAAGCACCCACTTTGGCTCCTATTCCCACCCCTAGAAATCAAATTTCAAATGAGACTTCTACTTCATCCTCTAGTGCTTCAAATGAACTCCAAGAGGTCATGAAACAATTGCAAAATTTGGGAAATGAGCTGGTTACTATCAAAAGACAGCAAGCTCAAAGTGCTAGACCGTATCAGCCTCAAGCTCAGCCTAACAGGTAGCCATATCAACCTCAAAGACCACCCAATCCAGCTGCAAATCAAAGCCAAGTAAGGCCTCCCGCTAATAGACCATTTCAGCCCTATAATCCCAATGCTACATCTGCATCCAGAGCTTTGGTGCCAGTCCAAAATAACATGGCCCAAGAATATGATTGGTGTTTCCCATGCAGTCAGCCACATAACCAATCAATGTGCTTTAACGGTGCATTAAATCAGGCTCTTATGGTGCAAACCATTGGTGGGTCGCAAGAGTCCAGCCACGAAGGAGATCAGCAGCAGGAAGCACCTCAGCAAGGAACATCTCTGAACGAAACTACTCTTGTCAATTGGCAGGCTGAAGATTTCTGTGGTATGAATCAAATACCCTCTCAAAGTGTTGCAGCCAACACAAGGTCAAAGAGGAAAAAATTGGGTGAAGAACAGCCATTGGCTTCAAGTAATCCACAACCTTCTACCACTCCACAAGCCGCTGGCAAACAAACTGTAGATCCAAACATGCAAGGAGCATCCATACCAGCTCCTAAACCAACTCAGATGCCAGCTGCTGCCGCTCATTTGCAAGGAATGAACGTGCAGGCCAAGGGAAAGCAGAGGGATACTTCATCTCCATTCAGTATCATTGATCAGATGAAGAAGAAAAATGTAAACATATCCATGTGGGAATCACTATCTATCCCAGGACAGAGAGATTTGCTACAAGCTGCCATGAAGGACTGGTCAACTTCAAATCAACAAGTCCAAATGCAAGAGAAGGTACTCACAAATGCTGCCCAGCCTGAAGGAAATCATGGAGGACAGCAAGGTAAAATGTTGAAGCCCCCTCCATTTTATGTTTCATTGATCATAGGAGATAAGTTGGTGCATAATTACATGATCGATTCGGGAGCAAGCAGCTCAGTCATGCCAAAACAGATAGCTGATCAGCTAGGACTCCAATATGAAACCATCTCCAAGGGTGTAGTGCAATTAGACAGGACAGCAGTGACAATGGTTGGAGTAATCAAAGGTCTGAGCCTCACACTGCACGCATGTCCTAACGTAATAGTGTTACAAGATGTGTCAGTCATAGACCTGCCACCACTCTTTGCATTATGCTTGTCAAGAGACTTCACTGCTAAAATTGGAGGCTATCTTTCGGCGGATTGGTCACACATGTTGTTCAGAACAAGATATGGAACCAAAGCCACAATCAGATCTGAACCTATTGCAAACTTTCATATTGAGCCTTACACTCCAAGCCAAATCAATACCAACTGTTCAGCGTTTGATCAAGAAGATTATCCAAGCACTGATGAAGCTGACACCAAGGTTGGAAGCATCCCAGATTTGACTCTCGATGAATGGGCAAGAAAGGTGCATGCTTTTGATCCTTATCAAGAAATAGAAGAATCTGAGATGGGAGTCTATTGTTTACATGAAGAGAATCAACCTCTCCCTAGCATCACCAAGCCAGATCATAAGGACAAGAATGAAGTATGGAAATTGTTCTTTGATGGGTCAAGGAGTAGACAAGGTGCAGGAGGAGGAGCTATGCTCATTTCACCGCAAGGTATAAGGTATTACTCAGCCTTCCGTTTCTAGTTTGCATGTTCAAACAACACAGCTGAGTATGAAGCCTTAATTCATGGACTGCACTGGGCAAAGAAGAAGTGCATCAGGAATTTACAAGTGTTTGGTGATAGTGAGTTGATCGTAAACCAAGTCAAAGGAAAAAATGCTGCCAAAAATGATCTGTTGAAGAACTACAAAAATCAGGTATGGGATCTTATTGAAGATTTTGAAGCTTTTAGCATCATTTCCATCCCAAGAAAAAAGAATGAAGCCGCTGACAGGCTGGCAGCAATTGGGGCTGCGTTTGATGTTGTAGAAAGTATCAAAAGTGAGAAAACTCAGCCTCATATCAAAGTGGTTGTGAGACCAGCTGTTCCGGATAACAACACAAGTTGGCAAGTCTTCGAGAATGATCAACAAATTGTTAATTTCCTGCAAGAAGAAGCTGAGTTCTCCATGAGAAATCAAGACAAGCTGGAGCAGCAGTATGGTGACCAAGTGGTGCAGCTTAGGACTAACAAATTTCCAAAAGGCCTCATAACCTTGGAGTCAATCTTCAACCCGAATGATCAGTTCTGGAAGGAGAAAGCGAACATTCAAGTAAAGGGTGAAGATTCAGAGCCTATTTTAGTAGAAGAAGGCAAGACATTGCAAATTGGCAAAGTAAGTACCTCACAAGAGAAATCTGATTTTGTTCAGCTTTGTCAAGAATTCCCAGATGTCTTTGCTTGGACTTACAAAGATTTAAGAGGTTTCAACCCAAAATTGGCACAACATACTATTGAGTTGGATCCGGAATCCAAGCCTGTCAGGAAAAAGCAAAGGCCAGTAAATCCTCATATCGAGCCTCTCATGAGAAAAGAGTTAGGCAAGCTCATTGAGGCCAGTATCATCTTCCCCATCAAACACTCAAGTTGGGTTGCAAACTTGGTGCCGGTAAGAAAGAGAAATGGAGAAATAAGATTGTGTGTGGACTTTCGCGATCTAAATAGAGCATCACTCAAAGATCATTATCCGCTTCCATCAATGGAACAAATATTACAGGTTGTAGCTGGTTCAGAAAGGTTTTCATTGCTAGATGGATATTCAGGCTATAATCAAATAATGGTAAAAGAAGAAGATCAATTCAAGACGGCCTTCACTACAAAATGGGGCACATATGCTTACAAGAAGATGCCATTTGGACTGTCAAATGCCGGAGCAACATTTCAGCGAGCTATGGATATGGCGTTCAAAGGCTTGATCAACAAGATAGTGCTGGTATACCTAGATGATATCACTGTCTTCTCAAAGAATGCAGCAGACCATCTCTTTCACCTCAGACAAGTATTTCAGAGGTGTAGAAGGTTCGGAGTGTCATTGAATCCAAAGAAGTGTGTATTCTTGGCACACGAAGGCAAACTGTTGGGCCACATTGTCTCTAGGGAAGGGCTAACAATTGATCCTGAAAGGGTTGAAGCCATCCGAACGCTTCCATTACCACACCACAAGAAATCTCTCCAAAGCTTCTTAGGAAGGATAAACTTTGTCCGCAGATTTGTGCCTAATTTTGCCACTCTTGTGAAGCCTCTAACAATGATGTTGAAGAAGAGTCTGGCATTCAAATGGACAGCAGAAGGCAAAGAGAGTTTTGAAAACATCAAGCATGCAATATCACAAGCTCCAACTCTTATCAACCCAGACTTTTCAAAGGACTTCATGTTGTATGCATTTGGAGGATCAGATACAATCTCAGCTATCTTGACACAGCTGAATAGAGAAGGTTCAGAACAGCCCATAGCATTCTTCAGTCAAACCTTGGAAGATTACGAAATAAAGTATTCTTTCATCGAAAAGCATGTCCTTGCTGTCATCAGGAGCTTGAAGAAGTTCAGACATTTGGTCTCAAACAATAAGATTCAACTGCTGGTGTCTCATGCTGGTGTCAAAGACTTCCTCCTAAATAAGGATTTAAATGAGAAGAGAGCAGGTTGGATCACTCGGGTGATGGAATATGATATTGAAATCAAAGTGACCAAGCTAGTTCGTGGCAAAGGCTTGTGTGAGCAGCTCGCTTCCAAACAACCAGACGAGTCAAAAAGTGAAGAGGATGTTGTCTTGCTACTACAGAATGATCAAGAACAACCAGCTGATGATGCACCTGTCCCATGTTGGACTCAAGACTTGGTGCATTACCTCCAAACAGGCTTGTGCCCTCTAGAAGTGAGCAAAGCAAAGAGGAGATACTTCAGATTACAAGCCATTCCATATGTGCTTGTTGATGGAGTTTTGTTTAAAAGGGACATCAATGGAGTTCTATTAAGATGCATTGGAACAGGTCAAGTTGAGAAGATCCTACATGAGTTCCATGACGGGGAAGCAGGAGGCCACTTTGCTCCGCGAGTGACAGCTCTCAAAATCATGAAAGCTGGTTACTATTGGCCTACTGTGTTCAATGATTGCTACTCATGGGTCAAGAAATGCAAGAGATGTGCATTCTTCACAGGGAAAGAAAGGTTAGCAGCGCTGCCCCTTTGTCCAATTTCAGTAAATCAGCCATTCATGCAATGGGGATTGGACTTCATTGGGGTTATCAATCCCAATTCAAGTCAAGGCCACAAGTGGATACTAACAGCAACAGACTATTTCACCAAGTGGACTGAGGCAGTGGCACTCAAGGAGGCAAATGAATCTAATATCTTAGATTTCTATGAAGGGATAGTCACGAGGTTTGGTGCCCCTGCCACTATCATATCAGACAATGCATTGGCATTCCTTGGCACAAAGAAATGGGCTGTCAAGAATTGTGTGTATCTCAGCACTTCATCGAACTATTACCCTCAAGGTAATGGCCAAGCCGAGTCTACAAACAAGAACCTACTAAGAATCATCAGAAGGACTCTGGATGAGAATCAAAGGACTTGGCACTGCAAAGCTCAAATCAGCTCTATGGGCTGATAGGATCACACCCAAGAGATCTACAGGAAGCTCTCCATACAAGCTTGTTTACGGGAAAGAAGCGGTTCTACCTATATCACTTGAGTTGCCAGCATTGGAGCTCATGAAACAGTTGGAACTAGCTGAGTTTGAACCTATGGAAATCAGGTATGCAGAGCTGATGGAATTAGAAGAGACAAGAGAGCACGCAATGCAGACCATAGAAAAGGATAAAGCATTGGTCAAAAAGAGTTTTGACAAGAAAGCTAAGGCCAGGATATTGCAAACTGGAGATTTGGTACTGAAGTGGGATGCTGATCGTGAAAAACCAGGAAAGCACTCCAAGTTTGATGCCATCTGGAGTGGCCCATACATGATCATTGAATGCAAAGGTAGCAATGCTTTCCGACTGGCTAAGTTGGATGGTGAAGAATTGCAGATTCCAGTCAATGGGATCTATCTCAAACGTTGCTACTAGAAAGATAGATTTTCACCCTTGTAAATATTAATTTAGAATTTCCATTCCTCTAAGTGCTTATGCACATTGTACTGCTGTTAGAGTAGTTTTTTATTTCCCTAAGTGCTTGTGCACATGTCCTATTGCTTCTAGTATGTGCATGTTTGCAGTTCATCAAGCTCCTGGAAAAGAATTTGCAGCCACAGGAAAACCAGCTCAACGAATGTTTCAATGGCTCAAGGACACAGGTTTTCAAATTTCAGATCAGCTGAGAGGTTATCAAACAGACTCCATGCCCAATGGATTGCTACAAGCAACTGGCCGTTCTACCTAGCAGGCAGGTACCCCGCTGAGTCGCCAAATTGTTATCCAAAATTCACCCCCAAGGTAAATTTTGATAACATGCATCAAATTCTTTAGTCCCAAGGCAATTATATTGATTCAGGGTGAAAAGTCATGTTTCTAGGGTCCCCTCATATTTTTCTAACTCCCCTGTCCAAGTAGAAGAGAGAAAGTTCTGAGGAAAGGTAAGAAAAATTGCAAAAAACAGGCTCGGGCCAGAAAAAATCATGAAAAATGGCTAAGTCCTAGTCCTCGCAGCATTCGGGACAAAGGGACGAACCGGCCGAAAGGCCGCTAGGCGGTCTGCGCAGCATTTGGGACATTTGGAACAAAGGGACGCGGATAGACCGAAATCCGAACTGGCCGAAAAATGGAAAAAGACTAACTGTTGAAACAGTAGTCAGACATCAGTACGCCAAGTCTGGCCGAAAAGACTTAAGGCACCGGAACAGGTTGGGCCAAAACGCGAAGTATGCGAACCGGCCAGATTGGCCGAAATGAGCCCGGGACAGTTGGGACAAAAGGGCGTACACGAACCGGGAACTGGGCGAATCGGGAAAATTTGTCCCAAAAGTCCGGGACAAGCTGGAACAAGAGTACGCGAACCGGCCGGTTCGGCCGAAACTAGGGAACTTTAGCACTGGGACAAAGGGGACGCGTGGGACGTGGGAGCCAAGGAGCCGGCCAATCAGATCACGCCACGTGTCACCAGGCAGAAAAGGGACATGGAAGCCCATTTCGGGCGGTTCGGAAAAGCTGACAAAGGGAATGGCCGAAGGCAGAGAAGAAAAGTCAACGTTTGACCCGTGAAACTTCAAACGGCCATAATTTTTGACTCCGAGCTCCGATTTTCACAAAATTGGACTTTCTAGAACGAGCACGACGTCCTCTACGCCACAAAAATTGGATTTCTTATTTTTGATGAGGGTAGATATATTTAAATAAGAAAAACATATTCGGCTCCAGTCAGTTAATGCTCATTCCCGTCAAATGACAGAAAACGCCTGCCATGCCCAAAATAGCTGCCCGCACTCAGAAGGCCATAACTTTTGCATTTCTCAACGAAATCACATAAAATTGGTACCGTTGGAATCGTGGTTCCAAGCCCGATGCACAAAAATCAAGAAATTCTAGATTTGATCATAAAATAATTGAGATTTTTTAAGGAAACGTGGCCGGGTTCATAACAGTGTTTTATTTGGTAGTTGGGAGTGCAATTAAGAGGCATGGTCATCATTCTTTCTCTGCTGCAGCACATGGGACAGTATGGGGAGCCTTTTGCAATTAATTTTCAATCATTTCACTCAATTTAATGCCTCTTACAGGTGGTTGAAGGATAGATTTCAGGATTTCCATTTTCCCTTCTCTTCTCCTTTTTTTTCTATAAATTGGAGTGTTGGGCTCATTGTAAAAGAGAGATTTTTTGGGTAGCAAAGCTCTGCCAAAATTGCTTTGTGAAGCCATTGTGTTGCAGGCCCTTGTATTGGACTCCTTGCATGGTGATCCAGGCCCTTATCTTGTAATAGATTGGACTGTGCATATCATGAAGCAATAAAATACCAGTTTGTGGATGTATCTTCCCATGCTGTGTTTTCTTGCATTCTTCTTGCCCCTTTAATCTTTCTATAAGAATATTGTGTCTATTTATTATGTTCTTGCAGGGATTCATTAACATTGTGTATTCTTGGAATATTGTTGTAAATGCATTTTGCTAGATTATGGTGAACTGTCATCACCTCTTCTAGTGTGCACTTTGCCTCTGTATTTCACACATTTGGAGATTACTCTCACACCCTCCTTTTCTGGTGTATCACTGCTTTAGTGTAGGATTTCATTTTATGTATTCTCTCTCCCTGGTCCCTTGGAAATTTAGATTAGAACAGTTAGCTTATCCTGCATTAGAGTAGATTGTGGCAGGTAGTTTAGGAGCAAGAACCAGCTTTCTCTGGAGGTATATCTCAGGTAGTAAGTCCCACAACTTGGAGATAGTACCCATGTTATCCAATCACACCGTGAGTTCAAGTATATCTCCAGGGGTGCTGTGATTTGGTGATAACAGGACCCTCCGCGTATAGCGGTATTGACGTTCTGAAGCGTCTGTAAAATCTGAGGAAGAATGGCCGCTATAGCCTGATTTGGCGGTGGTAAATCTAGATCTACGTGAAAGAACCCCTTATCTGGTCTACACCTCTAGCAAAGACCAATGTGATAGTTAGTTCATCATTTTAGGTCTTGTTTCAGTTTTCTATGTTCTCTAAATTATACAATTATTAGATAGTGTGGTTTTCTAGGTTTAAAAGAAACAATTTTTCACTAGGTTAAAATTTTATGTCTCATGTTTTCTAGGGTGCCCAAGGGTCCAATATTTGAACCCACAGATCTAATACCAAATGTAATGCCTGCAAAAATTACATTCTAGGAACACATTAAAAACTTAACACTTATCCCAAAAATTTTGACTACATTTTATTTTGTTCAAGTGAAAAAGGTTACAAGGGTGTTAACCCTTAGAGTACATTAATTTAATTTGCACCAAAATCTCAAATTCACAAATGATGGAATAGGTTTAGTTAAATGATTAAATATTTTTTATTTACTTTATCTCTAAGGTCAATTAATTAAAGGTCATTTAGTAAGGTGCACTAATTTAAATTACTTGGTTAAGTATTTTCTCCTCTTTAATAATAATCAAACCCAAAACAAGTTAACCTTATTACTTAGTTATTTTAAATTCATTATCCTATTGGCTTAAAGTCCTTTCCATTAATTTCCTAAAGAATACTAAGAATTAACAATGACTTTGCACCCTAAGACAATTAAATGGCCCCATTCCCCCATTTACACATACTATAAAAGTTTATTTAAAACATTATTAAAATTATTCCTACCAAACAAATGTACGATTGATCCTTAACCCTTGGATCAATCTAATTGTGACCACTAGATCTTAGGGTTTCAAACCAACCCTAAAAACCCTTAAGCATCCTTATTAAAACCTTTTCTTTATTCTATTCTCCTCATTTGGTTTATTTTCTTTTGTTAAGAATTTCAGGTTGGAGAAAAGGAAGCCATGGGAACAAGGGAGGAAGAACTATGGAGGAGTCTACTAAGAGTTCAATCTTAGATTATTTTATATAGTATATTTATCATTGTAAATTCTTTCATTCAAGGATTGAAGGGATTTCCTTTACCAATCTGGTTTTATTTTCAACTATTTGTATTTGAGGTTATCCATTTGGGGCAAACCCTACTCCCATTTGTAAATACAAGTTTGAATACTTTGAATCCACCCTTGGAAGGTTTTATTGTTTTAAACAAAGAGATTTAGCCATTATTTGATTGCTGGTAGTTTCTTAGGTAAATTTAGAAGCTTAAAATTTATTTTTTACAAGTTAAAAATTTACACAAGCACGGATCTGAGAAGTTTTGTCATAAGCAACAGAACCGCCGCCCAGAGCAAGTTGGTGGTACTGGGACCGCCGCCCTACCTGGGTGACAAACCATGAAGCACCACCCTACTAAGTAGCTGTTCTAAGACCGTTGCCTTGTCTAAGCAGCAGTTACAAGACCGCCACTCTCAATGGGGAGGTGGTAATTTTCCTTAGGAACAGAAACTTCAAACCAAAAAATTCCCAAAACCAAAAGATACTAAAGTGTTTTAAAATGCATTCTAAACTTGATTTTATGCACCTAAGGTTTCCGGTTGCAAGATTTAGTTCCATTTATTCATTTCTTAGTTAAAATTACTCATTTAAAGCATTTTTAAATCCAATAGAAGAAATAACAACTACAAGATATAATCCATTTTTTTCAACTAATTTTTTTTCAATTTCAAGAGTAAAAAGTATTTATATCTACTTCTAACATTGTTATTTTCTTACTACAAAAGCAACATTCCCAAATAACAATATACTTCAAATTTGTTGTCTCTTTCATTTTTACTACAATTTATATATTCAAAATAACTATAACAACTTTGTTATATATTCAAGTTTTCTATGCATACATCATTCTCATTCATACAAATCTTAGATCCTTTCTTTTCTATTCACAATATTTAAAACTTCAAACAAATATAATAAGCTTTCATTTCTATTTCACAAGACTAACTTTACACTACAATATTTCTTTCTTTCTTTCTTTTTCATACAATACAACATTAATAAAAAATAATTGAATGCAAATTTCTTTCACAAAATTAATACAATGTCTTCCACTTAAAGTGGGAAATTATACAAGAATGTAAACTAAAAGAAATAAAATGTTACAAGTTCCTCCACCCTAAGTGGGAAAAAACAATAAGGCTTCTCACAAGAAAGAATTCCAACAAAGGCTCCAAGCTTCACATCACCAACATGAGATCTGCTTCATACTTTCTTGATCCACAACAAAAATGGGGGGAGAGGCAACACTCTCCACCCAACCAAAATATCCAATGAGGAGGAGAAACCATCCTCCCCATTGGCCCCCGAGCCCCAATCATATTGTAATGAGAAGTGAATCCAACAAATGGCAACAACAAGCTTCCACAGCACAAATCAAGTATTTCACAACCATTCCAAACACATTCAACTCAAACTAAAACACAAGAATGAAGAACAACAAAATAAACAAGGCTTAAAAATGAAAGCCAAAGGAGTAAGAACCTATGGGGAGGTCACTTATTCCTCCCAATGGGAAATGTGTGCCCACCTTAAAAACCTCCAAGACATAAGTCAAAACCCCTACATGCTCTTATGCCTCCCTTAAGTACCTCTTATTCCTTCCACGTACTCTTATGCCTCCCTCAATCTCTTATACCTCCTTCACAAAATAAATAAGTAAGAAATGCAAGCATTCCTTGTCCAAAGTGGGTCACCCATCCCAAACTCCCTCCAAAACATGAAATAACTCTTATGCCTCCCTACATTAACTCTCCCCCATTTTCCCCTACTACACCACACGTAGGCAATCTACCCAAGCACCCAACAAGCATTCCAAAACACTAAAAAAACAAGCACATATAACACAAAACAAAAGAAGAACATTAAGCAAGAGTAAATCTCCTACCTTTCCATAGTAGAGCTTGTTCCAAGAGTCAATCTCCAAGCTTATTCAAACCCAAACAATCACCAACAAGCTCCAACTAAGACCACAAGCACTCCCAAATTCTCTAATTCCCAAAAATGCAAGAGCACAAAATAATGAAGTAACCCCCAAACAAGAAAAATAACTTCAATAAATAAAAAAGGGAGAGAGGAGGGTGAGGTGGCTCCATATAGGATGCCACATCACTCATCCTCAACTCCACCTTACAAAGTCAAACCTCAACCCCAATGCACCATAAATTGGTGGGTTAGAGGAATGACAAATTACTTACACACACAATCCAAGTCCACATCCCCTAAGGACAAAATTAAAAACCCATGTAAGAAAAGTGCAATAAATTTCACTTTTTGACTTACAAAACACTTAATGGGGTATATTTTTGACCCCCAAATCCATAGGTAGGGTTGTTATATAAATTTAAGAGGTGTGGGAAAAGTTTAACTTGTCCCACAAGCCTTCAAAATTGGCCCTTAAGGCCAAATTCGAATTTCCATGAAGGGGTAGAGTGTACAACACTCAAGATCCCAAGCACTCAACTTACAATACAAAACCCAAGAGTCATGTAGCCTAATAAATGAATTTATTTTGGTCTCATCTATAATAGCTAAGAACAATATTAATTAACTTACATGAGACACTAAACCCATTAATCATAAAAGGTAAAAATACACCAAATCTAAATAATTAATACAATAAATTACATCACTAAAAATTACATACTAACATTAAATAAAGGAAACTAAATAAAAGACAATACATGATCCCTTGGTCACAATTTCCCCCTAACAATAATTCAAACACACACACAAATACATGTTGGCATGGTGACCCTTGTTGAATTCACCTAGCATTCCAATGTGGTTGGTCTCCAATCCCCCCTATATTTGTTGTGAATATATTTACCTCCAAAACACATAATACCTCCTTCGGCCTCGTGGCCACATCAAAACATCCAAGATAAAATATATAATATAAATCCACAATCATCTACATATGAATCAATTCATCATCTAGGAAATTACGATATCATTGGCAATTTGTAACAACATATCGATTCTACCAATATCAATAGGATCACCAAATTAGTTCAATTATCAAGATCTACTCAATGTGACTAAAATATTGCATGTAAGAGTTATATATAACCATGTTAACAACATATCAACATACATATAATAATGTATCTAAATTCCACACACATCATACTAAGAATTGAGAACTAGCAATAGTCTTAGTATCTCTAACATTTGCATCATGCTAAGTTAGAACAATACAAAATGTCCATAAGTAGAGTCAATAGTATCGAAATCAACACAAATAAATGTGGAAGGAAAGTGGGCACTACAATACACACACACACACAAGTGTATATGTACAATATATAGTTCTGTGAGTATGTGTGTGTGTGTGTGTGTGTGCATTATATATATATATGCACCACACACACACACACACACACACACACACACACACACACACACACACACACATATACTCACATAACTATATATTGTACATATACACTTGTGTGTGTGTGTGTGTGTGTGTGTTGTAGTGCCCACTTTCCTTCCACATTTATTTGTGTTGATTTAATCTGATTTAACTCCTTTCATAGATCTTGCTAAAGGAATGGAAATACATATTTTATATATTTCAAGAAAACAACCATTTGATAAATGACAAGAATACTTCCTCCCTTTACAATTTAAAATATTGGAGAAAAGTGCATATAAGAGAAAGTGTAGATTGCATCTTAAAGTTTCAAATGGAAGACAACTATTTAATTTATTAACTATCTTTCAATGTAGATTTTAAAGGTCTTCCTTTCTAACTCATTCAAGTATAATTATTTTCAACTCACAAACAACTAGTTCTTATTCCTTTTAAATGAACATTTCGCAGTCACAATAAAAATGAATTCTTGAGCTTAAACATACACCATTTTCCAACTATTTTCAATTCATATTTTCTTAAAATGACCTACAAGTAAATATTTCATCCATGTAATCCCACTTCCTTTCTTTTCATAAAACAAGATTTCTCATAGAAGATAAATGGAGTTTTATTTTCTAACCCCTTAGACATCCTTTCCCAACCCTTTTTCAAGATGAAAATACATTTTGAATCTTCACTAAACAAGGGTAAATAATACAAACATGCAAGGATATGAGTCAACCAAAAAATGCAGAGAAAATATTATAAGATTTCTAATATGTTACAATACATTTTTTTTTTAAAATCTTCTTCTCAAGATTGAGGAAGACAACAATTATGAAAACATCACTAAAAAAAGTATACTAAAATGCAAGAGGACAAGCCTCCTCAAAATGGGGAAGCACATGCCAAATTTTCCAACTTTTTCTTCCATGATCTAAGTATCTTGTCCCAGGTTACCACACCACAAGAGAGTCTTCAATGCACAAGAAAAAAAGGGGCCCAGTTTCCTCTCAACCAAATGGCATTATCACGTGCCATCTCCACCAAATGGAGGGCATGTTAGCCTCCCTCCAAGCCCATGGGAGAGAGATAATGCATGCCTCAATTTTTCACAATTTAAGAGAGACAAGGGTGACAATCACACACACACACACACACACACACACACACACACACACACACACCCACACACACACACACACACACATAGACACACACACACATATTTAAAGACACAAAAACCAAATGAGACAACAACTATAAAAAAAGGAGAAATCCATGTTTTCCTCAAAGGGGAAGAGTGGAAAGGATCCCATAAGAATCCATAATGTGAACCAACCCCATAGGAACACTACTAAGAATGTCTTAAATACCCTCCTTATCTATCCATTCAAAAATACCCTCTTTAAAACTAAATCCCAAACACAAAGCCTCCTCCTTGGGAGAATTTTCAAACCAAAAATAGTTTCCTAGCCAAGGATGGAGAAGGAGGTTCAAACCATATAAATATTCCTTCTTCCACATTAAAACATATGAGGGGAGGAATAAAAATAAAGACCATAATAATAAATATTCCTTCTACCACATTAAACCATATGAGGGGAGGAATAAAAATAAATACCATAATGGCTTTGCACATCAAGCCATGTGTTGTAAGAGGGGGTGATTTACTCTCTCTTGCACATACAAATCTTAAATCCACCATGACAAATTAGGATCAACGGATAAAATAAAAGGAAACTACAACCACACAATATACCGATCAACCAAACATGTAACATACAAAATTCAAACAACCATTCTTTATTTTCCACATTATACCATAGAAACCAAAAACAATAGGTATGAAGACCTACCTGAAAATAGCAATCCAACTTCAAACACAACCAAGCTCTCCCAAGATCCAAGCTCCAAGCTCTATCCAATTCCCAATAGTGAAAAATGAGAAGTGAAAAATCCCAACTCATCTCCATGAGGAAGTATAAAATGAAGAAAAAGTCACCAATCCTCACAAATGAGAAGGTGACATGTGTCACCCATCTCATCCTCCAACCAAAGATTCCCAAAATAACAATTAGTATAAAACAAAACACATGTAGGAGGTAATATCCCAAATTCCCTAAAATGCCAATAATCCAATACACTTCAACTTGTAAGAAATCACAAAAATCAACCACACTTACAAGATGGTGACATGATATGGGTTAAATGGTAGGGAAAATCCTATTTGACCTTGAAAAGAGACCTACCTACCCATATGTAGGGTCTAAGGGGTTTATTTCCATGTAAGGGAAACCCCCAAAGTGAAAAGAGGCCCTTACATATACCACATTTAACCCAAATTAGAGATTGGGTAAAGTGGATCAAACAAAAAGGTGGTAGAGCCCACCCAAATGATAATGAGGTGGTCCCAAACCACTAAATACAAGATTAATTAACTTAAAACATATCTAATGGATGTAGGGACCATTAGGTCCTTAAAATAGCTTATTACAAGGCTAAACCAAATAAAATTAACATAGATACATTAGGAATCACAAATGGTGTCCAATCATGAATATGCCACATGCAAACAAGGTTACACAAAACTCATGCATGGCTAAAGGACTCAACCCAGTTAGTCGCTTGTGAAACTTGAGGTGCAAATCTGAAACCCACATTCTCCTTTGTGCCCTAAAATTCACACACTCAATTCACACATTAAACATACTTTCTCGATACAATATATTAAATAAATAATATCAATAAATCAATCATGGATAGTCATTCTAACTATACAACAATCAATGTCAGTATGGAATGGGTAAACAATAACAACATACACGCTTGGTAACTCAAGTGATGAGATCCATCTAAGCAATAGCATGATAGCATTAAATTTAACATTATAAACCAATGGTATCAATGTATACAAAAAATCATACATCCATCCATCATATATGAAATAAAACTAACAGTATCAGAACCTGCCGATATCCAAAACCATATAATGCAAGAAACTAAGATAATAATCCATAATGCTAGAATGGTACTACGTGCCCTAATCACCACAAGTGTCATCAACTAATCCATAATGAAACCACATAGAATTCAAATAGTGCTAAAATCCATGTCCATAATCTAATAAAAGTAATGAGTGAGCAAATTAACTGATGTAAGAAAAGGTGGGCATCACATCCCCCTCTCCTAAAATTAGACTTCCTCGTAGAATTCACTGGAAGAGATAAGGATATCAAGCCCTCAATAGTGTAGTATCCTCAACCATAGCTGATGTTTCATCATATCAGTTGCATTTTACTCTAACATGGTCCAAGTCTCTCCCACGGAGGGCCAATATCTTGTGCTCTAGGATGTGTATGGGCTTCAATACATATTGTAATTTGTCCTCCGCTTATAATTCCAACCAATCCAATACATGAGAAATATTATGAACATATCTACGTAAAACTAAAACATGAAACACATCATGGGCCTGGGTTAGGTATTGTGTCAAAGCTATGCGGTAGGAAACTATACCTACAACTTCCAAGATCTCAAATGGCCCCATAAAGAGAGGTGAGATCTTAGAACCTTTTCCATAATGGATTGGGCTCTTGTGTGGCCAAACTCTCATGAAAAATTTATCACCCACTGCAAAGTGATGTTTTGTCCTCTTGGTGTCTACATATGCTTTCTGGCGTGCTCTAGCCTACTCCTGACGCTTCCTAATGGATATAACCTACTAATCCAAGTCTTGAAGGTAATCTAGACCAAGTATAACCCTTTCGCTTAACATTTTCCAACACAAAGGTTTACTACAAGGTCACCCATACAAAGCTTGATAAGGATCCATATTGATAGAACTGTGAGGTGCAAGTAATCCTCCCACTTCTTCTTCTGATCCATCACATACATACATAACATATCCTCAGGCAAGTGATTAACCCTCTCTTTCTGTCCATTTATCTCTGGGTGATAACTAAAATTAATTTGTGTTCCCAAAGTTGTCTAGAAATATGTCTAGAAATTTGAAGTGTTGATGGTGTCCCTGTCAATAATAATGGTCTTCAGAATCCCATGCAACCTGATAATATCCTCCATAAATAATTTGGCAATGAAGAGTCCATTATAGGTGACTTTGTTTGGTGAACAATTACGCAACCTTGGTCAACTTGTCCATAGTGACCATCATGGCATCATGAATGATAAGAGGACATAGGGAGACAAAAAATGAAATCCATGGAGATGACGTCTCATTTCTACATACGAATATCATGAGGATGTAAAATTCCTACAAGGATGAGAGTGTTTGGCCTTGACCTTCTAACACTCAAGGTAGTGAGTTCCACATAGTTTCCCATATCCTGATCAGAGACAAGGGGCCAATAATACAACTCTCTGAGGTTAGCGTGCATCTTCTTCACTCCTAAAAGTGCTTTATATGGGGCTTGATGAGCCTCTAAAATAAAAAAGCTACGAAGATCACCTGCCTAAGGCATATAAATGAACCTTTGAAGCCAAATTAGACCATCTACCTCTAAAATACACCCTGTATACCTACTCTCTAAAGAACCGTGAGCCTTAAACATCTATTTATCACCCTCATAAAATTTATCCACTAGAAGATGTTGAAGAATCATGCCTCGAAGATCTGACTATAGTGTTAGAATGGTAATCACATGTCGTCATCTTCTCAGGGAATCTACAATGGCATTCTCCTTCCCCTTGATATATTGGACGACCATGTCATACTCACACAAGAACTCCATCCAATGTCAATTATGAGCGTTGAGGTTCAGCTGTGAGAAGATATACGGAAGGCTTCGATGATCAATCCTCAAAATGAAAGGCCTACCCAAAACAAAGTGACATTAATGCACTAGAGCATGAACTACTACTACAAGCTCCAAGTCATGGGTAGGATAGTTAAACTCATAATCCTTGAGCATACATGAATCATGAAAACCTCTCCCAAACCTGTTATCACAGAATCACAGCACCCCTGTGCTTATACAAGTGTATCTACTTGAACTCACGGTGTGATTAGATAACATGGGTTCTATCTCCAAGTTGTGGGACTTGCTACTTGAGATAGACCTCCAGAGAAAGCTGGTTCTTGCTCCTAAACTACCTGACCACAATCTACTCTAATGCAGGATATGCTATTTATTCTGATCTAAATTTCCAAGGGACTAGGGAGAGAGAATGCATAAAATGGAATCCTACACTAAAGCGGTGATACACCAGAAAAGGAGGGTGTGAGAGTAGTCTCCAAATGTGTGAAATACAGAGGCAAAGTGCACACTAAAAGAGGTGATGACAGTTCACCATAATCTAGCAAAATGCATTCACAATAATATTCCAAGCATACACAATGATAATGAATCCCTACAAGAACATACTAAATAGACAAAATATTCTTATAGAAAGATAAAAGGGGAAAGAAGAATGCAAGAAGACACAGCAGGGGAAGATACATCCACAAACTGGTATTTTATTGCTTCATGATATGCACAGTCCAATCTATTACAAGATAAGGGCCTGGATCACCATGCAAGGAGTCCACTACAAGGGCCTACAACACACTGGCTTCACAAAGAAATTTTGGCAGAGCTTTGCTACCCAAAAACTCTCTCTTTTACAATGAGCCCAACACTCCAATTTATAGAAAAAAAAGGAGAAGAGAAGGGAAAATGCGAAATCCTGAAATCTGTCCTTTAACCACTTGTAAGAGGCATTACATTGAGTGAAATGATTGAACATTACTTGCAAAAGGCTCTCCATACTGTTCCATGTGCTGCAGCAGAGAAAGAATGATGACTCGATGCCTCTTAATTGCACTCCCAACTACCAAATAAAACACTATTATGAACCCGGCCACGTTTCCTTAAAAAAATCAATCTATTTATGATCAAATCTATAATTTCTTGATTGTTTTGCATCGGTCTCGGAACCACGAATCCAATGGTACCAATTTTATGCGATTTCGTTGAGAAATGCAAAAGTTATGGCCTTCTGAGTGCAGGCATGCTATTTTGGGCATGGCAGGCGTTTTCTGTCATTTGACGGGAATGAGCATTAACTGACTGGAGCCGAATATGTTTTTCTTATTTAAATATATGGTACCCTCATCAAAAATAAGAAATCCAATTTTGTGAAAATCGGAGCTCGGAGTCAAAAATTATGGCCGTTTGAAGTTCCAACGGGTCAAACGTTGAATTTTCTTCTCTGCCTTCGGCCATTTCGGCTTTTCGTGTCCCATTCGTCCCTTTGTCCCAAATGTCCCAGTGCTGCGTGGGACAAATTCTTCCGAACCACCCAAAATGGGCTTCCATGTCCCTTTTTTGCCGGTGACACGTGGCGTGATCTGATTGGCTTTCGGCTCCTTCGGCTATCCGTGTCCCGCGCATCCCTTTGTCCCATTTGGCACAGTGCTGAAATTTCCCATTTTGGCCAAACCGGCTGATTTGCGTACTTGCGACCCAACTGTCCCATTTGCTTTCGGACCGTCAGGGACAAATTTTCCCGATTCGCCCGGTTCGCGCACTTTTGTCCCGCGCGTCTCTGACTGAAGAGTTCTTATTTCGGCCGAACCGGCTAGTTTGCGTACTTGCGGCCCAAATGTCCCAGAATTTTTCGGGCTGTCTTGACTCATTTCGGCCAATCTGCATCCTCCACGTACTAACTGTCCAGCAATGACCCAGACTGCCAGTTTCAACAGTTAGTCAAATTTTTCCATTTTTTAGCTAGTTCGGATTTCTGCGTCCCGCGCGTCCCTTTGTCCCAAATGCTGCGCAGACCGCCTGGCGGCCTTTCGGCCGGTTCGCGTCCAAATGTCCCAAATGTCCCGACTGTTGCAAGGACCAGGACTTAGCCATTTTTCATGATTTTTTCTGGCCCGAGCTTGTTTTTTTACAATTTTTATACATTTCCTCAGAACTTGCTTTCTTCTTCTTGGATAGGGGAGTTAGAAAAAATCTGAGGGGACCCTAGAAACATGACTTCCTTTTTCCCGGACTCAATATAATTGCTTGGGACTAAAGAATTTGATGCATGTTATCAAAATTACCTTGAGGGGTGAATTTTGGATAACAAAACCCTTTAATGATGCATTAGTATAAACCACAAACTCTCTAATCAGATCTGAACTGATAGTATAGGTGTCGTGGTCAGTTACTCCTTAAGTACTTGAAAATCATGCTCACATTTTTATGACTATTCAATGTTCTTCCCTTTTTGTTGAAGACAAGTAATAGGATGCATAATCCTATAAAATTCCTATGATGCACCTATGGTAATAGCTTGGTAATCCCATTAAAATCCTCACCTTTGTCACTGATATGGGCGCTAGGAAATCCATAATGGCTTGAATCTTTGAGGGATTTACTAAGAGTACTGTCACCATGAAATGATGTGACCCAATTACTGAATCTATGAACTGAAAGAAACAACACTTCTTTAGGTTCTGAAAAGGCTATTTCGATCATCTCAAAACTTGTAGTACTTATCTCCAATTCTCCTCTTGTTCCTCCTCAGAACGAGAATATGTGAACATATCATCTAGAAACACTAAGAAAAAATTCTCCAAAAAGGTGATCTTGAAAACCCCATTCATGACGCTCATTATGAAACATAGACGGGGAATTAGTCAAACCAAAAGGTACATATAGTGAATTCAAAATTCCCATATCGATTGTAGAAATACTGTTTTGTGAATGTATGTGTTTTCAGTAATGTGCAACTGGTGGTATCCTGACTTCAGATATCAATCTAGGAGAACACTCTAGTACCCCCTCATTTGATCAAACAAGTCATCAATCCTTATGGAAGTGGATAAAGTGATGCTTAATTGTGACCTTTTTAAGCTTGCCTAAAATCGACACAAAGTCTGAGAGAACTATCCTTTCTTATTCACAAAAGTAATAGGTGATGCAACCCCAATGGAGACACACAAGGGTGAATAAGGCCCTTCTCTAATAACTCCCCTAACTGAATCTTGAGCTCATGAAACTCTGGATTCATCATCTGATAAGGTACCCTAGAAATTGGTGTTGCTCCTGGTACTAGGTCTATGGTGAAATCCACTTCTCTACGAGGTGGTAATGTAAGAATCTCACTTGGAAACACATTTTTAAACTCTCTCAATACCACTGCTCATCAACATGTGAATGATCTAGCGAACTCTCTGATCGATCACTTATCATGATAGAAAATAACTAGAAACCTTTTCAAATTCTACACTTGAGTTTTTTAGCCAAGATCATATGTAAGAAAATAGGTCTCTGCATCCCAAAAACAACAACTAAATTCCCAAGGTCATCCTGAAACTCAATGATCTTACTTCTACAATCTATTTTTTCCTGATGAAACTCAAGCCAATCCATTCCTAGAGTAACCTCATAGGATCCTAATGGAAACACTCAAAGGTCCAAGGTAATAGATAATATTCCCAAAGAAAGTACACAACACTTCACATAGGTATCCACCGCGAGTTTGGCCCCAGAGGCCAACTCAACCTGCTAATTATCTAGCTGCCTAGCCACCACTAGCCCACACTGGTCCACTATAGATGGTGATATAAATGAATTTGATGCTCCTGAATCAAAAATAAATGAGACAAAAATACCCCTAATAGTACATGTCCTTATGCTTGGCTTGGCGGTTATCTACTGTTGCGTAGACATGATGAGCATGTCTTATGTATGCTATTATTTGTTCTGAGATACGAGATTTTTTCCTATTAGTGGAATTGGTTTTATGTAGACACATACACACATACTAATCAAGGAACCCATAAATAAAACAACCTACTAATCCACTTTGAGTAGGGATCCCACCTGTACTCTGGTGTACCAAACCTAGTTGTCTGACTCTAGCAGAATACTGCATATGAGTTGGTTATACATGTTGAGTGCCCTATCTCCCATCTCTACCCACACCAAAACCTCCTTGAATTCCACATCTCTACGTACTTTGTGTCTTTCTAGTCCTTTTTTGTTGTTGTGGATGGTGTTGCGACTTCTACTGGGTGTGTGGCAGAGGTCTCAAGACTTATTGTGGGGGCCTGAATCCTTCTCTAAGTGGTGGGGATATACCTTGTGACCTCTTATCCTAGAATGACTGCATCCTCTCCTGATACTTACCCCTATTCCTATCTTCATGCTCTTGAGTATTTTTCATGTTATCCTCAGCTAGGTAGGCCTTCTCTATGACCTTCTCAAGTGTTGGAGGAGATAATTCTTAATGCAAAATCACAGCACCCCCGAATGGCATCATATTTGAGTGGGGCATCCGGTGTGATCTTCATAACATTGGACCATCTCTCAAGCTATGGGACTTGTGAAATTGAGATGGCCCTCCAAAGAAGGTTGGTTCTTTCTCCTGAACTACCTACCATAAGCTAATCTAATGTAGGAAAAATATCTAATCCTAATCTAACCTTCCAAGGGACTAGGGAGAGAGTGCTTGAAAACAAATCCTCCACTAAAGTGGTGATACCCCAAAGAAGGAGGTTTCTGGTCACAATCTCAGCTGCATGAAATGGAGATAGATGATAAATGGAGAGGATGGACAGATGCATCACAAACCAAAGATAGATTTCACAATGAAAACCACTTCAAACCCATTAAACACATCTCTCAAAACGTGCAATAGACACTAGAAGTATGTAAAATATACCCTGTAATGATGAGAGGTGAGAAGAGACAATAAAATAGCGTGGATGGACAAAATGCATCACAAAACAGATTATATTGCTCCAAGAGTTCACACAATACATCATTAGTGGGCAAGAGGAAAGTAAATTCCATTACAGAGCCAAGAGAGGAGGCTTAGACTCCACATTCCACCCTAAGGAAGAAAGAGAGAGGGGGTTGAAGAGAAAAGATGACCAACCTTTAGAAATATGACCCTCCTTTACAATATATAGAAGAATGAGAGAAGGAGAGAGGGAAAATTTGAATCCTTCTTCAATCACCCCAAGATTACATTGAATTCACCTACTCTAACCACCCCAGAAAGCATTAAAATCTTCTTGTAACAATGATGGGCTTCACTGACAGAGCCAATGCCACCATGTGTTGTTCCTTGCTAGGAAAGAAAGGAGTCCATTCTTCATTATGGTGATAGGTGAGAGACTTAACAACCTCAAAAATGGTGGACCGGATCATTAATGCCGGCCAGTGAGTAGCAGGTGTCAAGAGATCTCTAAAAATTCCTTTCTCACTCGAATCCAAATTCCTAGTCGAAAGATATGGCCATTTGAAGGCACTCTAGGTTTGGAGTTTATTCACGTGAGATCTACGTGATGGCCCTGTGCATCTTGATATTTTTCCCCCTCTTTTCATTCTTATTATTACACCGAACTGACATGTGGTGTCATCCGTGGGTCTGCTTTGGTTCCTTTGTGTTCTGCCTAAGTCCCTCTTGTTGGCAAAGACCTTATACCTGACCTGAGACACATCAAGGCTCAGCACACATTTGAGACCTACCTCTAGATTTTACCTTTGAAGTTGCGCAAACGAGGCACATGGAGGATTCTGTTGAATCTATTGTACTTAATCGATTCGGCCTACTGCATTTCTCAGTCCCTGACTACGTGGCGGTAAGCACTCATTTAGGGACCACCTTTGGATTTTACCCTTGAAGGTGCGCCAATGAGACATGTGGCATCGTCTGTGGGCTTATCTCGAGCTTGTACCTTTCAATGGATGGCTCTATGCTTTTTTTACTCTGACCACGTGGAGATCTGACGCTCATTTGGAGACTAGCTTTGTATTTCTCCTCTGAATTTATGCCAAGCTAACACATGGAGGGTTCCACCAGTCCTTAGACTTTTCAATGGTCAACTCTACTTTCTCGGGCCTTGGAAACATGGAGGGCTGGCACTAGTTCAGGGTCTTTCTTTGGGTCATGCTTTTGAAGTTACACCAATGAGGCACGCGTCACTTTCCACATATTTGATCTACTTTCCCCGTGTTCTGCCTAATTCCCTTATGTTTGGCGGAGGTACTTCATTCGACCTAAGACACATGGAGGATTTGCGCACATTTGGGACTTGCCTCAAGATTTTTCTTTTAAAGTTGCATTGAACTAATGTGTGGGGGCTTCCACTGACTCTTCAATACTCAGCCAATTAAATGGTCATCTTTTCCCCCTTTTTTACTTTGACCACATGGAGAGTCTACGCACATTTGGAGACCTTGTTTGGATTTTACCTTCGGAGGTGCACCGTTCAGACACGTGGAGGTTACCACTGATGGTTGGACACTTGGCATCATCCACAAGCATGTTCTGTGCCAAGATCCACGTGGGGGGCTTGCGCTCTTTTGGGGTCTCCATTTTTTAGTTCCTTTTGGAATTACACCGAGATGATATAGGGTGCTTTCCACAAGTTTGTTACTTGGCCCCAAGTCGACTTGTATGCGAAGTCCAAAAACTTCAAGCCTTTCCCTGTTTTCTTTCCTATTGAGCCTCTGGTCTCCCTTAACATTATTTGGCCCCGTTTACCGACCTTTCTCCTCCATTGTTGAGCTTACCTTCCCCTTGGTTGTTGGATTTGAAATGTGGGTTTGCATGACTAAACCGACCCCTCAATTATATCTTGTGCAAGGTCATGTTTGATCAATCTTGCCAAGGGGAAAAATTGGATAACATTTTGGTGACTCATGGGGACAACTGCCTGCTAGATGAAAAGATTAATTTCCTTATTGCATCCATTGGGCATGGAGTCATGAATGATAGCCTGATGTTGATCTAGTCCCTAAAAACACGAGCCCGACTACTTGCATCCTACTAATCCTGAACCTGCCTAGCTATCTGCACTCTCAATTTTCATAAGAAAATCTTGAAGATGAGATTTCTGAGAGTAGAAAATTGTATTGAACAGGGGCCTTCACCTGTCCCTAGAAATGGATTCCTTCACAACCTTATTTTAGTTTCTCTTTATGAAAATTGAGGGAGGTTGATTCTGAGGAGAAATAGGAGGAAAATATTTCTTTACAAAATGCTTGATAGGAGGTTGAGCATGAAGGGGATTACCTCTTTTAGTGATGGTTGGAGGCATATTTAATACAGCCTTTTCCTTTTGTATTTTAGCGGCAACTTCTACTTTTTTTCCTTGTGAGTGGGTGAAAACAATGTATGATTGTCTTCTTGCATACCCTTGGTTACCTTCCTCTTCATCAGATTCCTCATCCTCAAATTCCATATACCTAATTGTAGAGTTGCGAGTCAGTTCACCGACATCTTGATCATCTTCACCTTGTGACGAAGGTTCATCATAAATTTTCTTATCTTCTTCAATCTCAATTAAGGCATTAACCGAAGGGGCCTTAAGTGCTAACCTTGGAGCAGCAGCAGGAAAATGTGGCCTTTGGGGGGAATTTTTGGGAGTGAAGTTCCTCCGTGGGATATCTCTGTATGGAGTGCTAGATGAAGCTTGAGCTAATTGCTTCTTCAATGAGAGAAAGTCGTTTTCCATCTTTTGGAACGTTACATCTAATGAAGTAGCCTGAGAAGGATCCGAAGCCTTTGATTTGGATGGCTCTCATCTTAACTTGCCAGATATAAGTAGGTTGTCCTCTATCCGAATGGCCGCAACTTGAGCGAGGACCAAGGTGGTGATTTGTTCTTGCAAAATCAAGAAACTTACCCTTGAACTCATGGCATTCACAAAGAAACAATTCTGATTCTCTAGTGTTGGAAACATGTCAGGCGGCACACGGTTGATTAGTGAATTGAAATGGGTGATAAAATCATGCATGGTTTCATTTGCCTCCTTCTTCAAGTGAGTGATCTTTGACAGTAACGTAAATGTGTCTTCTGAAGGCATGTACCTATCTTCAAAAGTAGTTCGTAATGTAGCCCAACTGGTGATAGATCCAGCTGGTAAATGTTGGAACCATTCTAATGCAGGTCCTTGCAAAGTATTGAGAAAGAGATGTACTGATACGTCTTCATGAGTCACGTCTAGAATACTTCATGACATAATAAATGTAGCAATATGTGCATCCGTGCTTTGATTTCCACTCCCATAAAATTTCAGAAAATTCTTATGATTTCCATGAGGGAGGGCATGAACTGGATGCGGTAGTGTTAGAGGGCCCATGGAATTTCCTCGTGATAATGCCATTTGAAATGAGGGGAAAAGAACATGAGTAGGGTGTCTAGTTCCACTTAGCAAAAGAGCACTACAAATAGATGTCGAACCACCATGTGAAATCTGGATTTTTTGTGGAGGTGAGGCACTTCTTGTTGATCGATCCACTGAATTTAGTGATGTAAATTGTGTCGGAGTAATACCAAAATTGTGCCTTTGAAGTAGATTGAATATTGGATCCACTTATCTACGAGCTCTTCTACCACAAGTAAATTATTCACCCGCCAGCGTATCTATCTAGATCTGTAATTATTAAGAGCAAATCTATAACCATATTTTTGATTGTACTTGCTAATTTTCTGATTTTTTTGGCAAAAATCAGCAGCATGTACTTTTCTAATATTTAAAATTATTCTCTTCTAACAGCAAACGATTGCGGTTTTCTGACAAAGATTAACAAGGATAAAAGGTGGGTTAATTCAGAAAGCTGATTTTCAGATCTTTGAACTGAATTTTGCAAGGTTTTGAAAATATCAGAAAATGTCAGATTCTCAGATCTACGGAAATATACAAAATTTTGTAAAAACTCAGCGAACTAAAAGCTCCTATCTAGTCCAGATCTATGGATTTTCCTAAGGAAATTTTCATTTTTGATCACTTCTGTAAAAATTTTAATTTTTAACAAAGGGTTAAAATTTGCAATCTGGTAGTGATTTTCATAGATTTTAAATTATTTCCTTAGTTCAATCCCCAGTAGAGTTTCCCAAAACTATTGGTTTAAAAATATGTCAGTTAGGCAGATCATGGGGAAAAAGGCCAACAGTGTACAGGGCATAGCCACTCTTTAAGACAGCAAAATGAAACTGGTTTATTGTTATTCTATCAAGCAGGAATCTATACAAATCTACACTATTCTAACTTCAGGGGTTTGGGATCTCATCCCAGTAGAGGTAATTCTGAATGACGAATAGAAATGTAAGAGGGGAGGAATGGAGGAAGGATAGATCTAAAGGAAGAAAAGAAATGAATTCCAAAGACGGAAAGGTCAGAGGGTTTATGCTTTGGGCTGGTAGTAAACAGAGCCAAACTTACTTGCATAAACAAACAAAGCAATACTGATGAACATATGACAATAAAAAGAATGAATCCAACAAAATAGGAACACAGATTTGACTTAAGAAAGATCTAATGTAAATAACACATATATTGAGCACAAAGTCTTAACATATATATTAAAATCTCTTCTGTTACAAGAAGGCACAAAGTCTTTCTTTCTTCACCTCTTTTTCATACAAAAATGTCCACCTAGAATACAACAAGTATTCCAGTATTTATAGAAGGAGGAGGAAGAAGACAAAAAGAATCCAACCACTATTTACAAAATATCCACAAAATATCTAAAAAGTCAAAAGTTGACTTTAAGGCAAGTTTGTGGATGACAACATCCCATGGTGCAACATGGATGATGTCATCACGTGTGCCAACATGTCTTTTAAAAATTTTACAAAAATGGGAATTTATCTAGGAGGACAAAGCTATTCTTCATCGTCTCTCGGTTCGAACTTAGTATCTGGCGGTGGCTCAGGGGAGTCGATATGACATTGTGCCAGATACTCTGTAAACTTGCTGATTATTTTTTGAAGTTGATACTGATCAGGACCTTTGAAATGGTCGTGAATTACTTAGTAATTTTCTTTCTCATTTTTGAGCTTGTCAGGAAAATCAGTGAACTCTTCATTTGCATCGATCAAAGAGCCGATAAAGTCATGGCAGGCTAAGAGGTTGTTGATGGACTCTTGATCGAAAGTGACCTCTTGCACTAGACCTTGAGAGACAATAGCCTTGAAGCACTGAAATGTATCATCTACTTCTCTTAATTCATAGGATGCACTGATCAGTCTAGGAGACATCTTCGAAATTGTTTTCTCCATGTTGTGTAGTGCTTCCAAGGCTTCTTCCTTGAATTTGTCAATTCTTTCCAGGATGAATTCCATTTGATCGACCCGGTAATCTAAAGTAGTGAGAGCTTTATAATGTGCCCGTGGGTGATCAATAACGCCGACCTTTAACAGGTCATCAGCCGAACAGTTGACCATTGTCTGGAATGTTCCTTGCTGCAACTTAGTGTTATCCAATTCCTCAGAAAGGGAGCCTGCTACTACTTGTAGCTCTTTATTTTCTCAAGTTATATCTTGGTGCAGCAACGTGAACCTACCAATTATCACCTGACCATCATGGAGGATCTTCTTAATCTAGGATGACACAATCATACCCTGTTCAGCAATCTTTACATACTCATTGATTTTCTCTTGGTTGAGAGCCTGAACAGGTTCTACAGTAGTTGTTGAAGGAGCTTTGCCCATTTTCTACAAAGCTTGGAGGAGATGTTTGTTCTATTCTTTGAGCACTCTCTTCTCCTCTTTGGCCTCTTATAGCTTCTTGCAGAGGGCATCTACAACTGACAAGGATTCTCCTTGCATACTTTCTGATGAGGTTCCCATTGTGACTTGAGTCACTGTGAAGTCTGTAGGAGACAGATCTTATTTCTTCTTTATGGGATCTGGGTAGGCTATCTCCATGACTCTTTCTCCTGAGTCACTTTTTGAGAAGAAAGTTATTACTTTTTTCTTCTTAGGTCCCTTTGCCGAAATGACAGAGAATTCCATAGCTATAATGGGGACCTTCCTCTTGTGTTGACTCAGGTGGTCGGAGATCTAACCAAGACTTATGGGATTGGGATCGGAAGAAGAAGAGGAAACGGGGGTGAAAGGGGGAGAAACTGTAGTAGAATCGGGGAAGAAAGTGGAAACACTTGGTGGTGGCATGGATAAAGAGTCCAATGCACTAGTGCTCACAGGGCTCAGAGTCACTACAGGGGAAGAGAAGGACATGGAGATGGAAGGGATCTGTGATAGGATGGAGGAAATGCTGGAGGACAGATTTGTGAGAGAGGAGAAGATGGAAGAGGTGGGAGATGGAAGGGAGGAAGATGGAGGAGAAGACACAACAATAGGAGTGGTTGTTTGAGTGATAGGAGGAGAAGGAGGAGTAGAATAGGGAATGGTGGGCACCTCCATAGTTGTAGTTATGACAATATCCTAAGTGGATGTGTCTGTTGGAACATCTGCCACTTCTTCTTTTCCTGGGGACACTAATTCCACTATTTTCTCTGAAGCAGAAGGAGGGCTATCAGGAGCTTTCTCTTGTTTTCTTGGCTCTCCAACTTTATCCTTTCCTTTGCCCTTTGGCAAGTGATCTGGCCTTGGAGGCACACTTCCACAGGGGGAAGTAGTGAAATCCACTCCAAGGTAGATGAGACCATTTCATTTGCACCAATGCTTGGTGCGTTGCAACGTGGGCTGGACCCTTTCTTCTATGGTCTTGGGCACCTTGGTCCTATCGATACTTGCAAATGGCCAATCATCCCCATCCATGTCAAGGTAAACCTGATCAATTTCCTGATCAGTTTCTTGGAAATATTTTGGGATGATGGCAACTCCATAGTGGACGATCTCTGCCAGAGCCAGCCGAGAGTGATCCTTTCACCTGATTTCAAAGTCATGATTCATGTCTATCCATATGTCCTCGATCTCTCAGACATGGATGGGATCGATCTTTACCTTGGGGAGGCAACTCTGGCAGTTGAAGGTTGGTCTTGATAGGAAATCATGCTTCAAGTTGAGTAATTCTAGTACATATATTTCCCGGGCATTAGCCAATGAGGCGCAGCTATATCTACCAACCGTGAGAAGGAATGGAGTTCCACCCTTCTTCCTTAAATACACTTCTCATGATATGTAATCAGCTTCCTTGAAAACTCCAAGAGGATTATCTTGGGCCCTGTGTACCTCTGTAACCTTGTTGGTTCTCCCAGAAAGTATGCAGCCCTGAAATATGTGAAGGTGGGGAATTGTGTAAAGAAATCCCCCCATTTCTTTGTGGCAGCGATCATGCTCGTGCTAGTCCAACCGTTTCTCATGTTCAGCCTCGATAGGAAGATCACCTCATAGAAGAAGTCATCGTTGATCTTGTTGAATTGGGCGATATTGGCCTCGAGCCTTAGCTCCGGCTAGTACTAATATATTTTGACCTGGGGCCATGTTCCACTCTGAACTAGTCCTGGGAACTCTCTCTCTAATTTGGCTACATATACCACATAGGAGTTCATGTAGAACCTCCCAGTTGTCGAAACATGTTGGAGCTGCTGCGAGATAGTATCACTTATGATCTCCCCCCAGCTGAAGCATTGATTGGGAGTATTCTTGCTCATAGTTTCTAGATATCTGAGCATCCATTTGTGAAAGTAGTGGGCAATAGGAAGCCCAAATACTCTGCTGAGGAAGGTGATGGTATCACTCAGCTCCTCATTGAATTCACTGCAATTAATGGTCTGGGGCCATCTACTCACCACCTTCTTGTTTTTCAGGTAGACTTCGTTCATCATCTGCATACACTTGTCTTCATTATCGGTCCATGTCTTTAAGCATTCTTCAATGCTTACTGCTACATACTGGCTATGGTGAGGAATGCCCAACATGATTTCAAAGTGGCGGGCGATGAGGTTGATGATCACCTTGCCCTCCTTATCTTCGACACATCTTGTGTCTTTGTTGTAACAATGGGCCACCAACATGATGAACTCATTGTTCATTGCACTTACTGGGAGTCCTACTGCAAAGTGTAGCCCGTTGCCTACCAGTTTTTCCATCCATGGGCCACCAGTAACCCTTTTGGTTCTCTCCCAGAAGTCATCCATATCTATGTGTCCCAGCTCGGAGTCTCTGATGTCGAGACTACACTCTGCAAGTGAGTCAGGCATCCTGACTCTCTGATATTTGTATTTCATTTCCTGCTCTGTCAACTTAGACTTGGCTTTACCTTTAGTTGGCTTCTTGCTCGATGAAGACATGGGTGAGCTCAAGGATGGTTATTGCTCTGTAAGAAGAATCAAAGAGGTCCAACATAGGAGAGCCATGTCAACCATCATATTATCCATAATAACAGCTTGCAGAACAAAAAATGAGTGATTATGAGGCTTAGGGCGCAAGGCGCAAGTTCATAGCATGTTGTAGAGGCTTAAAAAGGCTGGGTGAACTTTTGGGGATGTCAACATGCAAAACGGTGTGCCTGTGTTGAAAGGGAAAAATCCATGCCAAAGGATTATAGAGGGGTGCACCTTTGAGGAGTGTGACACGAAAGATCTTAGCACCAAGGAGAAAGGTGAGGGGCGCGGGTCTGCAACACACAACATGAAGTGTTAGTGTTAAGGTTCATGCGCCAGCACCTTTGGAAAATCACTAACTGGGCACTGCAAAAGATGACGTTGCATGACTTTTCAATGTGACCAAGGTGCAATTTTGGAATGTATTGAACAGAAGCTTAATGCGCCAAAGGGTTAATAAAGGGCACAGATTTGGGGAGCACAACATCAAGTGTTGACGTTGGTTGGGATGTTCTTGTGATTTGAGGAGATTTTTTGTTTATACCTGGCGCAGGTTAAAAATATGTTGCATGTAGGGACAGTGCACCTTGGCATGACTATGGGGTTTTCAACATGAAAGGACACTGTGCCAAAGGGAAAAGACTGATTTTTGCATTTTCTTTACAACTTCTCAGGTTTCTCTCTCTTTTGATTTTGCAAAATAACAAAGAGAGGTTTTTTGGGATTTGCAGCAAGGCAGCAGGTAGGGAAAAAGGGTTTTTATTTCTTTCAGAGGCATATCCTTCCTAGATTTGTAGATCTTGAAGGAGAGATAAGGTGTTTTAGATATTTCATGGATTGTTAAGCCTATTCATTTTTAGATTTCTAGATTTAACCTTTTATAACAAACCTAAAACCATAACAACCAAGAAACAAAACCACAAACAACCATAAGAGTGATAAAAACCACTTACCAGAGATAAATAATGATGAAGGAATGACGTGGGATCCACAAACACGAAAAATGGCATGCGGGGCTGACAGGAAAGGCTGACAAGCACAGAGGAATAACTTTTCTCAATTTCAATTCGTAAAAATGATAGGTGTTAACCACATATTTATAGGAAAATACGGCATTTATTGCCCCACCAACTTTCTTTGGCATAGTTTTTAAAGTGTCGACATGAGTATAAATGTGCCTTGGCGCAAGTTCTTTAATGTCGACATAACATTTTCAGTGTCAAGTGGAAAAGGGGGCGCACATTTTTATGTGTCGACACGTTTAATTTTCGCGCCTTAAGCATGTTTCTTTGGCGCATGTTTGAGGATGTTGACATGTCACTCTTAGCGCCTTAGGGGCACAACTCTTTTCATGTTGACATGTCTTTTAGGGCACCAAAGGATCTTCAAAGGGGCGCACTTTTCTTAATGTTGACACAACAATTTTTGCGCCCAGCTCAAAAGGTTGAAAAATGGCTAAGTTCTTAAAACTTGATTTTTGGATGGGAAATTTTAAGCCATTTTGAATTTTAGTAGACCTTATCAAGGGACCAAAATGAAATTTTGGTATGGTTATCTACAAAATTGCCCTTGTCAATTTTACAGGATAACAGCTGGCTTTGTCTGGGGACTATCTTTAAGTGAAACTTAAGGGTAGAGAATCTTAGTCTTCATGTGCCTATCCATTGGGTTACAGAGAGTCAAAAACAAGGGCGAAGGGAAATGGAAGGGAACACACAACTAATAGAAAGTAAACACATGACAAAATCAATTGTACAAGGAGGAGAGTAATCTCTACCTCCTGAAGATCTTGAGATGCTGCCCACTATAGGGAAGCGGGAGCTCAGTTCCATCTAGATACGAGAGATAGAAACTATTCTCTCCGTTGAGCTACTTAATCTTGTATGGCCCTCTCCAAAGAGAGTCAAACTTTCTATGCATACCTTTTGGTTCTCTTTGTTTGTCCCATAGAAGGACAAGATCCCCTACCTGGAAATCTCTCTGCCTAGCTTTCTTGTCGAACAACCTCTTGACTTGATTCTGATGTTTGGTGATCTTGTCGACCACTTTTACTCACTTTTCTTCAAGTTCTGTTAGGTACATAATTCTCTTTTCCAAAGAACTCTAAAAAGTTTCATCTTCGATTGCTTGAGCCAAGCATAGAGCAGGGAGTTCTACAGAGATAGGGATTTCGGCATTGGTCCCATACAATACCTGGAAAGGTGACATGCTGAGAGATCTCTTTGGAGTGATATGATCTGCCCACAAGGCATTGTATAATGACTTGTGTCAGGATCACTGGTTCTCATCAACTAGCTTCCGTATGATGGTTACCAAGTTCTTGTTGCTAGATTCTACTCGACCATTTCCCTGAGGATAGTAATCAGAGGCATGAGCCAAAGTTATTTCGTATCCATAGTAAAAACCAATGAATTCCCATGAAGAGAAGTTGGAAGTGTTGTCAGCAACAATTTTGTGTGGAATGCCAAATTTCACGATGATATTTTCCTTGATGAAGCTGTAAACAACTTCAGAAGTGGCATGTTTGATAGGTATGGCCTCCACCCATTTGGTGAAGTAATCTGTTGTTGTCAGGACATAACTATGTCCAGCACTCGATTGAGGATGGAGTGCTCCAATAAAGTCAATTCCCCATTGCCTAAATGGTTCATCAATAATGACAGGCCTGAGAGGAAATGCAGCCAACTTTGGTTTGCCAACGAACTATTGGCAAAGTTCACATTTCGCTACCCAGGTGGCTGCATCCTGAAATAGCGTTGGCCAGTAGTACCTGGCCCGAATGATCTTATGTGCTATGATGGAAGAGGATAAATGACCATTGTAGGCTGAGTCATGAAAGCTTTCTAGTAATCTTATTTGATGCGGCTTATCAACACATCGTAGGAAGATGCCATCAATTCCGCGCTTGTACAACCTGTCATCCCATATGACATATCGTGCGGCTCTGAGCTTTACCGCTCACTTTTCCTTTGTGGTTAGATGAGTTTGCGCACTCTCCATAGGTGAGAAAGAAAATTATGTTGGAATACCATTCGTCGTTAGTCGTGACAAATAGAACCATGGGTAAAGAATTCACTCTCTCCAACTCACTTTGTTCTTCATCAACATGACCAGCTTGCTCCTCATGTGCTTCTGGATCTTTATTTTCAACCATTAGCTGACACAGTCCCTTACCCCTTACCAACTTGGTTGGTTTGATGTCCAAATCATATTCTTGGACCTTTGCAATCCAATTCCCTCGTAAGATTCCTAACTCCTGTTGAGTCAGGATAGACTTAACTGTCGTGTCTAGAACCAGCACTATTGTATGAGAATTCAGTATGTAGTAGTGGAAATTTTTAACTACTTTGACCACGGCGAAGGCATGTTTATCCAACCGTGAAATTTTTAGTTCATGAGGATTTAGAGGAGAGCTCATGAAAGCAATTGGGGATTCAACATCCGCAGCATTATTCTACATTAAGATAGTCGATACAGTATGCGCGGACGCATAACTATACATGATGAAATCCTTGGAGAAGTTAGGACATACCAGGATAGGTGCATGAGCAACGGAGGTTTTTATATCCTCGAATGATGTCTTGCCTTCTTCACTCCATCGGAATGTTTGTGACCCTTTCATCATATTGGATATATGATGAGTTTTCTTAGCAAAATCAAGAACAAAGCGCCTGAGAAAATTTACCTTTCCGAAGAAAGAGTGAACACCGGTCTTGCTTGTGGGAAAGGTAAGGATCTTAATAGCCTTGACTCTTTCGATGTCTATCTTTTTCCTTCTTTGCTGATGACGTGTCCTAGCAATTTTCCTCTGGTGACCCATGAAAACTGACTTCTTAGGGTTTAGAGAAATTCCGTGTTCTCGGCATCTAATCAAGACTTGCTCCAAATGATCACAGTGATCACTTCATTTTTTAGAGAACACGGTTAAGTCATCTAGGTAGACTACGATGACCTTTCCCATCATACCTTTGAACACGAAGTCCATCGCTCGTTGAAAGGTGGCACCGGCATTGGTTAAACCGAACGGCATCCTGCGGTAGGTGAAGGTGCCCCATGGAGTGGTGAATGTTGTTTTGAATTGGTCTTCATGCGTGACCTCAATCTGATTATAGCCTGAAAAACCATCAAGCATGGACAACATCTCTGAAATGGTTACTACCTACAGAACTTGATCTATTATGGGCAGTGGATAGTTATCCTTTAAGGATTCCTGGTTCAGGTTGTGAAAGTCTACGCATATGTGTATTTCACCATTTTTCTTCCACACAGGCACAATATTTGCAACCCAGGTACTGTGATGAATCGAAAAAATGATTCTTGCATCTAGCATTTTCTAAATTTCCACTTGGATGGTACCTGATAATTTGGGGTTGTAGTGCCTCTACTTTTAATGGAAAGGCTTAACGTCGTCTTTAAGCGGGATGTCATGATGAATTTCCTTAGGCTTAAATGACTTCAGATTAGCATAAGACCATGCCAATACATCCATATATCTTTTCAGCAATTTGACAAATTTTTGCTTTTCCTCGGGTGTAAAACACTTCCCGATGTTCATAGACCGAGGATGTTCTGTAGTACCCAAATTGACAGATTCGGTTTCTGGAGAAGAGCCAGGGTTATCCTATCACCTTTTCTTAACAAAATGTTCATGCTTATCAAATAATCATTCCAAGGAAGCTAAACCTTTCGGGATCTTATTTCCCTTGAGTTGACATATGCCCTGACCTTCTATTGATTCTTTTGCTTAGCCCGTGAGAGACTTACAACACGCAGAAGTGGATCCATCGAAATGGAGCTCTTTGAAATTTTTAGCTTTCTCCAGAAAAGTGATAAGCTGATTATCATCATTGAATACCTGCCAGTGTTGTGAATTATCTGGAACACTTGGGTGGAAAACTACCTCAATGGTATATGTGTCCATCTTTAACCCTAGGTGAGGGAGCATGAGAGAGGCTGAGACAGCCAAAGAATCGGCCATGTCATTTTGAGCCCATGGAACTGCTTTGATTGAGAAAGCGTCAAATTCCTCGATGTTGTCCCACACTGCATTACGGTAGTGTCTGAGCCTATCATTCTTTACTTGGTATACCCCTTTCACTTGATTGACAATTAGCTCAGCATCACCCTGTACTTTTAAATTCTTGATTCCCCTTTCCTTTGTAGCTTGCATTCCAAGTAGCAAAGATTCATACTCAGCAGTGTTGTTTGTATTGAAAAACTGTAATTTGAAAGAAAGAGGGAAAATCTCCTCTTCAGGAGATATCAGAACGGCCCCAACACCGCACCCACTTGTTGCACAACTATCATCAAACTGCAATGTCCATATCTTGTTGAGGTCCTCCTCTTGAATGAGAACCTCCATTTTATCGGAGTCAGTGGACAAGAAGTAATTTCCCATCCCTGATGATTCAAAGAGAATCTGGGCCTTGGGGTTGTCAGAGTTGGTGACCAGATATTTCTTTTGTGATTCAGGCTCCAACGTCTGCATTACTCCTTTGACAGGGATTCTGGCTTTAGACCAGTCCATATGGATTTCTCCACCAACTTCTCTGCAAAAAATTCTCCCTAGTAATATTATGTATGCTACTAGAATATCAGCTATGAGAATAGTCATTTTCACTCTTTTCTCTGGGAATGCTGTGAATGTGAACTGTACATCCTTGATCTAACCTATTAATGGTACCTTCTTGGTTTCCATGGAGTAACACCTGCCGAAAGGTTTAGTGAGTGTGAGGCCCAAAGCATGGGTGACCTTTGCTGGCATGATGTTGTCAGACACTCTAGAATCAATTATGTAGTTGTTTAACTTGTGACCATTAATTAGGAGAGATAGGTAAAAAGGTCCAATTTTAATTGATGTTGATGTTGAGGCAATGTTTATGTGGGATGCAGGAGTGGAAAGAATTCCTTTTGGAGAAATGGGGTGAGAGATGGTAGCTTGAATTTGAATATACTTGGTTAATATAACGAGTTTCTCAGGGTTAGACTGAAGGTACTCAGCTTCAGACATTTGGATCTTGGTCCTTTTGGCATGATCGACTATATCGAATGCGACCAAGGGTTGCACTGACGAAGGAATGAGTCCTTTGTTTCGCGATGGTAGAGGAGTGGTACTGGTCTTTATGGAAATGGAGGGAGGTTGATTTAGAGGAGAAATAGGAGGAAAATATTTCTTTACAAAAGGTTTGATAGGAGGTTGAGCAGGAAGGGGATTACCTCTTTTAGCGATGGTTGGAGGCATATTTAATACAACCTTTTCCTTTTGTATTTTAGCAGCAACTTCTACTTCTTTTCCTTGTGAGCGGGTGAAAATAACATATGACTTTCCACTTGCATACCCTTGGGTACCTTCCTCTTCATCAGATTCCTCATCCTCAAATTCCATATACCCGATTGTAGAGTCGTCAGTCGGTTCACCGACATCTTGATCATCTTCACCTTGCGACGAAGGTTCTTCATAAATTTTCTCATCTTCTTCGATCTCGACCAAGGCATTAACCAGAGGGGCCTCAAGTGCTAACCTTGGAGTAGTAGTAGGAAAATGCAGCCTTTGGGGGGTGTTGTTGGGAGTGAAGTTCCTCCGTGGGATATCCCGGTATAGAGTGCTAAACGAAGCTTGAGCTAATTACTTCTTCAATCTGAGCAAGTCATTTTCCATCTTCTAGAATGTTGGATCTGATGAAGTGGCCTGAGAAGGAGCTGAAGCCTTTTATTTGGATGGCTCTCATCTTAACTTGCCAGATATAAGTAGGTTGTCCTCTATCCAAATGGCCGCAGCTTGAGCGAGGACCAAGGTGGTGATTTGTTCTTGCAAAATCAAGAAACTTACCCTTGAACTCATGGCATTCACAAAGAAACACTTCTGATTCTCTGGTGCTGGCAACATGGCAGGCGGCACACGGTTGATTAGTGAATTGAAATGGGTGATAAAATCATGCATGGTTTCATTTCCCTCCTTCTTCAAGTGAGTGATCTTTGACAGTAACGTAAATGTGTCTTCTGAAGGCTTGTACCTGTCTTTAAAAGCAGTCTGTAATGTAGCCCAACTGGTGATAGATCTAGCTGGTAAATGTTGGAACCATTCTGATGCAGGTCCTTGCAAAGTCTCGAGAAAGAGACATACTGATACGTCTTCGTGAGTCACGTCTAGAATAATGCATGACATAATAAATGTAGCAATATGTGCATCCGTGCTTTGATTTCCACTCCCATCAAATTTTGAGAAATTCTTATGATTTCCATGAGGGAGGGTGTGAATTAGATGCAGTAGTGCTAGAGGGCCCATGACATTTCCCCATGGTACTGCCATTTGAAACGTGGGGAAAAGAACATGAGCAGGGAGTTTGGTTCCACTTAGCAAAAGAGCACTGCAAATAGATGTCAAAGCACCCTGTGAAATCTGGCTTTTTCGTGGAGGTGAGGCACTTCTTGCTGATCGATCTACTGAATTTAGTGATGTGAATCATGTTGGAGTAATACTAAAATTTTGCCTTTGAAGTAGATTAAAGATTGAATCCACTTCTCCGTGAGCTCTTCTACCATGAGTAAATTGTTCACCCGCCAGCGTATCTGTCTAGATCTGCAATTATTAAGCGCAGATCTATAACAATATTTTTGTTTTTACTCACTGATTTTCTGATTTTTCTAGCAAAAATCAGCAGCATGTACTTTTCTAATATTTAAAAGTATCCTCTTCTAACAGCAACCGATTGTGGTTTTCTGACAAAGATTAACAAGGATAAAAGGTGGGTTAATTCAGAAAGCTGATTTTCAGATCTTTGAACTGAATTTTGCAAGGTTTTGAAAATATCAGAAAATGTCAGATTCTCAGATCTACGGAAATATACAAAATTTTGTAAAAACTCAGTGAACTAAAAGCTCCTATCTGGTCCAGATCTATGGATTTGCCTAAGGAAATTTTCATTTTTGATCACTTCTGCAAAAATTTTAATTTTTAACAAAGGGTTAAAATTTGCAAACTGGTAGTGATTTTCATAGTTTTTAAATTATTTCCTTAGTTTGATCCCCAGCGGAGTTGCCAAAAACTGTTGGTTTGAAAATATGTCGGTTAGGCAGATCGTGGGGAAACATGCCAACAGTGTGCAGGGCATAGCCCCTCTTTGAGACAGCAAAGTGAAACTAGTTTATTGCTATTCTATCAAGCAGGAATTTGTGCAAATCTACACTATTCTAACTTCAGGGGTTTGGGATCTCATCCCAGTAGAGGTAGTTCCGAATGATGAACAAAAATGTAAGAGGGAAGGAATGGAGGAAGGATAGATCTGAAGGAAGAAAAGAAATGAATTCCAAAGACAGAAAGGTCGGAGGGTTTATGCTTTGGGCTGGTAGTAAACAGAGCCAAACTTAATCACATAAACAAACAAAGCAATATTGATGAACATATGATAATAAAAAGAATGAATCCAATAGAATAGAAAACACAGATCTAAACTTAAGAAAGATCTGATGCAAATAACACATATATTGAGCACAAAGTCTTAATCTATATATTAAAATCTCTTCTGTTACAAGAAGGCACAAAGTCTTTCTCTCTTCACCTCTTTTTTAATAATAAAAGTGTCCACCACGAATACAACAAGTATTCCATTATTTATAGAAGGAGAAGGAGGAAGAAGACAAAAAGAAGCCAACCACTATTTACAAAATATCCACAAAATATCTAAAAGTCAAAAGTTGACTTTGGGCAAGTTTGTGGATGGCAACATCCCATGGTGCAACATGGATGATGTCATTACATGTGCCAACATGCCTTTTAAATATTTTACAAAAATGGGAATTTAATCCAGGAGGAAGAAAGCTACTCGTCATCATCTCTCAGCTCGAACTTAGTATCTGGCTGTGGCTCAGGGGAGTCGATATGACACTGTGCTCGATACTCTGCAAACTTGATGATTATATTTTGAAGTTGATACTGATCAGGACCTTTGAAATGTCCTGAATTACTTCGCAAGTTTCTTTCTCATTTTTGAGCTTGTTGGGCAAAATCAACAAACTCTTTGTATGCATCGATCAAAGACTGACAAATTCATAGACAGGCTAAGAGGTTGTTGATGGACTCTCGATCGAAAGTGACCTCTTACGCCAAAACCTTGAGAGACAATACCCTTGAAGCACTGAAATGTATCATCTGCTTCTCTTAATTCATAGGATACATTGAGCAGTCTAGGAGACATGTTTGAAATTGCTTTCTCCATGTTGTGTAGTGCCTCCAAGGCTTCTTCCTTGAATTTTTTTATTCTTTCCAGGATGAATTCCATTTGATCGACCCAGTAATATTAAAGTATGTGAGAGCTTTATAATGTGCCTGCGAGTGATCGATAACGCTGACCTTTAACAGGTCATCAGCCGAACAATTGACCATTGTCTGGAATGTTCCTTGCTGCAAACTTAGCGTTATCCAATTCCTCAAGAAAGGGAGCCTGCTACTACTTGTATCTCTTTATTTTCTCGAGTTATATCTTGGTGCAGCAAACGTGAACCTACCAATTATCACCTGACCATCTAGAGGATCTTCTCAATCCAGGATGACAAAAGTTGTACCCTGTTCAGCAATCTTTACATACTCATCAATTTTCTCTTGGCTGGGAGGCTGAACAGGTTCTGCAGTAGTTACCGAAGGAGCTTTTCCCATTTTCTATAAATCTTGGAGGAGATGTTTGTTCTGTTATTTGAGCACTCTCTTCTCCTCTTTGGCCTCTTATAGCTTCTTGCAGAGGGCATCTACAGCTGACAAGGCTTCTCCTTGTAGACTTTCTGATGAGGTTCCCATTGTGACTTGAGTCACTGTGAAGTCTGTAGGAGACAGATCTTCTTTCTTCTTTATGGGATCTGGGTAGGCTATCTCCATGACCCTTTCTCCTGAGGCACTTTTTGAGAAGCGAGTTATTGCTTTTTACTTCTTGGGTCCCTTTGTCAGAATGACGGAGAAGTCCATAGCTGCAATGGGGACCTTCCTCTTGTGTTGACTCAGGTGGTCGGAGATCCAACCAGGACTTATGGGATCAGGATCGGAAGAAGAAGAAGAAATGAGGGTGAAAGGGGGAGCAACTGTAGCGGGACTCAGGGAAGAATGTGGAAAACACTTGGTGGTGGCATGGATAGAGAGTCCCAATGCACTAGTGCTTACAGGGCTTCGAGAGTCACTACAAGAGAGGAGAAAGAGGTGGAGATGGAAGGGATCTGTAGTTGGATAGAGGGGATACCAGGTGACAGATCACGCAAGAGAGGAAAAGATGGAAGAGGTGGGAGATGGAAGGGAGGAAGATAGAGGAGAAGACACAACCATAGGGAGTGGTTGCTTGAGTGACGGGAGGAGGAGGAGTAGAAGAGGGAATGGTGGGCACCTCTATAGTTATAGCTGTGAAAACATCCTGAGTGGATGTGTCCGTTGGAACACCTGTCGCTTCTTCTTTTCCTGGGGGACACTAAGTCCACTATTTACTCTGAAGTAGAAGGAGGGCTATCAGGAGCTTTCTCCTGTTTACTTGGCTCTCCAACTTTATCCTTTCCTTTTCCCTTTGGCAAGTGATCTGGCCTTGAGAGGCGCACTTCCACAGGGGGAAGTAGTTGAAATCCACTCCAAGGTAGATGAGACCATTTTGTTTACACCAATGCTCGGTGCGTTGCAACGTGGGCTAGACCCTTTCTTCTATGGTCTTGGGTGCCTTAGTCCTATCGATACTTGCAAATGGCCAATCATCCCCATCTGTGTCAAGGTAAACCTGATCAATTTCCTAATCAGTTTCTTGGAAATCTTTTGGGATGATGACAAACTCCATAGTGGACGATCTCTGCCAGAGCCAGTTGGGAGTGATCCTTTCACCTGATTTCAACTTCGTGATTCACGTCTATCCATATGTCCTCGATCTCTAGGACATGGATGGGATCGATCTTTGCCTTGGGGAGGTAACTCCGGCAGTCAAAGGTTGGCCTTGCCGGGAAATCATGCTTCAAGTTGAGAAATTCTAGCTCCGCATACATTTCCTGGGATTTACCCAATGAGGTGCAGGTGTATCTGCCAACTGTGAGGGGGAATAGAGTTCCACCCTTCTTCATTTTTCATACAATTCTCATGATATGTAATCAGCTTGCCTTGACAACTCTAGGAGGATCAACTTGGGCCCTTGCATACCTTGGTAACCTTGTTGGTTCTCCCAGAAAGTTGGCAACCATGAGATACTTGAAGGTGGGGAATTGTGTAAACAAAGCCCCCCATTTCTTTATGGCAGAAATCACGCTCGTGCTGGTCTAACCGTGTCTCATGTTCGGACTCATTAGGCAGATCACCTCATAGAAGAAGGCATCGTCGATCTTGTTGAACCGTACGATACTGGCCTCGAGCCTTAGCTCTGGGTAGTACTCATATATTTTGACTTGGGGCCATGTTCCACTCTGAATTAGTCCTGGGAACTCTCTCTCTAATGCAGCTGCATATACCACATAGGAGTTCATGTAGAACCTCCCAGTTGTCAAAACCTATTGGAGCTACTGCGAGATAGTATCACTTATGATCTCCCCCCAGCTGAAGCATTGATTGGGAGTATTCTTGCTCATATTTTTCTAGATATCTGAGCATCCATTTTTGAAATTAGTGGGCATTAAGAAGCCCAAATACTCTACTGAGGAAGGTGATGGTATCACTCAGCTCCTCGTTGAAGTCACTGCGATGGATGGTCTGGGGCCATCTATTCACCACCTTCTTTTTTTTCAGGTAGTCTTCATTCATCATCTGCATACACTTGTCTTCATTATCATTCCATGTCTTTAAGCATTCTTCAATGCTTACTGCCACATACTGGCTATGGTGAGGAATGCCCAACATGATTTCAAAGTGGTGGGCAGTGAGGTTAATGATCACCTTGCCCTCATTATCTTCAACACATCTTGTGTCTTTGTTGTAACAACGGGCCACCAACATGATGAAATCATTGTTCATTGCACTTACTGGGAGTCTTGCTGCAAAGTGTAGCCCACTTCCTACCAGTTTGTCCATCCATGGGCCACTGGTAACCTTTTTGGTTCTCTCCTAGAAGTCATCCATATCTATGTGTCCCAGCTCAGAGTCTCTGATGTCAAGACTACACTCTGTAAGTGAGTCAGGCATCCTGACTCTCTGATATTTGTATTTCATTTCCTGCTCTGTCAACTTAGACTTGGCTTTACCTTTAGTTGGCTTCTTGCTCGATGAAGACATGGGTGAGCTCAAGGATGGTTATTTCTCTGTAAGAAGAATCAAAGAGGTCCAACACAGGAGAGCCATGTCAACCGTCATATTATCCATAATAACAGCTTGCAGAATGAAAAATGAGTTATTATAAGCCTTAGGGCGCAAGGCACAAGTTTATAGCACGTTGTAGAGGCTTAAAAAGGTTGGGTGCACTTTGGGAGATGTCAACATGCAAAAGGGTTCGCCTGTGTTGAAATGGGAAAGGTCACGCCAAAGGATTATAAAGGGGGCACACCTTTGAGGAGTGTGACATGAAAGATCTTAGTGCCAAGGAGAAAGGCGCGGGGCGCGGGTCTACAAGACATAACATGAAGTTTTGGTGTTAAGGTTCATGCACCAGCGCCTTTGGAAAATTGCTAACTGGGCGCCAGCGAAAGATGATGTTGCATGAGTTTTTAGTGCGCCCAAGGCGTAATTTTGGAATGTGTTGCACAAAAGCTTAATGCGCCAAAGGGTTTATAAAGGGTGCAAATTTGGGAGACACACAACATGAAATGTTGAGGTTGGTTGGGATGCGCCTGCGCCCTTGAGCATGATTTTGCGAAGTGTTTATACTTGCAGCATAGGTTTTAAATACGTTGCATGCGGGGACAGTGCACCAAGGCGCGACTGTGGGGTTTTGCAAACATGAAGAGGACAATGCGCGCTAAAGGAAAAAAGAATGATTTTTTGCATTATTTGATTTCTTTTTCAACTTCTGCATGACCCTTTTCTCTCTTTTTTGATTTTTGCAAAGTGTCAAAGAGAGGGTTTTGTGGGATTTGCAGCAAGGCAGCAGCCTTCTTAGGGATACAAAGGATGGTTTATTTCTTTCAGAGGCAGAGCCTTCTCTAGATTTGTAGATCTAGAAGGAGGGATAAGGTGTTTTAGATAGTTTTATGGATTGTTAAGTTTATCCATTTTTAGATTTCGAGATTTAAACCTTTTTTTATAACTAACCTAAAAACCACCAACAACCAAGAAACAAAACCATAAACAACCATAGTGAGGGATAAAAAACCACTTATCGGGGATAAATAACGACGAAGGAACGACGTGGGATCCACAAACACGACAAACGGTACGCGGGGCTGACAGGAAAGGCTGATAGACGCAGAGGAATAATTTTTCTCAATTTCAATCTCGTGAAAATTATGACGCGTGTTAACCGCATATTTATAGGAAAATATCGCATTTATTACCTCACCAACTTTTGTTTGGCACACTTTTTCAAAGTGTCGACATGACTTTAGATACACTTTGACGCAACTTGCATTAGTGTTGACACAAAAATTTCCCGCGTCCTGGGGAAAAGGGGGCGCATATTTTGATAATGTTGACACGTGAAGTTTTTAGCACCTTAAAAGAGTTTCTTTGGCACATGTATAATAATGTTGACATGTCACTTGCCTAGCGTCTAAGGGGCCACGACTTCTCTTCATGTTGACATGTCTATTTAGGGTGCCAAAAAGATTTTCAAAGGGGCGCACTATTTCTCTGATGTCGACACAAACATTTCTTGCGTCCAGTTCAAAAAGGCTGAAAAATGACTAAGTTCTTAAAAACTCAATTTCCGGAAGGGAAATTTTAAGTCATTTTGATCGTTAATAGACCTTTATCAGGGGACCAAAAATAAAATTTTGGTAATGGTTATCTACAAAATTTCCCTTGTCAATTTTATAGGATAACATGGTCACAATATCATCTGCCTAAAATGGAGAGAGGTGAGAAATGGAGAGGATGGAAAGATGCATCACAAACCAAAGATAGATTTCACACAGAAAACCACTTCAAACCCATTAAACACAACTCTCAAAACCTACAATAGACACCAGAAGTATGCACAATATACCCTGCAACGATGAGAGGTGAGAAGAGACAATAAAATAAGTAAGGATGGAAAAAATGCATCATGAAAGAGATTTTATTTCTCCAAGAGTTCACACGGTACATCATCAGTCAGCAAGAGGCAAGAAAATGCCATTACAGAGCAAAGAGAGGAGGCTTAGACTCCACATTCCACCCTAAGGAAGAAAGAGAGAGGGGGGCTGGAGAGAAAAGATGACCAACCTTTATAAATATGCCCCTCCTTTACAATATATCAAAAAATGAGAGAAGGAAAGAGGGAAAATTTGAATCCTGCTTCAACCACCCCGAGATTACATTGAATTCACCTACTCCAACTACCCTAGAAAGCATTGAAATCCTCCTGCAATGTTGATGGGCTTCACTGACAAAGCCCATACCTCCATGTGTTGTTCCTTGCTGGGAAAGAAAGGATTCCATTATTCATTATGGCGATAGGTGAGAGACTTGAAAGCCTCGAAAATGGCAGACCAGATAATTAATGGTGGTAAGTGAGTAGTAGGCACCGAGAGCTCTCCAAAAATTCCTTTCCCACTCGAATATGAATTCCTAATAGAAAGATATGGCCGTCTGAAGGCACATGGGTTTGGTGTCTATTAGCACGAGATCCATGTGGCAGCCCTTTGCGTCTTTATATTTCACCCCCTCTTTTCATTCTTATTGTTACACCAAACTGACATGTTGTGTTGTCCATGGGCCTACTCTAGTTCCTTTTTGTTATTCCTGAGTCCCTCTTGTTGGTGGAGATCTTATGCCTGACTCGAGACACGTGGAGTCTTAGTGCACATTTGAGACCTGCCTCTTGATTTTTCCTTTGAATTTGTGTGGACGAGGCACGTGGAGGCTTCCGCTGAATCTATCATACTTAAGTGATTTAGCCTACCACCTTTCTCGGTCCCTGACTATGGGGTGGGATAGCACTCATTTGGGGACCACCTTTGGATTCGACCCTTGAAGGTGCGCCGATGAGACACGTGACGTCATCCACAGGCCTGTCTCGAGCTTGGACCTTTCAACGGCCGACTCCGTGCTTTTTTTACTCTGACCACATGGAGGTCTAGTGCTCGTTTGGATACTCGCTATGTATTTCTCCTCTGAAGTTTTGTCGAGATGACACATGGAGGCTTCCACTGGTCCTTAGACTTTTCAACGGCCAACTCTACTTTCTCGGGCCTTAGACACGTGGAGGGATAGTGCTATTACAGGTTCTTTCTTTTGGTTGCACCTTTAAAGTTGTGTCGATGAGGAACGTGGCACCTTCTATGGCTCTATTTGGTGGAGGTACTTCATCTGACCTGAGACACGTGGAGACTTTGTGCATGTTTAGGACCTGCCTCCATATTTTTCTTTTGAAGTTACACCGAACTGACGCGTGGGGGATTCTGCTGATTCTTCAATACTTAGCTGATTCAACGGTCGGATCTACCCCCTTTCTGACTCTGACCACGTGGAGATTCTACGTACATATGGAGACCGTGTTTGGATCTGACCTTTGGAGGTGAATCGTTGAGACACGTGGAGTCTGCCACTGGTGGTTGGACACTAGGCATTGTTCGCAAGCCTGTTCTGTGCCAAGATCCACATGGGGGACCCATACTCATTTGGTGTCTCCATTTTGTAGCACCTTTTGGATTTCCCCTTAGCTGACATGTGGCACCTTCTGCGAGTTTGTTTCTTGGCCCTGATTCGACTCGTATGTGAAGTCTGAAAACTTCAAGCCTTTCACCGTTTTCTTTCTTGTTTAGCCTCTGGTATCCCTTAATGTTGTTTGGCCCCATTTTCTGACCTTGTTCCTCCATTATCAAGCATGCCTGCCCCTGGGTTGTTGGATTTGAAATTTGGGTTTGCATGACTAAACTAACCCCTTGATTATCTCTTGTGCAGGGTCATGTTTGATCAATCTTACCAAGGGGGAAAATTTGGATAACAATAAAATCCAGAAGGCCCTGGATATATCTACATTCAGTCCCTAAATAAACCTGTTGAATTACAATTTCTCATCCTGAAGATAACCTACATACTACAAAAAATCCATAAATCAACTCTCATACTATGTAACCATGCCTGAACCCTATCATAGGTCATGGAAATCATTGATCCTCTTCTGAAAAAAGTGCTCAAACATGTATCAGGCTCTAAAGCGCTCCTCAAAAAACTCCCAAGTCATTGTATCTCTAGTCAAATGGATCTTTCACTCCTCATTCCTCCACCATATGCCTATTGTGTCACAGAGGAGGTGTATATTGAACCTATTCTTGATGTTGCTCTCATATGAGTGCAGTCCAAAGTAATTGTTGAGGTTTAGAAGCCATGACTCAGCCCCAAATCCATTTTTGGTACCACTGTAAGTGGGTAGATTTAGATGAAATTGATCTCTAATCACACTTCCTATTTCAAGATCCTGATGTTGATGTCTAACCATTCCCACATCTGGTGAATGTGGTCATCCTCATGAATTCATCCCTCAATGTTGTGAGAGTGGATCCAACAAAGAGATTCCACTCTCTCAAGGTGAACAAAGGGGCTACATGACCTATCCCATCTTTGAGTGTCAAGTTGATGTGGCTCTGATGGTGCACCCTCATCTAGTGTTGTATCCTATCCTAGACAGTCAATCTCCTCTCTTGGCTTCTGTTGTGCAGGTAGATGTTGTTGCAGAACTCCCATCATCTATTGTACAAGTATATGTTGTTGTAGAACTCCCATCATATTTTGTAATGCCTCCAATATTTGTGGTCCTAAATTAGGGGCACCCAGCTCGCACGTAGGTGACCTACATTCCAAATACTTTACTGATCAATTTATCTTGTACCACTTGCAGGCATGCTATGTGCGAAAGGAAAGGAAAATTTTATAAATGTTTATAAGGTAGCAGAAACAATTTAAATGGGTTATGTTTATTTATTTAACCATTATTAATTTAAATTTACAATTACCTAGAGTGTCTGGTGTTGTAATCCCGAGCTCAGATACCAAATGTAGTGCCTCATATTTTGGCACTTGATTCCAAACTCAATCACCAAAAAAAATACGGGATTTTTTTTTAAAATACATTTATTATTTTCATTTCTTGTTAATAGTTACGTAAGGTCTCACTACTATAGTCAATGCTTAATTAATACTATGTTATCTTCCCTTATTATTTCTATGGGGTTAAACACCCACTTTATCTATCTCAAATGGAGTATAAGTGTTTTAGATAAAGGGACATTCATTAGGCCACCTAAGCCTAGTGTATCGCTTAATTAACTTAAAGGAGCATATGCCCGATAATTTTTCATTTAATTAATTTACTAAGTGCACCCCTTTTAAATTCATACCACAATTTAATTTTAAAAAATCCCCTAGGTTTCCCTCTAGTTAGTTTTCCCCAATTTATTTAATGTATGCCCCTCCCCCCTAACTTCCACAGTTCCTAGTTAAATCCCTTAAGTCCTCTTTTAATTTTAATTCACCCAATACCCATACAATGTCAATCCCACAAATTTAAAGATGTAGAATTTAATCTAGGCCCTTAGATCTTTTTATTTTCAACCCTAGATATTTAGGGTTTCCCATAACTCTAATCCTTATTCTTTATTTTTTCTCTTTTTACTTTTGTTTTGAAATATTTACACGTCATTTAAACGGGTGGAACTAAGGAGGAGGAAGAAGGAGGCTATAGAGGCCATTCGAGTTTCATTTCCATAATGAACAAATTTTCATGGAGGGGTTTTACACATCTCTTTTTTTCTCCATTATTCAAGGTTTTAATTTTTTTTCCCTTTGTTTGTGTTTATATTCCATATTCCCAGATTCCGAATTGTGTATTTTTAAAAAAATATCATTTTTCTTGTATAGGATATGGGGGTGTGGCTTGAACGCTTGAAAGGTTGCAACAATTTTAAGGAGGCCCACGGCTATGGCTATGAGCGAATGTGTATAAATCAACCCGCCCACACTGTGGCGCAGAAGGGAAAGGGGGAGGGAATATATATATATATATATATATATATATATATATATATATAAACATTGATTTCTATAACACTGATTTATATTTCAGTATATATTTATTAATACACAAACATGTATGTATGTATGTATGTATGTATGTATGTATGTACATACATACATCCAAACATATATTTGTGTGTGTGTGTGAGTCTAACACACACACACACAGAGATATATATATATATATATAATAAACATTGATTTCTATAACACTGATTTATATTTCAGTATATATTTATTAATACACACACATGTATGTATGTATGTACATACATACATCCAAACATATATTTGTGTGTGTGTGAGTCTAAAACACATATAAAAAATAGAGAATAATTATAAAATAAACCTGCCATCTAACAATGAAGATTCATATATATATAAAGGAAGAGTATATTTATTTTATAGTTTCTTTGACTTCGAGTAAATAATTTCTTTTACTAAAAGATATATGTGCATGCGCGCGCACGCACACACACATGCGCGCGCGCACGCACCACACACACACACACACACACACACACACACACTGTGTGTGTGTGTGTGTGTGTGTGTGTGTGTGTTGTGTGTGTGTGACAGTGTGTACGTGTGTGTGTGTGTGTGTGTGTGTGTGTGTGTGCGCGCGTGTGCGTGTGCGTGCGTGCGTGCACATACATATGTAATGGCACACCTAAATCTGATTTAACTCTCTTCACAGATCTTGCTAAAGGAATGGAAATACCAATTTTATATATTTCAAGAAAACAACCATTTGAGAAATGACAAGAATACTTCCTTTACAATTATGAATATTGGGAGCAAAGTGCATATAAAATAAAGTGTAGATTGCATCTTAAAGTTTCAAATAGAAGACAACTATTTAATTTATTAACTATCTTTCAATGAAAATTTTAAAGGTCTTCCTTTCCAACTCATTCAAGTATAATTATTTTCAACTCACTAATAACTAGTTCTTATTCCTTTTACATGACCATTTCTTGGTCATAAGTAAAATGCATTTTTGAGCTTAAACATACAACATTTTCCAACTATTTTAAAATCATATTTTCTTAAAATGAACTACATGTAAATATTTCATCCATGAACTTCCTTTCTTTTCACAAAACAATATTTCTCATACAAGATAAATGGATTTTTCTTTTCCAACCCGTTAGACATCCTTTCCCAACCCTTTTTTAAGATGCATATACCTTTCGAATATTCACTAAAAAAGGGTACAAAATACAAATATGTAAGGATATGAGTCAACCACAAAATGTGGAGACAAGTTTACAAGATTTCTAAAATGTTACAATACAAGACAAATTTTTAAGCTTCTTCTCAAGATTTAGGAAGACAACAATTATTACATCATTACAAAAAAAAATACTAAAATGCAAGAGGAAAGGCCTCCCCAAAATGGGGAATCACATGCTAAAATTTCCAACATTTTCTTCCATGATCCAAGTATCTTTTCCCAAGTTTCCACAACACAAGAGAGTTTTCAATGCATAGGAGAAAGGGGACCGATTTCCTCCCAAACAAATGACATCATCACATGCCATTTCCACCAAATGGAGGACATGCTAGCCTCCCTCCAAGCCCATGAGAGAGAGAGAATGCATTCCTCAAGTTTGCACAAGTAAAAATGAAACAAGGGTTACAATCACACACACACACACACAGCTTTAATATCCAACAAGCTCTCACAATAATTTTCAACCCACAACAAATATATAAAAAAAACTATCACAAGAGGAGAACTCCATGATTTCCTCAAAGGGGAAGAGTGGCAAGGAGCCCATAATAAGCCATAATGTGAACTAACCATGGGAACACTATAAAAATCACAAAAATACCCTCCTTATCTCTCCAATAAAAAATACCATCCTTATCACTCCATCCCATACACCAAGCCTCCTCCCTGGGAATATTTTTAAACCAAGATTGGTTTCCTAGCCAAGGATGGAGAAGGAGGTTCAAACCATATGAGCAGTTCTTCTACCACATCAAACCATATGAGGGGAGGAATAAAAATAAATACCATCATGGCTTTTCCATCAATCCAAGTGGTGTAAGAGGGGGTTTTCCTCCCTTTTCCCCATACAATTACAAAATTTACAACAAACTTAGATGGATGGAGAAAATGGAAAGAAAAAAAATTACACAACACACCCACAAACAAACATGCAACATACATAATTCAAACATCTATTCTTTCTTTATCACATTATACTATAGAAACCAAAAACAAGAGGTATGAAGACCAACTTCAAAATAGCAATCCAACTTCAAACACAATTAAGCTCTCCCAAGCTCCAAGCTCTCTCCAACTCCCAAAAGTTAAAAATGAGAAGCAAAAAGTCTCAACCCCTCTCCATGAGGAAGTATAAAAATAAGAACAAGTCACCAATACTCACAAATGAGATGGTGACATGTGTCACCCATCTCATCCTCCAACAAAATATTCCCAAAATCACAATGAGTATAAAACAAAACACATTTAGGAGGTAATCTCCCAAATTCCCTAAAATGACAATAATCAAACACACTTTAACTTTTAAGAAATCACAAAAATTAACCACACTTACAAGATGGTGACATGAGAGGGGTCACATGGGAGGGTAAATCTCATTTGACCTTGAAAAGATAGCCCCTACCCATAGGTAGGGTCCAAGGGGTCTATTTCCATGTAAGGGAGACCCTGAAGTGAAAAGAAGCCCTTACAATTACCACATTTAACCCAAATTCGAGATTGGGTAAAGTGGCTGAAAATAAGAGGTGGTGGGGCCCTCCCAAATGACAATAAGGTGATCCTAAACCACTAACAACAAGATTAATTAACTTAAAACATCTCTAATGGATGTAGGGACCATTAGGTCCGTAAACTAGCTTATCACAAGGCTAAACAAAATAAAATTAACATAGATACATTAGGAATCACCAATGGTGTCCAATCATGAATATGCCACATGCACACAATGTTACAAAAAAATCATGCATGGCTAAAGGAATCGGCCCAATTAGTCACTTGTGCAACTTTAGGTGCAACTTTGAAACCCATGTTCTCCTTTGTGCCCTAGAATCTGCACAATAAATTCACACATTAAACATACCTACTTGATACAATATATTAAATAAATAATATCAATAAATAAATCATCAATAGTCATTCTAACTATACAACAATCAATGTCAGTATGAATGGGTAAACAATAACAACATACATCCATGGTAACTCAAGTAATGAGATCCATCTAAGCACTAGCATGGTAGCATTCAATTTAACATTATAAATGAATGATATCAAGTTATACAAAAAAATATTACATCTATCCATCATATATGAAATAAAACCAACTATATCACAACCTACCAATATCCAAAACCATTTAATGCAAGAGACTAAGATAATGATCCATAATGCTAGATTAGCACTACGTACCCTAATCACCACAAGTGTCATCAAATGATCCATAATGAAACCACATAGATTTCAAATTGTGCTGAAATCCATGTTCATAATCTAATAAAAGAAACGAGTCAACAAATGAATTGATGCAAAAAAAAAGAGGGCACTACACACCCATTCCACAAGCCCCAATCATAACTCCCTGGCAAACATATTAGAGTCATTATTGGATAAGGTTGACTCAGGGAAAAAATAAAATTGATTGTTTGACATCCTATAGAGAGATTTATAGGCTTATTATGCCAATAAATTATCAACATCGTCATTAAAAGATTAAAAAATTACAATAGACCTTATTTGTGCACTATTCACTTACCTTATTACCAAGCAACCAATTATTTTGACACGTAAACATTTTCCAATCCATTAGTGTAACCACAATTTTATCAAAGATCATTTTTGGGACTGATGGTGGATGGTATTCGATATCCTACCTTGCAACAACAATGAGGTTTAGTTATAATTTTTAAGAAAACTCTATTGTGATTTCCTCGTCAATGAGATTCTAAATTATTTGGACTACTGCTAGTTTTAGGGTCGAGGAAAATGATTTGTGTAGTATAGACCAAGTATACATCGTGCTCTTATACATCATGTTAGTGTTACCAACCAAAATCACGATCACCCCTAAGATAGTCCCTGCAACAGTGAATAAGATAATAGATATTGACACACTACCACTACAAGAATATGGGTTCATTATCCACAAAGTTTCCACAATATTTTTGTAGATAGTTTATTCAAAATTGTGAATCCAATTTTGTGGAATCCACCTACTATTTTTTTGTGGGAAAATAAAAAGTGACAAGAATTGTGAAAAAGTCCACAATGAAAAATGTTGTGAAAAATCTATAACTTTGTAATTGTGGTATTTTCCACAATTACAATATTGTTACATATCTACAATTGAAATTTTTTTGTCATATATCTATAATTTTAAAATTGTGTCATAAACCACATAATGATAAATTCATACACAAGTCTAGATCTTACAAATGTAACTATTTTAATAATTTTAATTTTTATAAGTTAGTTATGCTAGTTTTATAACAATAGTATTTTAAATAGTATTATGTAATTTTATTATTATGTCAAATATAATTATTCAATTTTAAGAAAAAATTAGAGTAAAAACTTATTACATTTATATTTTTAAAAAATAATTTACATTAGATTATATTTTAGTTCTAATTATAAAAACCCTACATGATAAAATATTTGTATGATATTTTAAAAACTATCATTTTATACGATATAAATTATTGCGTTTAATAAAAATAACAGTAACAGACTATTTTTTAATTTAAAATATAAATTATGAATTATAAAATCATTCATAAAATTATTAGAATCACCTTGAAAATATACGTACACATTTATGCATGCTACAACTCAATAATTAAACAATAACTAAATATTACAATGTGTCAAAAGGTAAATCATTTTAAAATATCACTTCATATATTGTTTTTAAAATTAAGTGGGAAAAAATAAGTATATTTTTATAAATAAAAAATAATTTTGAAGAGGTACCATGCAAAATATTTGGAAAATATTATTTTATTCATGAAAATTAGTTTCCCAAATAAATCTTTTTAAAATATTGTATAAAAATATATTTTTATGCTTACATGCATAAAATATTACAACAATTATTGATTGCATAAGTGCATGTGAGACTTGGATATTTCTTGTGATTCATAAACATTCATTTTCCATAGAAACATAATTGCTAGAGTCATGTTGAAAGAAATATCAATTACTCTTTGTTGGGTAAATTTGAAGGATGAGGCAGGGAAAGAGGTCTACACACTCACAATATTAACATGAAACTGAGAATGCAACCAGAAGCAAAAAAATAGACAAAATGCATGCACAACAATGGAGGATTAACTACTCAAGACGCACAACAAATAACAGAAATAAAAACCAGCAACTTATGTATTATATTTTTATAAGATACAATAGAGCTTCACTGCTCTTTTCTTATTCTTCTTCTCCCACAAAAACTCTTCTTTTTATTTTCTCTATTACATTCAAAATGCATCCCGTACCCAAGATATCCTTGCACAAAAACATAAATACATTTCCAGAAATAAAAGGAATGTCAGAAATAAAATCTGCACATTCACTAAATGCATATTTTTTTCCTTTTGCCTAAATATTCTTTTGTCAAAAATCTCCAGTTTTCAGAAGGTGGAGTTAATTCCAGTAGTAGAGATTATATCTCCAACACTACCCCTTAATCTTTGTTAGGAAATAAGGGATAAAATATGCAGAATAATCCCTCACATAATCGCAATAGTAGAAACTAATATGTAGAAAATATTACAGATCTCAAATAGAAGTGTAGAATAAAATAACACAACACAAAGAGATAGTATTTAACGTGGTTCACCCAATTTGGGCTATGTCTGCCAAGAATCAATTGCTCGTATTTTATTACAAGCCACCGCTCTCTCAATACAATACCCAGATCTGTTTGGAGTTATGCTTAACAAACTCTACAGAATTCACACACAAATTCAAAACACATCTGCAATGTTACATAATACCTACCATATGCATAAAACCATATAAGTAGACAACTACTGAAACAATTTTACAAAACCGTGGGTATTAAAACCATGGGCCAAAATCGTCCCATAAACCTATGGGTCAAAAATCCCACCCATATGAGAAACGAATGTTTCCTGGTATATCAGGCACATTTTCAGGCCAAAAACAAAACTGGGGGTTGCGCCCCTGAACCCCTGCTACCAGGGGCTGCCGCTCGAGGCCCGGCCTGGCCCCTAACCCTGGTGAGACAACTATGTAAAGTGTACAGTACTCTTGGTGTATAATCTTCAACACTTTCTCACATGAAAACAAGCTCCACAACCTAACAATATCAACACATCATTATCTTTCTCAAAAATAAATGTTCCATCTCCATATTTGTTGCTACCATTTCCAGATTTTCCATTCTTCGCTTCATCTTCAACATATACACCCAAACAACTTATTAGATACTCAAATACATCTTTTCCCAATGGCTTAGTAAAAATATTAGAATATTTATCATGTGATCTGACAAAATCTAGACATATCTCATTTTTATTTATCAACTCTCTTATAAAATGATATCTAGTGTCTATGTGCTTTCTTCTTTAATGAAAAACATGATTTTTAGACAAAGCAGTGGCTGAGTTATTATCACAGTAATATTCTTTTTCTTTTTCTTTTTCATGCATCAACTCAACTAGCATTCTCCTCATCCATACGACTTGACATGCAGCACCCGTCGCTGCCACATACTCCACTTCTGTTGAAGAAAGAGTTACAAAGCATTGTTTCTTTGAACCCCAAAATACTGCGTTCCATGTTCCAAAATTAAAAGCATAAACAGAGGTACTTTTCCTATCATCAACACTGCCAACACAATCTTTGTTCATGTATCCAATGATTTTAAACTCATTCAAAGTTGAATACAAAATACCATAGTTCTTTTTCCACAAACATACATGCGTATTATTTTTCTATCTTGCCAATGAAAGTCTTTTGGAGACTCCATGAACCTCGAAATAAAGCTAACACCATACATAATGTCAGGCTGATATAAAATGTAGGAGCTTAAACAGGATTAACACTAGTAGTGATAATTTTTATATCAATTCAAATGGGATACAGATACAACAGAAAATGTATAGAAAGAGGGTTTCCTATAATATAGGAAACCTCCTATAACATCTCACTATATGTGTGAAGTTCTTATTTAACTTCACTTACAAACCATATAATGATTATTATAATTATGAGTTGTTTTTAAACAATTCATAATATAATAATAAACTATATTACACATACAAATATTAATTACAAATAATTTTTACACTAATGATATGCCTAACATTCACCCCCTTAGTGTGAACATTATTTACTGATATCACCCCCTTAATGTGAACATGGAAAAAATGCACCATAGAACTAGAACCAGAATCATGTTCCTCCACATACTTTTAGGTTTGCATATTATTGGCTTGGATCTTGTTGTCTAGATCTTGCTACACATGACCAATCTGCTTCACCACAGTGAACCCCATACCAGATTATCACACTTCCACTGATTCACCTACATACGTGAACTCAATAGTTCCTGCTTTCACTTCTAATGAATGCTATATTTCACCAGCCGATCGATGTTAGAAGTACGACAGTCGAAGAATATCTGTAATCAGAGGATCACTCTAGTTCAGTTGCCCTCCTATAAAATTGTTCTTAGCACCCAAAATTCACATCCTCCTCATTTCAATCATAATAGGGGAAGGAAACCACACACCATTTTATATTGTACACACCACACAACTGAAAAAGAAATGCCACCGTACTGAAATGCAACCCCATCGTTGGTGACTGGCGAGAGGCACTAATCGCCCTCCATCCTCCATTGCCTCCAACCTCTAGTAGGTGAACTATTTACCATAATAATTCCTCATCAATGGGACAAGAAAGTTCTTCATCTTTAGAATATTCATCCCAATTAGTTTCTTCTTCAACCAAAAGTGATTTTTTATCTATTTTTTCATCAAGTAGATCTTTTTCTCTCTTTTTACAATTCAAAATCACATTTCTTAATTCTTTGCAATTAAAAAATTAACCTTTCGGACTCTTGAAGGATCATTCTTTAAAGTATACTTGCCATTTTTTTACGTTGAACTGGATTTATTCTACGAATATAAAACTTTGTCTTCTGGCTTGGAGGGTTTATTATGATCAAGAAGAGTATAAATTACTCCTTCTAGACCAATGTTAAGCTTGCTCAGAGTAAAAACCATATGATACATTTTTGTAGGCAAACTATTCAAAATAATTGCTTTGACATCATCATCATTTACCTTTTCATTAATGCATGTGATTTGATTAAGAGGAGAGTGCAATTTTCTTATATGATCTGCCATTTTTTGAACCTTCGTCCATTTTTATTCCATATAATTTTTGCTTCAGAGTTGTCTTGGCACTTTCTGCTTTAGAACCAAACAACTTCTTTAAAGTCTCCCTAATCTCCTTTGCAGACTTTATGAAGTCCACATGGTGCAGATAAGCTTTAGATAGACCGAGACCAATGGTTCGCAGGGCCTTTTTATCCTTGACAATCCTTTTTGTGAGATCCATTGCATTTGTTGGTATTGTAGTATTAGGTCTAACAACATCCCATAAATTCTTCTCAATCAATGTTAGCTGCATTTGGATTCTCCAAGTATGGAAATCTCATCCTTTGAAATTTTCAACAAAACTTAACTTCTCCACGTTTGTAAAATTTGGGCAAAATAAAACAATAAAAAAGGACGTCAGTAACCCCGAGAATTCATCCATACAAGCAAAAGTTGCTTTTAGTAGTGATTTTGGTGAGGGCCACTAACTGAACCTCCAAATTCAATCTTATACAAAATTAATAAAACTGAAAGCATTTAAACGAAGGACATATCCCCACCAAGGCACTTTATCTTACCACCAAAAGGAACATAATGCACACAAATTATATTATGAAGAATATATTATAACAATAAACATTCTAACCTTTAAAGTTATGTGGAAGGTTTTGGAAGGTTGGTGTTTTAGATTTGTTGTAAAAATGAGATCCGATATTACTATGTGCATGGTAATGGAATAATAGTATTGATCTGACCATGTAATAATCAGGCTGCATAATATATATATATATATATAAAGCGTGCAATGAGCTATCAAAAACAAATATGAGTGCCTAAAAAAGGGATCAATCTTCACGCTCTAGAAAATAAAACGTATGTTGATGATAAGACAACTATTGCAAATGTGCATGGAATATTGATTTTACAAATGTGCTCAAACATTTTTATTTTATTTTCCACACATGAAGATGTCCAGATTGATAGCCGCAAAAATCATAATATGAATGTTTAACAAAACTGCGACTTCATAATAAAGATCTGAGACATAATAATTCACTCACACATTGATGCCAGAATAAAGCGTTTGGTGGAGTTGATTTGCAGTGAAGTAATAGCTCTGTACATCGATCATACAAAACTAAGATCCACACATATACTTATGATGATTCGTTCAAAACCCCTACACTTAATATTTTCAAATGAATAATCTTAATGCTTATAGAGACTCTCATAGGATCTATTATACACTCTGATACCACTGATATAAAATGTAGGAGCTTAAACAAGATTAACACCAGAAATGATAATTTTTTATATCAATTCAACTGGGATACGAATACAAAAGGAAATATATAGAAGGAGAGTTTCCTATAAAATAGGAAACCTCCTATAACAACTCACTATATATGTGAAGTTGTTTTAACAACTTCATTTACAAACCATATAATGATTAATATAATTATGATTTGTTTTTAAACAACTCATAATATAATAATAAATTATATTGCACACACAAATAATAATTACAAATAATGTTTACACTAACGATATGCCTAACACAGGCCTTGTGGCCATCAAGTACATGAGACTACCAACTATTCTTTTAAATAATATAGGATCCAAAAATAAACCACCATCTTCCTTACTCAACTTCAACCCTGTAACAATGGGTGTAGGCGTTGGTTTATAATTCAGCATATTGAATCTTTTCAACGCATCATTTGCATACTTTGATTGAGAAATAAAAATGCATTCAACTGATTGCTTGACTTTTATACCCAAGAAGTATTTCATGTGACCAAGGTCAGTCATTTCAAACTCTTTCATCATGGCTACCATAAAATAATTTATAGAAAGGTATCCTGTGAAAATTAAATCATCTACATAAAGACACACAATCAGCATTTTACCTTTCTCATCCATTTTGATATATAAAGTAGGCTTGTTGTTGCACCTACCGAATTCATTTTTAATTAAATAAGAATCAATGTGGTTGACCATGTTCTATGAGCTTGCTTGAGTCCATAGAGCACCTTTTTAAGCTTGTATACCTTTTCTTCATGACCTGAAATTTCATATCCTTCAGGGTGTTGTACATAAACCTCTTCTTCAAGATAACCATTTAAAAATTCTGATTTTACATCCATTTGAAAAATAGGCCACTTGTTTTGAGCTATAATGGCTGAAATGGTTCTTACCGTATCCAAACGCACTACTAGAGAAAATGTTTCATTGTAATCAATACCAGGCTGCTGAGTGAAACCTCTAGCAACCAATCTTACCTTATGCTTCAACACTTTACCATCCACACCATGTTTCATTTTGTAAATACATTTCACACTTATGACGTCCTTTCCTTAAGGATGATCCACTAACTCCCAAGTTTTATTATTCTCAATAGATTCAATCTCTTCATCTATGGCTTATGCCCATACCTCATATTTTATTGCTTCATCAAAAGACATCAGATCAACAGCATCTGAAAATAAAGAAAAAACAAAGAAAGAATTTGATGTTTCAACATTAAAACCAGATTCATAAATATCTCTTAAACTCCTTTCTTTTTGCTGCAATAAACTTATCAATCTGAGATCTGATGAACTGTTGCTATCAATTGATTTTCGCAGACTATTTTCTAAAGGTGTCATGGCTGATTTTCTTGGTGAGCTCTGCTTCCCAACTATAAAATTCTGATTTCTTGAAGATCTCCTTGCCATAGATGGATACGTAGCTTGTGCTACAACTTTTGGTGCACGTCCGGGAGTAGAAAAAGGTATTGCTTGAGGAATACCTTGTTATTCTAACACTTCATCATTCATATCATCATGTGAATCAAATTTTCCTATACTTATTTTTTTTGTACACTTCCATCCCATGCTTTATTCTCAACAAATTGAATGTCTCTGTTGATTATAAATTTTCTAGTGCTTGGATTAAACAACTTGTAAGCTTTTGCATCTTTTTAATAACCAAAAAAGATACACTTCTCACCTCTATTATCCAACTTTCTTCTTAGATCTTTACGAACATGTGCATATGCAATGAAACCAAATACTCTGAAGTTTCCAATGCTATGCTTTCTAATGCTCCAATCTTATTGAGGAATCATATTCCTTACACTTTTAGTTGGACATCTATTTGAAATATAAATATCAGTAGTGCTTCAGCCCAATATTCATTTGGTATATGCTTTGACTTCAATAGACTCCTTGTCATTTCCACGATGGTTCTATTTTTTCTTTCAGCCACACCATTTTTTTGAGGTGTGTAGTGGGTTGTAAACTATTTTTGATTACCATGTTCTCTGCAAAAATTTAGAAAATCATTAGAAATATACTCACAACCTCTATCACTTCTTAATACCTTGATGTAGGAACCAATTTTCTTCTCCAAAATATCCTTGAACTATTTAAAGACTCCAAAATCATCAGATTTATGCCTCAAAAAGTAAACCCAAGTATTCCTTGTATAATCATTAATGAATGTCATAAAATATGAACAACCTCCAATAGAATTTGTTTGCACGGGTCTACATAAATCTAAGTGTACTATCTCTAGAGATGCATATGTTCTTGTTGATTTTCTACTGGGAAAGACTCTCTGTGTTGCTTTCCTAAATACACCCTTCAAATACTCTTTCTGGTTTCTGAATCAATGGCAAACCTTTTACCATATTCTTCCTGTGTAATAAATTTAAACTTCCAAAATTTAAATGTCCAAACGTGAGATGCCAAAACCATGAGTCATCTTTCATAATTTATTGAAAAGATTATTGTATTCCTTGAGCACGGGACTCTGCATTAGTGCATGACTCTGTGTTAGCTCAGGAATCACTTGCATTAACACAAAACTGATTTACATTGGTGCAGGAATCAGCATAGGACTCATTTAGGTTGGCATAGGACTCACTTATTGGCGTGCAGGACTGATTTGGATTAGCACGGGACTTGTTTTCTTTAGTGTAAGACTCACCTGCTTAAGCATAGGACTCAACTACTTGAGAGCAAGACTAGAAAAAGGACTGGTTTGGCTAGGCGTAGAACTTGGCTACGAACTAATATGTTGTTTTGGCTACCAAAAAATTAGATTTTTTTTTTCCCTAGTTTTAGTCTCAAGGGAAACATTTTGTCACTGCTCATCTTCACTTTTCCAATTAATTGAGTGTTATGATCCTTGTCCACAATCACACACTCATTTTCTTCAATATAAATCATGTATCCTTTTTGTACTAACTACCCAATACTCATTAAATTGTGCTTCAAACCAGCAACATAAAAAACATCATTAATGAATTTATGTTCCGCCGTTTTGTTAGAATATATTGAGTCCCTTTTCCCATTACATTCGCTTGATTATTTTTTCCAAGAGTAACATTACTCTTTACTGACTCATCCAAACTAGAAAATAACTCTATATTTCCAGTCATTTGATTGTTGCAACCTAAATATAAATACGAAATATCATGCAAAATTTCTTGAACCATATTACATTCAACTAACGATTTTGTAGAAATCACTTTACCAATCTTTGTGCATGCAATAAATATAGAAGTTTTCCTAGAACTTTCAGGTTGATTCTAAATTTTTTTTCCATGATCATATTTTTTCTTCTTACATTCACAAGAGTAGTGTCCATACCTTTTGCAATAATGACATTGAATATGTGAGATGTCTTGTCTATGACTGGTTGAATGATTATGATCATGTGACTAATCATGTTTGTGTCATCTTCCACCTTGATTTATAGGACTGTTGTTGCATCCTCTAATTGTATTTCTACCTCTTCCTCTAGGAGTGAATCTACCTCCTCTAGCTCTTCCACGAATTATAGAATCCTGAGATGAATATTCATTTTCTATACTTGTATGTGATTTGTTTAGCCTCTACTCATGGTTCATCAAAGAGGCATGCAACTTATCTATTGACATCTAACTTAGATCCTTAGTTTCCTCTATAGCAACAACTAAAGGATCAAACTTAACAGGTATAACTCTAAGGATTTTTTCAACCATCCTTTGATCTTATATGGTTTCCCTCTGCAATTTTATTTGATTCATAAGCCAAACAACATGTGTAAAAAATGATTCTACAGAATCTGAATCTTTCATATTTAGATTCTCAAAATTGTTTATAAACAACTAGAGTTTTACATCTTTAACTTTATCTTTACCTTGATATGCCACTTGGAGAGTTTCTCGTGCATCCTTTTCTTGGTTTTTTACTGCAACTCTAGGAAGAATACTCTCATGCATAACTTGATGAATATAAAAGATGGCTTTTCCATCCTTCTTCCTTTGTCCTTTCAAAATATATTTTTTAGCATGTGTGAGTAAGTTGAATGTTGTTGCATTTGCGGATTCTGCATATCAATTTTAAACAATATGCCAAACATCCTGGGATCTAAAAAGAGCCTTCATGGTCAAGGAGCAATATTCATAATTTTTTCCATTGAACTAGAGAGTCTGCAGATTAGATAAAGCTGCTCCAAATGTGGACACTATTAATGGTTGTGAAAGACCTCTGCAGAGATTTGGAAGCAAAATAACTTAACCTTTATGACTAAAAACTCCTTCTTTGATACCAGATGAAGGGAAGAGACGGGGAAAGAGGTCTATGCACTCAGAATATGAACATCAAACTGAAAAATGCAAGCAACAACAATAAAATAGATTAAATACATGCACAACAATGGAGGATTAAATACCCAAGACGCAAAACAAATAATAGAAATAAAAACCAGCAGCTTATGTATTATATTTTCTAGAAAATACAACAGAGCTTCACTGCTATGTTCTTCTTCTTATTCTCCCACAAAAACTTTTCTTTTTCTGTTCTCTATTACATTCAAAATGCAACTCATATCCAATACAAACAAATCAAAAATTAATTCCTAAAATTGTTGGATGTTAGAAGTAGATATCCTTGCACAAAAATATAAATATATTTCCAGAATTAAAAGGAATGTCAGAGATCAAATATGCACATTCACTAAATGCATATATTTTTCCTTTTTCCCTAAATCTTCTTTTGTCAGAAATCTCTAGTGATCAGAAGGTGGGGTTAATTCCAGTAGTTGAAATTATATCTCCAACAAAAGTGCCAGAATCTCAATATTAATAAATCTCCAATACTGAGTATCCTTCAATGTTTTTTATTTCCTTCACTCACGAAAAATTATCTTTCTTAATGCAATAATATTTATTTTTAGTAAAGAGGAATTCAATTTTCCATATAAAATGAGGAACCAATTCATAAATTGAGAAAACATTACTCTAATTCTTCGTCTCGATATTATCTTTTTATACAATTAATGTAAACATTGATTTTCATCAACTTATTAATATACGGTAGAGAATAATTTGCAATATGCTTGTTATCTCCAGGCTTTTGAGAAATTTGGAATAGTGACCAAGTATGACAGATATAGGATTTAGTAGCAAAAGTATGATTAACCAAAAACAATAGAAATTGACCCTGCAGATTTATCGAAATGAATACATCATTCAAATGATTATACAAACAATGTAGATCCCTTTTAGTAATGGTGAAACAAAAAAACATTTTGGGATTATTTTCTTGCATGGAAAGGAATGGTTATAATATATTTTTCTTTTGGAAACCCCATTAAAAAAAAAACTAGTACAAGCAAACTCCTTTCCTTTTGCAGCTTTGATCTGGAGAAGTTGGTTTATTTTCTTAGATGAACGAAAATGCTCGATATGTGGAATATTTGACCGCTCCGTCCTAATCATATGGTACCAGATTTGGCCTGAAAGAAATTAATAGATATTACAAGGCTTTTACGCATAGAATTGTCTAGGATAGAATTGTCGTTACGCAAGCCAAAAAAATTTGTTGTTACGCATGTGGGTCACACTGGTTTTCTGACGGCTATTGGCGAGAGCTCCATTTAACACAGTACCTGTAACGTAAAGGAAAAAAATTGAACAGGCCGTAGAGGGTTTAAAAATGTATACCATTTACCACTTACTCTTTTATTTAAAAATATAAGAATTTGAATATGTAGCAAATGTTGAATACCCAATTGTTCAAAATTTGATGGACGACTATAACAGCACTCCAATTTTTTATACTTCATATTTGGGAAAAAAAATTAACCGTCCAATTTTGTAATACATGATTTTTAAATATAAACATTAAAATAGTTTTAATTATTTCAATAAATAATTTTTTTCAATTACAAAATGATTATTTTATACATTATATATATACCAAAAAAGTTGGCCGTCAACAAATTTTGATTTGACAAGCACAATATATTTTAAATTCTCTGGTTATGCTGATAGACGTTTCATTCAATTGGGTGACCCTATGTTACACATGCCAAAAAAATTTAATTGTCAAATTTTGTAATACTGGTTTGCTAAATATATACATATAAACATTAAAATAGTCTTAATTATTTCAATAATTAATTTTTTCAATTAGAAAATGATTATTTTATACACTTATACATGTACCAAAAATGGTTGTCCATCAACAAATTTTTATTTGACAAGCACAATATATTTTAAATTCCATGTCTATTTACACTGATAGGAGTTTCATTCTACCGGGTGAACCTGTGTTCGTACTGACACACACTAGACAATGGATGCACAAGATGGTTTTGTGAGGGCATGCGACGATGTATGGAGAAATGAGATTTGGACAGATATTGAATCTAGATTTCCCGTCTGAATTCGATATTGACACATGCAAGATAATGAAAGCACAAGATGGTTTTGTGAGGACATGCGACAATGTACGACGAACGAAGATTCATATAGATATTGAATATGGATTTTCCATCTAAAATTTTTAGCAGCTAAAATATGGGCGGGAATAGGTGTGCAAGAAGGTGAATAAAGTGTTCCATTCGCCAGATCTTGACCATGTGTTACACATGTCAGAAAAATTTAAGTAACTGTCAAATTTTGTAATTTTTGCTTGTTAAATATATACATGTAAATTTTAAAGTATTCTTCATTATTTCAATAATTAAAGTGCTTCAATTAGAAAATGATTATTTTATACACTTATATATGTACCAAGAGTGGTTGGCCGTCAACAAATTTTTATTTGACAGGTACAATATATTCTAAATTCCAGGGCGGGTTACATTGATAGGTGTTTCATTCTACCGGATGAATTTGTGTTCATACTGACACACGCCAGACAATGGATGCACAAGATGGTTTTTGAGGACATGCCACGATGTATAGATAAATTAGATTTAGACAGATATTGAATCTAGATTTATTGTCTCAATTTCGTACTGACACATGCCCAGGGGCGTGTCTTACCCTAAGCAACCTAGACAATTTCCTAGAGCGCACAAAAGGGAGGGTGCCACTTTTTTTTTAAAAAAAATCCAAATGGCAGGTCGGCTAGGCAGTCCGAGTCAGCTAAGGACCAAGGTTTGTTTAAAATTTTACAAAAAACAATTTGAATTGATATTAAAGTTAAACGCCCAGTTCCCGAATCCCACTACAGAGTAACAGACTACAAGTACAGTTTCAAATACATGAATCATGATTCCATGAATGTGATCGCTCAGCTAACTATTGACAGCGTTGTTTACAAATTATAAATTTATAGACAGAGATAGTGAGCAGCTTCTGTCAGATATATGTGTTGTGCAGACTGCAGTCATCGATGATCGTGTATAATTGTATGATCAGGTGAGGGAAAAAAAGAGGAGGATGTAGTGCGATCTCTTCATCACTGCCAAAAGGGGCAATTTGAAGATCCTTCGAGATTTACACAGTCAGAATGCAATTGGGAGCTATATTACCTAGGTTACATTTGAGGGGAACACAGTCCTTCACATTGTTGCAAGGGAAGGCCATTTGGAGCTCGTTAAAAGGATTCTTCATAACACTAAGTGGCCTTCCCTATTGACTGGGGTTCACAATTCTGATAAGAATATGCCATTACACGAGGCTACCAAGAAGGGTAATCAGGAGGTAGTCAGGATTCTTCTTAAACACAACAAGTATGTTGTGCACAGGGGTAATCAGTTTGGAGAGACACTATTGATAATAGCTTCAGAGCATGGTCAAGTGGAGTCAGCCAAGCTGTTGTTACTGTTAGCGGCCACACCGTTGTTTCTGGTTTTCTGGCCCAGGGAGAACCGTCAAACATGTCTGAATGCAGCAGCTTATGGAGGACATTTAGGTAAGATTTTCTGTCCTTCAAAAAATTGTGAGTGGATCAAAAAATTTGATGCTTCAAAGTTCAGATCCCTCATTGTCAAGATAACAATTTCACACGTTTGGTTTTAAATAGTGCTTTTTATTTTTCTGTCCTGAGGTGTTTTTAATAGTAGCCATGGTTGTAATAATGAGTGTTTTTAATAGCAGACATGGCTGCAATAATGATTCTATAATTGTTTAAATAGCATTCACATATAGGTGGATCATTGGTCCCAGGTGGGAGGGGGGCACATGCTCCGAGTATTGCCTAGGGTGCTCAGAAACCTTAATTCGGCCCTGCACATGCCAGAAAATAGATGCACAAGATGGTTATTTTATACATTATATATGTACCAAAAAATGGTTAGTTGTTAACAAATTTTGATTTGACAGGCACAATATATTTTAAATTCTAGGCTTGGTTACGTGGATAGACGTTTCATTCTACCAGGTGACCCTTTGTTACACATGCCAAAAAAATTTAACTATCAAATTTTCTAATACTTTTTTGGTTAAATATATACATATAAACATTAAAATAGTCTTAATTATTTCAATAATTAAAGTTTTCTCAATCAGAAAATGATTATTTTATACACTTATACATGTACCAAAATGGTTGGTTGTCAACAAATTTTTATTTGACAGGCACAATATATTTTAAATTCCAGGTCTGATTACGTCGATAGGAATTTCATTCTACTGGGTGAACTTGTGTTCGTATTTACACATGCCAGACAATGGATGCACAAGATTGTTTTGTGAGGGCATGTGATAATGTACGAAGAAATGATATTCGGAGAGATATTGAATCTTTATTTCCCGTTTGAATTTCATACTGACACATGCCAGACAATGGAAGCACAAGATGGTTTTGTGAGCACATGTGACGATGTTCGACGAACAAAGATTCATATAGATATTGAATATGGATTTTCCGTCTAAATTTTTTAGCAGCTAAAATATGGGTGGGAACATGTGTGCAAGAAGGTGAAGAAAGTGTTCCTTTCGCCAAACCGTGACCATGTGTTACACATGCCAGAAAAATTTAAGTAATTTTCAAATTTTGTAATACTTGCTTGTTAAATATATACATATAAACTTTAAAGTGGTCTTCATTATTTCAATAATTAAAGTTTTTCAATTAGAAAATGATTATTGTATACACTTATACATGTAACAAAAATGGTTGGCCATCAACAAATTTTTATTTGACAGACAAAATATATTCATTATTCTAAAATCCAAATCTAGTTACGGTGATAGGCGTTTCATTCTACCGGGTGAACATGTGTTTATACTAAAACATGCCAGACAATGGATGCACAAGATGGTTTTTTTAGGGCATGTGACGATGTACAGATAAACGAGATTCGAATAGATATTGAATCTAGATTTACTGTCTCAATTTCGTACTGATACATGCCAGAAAATAGATGCACAAGATGTTTTTGTGAGGACATGCGGCGATGTACGGAGAACAAAGAATCGAACAGATATTAAATATGGATTTTCCATCTGAATTTTTTAGTGGCTAAAATCTGGGTGGGAACATGTGTGTAAGAAGGTGAAGAAAGCGTTCCTTTTGCTAGACCGCGACCCTGTGTTACACATGCTAGAAAAATTGAAGTAATTATCAAATTTTGTACTACTTGTTTGTTAAATATATACATATAAACTTTAAAGTAGTCTTCTTTATTTTATTAATTAATTTTTTTCAATTACAAAATGATTATTTTATACACTTATACGTACCAAAAATGTTTGGTCGTCAACAAAGTTTTATTTCACAAGCACAATGTATTCTAAATTCTAGGTTTGGTTACGCTAATAGGCGTTTCATTCTACCAGGTGAACCTGTGTTCATACTGACACATGCCAGACAATGCTTACTGAAGATGGTGCATGGTTTTGTGAGGACATGTGATAATGTTCAAAGAAATGAGATTCAAACAAATATTAAATGTGGATTTCCATTTGAATTTCGTACTGACACATTCTAGACACTGGATGCACAAGATGGTTTTGTGAGGACATGCAACAATGTACGACGAACAAATATTCTGGTAGATTTTAAATATGGATTTCCTTTCTAAATTTTTTTGTGGATAAAATATGAGTAGGAGTAGGCATGCAGAAACATGAATGAAGCTTTCCTTTTGCTAGACCGTGAAATTGAAACAACATCCACAAAATCTAACTTCTATTAAGTCGTTATGGTTTACTTTACCTTGATATGAACTCCCATTTTAACACAGTTGTAGGGATGTTGGTACATGTCTAAAAAAAATTAGATGGAATCGTGTTCATTTTCAAGCAATTGGGTCTCTAACAAAACAATATGGAAGAGAGACATTATCTCATAAGACAAGTGCATGACATGTAACAAATCCATGAGATATTGTGAATGGCCTTGCCAGCATTCCCATCGATAAGTGTTGGCATGTGCCCAATTCACAAGCCTTGTAGAGGACGAAACATAGTTTCAAATGTCTTATCTAATTTTGTACCTAAGCTCTACATAGGCCATTGAGGAACCAAAATGACCCCTGTCTAAGGGAGCAAGACTATAGCCTTTGATTGAGCTTTCCATATTCTCAACGACCTCTAAATCTTCTCTGAGTCTCCTTCCCAGCCTCCTACAGATAAGAAGCTTCATCATTTTTGAGTCTCTTGTGTTTTTTCCCTGACTCGTCATGCCCTCCAACTCATCCTCATTAGGTAGCTTATCTTCATCATTATGAGAAAATTCATCAACAAAACATTCAATGTTGTCTTGGAGTTATGGATGTCTAGACCCTTGAGTCAGTTTTCGTATGAAAAGAGATCACAAAATTTAGCAACTCCCTTGTCTCATTGGCTAACATTCCCAGTTCATAACGTAACCAAGAACATGGCCATTTGAAATCGGGAGCCTAAACAAACCATATTCAGATTCAATACTTGCTTTTGTCTTCAAATTTAATAGTTTCTCCCACCTTCTCTTAATACTACTTCATTGTGCTACCTCCATTACATTCACTCCAATACATTGCATCGTGTATTTCTACCTCTCCCCTAGCTTTCATAGCCTCCTCTGCACATTCCACATTTACTTATTTTACAACTATCGGCATTTCCATTGCACACTTTCGGTGTGATTGCTAGTTTTGATAGCCCATTATAGTTGTGTGACAGCGATGTTAGAAAGTATGCCTATTGACACATGGTTTAAATTATATGGATATTGACCAATAATCGTCACTTTTGCTTTACTCTGGTGAGAAAGCTAAGGAAAATATATGTCTTGATAAATACTAATTGCACATTTTTTAAATTTATTCAACAAAGATGTTATCATTCTACACTTTTCAGGATAAAATATGTAACTTTTTTTCCATATATTTTTGGGAAAAAAAGAAACATTATTTTAATGATAATTAGTTTTGATTACTTTTATTTTGAAAAGAGATATGGATAACATTTGAAATATGATAATTAAATATGGATTACATTAAATAATATTTAATTTTTACTATTTTCTATTTATAAAGAAATATCAAAATATTTGAAGGATAATAATTAAATACGGATTACATTAAATAATATTTAAATTTGACTATTTTCCTTTTATAAAGAAATATCATAATATTTGAAGCATAATAATTAAATATATAATATCTGTAACTAATAGAAAGGTGATTTTTCACAATTTCTAAAATATCTAATTTTTTGACTTGTATACTTATAATCCACCACTTCAACTTTACTTTTTCTTACAAACATTTATGTCAAAGGGTTCTAACACTTATTTTACCAACACCCTTATACCCTACTTCTACTTTACTTCTTATGGATGTCCATAATAATGTACTAGTAAATAATATCGAATTGATAGATATGATTCTTTCATTTAAACGTAAGCCCAAAAAAACCAAAAATCTTATGTAAATAGGGGTGATACCATAGTAATGGATAATTGGTGGTACATTGAGTATGTTTTTTTTTTCAAGCTTCCCCTCTCCTCTATTTTGGTTATATAATATTTAAAATACATACATTTTTCTTTTAATTTGAATATATGTGTTTTTAGTGCATCCTTGAATTGTTTCTATAACTCCTAAAATGTTAGTCATTCAAATAACTAATTCCGCCTATTTATTAGTGAGGTTTTAATGTAGCAATATGGAAACATAAACCTTAAAAAATTATGACTAATAACAGTGACATCAAAATATAAATGGATGTCCTACTAAGATAATTGATCTCATAAAAAATATCAATATTGTTTCATATTTATACATTTTTTAGTATCCCAAGTCAAATTTTTCTCTTCAATGCACCTTAGATTTGCTTCTATCATTATAATCCTCATTCGATAAAGAAATCAATCCAACATTGGTTCCAGTAGGATTGGTTCATCACAACATATCAATCTCGTAAAGATTTTATTCTTAATTGAATGTTATTGGGGTTAACACAAAACTAATATGAATAGATCTCTTACTAACATAATCGATGACTAGTTGTGAGATGAGTATGTTTTATTTTTGGGATTTCCTCTCTACATAATTTAAATAATATCTTCACTTTCCTAAAATATGTGACTTACTTCCCTAAGATATATCCAATATGTACTTTTGTATCTTGGAATCATTTTTATGACACTAAATTCAACAATCATTATAAATGTTCATCTCATATTGGTTGATAGGCTTAGTTCTAAACAACACATAAAATATTATATACCATGATCTTAATACCAATGAGAGCGATGCCAAAAATAATCTATCCATCTTACTAATATAATGCCTAACATGTTGTGGGATGTGTATGTTTTTTTTCTTGGCATTCCTCTCTCCTCCTATGTGGGAACTTAATCTTGAAAATATCCACTCAATTATATACAACGGAATTCCTTACTATCCAAAGTAAGATGTACCTCTTCAATTCATCCTTGAATTACTTATTTGACTAATAGATCCACATTGTATGTATTATTTGTTTATAAAACAATCCAAACATATTATTATCCTTATTCCAATGGGGTGATGGCATATTGGAATTATCACTCCTACTAAAATAATGGTTGATCTTTATCGAATGATGGTTACATTTAAATTATTGGTTTTAATTTTGTAATACGTAAAACAATGTTCAATTTACACTACATGCAAGTCATACATTTAAATTATTAGAGGTTTCACTTCCAGCTCAGTTGGGAGTAGACCTTTGCTATTTCGCAATGGAGTTTCATCTTTCCTAGCCATTGCCAAGTCTAGGAATCGCCCCACCTCTAAACTCATGGCCTATGCCAAACTGATGTCTGTGGTTTCCTTTGGGGAGGAGGTTACAAAGTCAGTTGAGTTATATCAGAACATAGGATTGATTTGTAATTTCAATGGTAGATGTCCTTGCCTTCCTACATTACACAAATGGATATCGGAACAATGATGCCCCCTCATTGAAGGTAAAATCAACATCTATCCCTCTGCTCATGGTATTTTTTAGCAATTTTGACAGTTCCTCTAATAAGGATGTAATTTTTGGAAAAATATGGGAATTTCAGTCACATTTTCTTCTCATGAAGTCCATGTTCCTTCACTTTAATCCCTTGATTGAAACATTTAATATCTAACCTATGTGGATAAGGCTTCCCTACTGGCCTTTTCACTTCTGGAGTGATGATTGCCTCACGGCTATGGGTGATGCTTTGGGTAAATTTTTAGCTGTAGATCCCAAGACTGAATATTTTGATCACACCACATATGCCCGTATTTTGGTGGATATGGATATGAATGTTGATTTTTTGGCTACCATGGAGGTTAAAGTAAAGGATACAATATGGACACAAAACTTGGATTATGAAGGCTTTCCTTTTAGATGCAAAACATGTTTTTCTCTGGGACATCTTTATTTTGATTGTCACATCATCAAGAAACACATTAAGGGGCGGGTCTCATGGTGGAGGGATTTTACTTCAAATAATTTAGTGGTAATTAAATAGTTAGTCATAGAAATAACCACGAAGAGAAGAAGGGTGAGACTGTATCCTCTCCCACTAGACTCGTTAATGATTCACAACATGTTGCAGGAAAAGAGTCGGGGGATCTTTTCCATGATCCCCTAGATCCTTACAGATTCATAGTCCTAAAAATAAGGAGGTTCTTGAAATTTTCCTGCCTGTCCACCCGAATGAGAATGTGGATCCTGATGGAGGGGATGCATGGAAGATAGTTAACAACAAAAAGAAAGGAAAAATTGGAAATTATCCTCTTAAGATGAGCCTTAGATCTCATAGCAGGAAAGAGCATAGTAGTTAGGGCTGCTCCTTAGGTAGATGGTCAAGTTTATTTGACTGGCTTGCTTTGAGGATCCCTTTCTTCTTTTAGGTGTTTTCCTACTTCTAGATTTTTGGTTTGTCTGGTTGTTTCTCCTTTGGCCTGTGGGGCCTTTATTCTTGATGTCTCTCTTTAGTACCTTGATGCTTATCTTTTGGTTGTACACGGTTCCTAATCCCTTCAAAATATGCTTTATTACCTTAGCTAATAAAAAAATAAATCGTATCTCCCAAATTTGGATATGTTTTTTTGTTTAATATTAGAGTTTCTTTTACAAATCTAAAATCCTTACTTATTCAAAATATTAATCAAATATTTCTTATTAGAATTGGTTTGTGACAATATATAAGACTGAGTAAACCATGATCCTTATGTTAAGGAGGGTGACACTATATTATACTTGTATATGACCCTCCTATATTAAAATAATGGTTTATTGGTTTCCAAAAGATTTTTTTTCTCTGGATCTTATCCACTCTTCATTTTATAAAATAGAAATTCATCCAAAAACTATCTTCCATATTGGTTAGTAAGATTGATCCCAAAACTTTGCAAAACCTTATATGCAATGACCCTTATGTCAAAGGGAATGATGTTATAATGGAAGGGACCCTCATAATAACATAATAGTTTATAATTTTTTGCAAGATAAGTATGGTTTCATTCTCAACTTTCCAATATCTTTTTACTTAGGAAGATAATTTAAGAAAATATTTTCAATTTCCTCTTCATACATCCATTTTAATTGGAAATTTAATTGATTTTAGGACATATCCTCAATATATCAAAATATCACACATTTGTAGGTAGTCTTGGTAAATAAAAACATATAAACACTAATATTACATGATCTTTATCCTAATAATAGTGACATAAAAAATAGATACCGCACTCCTACTTACATAATAGTTTATTGATTGTAGATAAAATGTTAAATTTCATGACTTTTTCCTTATTCTTGTTGGTGTGTGTGACATGCCTAGTCATCATCCACATCACCTGGTGAGTCATCTCGACTTGCGAGAGTCATAGGTCTTAGGAAGTCAAATGACAAGTGTTAGATTCTATCATAGAATCTATCATTGTCATTTGCATCAGTGTGTCATAGGAGTTACATTCCTTATTTGTAATTGTAACTCCTCCTTTAGTGGCATCATATGTGTCAATGGCGTCATTGATATTATTTCCTTGTTTAGGCATGGGGGTTACACAACACCCCTATTTGTACTTCCTTTTTTCGATCTATGAGCATGAGTAGACCTATTTTCTTATTTGCATATTCTCTCCATTGTTCGAATATTCTTGCTTATTGCATTGGATCTTGATGTTACCATCAGAGTACAACTTCGTTGTGGTGCATTGTTTTTGACATCAATTCTCACAAATCCCTCTTTCATGGTATCAGAGATGGTTTCGATAAAATGTGAACTCTTCATTTATCAAGTTATTTATCACTTCTGGTTTCTTCTTATTTCCTCGTGCAAGTTTTTTTGATTTTTTGGAATTGTATTGCTCACCTTGTATTGAGGTTTCAGCAATTACAAGTTTGAGGGGTTGTTCCTCGGTTCATGGTTTGATTTTTCCAGGATCTACATGCATTTCTTTTTGGTTTCAGGTTTTTGAGGTTCACTTGTTTTCTCAGTCTTTGACCAATCGATTCTCTAGGGTTGCATGCATGTTTTGGTCTTCATGATTACAGGTTCATAGTTTGATCACTATTACTCATGCTTTGACTCCCTCTTTTACCTTTTTAGGGCTTGGTCTTCTTTAGAATTTGTGTTTGGTCATTTTTTTTTCCTGAAGTCTTCGACTCATGGCTCTACCTAACTCGACCCTTTTTCCGCTCGATCTGTGCATTCTTCACCTAGTTGCATTCTCGAGATCTTCCTTGGCTAGCCCTTCCATTCGCCCCTACATTATTGGAGCTCATTGACCCCTCCACGTTTTATACTACTCATGCTTTCTCTAGCTCGTGGTTCTTTGTATTGGATCTTTAGTTTCGGGGTCATATTGTGTTTGAGTTTGGGTGCTTTTGACCATTCGAGATCCCTCTTTCTCTTGTTCTGTCATGCTTGCCTCGCTAGTTCATGTTACTTGACCCTTCGAGCTCTTTTTCTACATTGGATCACCTTTTTGTTGCCATTCCTTACTTCATCTCACAAATCTATCTGCATCCCCTATTGCTTCGCCTGTGTTTGGAGGTTGTTTCGTGTGTTGGCTTCACCTCTGGCTCGCCTTCCATCCTTGGGTCCTCATCTCAACTCTGTGCATGTGTTTCCCGCATGTGCTCATTGTTTCAAATGGTACAACTTGACCCACATTCTCTGGAACTCCCACCGCTCGTGCTCCTTGCTGTGAAATGCACTCCGTCTGGGCTCTTGGATTCTCGCTGGCCTTTTGTGATTCACACCGACCTCTCCATTTGAATCGACATCTTGACTATTGCCACTCCCCCTCAAATGGTTTTTAATGTTTTAAGAATAAAACAACTCAGCTTGGTCAAACTTTTAGAATTATTTGAAGGTAAAATCAATCATCTTTTTAAAATATTTTAAGGTGTAAAACATTTAATTGACATTGTAATTCTTTTTAGATATTTTTTTGCTTGTTTTAATTTCCTTCCTTCGAGTGATGAAGACGAAGGGTGAGGTCCAAGGTTGGCAGGAGGCTAATCCCCCCTCGCAATTAAAACAAACCCTATCTAAAATTAGATGGTGTTTCCAACGAGCATACATACGACACCCTTTGCATGCGTTTAGGGCACTTTTTTAATCTGTTTGCAGGCTTATTAGCATTTTTCTATCAATTGTGGGAATTATTTTTTGCTATAAATTTTGACTCGTTTCTCGGTTTTGAGCACTTCTTTAGTTAAAGTTACATGTTTTTTCGCTCTCTAGATGATGGAATTATCGGTTTTGTAAACGCACTATTTTTATAAAGTGCCAAATTCTGGGGGGGTATCTTTGTATTGCTTAATTTAGCTCATTCTGAGCCTTGTTCTATCCCTTTTATTGCTTTTGGACTTGTGAGTGCGTCCACCATAGTCTTACAGCAAAGGAATTATTTCATGTGACGTGAGACATTGTTTCTCACAAATCCCTCTCTTCCCCTTCTTGTTTTCTCTCATTTTTATGCTTGCTTGCGGTGTCGATCTACTACGCCCAATGAACCTTGATTGTTGTATCCACTATTGTGTGTTATTACGCTGATTGCAAGGTGAGTAACATATTGGTTCTCAACACATAGTCGTATCTGATTGTAATCAATGCACTAAATTATAAAGTTCCAAACTCAGCAGGTGTGATATTGTTCTAGGGTGGTTGTTTCTTTTCTCTCTCCTTCCTTCTACATCCTTTCATTATATCTCTTCATTATGGATATCTCTAAAGTACCGGTGTTCACACCTTTTAACTTCTTTGAATGGAAATCTAAAATTATATTGGTTTTGTGAATTAAAGGGTTATACCGTGTCGCCATGGGGTTAGAGACCAAACCTAATGATGAACCTGAAAAATCTAAGTGGTTCAACCATTGTGATGAAGCCTTAGGTCTTCTCTGTATATCTGTCTCTCTTGACATGCTCTTCCACATTGAAACTTCCTCGACACATGATAAATCGTGGAAAATGCTCAACGATATGTTTGGGAAGCAAGATGACATGAGAGCGCATGAGTTGGAGAATGAACTACTAGGGTTAAATCTTAGTGACTTTGAAAACATGTAAGCCTTCTTCTCAAAGTTTGTCCACACTAGACTGCTTCTAAAGGAATATAAAGTGGAAAAGAAATACTCTCAATTTATCTTGTCAATTCTTTCTAAATTAGGTCTTGAATACTCTGTCTTTGTTTCAACTTTCCATGCCACGAAAGTCGGCTTGGGTAGTACTTGGAATATGCCCTCCTTTGACAGTTTTTTATCTCAACTTATTCAAGAACAGGACAAACTAATTCAAATGGGTACTCTAAAATCTAAGTCACATGCCCTTGTGGCAAATAAGGGCAAGAAAAATGAAAAGAAGAAAGAAACAAAGGACCAACCTAAGAAAGAAACCAAGACCAATCAACCCCCAGCTAAGCCCAACACTAACACTTCGACTTCTGAACCTAAAGCGAAGAAAGAAAAGTTTAAATGCTCCTATTGTAAGAAATTTGGCCACGATGAGCATCATTGTTTTCGGAAACAAATTGATCACTTAACTCATTTTCTTGAGAAAAATAAAGTGTTCTTGAATCGGTTAAACAAAATACTTAGAAGGGTGAGTCTTCTAAAGTAAAGGAGTCTAAAAATGAAAAGAAGAAAGGTATGTCCCTCGTAGCTAGATCAGCTCCATCATCAACTTGGATTATTGAATCCGGTGCCTCGCACCACATGGCTTCATCAGAGGTTGAATTCTCTAGCATTGAACCATGTGGCATGTCCCAAATCATGTTGGGTAATGACACTCATGTGTCAGTTTCCAGTAGTGGATCGGTAGAGATAGAAGGTGGAACATTTAACCAAGTGTTGAGTGTTCCCAATCTCTCTACCAATCTCCTATCGGTTTACCAAATCACCCACCTTGGTGAAGGAATGTGAGTGGAATTTGGTCCTAACTTGGTGATCATTCATGAGCTTAACTTTGACTGCACTGTGGCTGAGGGAAAGGTGGATCACCATTCACGATTGTATACCTTTTCCCACTTCTCTTCTGATTTGACGCCCAATGCCTTGGTCACTCATGCAAATGAGGTTAGCAAGCTATGTCATGAGTGTTTTGGGCATCTAAATTATTGTTACCTTGAACAATTGATCCAAAACAAAAAGGGTCAATGGGTTACCCTGAGTTAAGTTTTCTAAAGTTCTTTCTGAGGGGTGTGTAGACACCAAAATTGGGTCACACTCTCATTGGTCTCTCGTCAAATAAACACATTGAACACATTCACCTAACCATGGCCCCTTTCACCCAAAGCTAATATTAATTTAATTAATTTAATTAAATTCTGTGAGCTCATAATAGCTATTATTTAAATATCTTAATTAGATAATACCCACACCTCCACCTTACCTATCCACCTCACTTAGCCACCTCACCCTAAGACCTATTCTTAGTATGTTGTCATAACTAACTAAGACCTACCCAAACCCTAAAAATCAAAGCCTATATTCCCTCTAACCACATTCCTGCCCGTTAGAAGGAGGTTTCCATTCTATTCTGTGGGGCAAAAATGGGCGAGATCCAAGAAAATCAAAAGGATTTGCCCATTTTAGAAAACCTAGGAAATCCTACCCTAACTGACGCCGGTCACCCTAAACCGTCACTGGTCAACCCAGAACCACTGTTAGTTACCATTTAACCCCCAAAACAACCTTATTTCAAGGTTGACACATTATTTAGAGGTGAACACATCTTTTGAGAATAAGTGACGAAACCAAAGCTGCATGCAAGCAAAACTAATATTAGCATGTGCATCAAATCATCCATAGCCAGTACTTGAAGCAACCAAAGATTCATTTTACATTCACGGGAGCATCTGGGGAAGTGCCAGCACTACATCAAGTTCATTCCATTTGATCACCCACCATTACCAACTAGACGTCAAGCTCGTACAAGCGGTAAGTGCTTTGTTAACTAGCATTTGTCCATTTATCATTGGGTAGATTCATTTTTTGTTGTTACTAGTTTCTGCCCTCATTTTACCCAATGATCCTATACCTGTGGCCTCTATTACCACACCCCATCATGTAGACTCTCTCACCAAATTACCCCCATCATCTACACCTCCAACTACTCATCAAGTAACATCCCTTAGCTTCTCAGATGAAGAGATCGCACTGCACCAAACCAATGTCCCCAATCCAGCCCTCTTCATCTCTATCCACATCGATGATATACGTGTACGACGTGTTATAATTGATGGGATTGCTAGCATTAATATCATATCCTCCCATGCATTTTCTCAAATGCGCATACCTGATAATTACATGCATAAACATCTCGTCATGTTGCATTCCTTCAATGACGCTATCACCTCTACACTTGGCACCGTCATCCTCCATGTGTGTGGGCCCCTGCACTGTTCCAGAGTTATTTTACGTCTTGGAGGGGGAATTTCAATATAACATGTTGCTTGGTAGACACTGGATTTGTGTCATGGGTTGTGTTCCTTCCACTTTGCATCGTTGTGTAAAGTTTGAGCATGAAGGACACACATATACCATTCTGGCTAATCCATCACCATTCAAAACTTGCAACATGCTTTATCGACCCAATGATGTGCTCATACCCATCAAAGCATCTACCTCCATAACCACAGCCATGTCACCTACACCTCCCCTCACCAGTGTAGCTGCTACCTTAACCACACCTACATCCTCCATTCCTACCACTGCCACAACCTCCATAGCCGAACCATCAGCCTCCCAATCCGTTACCTCCACCTCCGATCTGACCTCTGACACATTGTCTATTCCAGCTACCCACATACAAACCACCGATCCCTTCGAAGGCATTTTTCAACGCCTCACTCTGGGGGAGTATCACCTATATAATGTCAACACATTCCTTACTCCACAAGAATACGGAAGCCTTCACCAACACACTTGGTATGATCACCGTATAGGAGAGTGACTCCTTTATGGTCCTCCCCACCTTCCTACCAATCTCACCTATGGGGGACATGATACTACAACTTACACACTTGAACCACCATCACAAACCTGCCCATTTTCTTCTGACCTCCAGTCACTCACCAATCATCGTTTCGCCACACCTTTCTGCACCGATGTGCATGGAAGGGTTTTGGTTTTTGGATTTTATGAGCAAGTCCACCATACTGTTATTCCATGTACTACTCACAAGCATAACGACCGTAGTAGTATCAGTTTAGCAGAACCATCTACTAAAAAGGCCCACAGTGAACTCATTGAATACATCATCCCTTCCCCACCTTCATCACCACCATCACCACCTTCACCGACAGAGTCGATGGATCCAGAATCCATTCCTCTGAACTTTTTTTTCATAAACACCATTTCTTTGGGGCCTCTGACTTATCAACATGAGGGTAAGGTTCCTTCCTCTCTTCCTTTCATGTATCCTGAAATGATCGATGACAATACACCTTCGATTAACATTGTTCAATGTCAAGATGATGAATTTATACTCACCTACCTTGGTTTCGAAGAATCATGTATTCATCGGTCATTACCATATGAGATGTAAACCATGTTAAATTAATCAACTATTGAAATCAAAATTCATACTCGGGACAAACTGCACATCCTAAAGATCGGTCAATCTTTAGATGCTGCTGAATAGGAAGCCATTACTTTCTTTCTCAAAAACCATGACCACGCTTTTGCTTGGTCTTATACAGACATGCCCTTTATTGACCCCACCATAGTGGTCCACAATATCATAACCATTCCTGATGCCAAACCCTTCAAACAAAAGCTGAGGAAAATGTACCCTCGCATTGCTCTTCTGGTCAAAGAATAACTTCAGGGCCTCCTTTCTATTCCCTTCATCTTACCCATTGATTATCCCCGGTGGATTTCCAATATTTTCCATGTCACTAAGGCAACAGGGGGACTCCGCATTTGCATGGATTTCTGTGATCTCAATCTAGCTTTCCCAAAAGACAACTTTCCTTTACCTGGTATTGACCAACTGGTTGACCTTACCACTGGTCACGAGATACTGTCACTCATGGATGGCTTCTCATGTTATAACCAAATCTTACTTACCTCAGAGGATCAACACAAAATTGCATTCATCACCCCTTGGGGGACCTTATACTACTAAGTCATACCTTTTGGCCTTAAAAATGTTGGGGCCACCTATCAATGGGATATGACTTATATCTTCCATGACATCATGCACTGTATATTAGAAGATTAGGTAGATGATCTCCTGGCCAAATCTAAACGCTGCTCCAAGCACCTCACCATCCTAAAAACCATCTTTGACCACCTTATTAAATATTGCATTCACCTTCAACCCAAGAAGTGTGTCTTCGTGGTTCTCTCAAGAAAGCTCCTGGGATTTATCATTTCCTTACGTGGTATAGAAGTTAACCCTGTTAAAGTCAAGGATATTCTTGAAATCCCTCCGCCAACTAATCTTAGGCAACTATGTAGCCTGCAAGGTAAGTTGCACTCTATTCACCGTTTCATCTTGCAATTTTCAGATCGATGTCAACCATTTCATCATCTTCTCAAGAAGGATGTCTCCTTTAAATGGGATAATGACTACAAAAAATCTTTTGATTCCTTAAAAAAAAACCTTCTCCAACTACCCGCACTCATTCCACCTAATGACGATCAACCCTTCTACCATACATCTCAGCTACCAATCACTCCTTGGGGGCCATGCTCGCTCATCGCGATGAATAACATAGGCAGCATGCGGTTTATTACATAAGCCGTACTCTTCTAGACTATGAAACCCGATACACCCATGCCGAAAAAATCTACTTAGCCTTAGTTTTCATTGCCACAAAACTCTGCCATTACCTACTTAATCAAAAAACTTATGTTGTGACCAACACCAACCCCCTACACTTCATGTATACCAAACCTTACCAAAATCAATGTGCCACACGTTGGCTTATGCTTTTGGCCAACCTGGACCTCGAATTTATCCATCAAAATTCCATCATGGGCCAAGCCATTGTCGACCAATTGGCTGACGCACCTATTTCCGGGGATTAACCTTCTAATTTTGACATTCTATATGAGTCAGTTGCTTCCTTTTCCTTGAACAAGCTCGCATACCAGATGACACTCTTCTTTTATGGTTCCAAGTGTCAACGTAGTGGTGGGGTAGGAGTTATCCTCATTCCATTTGATGGTGAACCCATGCCTTTGTCTTTCAAACTAGATTTTGATTGTACAAATAATATTGTCAAATATGAAGCGCATGTATTAGGTCTCTAAGTTGCCTATGCCTTGGATGTCAAATCCATCAACATCTTTGGTGACTCCCAATTGGTTTTAAACCAAGTGAATGGTATATACCAATGTCGTAATGAGACACTTCAAAAGTATAAAAATCACGTAGACATACTTTTGACCACCTTTGACCGCTACGCCCTTCAAACCATCCCACATTCAACCAACAAATTTGTAGCTACCATGGCCTTCTTGGCTTCTCAAATCCTTGTTTCACTGGTTGATTCCGAAATCTTTGTCACCATACAAAGACTCCAATCACCCTCTTATTTACTGCGTGAGGTTTAATCTGTTAGAACCGCTACCCCTGACCCGAGTGACCTTTGGTATAAACAATACTCAAACTACCTTTCCCATTCCATCTTGCCTCCTGACCTCACTCATAATGGACAACGAGCCTTTCTTAAAAAGGTCTCTTGTTACATCATCATGGGTGACCTCCTCTATAAATGCGGCTTTGATGGCATTCTCTTATGGTGCCTTACGAGTTCCGAAATTCCTTATACCATTAAGGAAGTTCATGATGGTGTATGTGGAGGTCACTTCAGTGGCATTGTTGTTGCTAAGTGTATTCTTCACCTAGGCTATTATTGGTCGACCCTCAACCATGATTGTTGCGACTACGTCAAGTGTTGTGTAAAATGCCAACAACATGTTGACCTTCACCATACACCCAGTCATGCCTTACAGGTCACACGTGACCTTTGGATCTTCTCTCAATGGAGTTTGGATCTTGTTGGAGAGATCAATCCCCATTCTTCTCAACAACATAAATGGATCATCACCGCTACAAAATACTACACAAAATGGGTTGAATCCATACCTCTCATTTCCACGAAATCCAAGAAAATATGTGAGTTCATCAATCATCACATCATCTATCACTTTGGTGTCCCACATCGCCTCATCATTGATAATGGCAAACAATTCAAAAATAAAACCTTGCAAAAAAATTGTGATGCCTTTGGCATTCAGCTGATTGTCTCATCACCTTATTACCCACAGACTAATGGCCAAGTCGAATCCACCAAAAAAACCCTGAACAAAATTATCATGGAACTGGTTAACGATACTGGGAAGGACTGGCATATGCACATTCCTTTCACCCTGTGGGCATACCGCACTAGTATATGTACTTCCACTGCTTCCACACCCTTTTCTCTAATCTACGGTATAGAGGATGTTCTACCTCTCAAAGTCCAGATTCCCTCACTCTGCATTTCTCTAGATGAGACCATGACATCCATTCCTTTCACCCTGTGGGCATACCGCACTAGTATCTGTACTTCCACTACTGCCACACCCTTTTCTCTGGTCTACGGTACAGAGGATGTTCTACCTCTCAAAATCTAGATTCCCTCACTCTACATTTCTCTCCATGACATGCTCACTAATGATGACTTTTGTCAGGAATATTTAACACAACTTGAGTTACTATACGAACATCATTTTAATGCTCTTGACCATCTGCAATTTTACCAAAAACATATCAAACGTGCCTATGAAAAACACATCCATGAATGAACCTTCCACGTCAGTGACCTTGTCGTGAAAGAAAATCAACATGTAACCAAAGTAGAAAAAAGTAAATGAGGTAAATTTGCTCCTAATTGGCTAGGACCATACATCGTGACTCATATGTATGGATCAAGTGCTTATCATTTATCTTCACTCGAGGGAAAACCCAAACTTGATCCCTTTAACGCCTTGCATCCTCGACCATTTTATTGTTGAATTTTAGTCCTACCTCACCTTTTGCCTCTTTCCATGCTCGTCGCTTGAGCATTATCCACTTCCTACACCATCACCAACGATTAAATAAGGATCATGTGCGTACCCATCACTTTTTATCTTCTCTTAATTATGTGTACCATAGCACTGCACATATCATGATTCTCATGGATACTTTCCATCTACTTTTAGATGAGATCTCATGGTCATTTCACCCTGTTTTCTGAATAAGAATCCTATTCTTCACCTTAGTCTTGTCCATGACTTAAAATCCCTCACATGGGATCCAAATCCTTGAGTCAAATTTCCAATAAAGAGATGACTCCCTCAAAATGACATCTTTCTCTTTACAATCACTGCTATAAATATACTTCTCCCTCGAAGGACAACTATGTAAAGCTCTTTAAAAAAATAATAATAAAGAGAGAGAATCTAAAGCTTCCCGCATCGATCAACTTCATGAATACCTCAAGGAGTTAATTTTTTCATCCCATATAGACTTCCCGCATCGATCAGTCTATCTCAAACATCAATTAAAACAAACAACCTTTTAGTCATGGACTTGCCCATTGTGACCTTGGATCTCTTGCTACAAAGGCATGCTAACTATTACCATATAAAAACTAACCACTTTTCACCCTCTTACCATTTACACTTTCATTTCCTACCGCCTCAAGGGACATCGTGGAACCATGACATTTGTTGGTCATGCGACTACTTTACACCTTTAGAATAATCAATCATGCAATGTCTTTAGGGTCTTATGTTCATCAAGCCTATCTCAAGTATGACTTACTCGTTATGATCCTAACCAATCAGGTGGCTTTCTTGCCTCCTCTTATCTTTTAACCTTCCTTATTACGTATTGATTTCCTTATACAGGACTTGGTCCTCGATGCTTACCTTTGGGTCATCTTCTTCTTCCACAACACTCAACATCACCTCTACCAATGTGCCCACAATCCACCCATACCTAACAAACCTAGACTCAATCATTCCTAAAACCTACCAACTCATTCTCATACCTCCTCGCATTCTTCCCTAGCTTATGGGAGAACTACATCGTCTTGAGGTTCCTTTTCTCTGGGACTATGTAGGTAGTACTCCCAGGGCATGGGGCCCTTAGAGGTTAGCTCGTCCACTCTCTAACCCTAACCTATTCACCTTTCATTTTTTTTCAAATCATGATCTACCCTTGTTAGATTTCTTTTTATATCAATAATTGGAAATTAAAAACCAACAAACAACAAATGGTTTTCCACCTTTATCATCATCCAACATCCATTCATCATGTCTACCATTTCTTTACCACTATCATGCATGTATTATAAAACATCTTAACAATGACCCATATCATCATTCATTACACAAATTAATGAATTACAACCTCAACCAATTTTGACTCCACCATGCCTACAACCTAACTCAATCATGCCTACAACCTGACTCAATCCATGCCTAGACCACAACCTGACTCAACCATGCCTACAACCTAACTCGATCCATGCCTATGACCTGACTCTTTCATTCCTACACTACTTAATTTCCCTAACATATACACATCAACATAGCAAGATAACTACAACCATGTATACACATAATCATCATAATCATCATCATCATCACCTCTATAAATAAAAATATCCAAATGTATGTCTCCATATACATAATCTCAAATATCTTCAACACGCAGGCTGGTACATATAGTCACATCTCTCAAAATCTCATATACAGCCTCACCATCTTTGGCACGCAGGCTAGTATATGATCAAAAATATGCAAAACTCTCGTACATCCTCACTGTCTTCAGCACATAGGCTGGTATATATCAAAAATGAATAAAATACATCAAAATAAAAGGATGTGCCTCAGGCATCATCCTACCGGATATCCTCCATCTCGGTCTTGCATGTTTCCTCCTCTACTCCTGTCCAGTGGCCTGATAGCATCGCACTGCCTGCCATGGGTCATGGTTGGGCCCCTGCTAGTAAATCACCTGGAGTTGGCCTCCGTGAACTCGTGGCCTCACCCTGATCATGTCTCGGGGCTCAATGGCCCCCTGTGATCTCCACGCTATGAGTCTCAGATCTGGTCCTCTCACTCGAGGGTGTTGTGCCTTATACTCTGCATATGATAGACAATCTATCCCTGCCACCATCAACTGGTCCTGATAATACTTGGCCTCATTTTGAGCCTCTCGTAACCTAGTTAGAGGTACTGTCTAAGGTGGCCCCATCGGCCTCTATCCCTGCACTACCCTTACCTATAAATTGGGACCCTGTCCCGGTGCCTATGGTGGTGTTATCAGCCTCTGCCCATGTGCCTGTATCTGGGCCTGTAAGGTTTGGATTTGTGCCTGTGTAGTTGCTAATTGGCCCTGCAACCCAATAACCTGCGCCTTCGTGTAATGGCTAGCTACCCTTACAAACATGTAACCTGTTCCTGTAGGACGGCCACCTGACCATCATCACCATCCCCATCTCCACCCTGGGCCATGTGGACCTATAGACTGGCCACTTGTGCATGCAATGCAGCCACCTCTACCTCTGATGCTACTAATTTCCCCTGTACCATCCCCAACTGGGTAATAAGGGTCACCACCTGCCCTTGTAGGGCATCTCTCTACATAGTGATGGTGGCTAAATCTGGCTACATGGGCCTGGGAGGTACTACTCATAGCTGGACCGCCCACCACTGTCTATACATGTCTGTCACTCTGGCATCATCAATCCACTGGTCTATAACTTGCTCCTCCTGCTTGATAGGTACTGTTGGCTGTGGAAGTGGTAGTGGTCTCTCCACATCATCCCTCTAGTATTGTGAGAAGGGTGGTGGTATATCCTGTAGTTGTGGTATATCCTATAGTGGTCCAAAATACTATCAGACCCTATCTACGGGGATCATCTCATGCTCTCCTGCATGACGCACCTTTATCCATCTAAGTAAATGAAGTCTAGCTAGCTCATCATCCATCTAATTGTAGGAGGGATAACCTACATATGACCTTCATATAATATCTACCCCGAAAAATCCCCCCAGTAGCCTCTGGTAATATGCTACCTCATGTGTATCCCTGTCTGATCCCTACTCTCCCATCACAGGCACCCATCACCTGTACCCCACCCACACAAAACCCGGCTGAAAGGCATCTACTCGGGGCATACCTACTGGATGCACACGGAAAATGTCCTCATAGGCCCAACAGTGAAGAATGAATGTGCAACATAGGCTAAACTGCCGCAGTTGCCCATAAGCCCATAGCTCTCTATATAACTACACCATGAATGTTGGCACCCAGGAAAATTGGGTCCTCTCCATCATCATGTCATGTAATACTCCCATCAAAGATCGTGGGAATCTCCCACCTTCTGCATCCGGTAGTGAAAAGTAGCAAACTACCTCCATCAGTAGTACTACTAGTCTTGTCTCCTCTGGATGGGCTAGGTACATCTCTCCATAGCTCAGGATCACACTGTGAAATGTCATCTCTGCCACCCCCTCACCAAATACAATCAGCATCAACTCCTCTGATGCCTCTAAGGAGATCGAATATACCTGCATACCCAATATAGGTAACCACAGGATCTTGAACACGTCCTTCAGGGTGATTGTTATCTCACTTGTCAGTAGGTGGAATGTGTTGGTCACCGAATCCCATCTATCGATGAGGGCGACCATCAAACTCAGCTACTGGAATGCATGCCAGTAGCGTCAGACCCCACTCAGGCCCACCTCCTCAACATGCCGCAACTCCTTGGCTATCGTCGCGCCTCGCACTGTCACGAATAGGGGTGGTACCCTGTCTCGCATTCTCAACTAACCTCTCACCTGCATCCAACCAAAATGATCACATTATTCACAAACCAATTATTTTTACCATCACCTGTACTCGTACCTACTTCCCTACCCATTTTTACATCACTACTTTTCCTACCCTACCTCAACCTAACCTACCTACCCAACCCTCCCCTTCCTACCTACCCCACCCTAACCTACCTACCTACCTACCTACCTAACCCGAACCGACTGTCATCATCATCTTACTTACCCACAACCTACCCAACCCAACATCCCCCTCCCTCTTTTTACACTCCCCGACCTTACCTATTTTCCCACAAGTCTCGACACTTGGACCCAACCTCCCAACCCTTCCTTATTCCACATTTGTTTAGGAAAGTGTTTTATCCTCCCATACTGACCACGGTTTACCCATAACCGACATTGGTCACCTCATCCCTGACCGATCTCGGCTATACACCACCGACCCTGGTCAACATTCGACTTACATCAGTCACTATCGCGGTGACACCCCGTGGCAACGTGCCCTAGCTTTCCCATTTCTTTCTCATTCCTCACCTCCTCACCCCCCATTCTAACCTACAATCCTTCCCACCCAACATACTACCTATTCCCACCCTCCCTTGTCCCTCTTTTACCCAATTTCCCCCCCTCAAATTCAAATTTAATTTCCCCCTAAACCCATCTTTCCCCCCAACCCAAATTTCTATCAATTTCATTAAAACAAACATGGAGAGATTGAATCTTACCTCATTGTGCTGCCGCCTGCGTGGTGGTACCTAAGGCCATTGAACTGGTGGTCCCCTCGATCCCTCTCTTGCTTCTGCCATCACCAAATGACCTCTCACTCTCTAGCCACTCAATCCACTCCAATAGATCCAAATCACCACGTGAATCCACCTATCAACCACCTATCACCAACCACGTAGCTCACCAACCTCATCCTCCGTCTCACTTGGTCACTTTCCACCCTTTTTCTCTCTCCTCTGTTATTTTCTCCTCTTTTGCAAAAGACATGAATTGAAAAAACATGGATTTTTCTCTTTTTATAATAACCCTGACCTAACCGGCATCAATTTAATCTAACTGACATAGGTCTTGTACCCTAGCTTACCATCATCGATCGATTGAGACCGACATCGGTGGCTTCAAACCATCATCAGTTTACCTGCTTCAATTTTTCCTACTCCCCTATCTCCAATTTTTTACCTACATCCTTTCTTACCTCACACCCACTTCACTTAGACACTTCTCCTTATCTTTGTGCATGTATCCTTGACCCCCCTTGATCCGAAAATAATCATATCATTACTACCTTATCTCGGACCCTTATAGGCTTTAATTATTTGCCAATAATTTCTTCCTTTTAAGTAACCAATTTAAAAATAATGCAAGACAATAATGACAATTGCACACAGATTGATTACGGAGTTCGGTAATTGCCTACGTCTCCGGGTTCGTGGTCGAACCGTTCCACTAGTCAAAACTTGTAAGTTACAATAGTACTTTCACAACAAAACCTAACGAAATTTTCCTTGTCTATCAATACACCAGTTCTTCGAAAAACTTCCGATGATCAGTCGAATTGTTCTTCACCTTCCTGATGCACAATCTCCTTCGGCTTTGATCAGCCTTCCCGACGCTATCAATGCGAAGCTAGCACTCCGGTCGACAATCCAGGATTTGCAAGTAATTGGTGTGGCTCAGTGGGCCTATTGGGTAGTTTATAATTTACTCCCAATCACAAATATTTCATCTACTATTGCCTAAAATAATAGGCCAATAGACAATACTTGTGGACACATCCCACAAATAAGCTTAACAATTGGACTAATGTGTGTCCCGACAATAAGCTTAACACATAATAAGCTTGGGATCTGTGTGTGTCCATTACAATGAACTAGGTACCCTATTTATACAATTTTAGGGCCATTGAAAAATGCAATTACATATAATCATAGGCTAATATTAGCCTAAACCCGTACATGAATTTTGGGATAAAATTCCCATTTGGGCGGATTTATGTATAAAAAGGGATTAATTCCCATTTTAGCTGATTTGCATTTGATAAGGGATAATATCCCAAATGAGTGGCTAAGGAGAAGTGGGGCAGTTTGCTTATTTAAGTGGGATATCCCACATTTGGCGCCATTAAATTTGGGTAAGGTTTTAATAACCCTTACCCACTCCATCCTTCACGTGGAAACATCCACGCATGGCTTTAAGCCCTACACCGCTTCCTCTCCTTCCACGTGGTCCTCCATGCATGGCATGTGGGTAATTTCTAACCATTAATACATGGCTATTATAATAAAACCCACCCCACTTAGTCATGTGGCATGGAAATTGATTTGTAAGTGGACTTACCAAGATAATAAAATTACGACCCATATAATGTGGTATAGAAATAATTAACTTGATCATCATGTAGTCCACTTATCGTCTCCTGATAGGCAAATCGATTGAATTCGATGAGTGGTGGCAAGCCACGTGGTGGCTTGTGAACCCACCATGTTGGCGATAATACCATAGTCCACATGGCGGTCGGGCTCCCCTTCGTAATAAAAGTTGAGCCTCTTGTTCCCGTGCACCATTTTTACATTCATCAAAGACCGGTGATCGAAAACCAATAAACAACTCCCTTTTGCCTTTTCTCCACATGTCACAGTGCCATTGGTCCAATATTGACCAGTTGACCAGAGTTGACTTTCCCGTTGACTGAAATTTGACCAGACATATCTAGAGCTCCCGATGTCCGTTTTTCACGTTTTTATAGTTGTTGGAAAGCTCTCGAGATGATATTCTGCACTGACACCATTTAGGGATGTTTAGGGAACTTTAAAAAATGATCCCCTGATCACACCTCCCCACTAAGAAAAGCTTTTTGTCCCAAAAAGCTTCCATATTGTCCTGAATCTGAAAAACTCTGCTGCCACCTCGGAAGTGCTGTTATAGTAGACCCTTGGGTCTTCTCCTCCAACCTTCTCACTTCGATAACTCTGCTTCGATCCTTGGACTTATGGGTTATGGGCCCACGACACTTCCGATGTGCCACTCTAATATCCGAAGAAGACCTCCACGCCTCCGCTTTATGGTGCTAAGTTTATGAATGAAACCTCAACACTCATTCTATGTGGTGCTAAGATTCTTGATATCTAACAACAAGGATCTTCTTTGACTCTATAAAATAGCTCCTGGTTCCGAGTTGATTCTGCAGAATCCAAACTAGTTTGAAGGAACTCCACGTGTTGAAGCGCTCCGATGTTACGTTGAGCTTTGATTGATCCTGATGTCGGTGATGGACAATGCCTTGTCCCTTTACAGACCTCAACGCCTCTAATGCATGATTTAAGCCTCTTTCAAGACCTCAAGCCTCCAATGCATGATGCTAAGTCTGTTACAAACCTCAACGCCTCCGATGCATGAGCCTGAACTTTGCCACCTAAGCCATTTTTGATGTTCAAATAGTCTTTCAATGCCTCCGATGCATGATGCTAAGCCTCTTTCAAGACCTCGAGCCTCTGATGCACGATGCTAAGTCTCTGTAGACCTCAACACCTCCGATGCATGATTCTAAGCCTCTTGATGCTAAGCCTCTTTACCTCGAGCATCCGATGCACAATGCTAAGTCTCTGTAGACCTCAACACCTCCGATACATGATGCTAAGTTTGTTACAGACCTTAAAGCCTCCGATGCATGATGATAAGCCTCTTTCAAGACCTCAAGCCTCCAATGCATGATGCTAAGTCTGTTACAGACCTCAATGCCTCCGATGCATGATGCTAAGCCTCTTGCAAGACCTCAAGCCTCAAATGCATGATGCTAAGTCTGTTGATCAGCTACCATTCGTATGTGTGGTCGCAATGCCTTGACACCGAATGATGTTCTGAGCTAATGACGTTCCGAGATAATCCTTTGAGAGCTCTGCTTGTTGACATACAATATCAAGTACCACTCTTTTGTATGATCACAATGCCTCTACACAGAATGAAGTTCCGACCTGACATCAATGCCAACGGTGATTCAGCTACCATTCTACTGCACGGTCACAATGCCTCTACACAGAATGAAGTTTCGAGCTGATCTCTGTGAACTCTATTGTCTACACAAATGGCAGATCAATCTCCAAGCTTTATATGAGTTAATTCCTATGTCCAAGCTGTAACAGGTACTCACAAGCTGATTAGGAGATAGGTGCCCCTAATAGGGTCTCTTTTTTACAACTTTCAAATACAAGTGTAAGGAAATTATATCCTAATACATCATGTAGAACTAGTTGTAAAAATGCTCCATTTTTGGAGTCTTGTACAATAAGCTTAAAATACCAATTCTATAGGAAAATAATTTTGCATGGTAAACCTGTCACGAAATTTCTCCTACTTGGTGACTTATGTACTTGGTCTTCTCCACTGCATCGCAATGTGGATTGACTTCATTTGTCTCCTCCTTGCCAGAACAATGACTAAACAAGGAAAATATACTGCATTTTATGGTGTTAGCAAAATCACCAAAATAATTGCCCTCCGGGGGTCTTACTAATGCAAGTATAACAGAGTACAAACATTTCCCAGAATTGGGTCTTTAACTAATGTGCCATGTCTGGTTAGATGTATACAAACGTTTCCCTCAAAGGGGTCTTACCAATACATTCTACCTAACACAATAGTTTATGGTTTTATCTGCATATGAGATATAATGGAATCATCCAAATAGAAATACGAGAAAATTACTGAGTATGGTAAACCTGTCTCTCAGTCTATCCCACCAATCTGGAAATCCAGAAGTACAAGCCAATGCCATCCCTGTCAAAGAAACCTGTACTGATTAACCTGCTCGATACCAACTTGCTTCAGAGATTAGTAAGTTTGCAGGTGTCGATTACCAGCTCTGATACCAAACTTGATCCGAAAATAATCAGATTATTACTACCTGATCTTGGACCCTTATAGGCTTTAATTATTTGCCGATAATTTACTCCTTTTAAGTAACCAATTTAAAAATAATGCAAGACAATAATGATAATTGCACAAAGATTGATTACAGAGTTCGGCAATTTCCTACGTCTCTGGGTTCGTGGTCGAACCGTTCCACTAGTAAAAACTTGTAAGTTACAATAGTACTTTCACAACAAAACCTAATGGAATTTTACTTGCTTATCAATACACCAGTTCTTCGAAAAAATTTTGATGATCAGTCGAATTTTTCTTCACCTTCCTGATGCATAATCTCCTTCGGCTTCGATCGGCCTTCCCGATGCTATCAACGTGAAGCTAGCACTTCGGTCGACAATCCAGGATTTGCAAGTAATTGGTGTGGCTCAATGGGCCTATTGGGTAGTTTATAATTTATTCCCAATCACAAATATTTCATCTACTATTGCCTAAAATAATAGGCCAATAGACAATACTTGTGGACACATCCCACAAATAAGCTTAACAATTGGACTAATGTGTGTCCCGACAATAAGCTTAACACATAATAAGCTTGGGATCTGTGTGTGTCCATTACAATGAACTAGGTACCCTATTTATACAATTTTAGGGCCCTTGAAAAATGCAATTACATATAATCCTAGGCTAATATTAGCCTAAACCCGTACATGAATTTTGGGATAAAAATTCCCATTTGGGCGGATTTACGTATGAAAAGGGATTAATTCCCATTTTAGCCGATTTGCATTTGATAAGGGATAATATCCCAAATGAGCGGCTAAGGATAAGTGGGGCGGTTTGCTTATTTAAGTGGGATATCCCACATTTGGCGCAATTAAATTTGGGTAAGGTTTTAATAACCCTTACCCATTCCATCCTTCACGTGGAAACATCCACGCATGGCTTTAAGCCCTACACCGCTTCCTCTCCTTCCACGTGGTCCTCCATGCATGGCATGTGGGTAATTTCTAACCATTAATACATGGCTATTATAATAAAACCCACCCCACTTAGTCATGTGGCATGGAAATTGATTTGTAAGTGAACTTACCAAGATGATAAAATTTTGACCCATATAATGTGGTATAGAAATAATTAACCTGATCATCATGTAGTCCACTTGTCATCTCCCGAAATAATTAAATTAATTCGATGAGTGGTGGCAAGCCACGTGGTGGCTTGTGGACCCACCATGTTGGCGATAATACCATAGTCCACACGGCGGCCGGGCTCCCCTCCGTAATAAAAGTTGAGCATCTTGTTCCCGTGCACCATTTTTACGTTCGTCGAAGACCGGTGATCGAAAACCAATAAACAACTCCCTTTTTCCTTTTTGCCACGTGTCGCAGTGGCTTTGGTCCAATATTGACCAATTGACCAGAGTTGACTTTTCCGTTGATTGAACTTTGACCAGACATATCTAGAGCTCCCGATGTCCGTTTATAACGTTCTTACAGTCGTTGGAAATCTCTCAAGATGATCTTCTACACTGACACCATTTAGGGATGTTTAGGGACCTTTCAAAAATGATCCCCTGATCACCCCTCACCCCATCCTCAGTTGGGGACTTGTTATTTTGCCCATCCCTTGGCCCTACCCGTACCGTGATCTAGATACTTGGACCTGGAACATTGCTAGTGACCTATGACCTCATGTGCCCACCATACCTTGTGAAACTATTACCTATGTTGTTGACCTAATGACCTTACCTTCCCTCTTGCCGTGACCATTTATCTTGACCCAACCTTTGGTGTACTGGAACACACCAAAACGTTCCTGCACCTGACCTACATCCTGTTTCCTGACCATATAATATACCTTGGATACCAAAATCACCTCAACATTTTTTGGATAAACCTATCGACCTTAGACAATGTAGAGTTTGCATGCTTTTCAACATGGTGCTATGCTGCAATTTATACATGTGCGTGTGTTTTACTGTTACTACCTTTGACCCTGACCCATTACATAGATTGCCCGAGTGGACCTCTTTCCCTTTTCTTACCCCATTTACCCACCTTCCTTGTCATCACATTCACCTTTTATCAAACCACTCACCGATTCTTCCTTATGCCTCGTCAGTTCCTAGTTTGAGGGGGATCACCTTCACCCACACATGGGGCAACCACATCTTATTTTTGTCTGCATCGCTTACTAATACAAGCTACACGATGGGACAAAATGTAGACACCAAAATTGGGTCACACTCTCATTAGTCTCTTGTCAAATAAACACCTTGAACACATTCACCTAACCATGGCCCCTTTCACCCCAAGCTAATATTAATTTAATTAATTAAATTAAATTAATCTGTGAGCTCATAATATCTATTATTTAAATATATTAATTGGATAACTCCCACACATCCACCTCACTTAGCCACCTCATTCTAAGACCTATTCTTAGTATGTTTCCATAACTAACTAAGACCTACCCAAACCCTAAAAATCAAATCCTATATTCCCTCTAACCACATTCCCTCCCGTTAGAAGGAGGTTTCAGTTCTATTCCGTGGGGTCAAAATGGGCGAGATCCAAGAAAATCATAAGGATTCACCCATTTTAGAAAACCTAGGAAATCCCACCCTAACCGACGCCAGTCACCCTAAACTATTGCTAGTCAACCCCGAACCGCCGTCAGTTACCATTTAACCCCGAAAATAACCTTATTTCGAGGTTGGCACATTATTTTGAGGTGAACACATCTTTTGAGAACAAGTGACGAAACCAGAGCTGTATGTAAGTAGAACTAGTATTAGCACGCACATCATATCATCCATAGCTATTACCTAAAGCAACCACAATGTCATTTTGCCTTCACGGGAGCATCCGGGGAAGTTCCAGAACTACATCAAGTTCATTACATTTGATCACCCACCATTACCAACCAGACATCAAGCTCGTACAAACGGTAAATGATTTGTTAACTAGCATTTGTCCATTTATAATTTGGTAGATTCTTTTGTTGTTGTTACTAGTTTCTGCCCTCATTTTGAATTCCACCACCATTTTACCTCCATGTAAACTTGACCATCCTCTACCCATACCCTTGAACTACCCATATCCAGATTTTAATCATTCATGTGCATACCTGAGACCCACACGAACCCTGTCATTGCCCTTCCATTCCCATCTAGCCTCAGATTTGTCACCCCACCCCATTTTACTAAGTTTCATGTACCATGAGCATACCGACACCGGCTACCCACAACCGTCGCTGGTTAACCTAAAACTGACATCAGTCATACTAGACCAACATAAGTCTTTGTGTCTTTTACTAGAAACCAAGAACAGAGCTTCTAAAAATTCACCAAATACCCAAAACCGCCCAGAATCTCACCCTAACCCGTACCAGTACCCTGACCATTTTCTTATTGTAGATGAATGAGATACCTAAATCATTTTAACTATAGTAGTATTTCCTTTATTGTTAGCATTAAGTTGTTTTAAACAGTGGATTGATAGCCATCTAGGAAGTATCACACTTCCCGGATCCAGCACACGCTAGGCAGTCCACTGCATATACTATTTAATTGTTATTTGGTGGTCTTGTTTTCCATTTCATGTAGTTCCTCCAAGAAAAAAGGAAGGTCTCACGATCAGCTGTGGATTCAGAATTCATACGCGCATAACAACCTACAACCAGCATCTTAACAGGTATTCCTCCTAGCCCTTTACCCTTATCTGTTTCGTCAACATTCGAAGAAACGCTCTAGAATAAGGTGAAACAGGATGCACCCTGAAAAAAACTTTGATAAGGGAAAATTTTGGAGAGCTACTTGTCCCTTGGATCTTGTTTATAGTGATGTTTCTGGCCCCTTTCCATCTCCTTCTTTCACTAGAGCTCTATATATAATAACCTTCATTGATGACTTTTTATGTTATACTAGGGTATATTTTCTTAAGCTTAAGTCTAAAGTGTTTGAGCATTTTCAAAACTATAAGGCTCTTGATGAGAAAAAAGAAGAATAGTCTATTAAGGTTCTTCAAACTAACAATGGAGGAGAGTATGTGAGCAATAGGTTTGAGGATTTCTGTACTTCTGAGGGGATTGCTTTGCAACATGCAGTTTCTTACAGCCCTTCCCAAAATGGAGTTGCAGAAAGAAAGAAAGAAACTCTAAAGGAGATGGCTACTTGTATGGTTCACTCGAGGTCCCTTCCTCCGCAGTATTGGGCTGAATCTCTGAATTGTGCTTGTTACATTCATAATTGTGTTCCACACAAGGCAGTAAGAGGGATGACACCCTTTGAAGCCTAGTTTGGACACAAGCCTGATGTTGAGCACTTTTGAGTCTTCGGATGCAAGGCTATGGCTAGGATTCCCAAGAAGAAACACAAGGCATGGGATCCACAATCCAAACCTTGTATCTTGGTTGGGTATCCAGATGGCGTGAAGGGATATCGATTGTTGAACCCTACTACCCATCAGCTCTATATTGAGAGGAGTGTGAATTTTGATGAGTTGTCCTTGACTTTGACTTCCACTGAGGTTATTTTGCCCACTGATTTAGATTTTTACTCGTCAGATGATGATGTTATTGAGTGAGTTCCTCCTTTGCCTACTCCTCCCTCTCCTCGAACTTCTAATTCTTTTGATTCTGACAGTAGTGATGATGTGGACTATGTCCCTTCTCACTCGAGTGAAGAATCTTCCGACTCTGAGCTTGAACCTTCGAGACCTCTTTGGGCCAGGAAAACTTTACAGATTGTTGGATATTTAGTTGGAGATCCTTCAGATGAGATACGTACTCACTCGAGTTTCGTTGGACCCCACTCCTTCTTTACCTCTACTTCTGATCCACCATCTTTCCAGGAAGCTTCTGGGATTCCTGAGTGGGATTCTACTATGGATGAGGAGTATTCCTCACTCATAAAGAATGACACTTGGGATCTTACCCATCTTCCGAAAGGAAAAAAAATCAATCGGTGTAGGTGGATATATCGAACAAAGTATGGAGCCAATGGAGAATTCGAGAAGTATAAAGCAAATTATGAGGGTTTATTGTAGCTAAGGAAACCTTTCTCCCAGGTAGCTGGGGTTGATTACTCGGAAACCTTTGCTGCGGTTGCGAATATGATTTATTTCCATTATGGACTGGGACACCCTTGCCATCATTTGACCCTTGCCTAATAGATGGGAAGTCCACCAGATGGATGTTAAGAGTGTCTTCCTTCATGGGGACCTATAGGAAGAGATCTATATGGAATAACCTCTGGGTTATGTCCATGATCCATCCCTCATTTGCAAGTTAAAGAAGTCTCTCTACGGCCTTAAACAAGCCCCTCAGGCTTGGTATGCCAAGATGGACTCCTTTTTACTTGCATCAGGGTTCACTCGGTGTCACTCTGACCCAAATGTGTATATTCTATGGCAGGATGACTCCATGCTTATTCTTGTTATCTATGTTGATGACTTGATGATCACGGGTAGCTTTTCCTCTATCATTGTTTCTATGAAGATATCATTCACCAACAAATTCTCCATGTCTGACTTAGGATTGCTTCATTACTTTCTTGGGATCCAGATTTCACAATCTGACTCGGGAATTATGATCTCGCAGCCTAAGTACTCTCTTGATTTGCTTGCTTGATATCACATGCATGATTGTAAGTCCTCCCCTACTCCTTTTCTTTCCGGTGTCAAGTTGTTTTCTGATATGCTCTTCGTCCTTGGTTGACAGTACCCTTTTATCAGAAGTTGGTGGGGAGCTTGATCTACCTTACTCACACTTGGTCAAATCTTTCGTATGATGTCAGGATCATGTCCAAATTTATGCAGGAGCCTCATGAGCTGCACTTCAAAGATTAACAAAGCGGATCCTTCACTATGTTCATGACACTCACACAGATGGTGATTCATTACTTAGGAGGGAATGAGATTGACTTGATTGGATTTACAGACTTAGATTGGGTTAGTGATCTAGATCATCAGAAGTCCACCTTAGGATACATTTTCACTCTTAGTTTAGGTCCTGTCAGTTAGCCCACCAAGAAGAAGAATGCCATTGCCATATCATCAACAAAATAAAAGTACAGAGGAGCAGTTAATGTTGCCATAGGAGTTGTTTGGTTACAGGGTATCTTGACAAAGTTTGGCATCTAATTTTGGTAGCCTACCATTATTTACTATGACAACATGAGCACTATTTTGATTTGTAGAAATCTAATTCAGCATCAGTGGACAAAGCACATTGAGATTCACATGCACTTCATATGGGAGTTGATACATGAAAACATCATCGACATACAGTATGTTCAGACAGCTAATCAGGTTGCAAACATATTCACCAAGCCCTTCACTAAGGTGAAATTTTTTCACTTGCGGTCTCTTCTTGGGGTGAGGTCTACTGGATCCACCCATCTTCTTCAAGCTATATAGTCCTTCTTCTTCTCCTCTTCTTCTTTCTAGAAAGATGTTGTTTGTATATGGGCACCTTATCAAGCCTTTAGTTGTTGGGCCCCATTGACATATCTTTCTTAGTTGTCTAGGGCAATCTTATTTTCTGTTCTGGCTTACCATGACCTCTTCCTCAGCTTCGATGAAGGGGGGTGCTAGTGTGTGTGACATGCGTAGTCATCATCCACATCACCTAGTGATTCATCTCGTTTTGCAAGAGTCATAGATCTTAGGAAGTCAAATGACAAGTGTCAGATTGTATCATATGATTTATCTATAATTTGACACCTTTCTGAAATCATTATTTTCATTTTAGGAGTGATTCAAAAATATACATAAAATCAAAGATAAATTCTTAATATTTTTATAAACATTTTCAATAAATATATTTTATTAGTTTATAATAATAGATTATTTAACCTCTAATTTTAAATTAAATTTATATTTATCATCTAACATTTTATTAGGTAGTCTTTATTATCCATTATCATTATTTGGTTGAATTAATTTTCCTACCATAAATATTACAATATAAGTTTGTAAAGTAATTTATTATTAAAAAAATTAGTATATTGTAATTTTGATTATTTTGTAGATAAACATGATTGGATTAAAAAAAATTAACTATATAAATTATTTATAAGAAAATTATATTTTTTTAAGCAAAATTTTTATCTTTTTTGGATAGTCTAAAAATACAAATTTAACTATTAAAAATTAGAATTGTGATATATTGAATTGTCTATGTGTCTCGAGGAAGGTAAAGCATGTTTGATCGTCTTTTTTGGAATATTATTTTCCCTCTTTTGTAACTCCAATTGGTTTTGGGTGGTATCTCTAGTTGGTTGCATTTTATTAGGTAGTCTTTATTATCCATTATCATTATTTGGTTGAATTAATTTTCCTACCATAAATATTACAATATAAGTTTGTAAAGTAATTTATTATTAAAAAAATTAGTATATTGTAATTTTGATTATTTTGTAGATAAACGTGATTGGATTAAAAAAAATTAACTATGTAAATTATTTATAAGGAAATTATATTTTTTAAGTAGAAGTTTTATCTTTTTTGGATAGTCTAAAAATACAAATTTAACTATTAAAAATTAGAATTGTGATATATTGAATTGTCTATGTCTCTCGAGGAAGGTAAAGCATGTTTGATCGTCGTTTTTGGAATATTATTTTCCCTCTTTTGTAACTCCAATTGGTTTTGGGTGGTTTATCTAGTTGGTTGGTTGGTTTTTTGTGTGATGGCCTAGCTTCACTATATTTCTTATTAAGCTTTAATGTCTACCTTTTGGTTGTAAAGGTTTATTGATCCCTTAGCTAATATCTTAGCTTATATATATATATATATATATATATATATATATATATATATATATATATATATATATATATATATTATAATTTTTACTTGTGAATAAGTAGAATAAAATTACATTGTTTGATAGACAATACATATTTTAGTGGTGTATAGTTTTTACATTTTTACATTTTATTAATTGAACCTTGAAAGTAGTGTGAATATTTGTAATCCTTATACCACAAATAAGTAAATTATCAATAACTAGATCTAAATGATGTATTTAATTCTCTATATTTAAATATAGTTTGCATCATGTAAATATTTTATAATTTTAATTTTAATGATCTAAATATTTTACAATTTTTAATCGAACCTTAAAAATACTATGAAAGTTTAGAATTGTGATAGGTTTGATTTGCAAAAGCTTATCATCCACAATCATAAATATGCAATGTAAAGTATCGACAAAAGTATTCCGCACTGTAAAATATTCCCAAATAGTTATTTAAACTAGTATTTTTGTTAATTTTCCCTAAAATATATAATATTATATGTAATAGTTTTGATTATAGTTAGTTACACAAATTATTTTTTGTGGTTCAATAAATTTGAATTTGTCTTCTATTAAATTATGGAAAATATACATTGTATTTTATAAGATAATGAAGCCAAACTTTAACACAAACTCGATACACTGTAAAATACCTTGAACTCAATGAAAAATTACTTCTCTTCTTCATTATTGAATAATGAATTACAATGCGTCATAGATAAGAAAACAACTCGCAACTCAAGTTGCCAAGTGAACTCTAACTAACTTCAATTAAATCTACTCTAGGTGGCAAAATTTATTATTTTTAGCAGTTTCCTAGAACTCGCTATTCTTAGTAAGTTCGCATGGCCACAAGAATTGTCACGCATGTTCTACATGCCTAAATTAGAGGAATTGCCAACTTTTCAGGTATGCATGCAAGATACTAAAAATAACTAATGCCCTAAAATAAGAAAAAAAACTGAATTGAAACTTAAATCCTAATTTTTGGCCCCCAGATGGCGGATTTCGGACCCGAAAATGTTCCAAAAATGTCTCCAATCAGCAAAGCAATTTGACTAGTGCGTTCGTCTTGTCAAAATAAGTGGTTTAAAAAAATGGACTCAAACGGACACCTAGATCAAAAGTTATGACCATTTTAAATTTTTGCTAAAAATAATGCATCATTCTTTCCTACTTGAAAAAAACGCAGCTCCTGCAAGTTGTCTTCTTCAAATTTTTGTCATTTATCTTTATCCATCTTCTTAATCTCCCACTCTGTGATCCATGTGTTGTCCTCTTGTTCCAATACTTTCCAATGTACCAAATACTTATTGTATTGTCCATGTCGTGTGTTCACAGTTTTCTTATCTAAAATATGATCTACTTCTTCTTTCTTTTTCACTGTAACCTACTCCCTCCAATCTACTAATTCTTCAATAACATCTCCTTCTTCACTTCCTCCATAAAAATAATATAAATCTGAAACATTAAATACTGGTGAAATATCAAAGTTTCCTGGCAATTCTACCTCATAAGCATTATTATTTATCTTTTTCATGATCTTGCAGAGACCAATATTCTTGTACTTCATCTTGTTATAGGTTCCTTTTGGAAACCTTTCTTTCCGAAGGTATACCATAACCAATTCACCCATTGTAAACACCTTACTCATTCTGTGCACATCTACTATTTCCTTATACTTATCATTACCATTCTACAGCCTCTTCCACACATCTTCTTGCAAGTGTTGTATGTCTACAAATATAACACCCCTTTTGGATTACTGCCATACACAATATAAAATGGAGACTTTCTTGTGGATCTATTTACTAAGCTATTATAAGCAAATTCAACTTGTGGTAATGTTAAGTCCCATTATTTTAGTTTTTCCCCAACTATGCACCTTAACAGGTTTCCCAAGCTCCTATTTACCATCTCTATTTTCCCATCAGCCTAAGGATGGTAGGGTCTGTTGAACTGTAGATTAGTTCTCAACTTCTTCCATAAAGTCAACATCCTTGTGAGAGAGTGAAAAATCAACATCCTTTTGAACACATGATGCACTCTAGTTTTAGAAAAATGAAAACCTTAATCTTGGTGTTATGGGTTGGGATCAATTTTGGAGGAGAGAAAAGGCCATTTGGATGTAGGTATTCTTCATAAAAAAAAATATCTGTGGAGGGTTACAGATTTTTTAACTGGTAAAGGGAAGTTGTTGTGATCCGCCTGTGTGACTTTTTAATGATATTGATGTTGAATTACATTTAATAAGCTTTTGCTCCCAAAGTAAAAATAGAATCGACTTCTAAGCTAACCATCATGTTTATAATTTGATCAATTTAATATCAATCTATCATTTTCATTCTATTTTTTGTTTCGCCAATCCCAGATCTCAAATATCATCAGTGAAAAGAAAACTTTTATGTTTTTTTTATAGTGATCACTTTTCAATATCTTACATAAATTTTATATAAAGTTAACATTAATAAAAAAATTGTTGTGTATTTTCTATTTAATAAATAAGATATATTTTCAAACACAAAATAAAAATTTGTCAAAACATGTGATTTACAGATATTTACGCGGAAGACATTTTCCCTATGGGATTCGAGGTTATCCTCTCTAACATGGAAGGACTAGACGGACTACAAGAATGGACTTCCTACGGAAGTTGACGGCAACATACAAAACATGCGGTTGATGGAGTCAGTTTTGTCAAAGAGAAAAAATAAATCATATTGTTACAGTTCCGCCACTGTATCAAGCATCATGGCTAAACCTACGGATGACAGTCCTTATCCGTGCCACTCTGTTAGTTTTTCACTGTAACATCAACCAAGAAATGACTTAAAAACTCATCCGAGGCCATCTAAGTCTCTAACCATTTCATTTCAGTAGCTCGCAATACTGCTATTGACCCTCTTGTCTGTGTTTCAAATCTCATAGGCTTACCTGGTCTTACCAACTTGATTCCCACCCAGATCCTTAATCAGTATAGTAAAAAGTGTGTACGCCATGGCTATGGGTTTGGCCAAAAGAGCAGCCCCTGGATTAGAGCAGTACGCTCACAGGACCGACCATCTCGGTTTTCAGATCTTGGCCATGTCAGGTATCCTTCCCATAGTCGTCGTTTACACATTTAAAATACATCCACTCCATCATCACCCGCCTGATTTCTTTTCCAAATTTCTTGGCTTCTCATCGCAGGTTTATGGTTTCTCCACCACCAACCGCCTTAAATAGGATCTAACATTTGATAAGCTACCTATAATTTACATGTTATGACTTCTTTGTTGAGGATTCCACTGCCAGACTAAATTGGTTGGGGTTGATATGGAGTTGTATAAGAATAGCTGAATAATTAGAAATGTACATTGTTTTTTAACCCAGCCACTGCTAGAGGATTTCCTGTTTCAACTCATTGCCTACTAGAGAATATTTAAATGATTTTTTTAGATATTGTGGCATTTTCATCCACCAACAGTGGCCTTCTGCATCTCCCAACATTTCGCCTAGTTTACATGGTTGTTTACATGTTTTATATTAATATATATTAAAGAAGTTCAATAAACAAAGATTATTAGTTTTTGTATCTTATTACTAGCAGTTGCTCCCTAGGGGTGCAAAGGCACATCGTGTAGGTTTTGATGTTGTTTCTTGTGTTGTATATGTTTGTTGTGAGGTTCCTCATCTATAGGTTACAAAGTCATACATTTAAAGAAGCACTTAATTCTCTTCGATATGCCCATCAAATTTTTAAATAGTATCATTTTTATTAAGTCAGACCTCCAAATAGATTATAAAAATAGGCCCCCAAATCAAGTCTTTTAATATTGACTTCAATTTTTAACATGTGATATTCACATACAAGATTTTTTTTCCCATGATGATAACACTCCTCAATATTTGTTTCCATTTCACTCTCTTGATGATAACACCCCTCAATTATAGTACCGAATTTGTTTCCATTTCAACCAAACAATATTGAACAAAAAATTAGTTGTTTTCTATCATGACTTTCTTTCTTTATTGCACATGTTTGAATGTAGGACCATCATCGTTTTATTTTAGTTTTCAAATAGTCTAAGTATTCTCCAAAGTAATAATAATACTAATGAAAAAATTAACAAGGTCCGTGTTTCGGCTGTAGTACTTGTCGTTAATGTGGTTTGGAGAGGCGTGATTGGCTTTTTATATTGCAAGTTCACCTATTGCAATTACAAAAAAATATTTTGTGTCAATGATACACTGGTTGAACAAAAAAAAAATCAATTTAGAAGAGCTCAAGTCGTTTAGTTGTGATAATTTCATTAATGAGCATGTACAAAAAAAATCATATGCATAGGTAGAATGCATCACAATTGCAAAAAAAATCTTGGCATTGACAATTCAAATAAGGGAGAAAGCATTTTGTAGCTTTGCTTCTTATTGTGACCTCACATGAATGAGGTAGGGGGATGTAATGAATCTTATGGTAGGCGATGTAATGAATTGATTTGTTGAATTTCAACTTTATCTGTTGACCAACCCTGAGATGAGCCTTTCAAATCAAACCGCCTATGTATGAAGAGATTTCAGTTGAACATATTTCTCGTAACTATAAATGGGATATGTTATAATCTCCCATTTCAATGTATTATATTCTTATGTTATACTCTAGTTAACAATGACCTAGCATTCATATTGGAAATAGATCTTCTCTTAAATTATATCTACAAATAGAAACACACAAATAATAATATTTTCATTACATTATACTTTTCAACACTGTTGGAAAGAGATTAAGTACAACTCTAAAAAAAATTGGAATCTTGACATATACCATCACATATTGGATAATATTTTCTACATTGTTGTGTAGACTATAAACTTATAAAGTCAAGAACTTAATGTTCGAATTTGTAAATATGTTACGGTCATATTTTCATATAACATAAAGAACATAATATTGACATAATTTGAATTAGTCCAAAACTCAAGAACGTGCCACCTCCCGACCTCTGCTACCAGTCGGTAACGACTATCATGCTATCAACCAATAGCATTTAAACATGCTACCGACTAGTAGCATAATACATACTACCAGCTGGTAACATCTAGGCATGCTGCCAACAAGTAGCATAATACATTCTACCAACTAGTAGCATAATACATGTTACCGGCCGGTAGCATCTAGGTATGCTACCGGTCGATAGCATAAGCCTTTTCGCTATCACCTTATATTGGCTGGGAGTGTGAATCACCAAGCCAATTGTCACCTTCCCCGCATGACTCCAAACCCTGAATTCCCCGAGACCACATAACAACATTCAACTTCATACCTTGTAAGTTGTCTAATTTTTCATGGGGGTACAAAAATTGGACAACAATATCATCATCTCTAATCAAAATGAAATAACCAATGTCCTAAATATCATATAGTATCTCAAAAGTGTCATGTCAAATATGATGTCATAGACCATAAGATAATAATTGTATCAAATGCAAATCAAAATCTACCAAAATCAAATAACAATGCCTCATATGTAATAATCAAGCTACTCATATGAGTTAACAGTCTCTAGGAAAAGATAGAAATCTGGTGGGAACTACAATCTCATACAGGAAGTAATTTCAAAATGTTAGAATAGTGGACATGTACCAGTTGTGGACATTAAAATAAAAAAGGATATTTCCTTTCCACACGTAGTTTTTGCCAGGCATGTACTTTTATGTACTCTTATATACCTTCAAGTTCGCATGTTAAAATCCCTTAACAACTCAAATCCATTATCTGCCATATATGGTTTTCTTATTTCTTAGAGTAAGTGACATGTGAACTACATGTCATTTGTATGAACTGATTGAAGGAGAAAGAAGGCGTGGAATACATGAATGACATATGGAAAAAAAATTCACCTTGATATCAACAATTTATATCACATGTTCGATCCCACCACAGTTGATCCCATTTCCGACACATTTAAATTAGTTAAACAATCCCAAGATGTGGTAGATCTGTTGTCAATAAACAATATTTTATAATAAGCTCAACACGGGTGACCGAGATTGAACCACACATCAATGGCTACCCAAAATGAATCATCCCCACCCAATGTATAGCGTGTTTCAACAACAACCGCCTTGTGTGTTAGCAACAACTGCCTTAATTACGATTTAGCAATACTTAACAGTTTTACGGACACAACTTTGTAACGATCTTCCATGGGGGACATGGCAATGACTCAATCTGCCCAGTTTATTTTCCCCCAGCTTTCGCGTCACGAAAAAAATTTGGACACGAATGTGAGGGTTTTGGGAAATCTGCATCATCTTCGGGAGCCACGTATGCGCTGCATTGAATTTCAGTGACCGCCCATCACTCTGGGAATTTCCTCTTTTGCCTCAGAAATTTTTGTCATTTTTTAGGTTTCAAATAAATTCAATTGTATATTATGGCTGTAATACCTGCTCCTCCATTCCTAGGAAAATAAGTCTGTATTTATTGTCTGAAAAACATTTCACTTTTGTATTAAATTCTTACGGTTTATCAAATTGCTGCAGTGAAAATCGTCATCTTTTGACTGAGAAGATGCAAGCGTGGAGAATTGAATCGTTGGACTCACACTTGCAATCAGGTTACTGCAGCAGGGATAAGTCTAAAGGTTCACAGAGAAAAATTTATAGCTCTAGTAAATCCGCCCCTCCCAGGTTCAAACATAGAGGGTGAATAAATCGACATAGATAAAGATGCCATAATCTCTTCTAACTTGCGTATATGCCCGTCAAATTGAAACCTGTACGATGATAACATTGCTTGTATATCTCAAAGTTTGCCCACAATACTAGGCCACACGTTGTTTGTTGAGTACCTCGTAAAGAACAAAACATGTTTACCATATGTAGCATTGTAATCGGTCCAAGACAGATAATTATCTGTGTAACACGCAAATTGCAATATTTTTTTACTCTCTTCCCTCACTACCTACTAACCAAGTATGCTACTAACCACTACTAAGACTTAGTTGCATAAAATCATAGGAGAAAGAAATGGACATTGCGATACAAAATCTTTAAAAAAAATGAAATTGAATAAGTTAGACTAAAACTATATTGCTTTTTTAAGTACTACAAGCATAAATGTACCATGACATTCTCAGTAATTATGATCATGATGATTATGTTTGCTTATTTCTAGGTAGTGAAAATCAAATTTCTTGTTCTACATAACCAAGTAATATATGTACACAAAATCAATGAAATGTAAAATAGAGGGATTTAATGGAGATATATAATTATCCCTCTATTACTAGAAATTGTACCCCAAAATGCAATGGACATGGTGGTAATAGGGATGGAGAACAGAAGTCCAAGGAGTGGTAAAGCGAAACATGGTAGGGAAGGTAAGAAAATAGACAAATACACTAGCTAGAGAGAGACACAATTTCTTCATTAAACCTTGTATTGGAAGAATCAATACTTAATTTTAGATAGTGTGACAGAAACAAAAAGCCACAAAATTTTAGAAGCACACTCCATACAACAACAAGAGATTGTCTTTCTCATTTAAAAGATTCATTCAACTATCTAAAAAACCAAACTATTTTAGTTATGTACAAATAGAAGGAAACACCTGAGAACAAAATGGTTTTGGTGCTTGGTTTGATTTCGGGAATCCAACCATGTGAAAATATGAGGCGCTTCCAATCAAGAAGGCACATGTATGTTGTTTCGTCCTTTTCCAACATGCTTCTTCGTTGCCTCAACTATTGGCACCCATTCCACTCTATCATCCATCACTTTTGATTTTGCATGCCCGGTTTTGTGTTTTGGGTCTTCGATTTTCTTCGTTCTGTTTCTGTTGGGCAAACTTGCCTACTTCTAGAGACATCAATGCAGTAAAGGTTTTTTCTAACCTTTTCTTTTTTTGGTCTAAGAAAACCACTAACTCTAGCGAAAATAAATTATTGTATTAACATCTCTGGAAAACCAGCTTGTAATTGGTCTATGTAAATCTTGTAAATAGAGGCATATTTGTTTTTCGTAAATCTGGTTTTGTTTCACATTTTTGGCACTGAATTTATAGCTTGCATGTATGAGTCCCAGAGGTCCGAATCAATGCCTCAATTCTTTAAAAAATATATACTACAAGTTTTAGAAATACAAATTTAACATTAAAAACATGTCTTTCTCTAAAACACTTTTTTCTTACGTCATTGTACACACCAATTTACCATTTGATCCTCCATTAATTTTGTCTCTATACCATTACTAATACCTTTGCATCCTTTTCATTTGATTCAATATTTCGCTCCATGATAGCAACGAAACTGTTGCATCCTACACAAGCCTAAAATATAGATGCCTATATGGAAAAGAGGCCTAAAGACCTTGAGATGCCCAGCATCCAATGTATGGATGTGATGGTGTCATTTTTTGACTCATGAAAATGTCACCTGGAATTAATTTACCATAGTCATGTCGTGGCTAACAATAACCCTCAACTTGTTATTTCAAATAGTTTCCACCTTGTTGTATTTCAAAAGTGTTGTTGAACATAAGGGAATTAGATTTAATAACAATTTTTCTCAAACCATCACAAAACCAGGCTATAGGAGTCTTTGTTTCATATCTTTCTTGCTCTACTGAGGTCACCACCATATGTAGATTAAAAATGTGTAATTTCTCCCTGAAATCAACCCAACTCACCGATGCTCTACGTCAAACAATATGGATCTTAGGCCCCAGCCTACAGAGCTAACCAATCTAACACGAGTTGATGAAATGCTTATTGCGAGATTCGTGCCAATTTTACAAGTCACCCATACTTATGGGGGCTAATACATGTATACTGACTATACTGTAAGCTTCCGCCATGACATTTCATCCATAATGTGGTACCTGCCCCACCAGCCACAAGACCTAGATATCCAAATACTTTAGAGAGTAGGAGTAGAAGCGAAAACGTATGAATTCTTTCTAAGTAAAGAATGTGTCATTCATGCACTTCGATACAAAATACAACATGTTGCATACAACAAATATTTCATCACAGACGAACCCACACTTACAATATTACCCACAATTGCTATAGATATCACCACTACCTAGCCTACCATGTGTGAGTAATCCCTTGGTTTGCTACAACCTCCTTGTACCAATGATGGATCTGAACCAGCCGTAGTATCGACCCCCACATTCACCTCATTTCCATTTACTGCATCCATCCCATTCTCCTGTACAAAGGTGTAAGACATAAAAAAATACTTGAAAAACCCCTCACTCCATTCGGCCTTAGTTGATTGGCCCTAAATAATTACTAAACTCATCTATGAATATTCAATAGAGGCCTTTTTAATATTATCTTTCCAACACTATTACCATATTTTGTGCGTATGTTTTTCCAACCCTTGAAGACTGAAGTATACATGCATGAATATTCCCTTCAGGTAATGCGGTACCAGCCTAAATACTTTGGTAGCCACCCACGATTCTGGTATTTCCTATTGAACATTATGTTGCGGCATAGAAGTCATGATCAGTCATCTATATTTTCTAAGCATAGCATTGAAAACAACTCACCTACAACTGTTAAGGCCCTACATACCTTATTAGAATAACTTCCTAATGAGGAAATAACAAATCAACTCATGTGCCTACCTACCAAACTAAGAGGAACCTGCTCTGATTAGACACACAGCAAAAATTGACTTTCAAACATGGTCACTCAGTTAGGCTCAAAAACATTATTATTCACCCTAAGTGGTACTAACACTAGATGGCCTACTATGCATAAACACCAACATAATCAACCTCCTACATCGTCTGTCACTACACATATATGGATAATCCAAAAAATCATTATGTATTGTTTGATATCCATTTATATGTCCGCAAGGTTCTCCATACTCCGTTAGGAAATCCTAATGTACCTACATCTACTAAACCTTACATTGTTATGCATATCTCCCATGTAAGCTACACACATCTCCCTACAGAATCAAAATTCTTCATTACATAATGCATACTTATGATAGATACCTCACCATGTGTTTCTAATATACAAATTCTTTCCACTCCATATGCAGTTACCCTAAAGATGGCAAACAACTTCTACAACATGGCTATGTGTATTGATAATTATAGTAGTTACATACAACACCTCTTATCAGAATGTGTACCAAACCACTGCCAAGGCGACACAAATGTGGATGAAGATACATTTTTTGCAATGCTACTCACCCAAAAAAACTAGAGAAGGCATAACAAATGGTACAGCATGCAGCAATCACAATCAAGGATGCCCAAAAAAACCTTAGGGAAAAATTATATGTGCAGTACTATAAGCCCACCCCATAAATAACCACCTACAAACAATGTATAGGTCTATAGGCCTTAACATATGTATACCAACAATTTTGTAACGTGTAAATATATTTACAATTTTCTAAATTGAAATCATTTACATTACATAACACATATTGGCCCCCACCTACAAATAAGCATGGCTAAACTGGCTTCATAAATAAGCACGATACAATGACATAATGTTCATACACATTGTATGACCTATCCAATAGTTAACATCTATACACATCATCCCAAACAATTTTCCCACTTCCATTAATTATTTTGCCATTTAATCTTGCATCTACTACATTGTTTTACTCTCATAAACTTCATCCATGCCCACAATCACAATTTCACAAATATGATATGAACTAGATGTTCCTCCTTATCTTTCCATAGAATATTACCCATAACTCTTTCTTGATATCCACGATGTACTACTAATTGAAATTGACATTATTAACATTACTACACCTATATTATTATGCTACCATATCATCTAGGACAATGACTATCTAGCTCAATTACTTGATTTTCTTAGTATTTGTATAAACTAAATCGAAGTTTAACCACTTTCATTTAAAATCATCACCACCACTCTTCAATGCAAACCAAATCAAACTAAAGAGAACATACACTTCACACACCATTCAACAGTTCATGATCTCAACATATATACAAGTACCTCTATAATACACAACACACTTTAGTAAACAAAACCCACAACACTTCACAAACCATTACAAATATTAATCAACATGCTCATGACCAAGGATTTGAGCCTTTCCTTTCATATAGTCTTAACCACCTAAGCCCATTGTTGTTTTTCAATGGCTATGCCATTAACATCATGCACTCCTATCTCCTCTGCACTTTCAGAAAGAGACCTCAACCTATATGTTTAGACGTGATGACACATGACAAATTGATTGTTATGACAAGCCAACCTCCATAACTTGCCTACAAATTGGCTCTCAAATGTTGTGGCCTGGACTTGACAAACCTGAGCTGTGTTGGATTTCTATTGCATGATTTCAAGGGAATGTGTCAGCTGTGTTCTGTGATGCACAAGCTGAGCATGCTTTTTATCACATACAACTGTAAGTAGTTCACTCTTCTTAGTAGTAGTAACGTGATGCGTACGATAATGAACTGATTTACCTGAAATTCTATGCTTCGTTGCACTTATAATTAGAATATGTCTCTGTAGCTACAGAAAAAAACTTCAAGATTTGGTGTCCTAACCTCTATCTTTTTGGGTCGCTGATGTTGTAGGAAAATATAATATTAACAAATTTCAACATCGGAAATCAAGCAACACATTCAAATGTAGTGGTCCAACTATCATTGAGAATAAATGTGACTGGAAATTATCTTGAAGTTAATTTTCTCTGGACTGGGAAGGGAACTTATTGTATTGTAAAACAAGGAATCTATGAACCTTTAATATCCAATGTAAGTGTTACACCTGGTGAAGAAAATGACAACATTTAATCTTACAGTAATAGTGAACATTTATAACATAATTTTATTTTTTTTGTTTGTTGTTTTTAGTGGGTGACTATTGTGTGTTAAGTTATTGATTAGAAAATGGGGTCCTTGGTTTTAATATGTATGAATGATTTTCATTACACAATTTAAGAGAAAATTTTCCATACCTATGTTTTTTATTACAATGTGCATACATGTCTATAAGGTTATAAAAAATTATAAGCTCAGAAGAAAGTATACTTTCAATTATATTTAGATCGATATTTGCATTGTATTTTGAGGTTTTACTAAGTTTATAAAGAGAAAGTGCGGGGTTTTTTCTGATTTCATGGTCCTTAGTGACGTTATTTAGAGTCTAAGACAAACTATTTGAAAAAATGATAAGAATTTTTCATGGTATTCAAAATCACGTTCACATTTTAAATATGAATGTCAATAGTGTTCTTAATTGAGTGGAAGAACACGTGTTATTGCAAGTCTAAAATCCCTCATGATTTATTTTCGGTAATTTTGTCTCAAGAAGAAATAACATAACCAAGCTTAGATATGCATTGATGAAAACTTACAAAACAAATGTGATCCACTGATGGATGGTCAAGAGTTTACATATTGACCTGTTCACATTGTGTCATTGGTTATCTGAATAAATGTCTCTGCCCACACGCCATCTAATGGAATGCCATATTAAGGGGATTTACACAACAAAATGGTGTTCTTGATTATGCTTAAAAGGATTTTCAAAGAAATGAACCTATGAAAGTGTCATCTCAGGACATGCAATGGTAGCAGCATATACGCAAGTTGGGTTTGTTGAAAAGGCCTTCAACATAGTTTAGAAAATGTAATTACCAGGTTTAAATCCAAGCGCCACAACATTTTCCGACATCTTTTTAGGTTGTGGAAAATAATAAATTTAAATTTGAATGTTTTGCATTTGTGCACAGACATTCCAATTAAAAATTGATTGCCAAATAATGATTGGGTGCAAATTTTTACATTTTTTGTAATTCGTTCGCCTATGTTCAATATGCGTACATATTTTGTATGTGTGAGAAATATATACTTGCTATTATTGTTTGATGGATGCACATACCCTGTTGTAAAGCTATGAGTTTGAGGAGGCATATCAATAATTTATCCTGCAACCAATCCACATGCCTTGTGCTTTTGCATAGATTATCTATAGTTAAAATTATAAAACTTAGTTATCTTATATAAATAAATCTTATAAAACGAAATGGGAATTTACGAGCATGAGAAGGAGCTAAATCATCAACAAATTTTTATTTGACAGTCACTGATAATTTGAAATTCCATGCCTTATTTTTTCCCAATGTGTAAGGCATGTAAAAATCAAAATTTCAACAAGAAAGAAGATAAGGATTGCTAGGAACTATTTTTTTATTGAATACACTAAAAACATGCATAACACCAAACGTGTTTTTCTCGCATCAGCTCTAGGAAAATGTAATGGTCAAATATAAATTGTATTATTTCTTAGGGTTTTATATATTTATTTGAAAAATGGGGAATGCCCTAAAAACTAAGTATTTTTTATTTGGTTTTGTATATAACCTGGGAACATCAAATGAATGGTTATTTTTCATTGATGAATTCTTCTTGTTAAGTAACCATTTGCATAAATGTCATTATTTGTATATACCGACTATTACCCAATTTCAACACAGAATATATTATCCAACTTCAACACTTTATATGTCTCTTGTGGATGGTCTGTTACCTGTGGTTTCTATGGTCTACTATGATTTTGTTACCGTTTTTCCCTATTCAAATGATTTACCCTTTAAGCTGAGACATTTGATATCATCGATGGTATTTGGTATCACATTCCTCAATTCAATAAAATTATCTCTTGTAATTGTTATGTGTAGGTGTTGTAGTCTACTGTTGTTATGTATTTGTTTAATGGCCTCACTTGTAGTTTGCATAATACATCAGACATAGTAGTTTGCCTATTTGATAATACCTAAAAGTCAATTTGTCTATTGTAGCCTTCCATAGATATGATATTTTTCATATGGCCAGTGATACACAACCAAAACTTGACAAACTGCTACATCAAATCTAAAACTAAGACAATTAAAGAAAAATTGAACAATTAATTTTTATAGAAACCAGTTAATTTATTTTTGGGATTGTTTCCCTCGTATGAGTTTAGGGAAGTTTCAGTTTTTGCAATAATCAAATGAATACACGTTTACGAAACAAACATTCCACATGTATGGATATACAGGGGAAAGAAATTACTTAAGTTTTACAAAACCAATTAAATATGCATAAAATAATAATAACAATAAATGTTGGTCAAGATTAAAATAGAGGGAAAAATAAATGATTAGTCAACATAAAATCCAAGGAGCTCTGTCCAGCATAAGAGTATTGGCCTCATGGGCCACCAATAGTTTAACCGAATGTCCCAACAAATTGTGGTTTCTTGTAATACAAGGGTTTCTCAATATGTGCATGATGATGATAGGGAAAGGTCTATTTTTGGTAGATGAGACTTTCCGATAACCAGTAAAAACAGGCTTACCTTTCTATGCAAGATATGAAAGACAAATTTTCTAAAATTTTCCTTGCAAACGCATTCAAGATCATTTTTATGAAAACAAAATATGAACCAAAAAGGGTAATTTTGCATCTATTTTTTCTATATCCATAAGCACAAGATCTACCTGAAAAAATGCCTTCTCAGAAATGGGATTTTTGCTTCTTTAGTTGTGGATATGTTGGTGGCAACATATGTAAAAAATGACCCCATGTTTAAAGGACAACAATAAATTTGGTATACGTATTCAGAATTACAATTATAAACTTGGGAAAAATTAATGATTTCTATTTTCCACATTGTATAATTAACATAAAACTACAATACCTAGCCACACAAGTTATGATTCTCCATTTAACTTGCTGCCCATTTCCATAAATTACCATACAATATGCTATCAACTTAGTATGTAGAAAAAATAAAACCTATGGAGTTTTGTTATCTCAATCTAAATATCAAAGTACGAAACATTAGAGAAACTTGTGTACAGTTATATCAAAATCCCGTGCATGTTATAGCATACCAACTATTAGAATTTATCAAATCTCAAAATTTTGAGCTTGAAGAAGATTGGTATTTCATGTAAAAGACTAATATACAACAACAAAATTGTTACTAAATAACAAAAACATGTTACTACATAACTCAATCATCATCATCTTCCACACTACACTGAAATCAACTTTACAAAATTACAAACAGCAAACTGGTACCGTGTATTACACTCCAACTCTTAATGACACATTCACAGTGTAATCTTGCTCCTCTCAAAGTGACCACTAGTTACTTAAAACATGTAAACAACCATGTAGACCAGGCATTCCGTTTTTTGTCGTGCTTGTTTGTGCAATTTCTATTTTACTTGATTTCGTTACAGGTGTGTCCTACTGTTCCTAATCTATCTGTATGGAAACAGTGTTTGTGCTTTGGTTCTAGAATTTTCCTGATATGGGAACTACGGTTTCCTTTGCTGCATTTTCTTGATTCAAGATTAAAATAGAGGGAAAAATAAATGATTAGTCAGCATAAAATCCAAGGAACCCTGGCCAGCGTAAGAGTATAGATGCTTTTCAAACATGCGCTAGGCCATATTTTAGCTTCCTCAATAATGTTATCCATTGTGGGTGATTGATCTTCCTATTTTATCTCATTGGATTTTAATAAGTTTCAGTAACTATAAGGTGAGGTTCTTCATATTGCAAGGTTTTTTGAATGCCTTATATTGTATCTCTCTTTTCATGTAAGATTCAGAGTCTTTAAAAAATTCCTTGTTGCCACTACTTCGTCAACTTTTTATTTCACGATAACAACATCATCAACATTTTATCTTTGTCACTCGGGTCTTTCTCATTGGATATCTATGGTATTATGTGCATCCTCACTTATGCTTATGGCCTTTCTTAGATCTATGTCTCTATCTTATTCTTATAGTATATAGCTCTTGGTTTTTTTGCAATTTTCATTATTTTTATCCGCCCTTTGGGCTAATCATCCATCTCTTTGTGGATTCTACTATATGTTTTTTTACACTTTTCAACATTGCTACCCACCACTTGACTTTGACATTATAATCTCTATGAAACCATATCTTCATGAAATTACGAAATGACATCCAACCCATGGGCTCCTAGCTAGGTGATTTATGTCTTATTTTACTAATGATTCTCTAGTGTTTCCTTTCATTTTTACTTCTCTAGGGTTTTTGTAGAATTGATTTTTCCCCCTCATGGCAGGATGAGTGACACTATCAGTTACGCATTAGTTGGTATATTTCATTTCAGATATTACTTTCAACATTCCTGTATGTACTTACCTTCAGTATCAGTGTTATGGATTGTTTCATTCTGTTGACCACCCTATGTTTCATTATTGCAACATACAGTGATCAACGAAGGGGGAATATGTATACACCTAATTTTTCACTTTCATCTTTCATACCTATTATTAAAAATTTCCTTTGTATAAATAAAGGTCACTAATGCATCTATTTCTTGAGTGGGTGGCTTAAGGGGCCTGCCAAGAATGGGGAATGGTTATTCACGTAACCGTTATGGGTTAGAGATAGTACACAAAGAGAGTGTCGTTATTTGGTCTTGGTCTTATTTTTCCCTGCATTAGTTATCCTTATTCCCTTAGGTCTCACATAAATTGCACTCCCAATTTTTTGTTCGCATCTCACCACTTTACAATTTTTACATCCATATTCTTGATTTATGACACCTTCGTTTTTCTTTTCACAACACATTATCTCTTTTTATCACCTTTGACCGATGTTATCTCCCATGGACGATGGTGTTGGTGATGATATTTAGCATAGTACACATATTCATGATCAGTTCCTTATCTTTACATTACTTTCATTTAAGTTATATTGTGCATGTTTGTCTTATGTATCATTGATCCATACCTCTTATCATCCAACCATTGATATCTTAGTAGGTTTCTCTCATCTATCTTAGTTGCAAGCCTTGGAAACCCTAGGTTGACCTAGTGTAGGGGTTACCTCCCTCTAGATATGTAACCTTAGTGCTCAACATAGCCCCTTTAAATTTATACAGTGTATGTTAGTTCATGTTTGTTTCTTACTCGTTTCCTCGATAACCTTGTAGAATGGATGATTTAGGAGTGTAAGTTATTGGGACATGTTCTTGGCTCTCCATATAGGGTGGTTGTCCCCTCATTATGGAGGTTAAAAATCTAGGATTTAGAATGAACAAGAAAAATTTCCTACCCTAAACTTGGCTATCTCTCCTCCAAGGCCTAATGTTGAGGAGGGAGATGAAAAAAAAATACAAACAAATACGCTACAATGTCATTCATGGCATTGCTCATATAACTGGTGGTGGTTGGGGATGTTAACCTAAAAGGTAGCCACCTCTTCATCATCCACCAATGATATTGATAGAATCAATTGTCCATGTTAGTAAGATTTTTTTTAACTTTTTACATAATTAACACTTTAAGCACTTTATTTTTTGTAATTGGTTATAATTTTGGTAGCATTGGGACTTGTAATACTTTTCGCAAGTATGAAAAATAAATATCTTTTAATTATTACCTTTTTATTTTTGTAGCTAAAACATTTTTATAGGCAACCAATGATTTTACATAAATATCGACATTTATGCCCCATGTTTGAGTATAGTATACATGTAGTTGATTACACTTACTGACTAAGCGTATATTTACACAAAAGTATACCTTTAGCTAATAAATGGAGAATAAAGGTTATCCAATCAATCAAATTCACACATGGAATGATCCTAACCATATATTTTTTGACTCTCCATATCAAGCATAATTTATAGGGATATATACTATGATAAATGGTGTAATAATCCATCATCCTTAGAAACCATTATAACTAAAAATTAAGAGAATCTTGGCCCAATTATGTTTAAATTTTAACTACCTAATATGATAATCATACTGATAGGTGCTCTCTAAGTTATAATAACCCTTTCGTGGCTGACACTTTCCAAGGAATCGACGAACAACGTGAAAGGGAGTTTTGACATATGGATCTCATAACAACCATCCACATCAAACAATAATTAGGTAGTTTTCTATCATGATGAAAACATGAAAATTTTGTTAGAAAATGGGCATGTCAGCATCATCATCTTTCTTGACCCCCATGTGTCATGTTTGGAGAACATCATCCGTGTGACCATGCTCGTCACAGTATTTCCTGGCATATTGTCATAGTTCATTCCTCTTGCAAGTTGCAATGCATTCACATGTTATGTTTAATTAAGTGCACACATGTTACTTAATACTTATTTGATCATATACGCACCATAAATATTATCTCCTTTTTCCTCCTCAATATGGAATATATTTTAATAAGCCCAAATATATGTCAAAATACCTTCCTAAATTTGTCATGTTTCAATAATTAAAAAAATTAATTACTCAATCCTAAAGTGAAGGGGCTCAATTAATTACTCAAGCCTAAATTTTATTGTTTTTACATCCCCTTCCCAACATTACTCGATCTTAAATTTGAACGAGGGGCTACATAATGATAAGGATTATCTTTGTTTCAAACCTAAAACAATTAGGTTTTTGGCATATTTTATTTTATCCTCTTTAAGAGTAAATTACACTCATGTGAATAGCGTAAGTGAAATTGATATGATACAATGAAGCACATATAGCATATGTTATTTGGGTAGGAGTAATATGACCTATGGAATAGGTGTGAGACATGCATTTTTTTAATTCCCGCCTTTTTATATCCATATTTTCATTCGTGTCTTCTCCTTATCTAAAAAATTAAAGATCATCTAATCAAAAACCTTAATGTCAGAAAAAATTAAAATACAAAAATAGTAAAGATTGATTGGTGGATAAAATCTTCCTGAACCACTGATATTTCCATCCGATGGTGGGGATTAATTAGCAATGATTTTTCATAGACCACCTTATTTTCTACAATTACTCAAGCTTAAAATTGAATGATATGCCTGTAAAGTGTTACAAGTATAAATTAGTTTGGTTGGGTTTCAAATTTGAAACTTATTGAATATACATTAATTTTTTGGCCCATTTAAGATCAATTTGCACTCACATGAATATTGTGCATGAGATTGAGACGAATTAGTGGAGTACAAATAGTAGATATTATTTGGGTAGGAATAATATGATTTGTGAAATAGGTGTGGGACATGCAGGTATTTAAGTCCCTCCTATTTATTTCAAACATCCCATTTATCTCTATGTCTCTCATCTATAAAGTTAACTGTCACCCAATTGAAAATCTTGATGCCATGAAATAAATATAAAAGCTTGATTAGAAGATAAAGTCTACTTGTTGCTAATATGATCAACCACTTAAGAGTATCTATTACCGATGATTTCTTGTGCACCACCTATTTTCCTACAATTGTTTGAGCCTACAACTAGAGGAAAGGTTACAAAGTGCTACAAGAAGCAATCATACTAGTTAGGTTTTGAACCCAAAGCCTTTTGTATTTTCCCCATTTGTTATTTTTTCCTCCTTGCGAGAATGAGATGATAAATGGCCCCATCAGCATCACCATATTTGTTGATTCCTTTATGTTCTATTTAGATAATGAGGTTTGAATCACCATGTTTGTCACTGTCTTTCCTAATGTCATGTCAGATTTTATTCCTCTTGCAAGTTATGACACATTCACGTATTATTTATATTGAGTGGACACATGTTACTCAATACTTATTTGATCATATCCGCTCCCAAAAGATTCTCTCATTTTTTCCTCGTTGATATGGAATACGTCAAAATAACTTCCCAAATTTATCACGTATCAATAATTAGAAAAATTAATTACTCAAGCCTAAAGTGGAGGGGTATAATTAAGTACTCCAGCCTAAATTAGATTGATATTGCATCCCCTTCCCACAATTACTTGAGCTTAAATCTAAAAGAAGGCTAGAAAATTCTAAGCATTATGCTTGGTTTCAACCCTAAATCCTATTAGATTTTTGGAATATTTAATTTTGGCCTCTTTAAGTGTAAATTTCACTCATCTAAATAATCCAAGTGACATTAAGAAGATACAATAGAGAACATATATCAGATGTTATTTGGGTAGGAGCAATCTAAGCTATGGAATAGGTACAAGACATGCAGGGTTTTAATTCCCACCTTTTTATATCCAACTTTTCATTCATGTATTCACCTTTTCTAACAAATTAAACACCGTATAATCAAAAACCTTGATGCCATAAAAAATTAAAATAAAAAAATAAAAAAGCTTGATTGGCAGATAAAATCTTCCTGAACCACTCATATTTCCATTTGATGGCAGGGCTCAATTTATAGACACAAAATCTATGCACTTGGGTACATTTCTAGGTCCTAAAAGCATGCTAATGTATGCATGATTCCTAGTTAAGAAAAATAGTGGTTAACAACTCCTTTTGGCCTTTTTTCTTTATCTCCTTAAATCATTCTTACTAGTCCTACACATCTCATAGCCTTGTCAAAATTTTACTGCTTTGTCTTTTATGGCCTCAGACACTATTGCCCAGTTAAGACATAAGCAGTCAAGTGGCTCTTGTCCCTCCTGGGTGATCCTGACATTCTTTATCCTTTCCTTACCCTTTTGGGTCTCTTATACTTCTTGGTCATCTTTTAGTACTTTGGGTCAGCCTTTCAGTTTTCAATTACAAAATTCAAACAAGGGAATCATATATATACTTAGTTATTGCTCTCAAATAAGGGGCAGCACACTAAACACTATCTACTATCACCTAAGCTTGCATTCAAAATCACAAATAGCATTGCAAAGCATGCATGAGCACATCCATATATGGACGAGTTGCATCACTCTGCATACACAACATAGGAAGGGATGTTCATTATATTCCATATCACACATTTGCATACTTGGAGCAATCTAGATTTAGTTCGCTATCATAGTGAAACTTGCACAAGGGAAACCTAGAGCATCATTACACACACATACACAAATAACTATAAGGAGTCTAAGATATAGTGCAATGCTCGATCGTAAGATCACTCTTTAAGTGACCATTGGGGTCAGTCTGATATGTAAACTCTTCAACTTTGGAATTATTCACAAAATCACAAATTAATCGTTGTTATTTACTTTCTATTAGAAAATAACAGAGATAGCTAGTGAATGAATTACTATTGTGCTTAGAATCAACAATTGTAGTAAAGGAAAGAATATAAGCTCATAACACCAACAATTTTATCCTGGAAAACCTCCAATGGAGGAAAAACTAGTCAGGAAGGGAAATTTCTCTTTCTTCCCACTTCTATTGGCCAATTCAAATCAACGGGTACATAATTTACAATAAGTAAGAAAGAGAAGTAGATAATATCTCAACACTTCCTTTATGTTACTTATTTACTTTGTCCAACACTCCTTTCTTCTACAAAGAATACAATTTCCAACACCAAGACTTCTTGCTCACTTGCTCCCATGCTTTGATGATCTTCTACACTCCTACAATCATGTATTTATAGCCTTTCTCATGTGCTCCCATGTATTGGGGAATGTGAAAAGTCATGAAGGAGAAGAGAAACGAACATCCTTTCAAATTCAGAGGCTGTTCGTTTTGATTTTAGTTTTCTATCCATAATGGCCAAGGCTGCCACCCTGTGCAGACGAGTGGTCCTGGTACCACCACCCTAGATGGGTGGTGGTTCTGTAACCGCCGCCCTATGCAGGGCGGCGGTCAGGGTGGCGGTCATGTTACTTAAAAGACAGAACCTGCATTTCACTATTTTCCTTCTTTGTGGTGATTGTTTCTGATGAAGTAGAGTTATTTCGGATCCCTATGGATCACACATCCCCTTCTTAGGAGGCTTTTGGTCCCACAAAAGCTTAGTGGGTGAGTAGATGAGGGAACAATTCCCTCACTTGCTCCTTTGAGTACCACTAGGCCTACCTTGGTATCTTTCCTTTCAATCCAATCTGCCAAAACTCCTACGGACCTCTTCTAGTCTCTCTGACCTTCTAATGTAGCACTACATCCTCCTCCAATTCACCTTGTGAGTCCAAGACACAATACTCAATGGAAGGTAGCAACTATAGTTCTTCATCTTCATCCAGCATGGATGGCTCATAGAGGTGCAAGTTCTTGCAATTTACTATAGAGTACATCCTCATGAATGATGGTAAGTCAAGTCAAAAATCATTTTCCTCAACCTACTCCAATATGGTGAAGGGTACATATCATAGTCACTTGATCTTCTATGGTTGACCTTGTAGTCTCTCCTTGCTCAAGTAAAGCCAAACTTTGTCTCCAACATGAAGCTTGTGTTCCCCCCTATGCTGATTGTGCCTAGCTTTGTACTTTGCTTGAGATTTTTCTAGTTGTTCCTTGACCTTGAGATGGATTTGTCAGATCCTCTCAATGAACTTGTTGGCTCTAGTCACCTCTGTTTCTCGTGTATCCTCCTCATCCTTCTGTCCAACTGCTATGTCCAACGGATTTGTAGGTAGATATCCCAAGTATGCTTCAAATACTGACTTCATAGTGGATGTGTGTACTGCCCGGTTATAGGAATGTTGAATGTAGGCTAAGGAATCATCCCAAGTCCTTGGGTACTTACTGTTATACCCTCTGATCAACTGTACCAAAGTCTTATTTGCCATCTCTGTTTGTCCATCTGTATGTGGATGGAAAGTTGTGCTCCTCTGTAACTTGGTATCCATATTTTCCCACAAAGTAGTCCAAAACTTCCCCAAGAACCTGGAATCCATGTCAGACACAATAGACTTTGGCAAACCAAAATGCGCCCATACATTAGCAAAGAAAATATCTGCTACCTCATGTGCTTTTACTATATTTTTACATGTCATAAGAATACACATTTTACTAAATCTATCCACAACAACATAGAGATAGTCATGGCCATGTTTAGACATAGGTAATCCTCCTACAAAATCCATGGGAAATGTCCTCCCATGGATGAGTAGGTACTGGTAAAGGCATATACAAACCTTCCTTCCTAGTTTTAGGCTTTCTAGTACAACAAAGTTTACATCCACGAATAAATTTTGATACTTCTTCTTGCATGTTGGGCCAATATACATACCTTTGCAAGTGGGATAGGGTCTTACCAACACCAAAATTTCATGTTACTTTCGAGGTATGTGCTTCCCTCATCAATAGAAGTCTTTCTTCTTTAGGCACACAAAGTTTCCCCCATCGATAGAGCAGCCCATCCTTGAGATAACAGTCTTCAATCCCCATCTTTTCAGCCCCTTGGGACTGTAAGTTCTGAAATGTTACCCCAAAGTCTTTTTCTTGAGCATATGCTTCTCCTTAAGCTTCCTTCGTGAAGGGCTCAATCTGAGAGATAGTGGCCAAATAGGAGAAATTTTCCTGTGTGGGTGGCCTAGACAACATGTCTGCCACCAAATTTGTACTACCTTTCTTGTATTTGATCACTAGATGGAACTGTTGAAGAAACCCCATCCATTTGTAGTGCCTTGCCTACTGCAATTTAGACTATGCTTGCAAATACTGGAGAGGTTTGTGGTCAGTGTGCAAAATAGTTTCTTTACCCAACAAATAATGTTTCCATTTTTTAATTACTTAAACTAGTGCATACATTTCTTTATCATATACTGAATATCCTTTAACTGCTGAAGTGAAGGTTTCATAATGATAACATACGGGTTTACCTCCTTGAAGCAACACTACACCCATAACATAATCACTAGCATTTGTCTCTACTTCAAAAGGCTGCTGCAAACTAGGAAGAGCAAGTACTGGAGCATGACTAATCTTGTATTTCAATAACTCAAAGGATTTGTCTTGTTCCTTACCCCAGTTAAAACCCTTACTCTTTACGGCCATTGTGTGTAGAGGTGTTGCAATTTCTGAGAAACCCCGAATGAACTTCCACATGTACTGTACTGCTCCCACAAAACTTCTAGTCTCTGTGGCTCCTGTTGGTGTTAGCCAATTTGTGATGACTTCCACCTTCTTTGGATCCACTCGTATCTCTCCTCCTCCAACCACGTGCTCAAGATAGACAAGTGACTATTTGAAAAATTCACATTTCTTCATATTACAAAGCAGTTGATTTCTCGCTAAGAACTTGCAAGACTTGTTGTAAATGAGTTAGATGTTCTTTCGATGTGGCACTAAAAATCAATATATCGTCTAGATATATAATGACACATGAATCTATGAAATCCTGCAATACATCATTCATCATTCTCATAAATGTAGCGGGTGCATTACATAACCCAAAAGGAAGTACTAACCATTCATACAAATGTTGTTTTGTTTTGAAGGCAGTATTCCATATATCCTCCTCCTTCATTCTGACTTGGTGATAACCTAACTTGAGATCTAACCTCATGAATAATTTGGCATGTTGAAGCTGGTCTAAGAGATCATCTATGCGGGGAAGTGGATATTTGTTCGTTATGGTGATCTTGTTTAAAGCACGGTAGTCGATGCACATTCTCTAAGAACCATCCTTCTTTGGCACCATCACAATAAGAGAACCACATGGTGAGGTGCTTGGACATATCACCCCTTGGTCTAGTAGCTCCTGGAGTTGTTTCTTTACTTAATTAATCTCAAGCAAGGATTGTATATACAAATCTATGTTTGGTAGAGGGGACTCTGGCAATAGCTAAATCTCATGCTCTACTTCCTGTTTTGGTGGTAACCCGCTAAGGGCCTGAAATACTTCTTGAAAAGACTGAATAATACTATCCAAATCATGCTTTCCTGGGCTAGAAATATTTAAAACTTCTACCCCATCGTGTTTATCCTTTAACAAAAGTAAACAAAATTGATTATGATTTTCCTTAATAAGTCATTTTTCTTAGTTAGCACTCACCATAGTAACTCGTGTCTTACGTTGGTTTCTTGGATGTTGTAGCTGATCCCATCCTTCACTCATCTGTACCGGGTTTTCCCTTCTCATAAATATAGCATCCCTGATATACAAGTAAGGATTCCTGAATACAACATTAAAAGCATCAAGTGGAATAATGCTAGCTTCCAAAACATCAATATATTTGGAGTTTATCCCAAACTTGACCTTACATCTTCTTGTTACCTGAGTTTCAACACCCTTCTTCACCCAACCCAAAGGATAAGGGTGTGGGTGCTCATAAGTCTCAAGACCAATCTTCTTTACAACAACTTTAGAAGTCAAGTTATATTGAGAACCGGTATCAACCAAAGCATTTACCTTAGTTCTCTTGATCTGGATTTTGATCTGGAATAGTCTACTCATCTCCTCTTCTTGGCTTTCCATGTTGGTGGTCATGCATCCAAGCCTTTCGTCTACATTAGATTCATCTTCGATTTCCACCTCCCCTTTTATTTTTATAGCTGTCATGGACTTCTTTGAGTCCTTGGTTCAGTTCTTCAGATTTAACTCCAGATGTAACTTCTAACATGTAGCATCAGTATGACCATTAATATCACTATTCTTGCAAAAATTATTGGGATCTTTACAAGTATTTAAAGTGGTGGCAGCTTGTTTACCTTTCCCTTTCCACTTACCCTTGTTACTTGTTTGCCCATACTCTTTTTTCTGCTGATTTGTCGACTACTTTTCCCTTGGCTCTACTTCCCCTTGCTTATTTTCATCATATATGTAGTATGCTTGCACACACGCCTCGTTGAGATCTTTGGGCTTGGTGGAGATGACTTTTCTTCAAAGGTGAGTGTGAATTCCTCCCAAATAATTAGTTAAAATATCCTCATCCTCCAAGTCCATGTTTAGCAACATGTCTTGCCTTCGAAACTCCGTAGTATAGTCCTGCACACTTTGACCATTGCTTTGTCTAAAATACTACCATTTAATCATTTGATCAGTTCTTATGGCCAATAGGATAGAAGTTAGCTCTAAGTAATTCTTTAAATTCTTTCCAAGACTTCACAATAGGATGCATTTCTTCTTTTCACAAGTGGTTAGATGGGTTTCCCACAAAACCAGAGCATGTACCTCCATTTTGACACGTGCAAAAGTTATCCTCTGTGCCTCAGTGACATTAAGGATGCTAAAGTAGACTTTCTAACTATTTTAACCATTTATCAAGCAACTCTGCATCTACTTTTCCTTCAAAGCTTTTAGATATCAACTTTCGACTCAACTTCAAAAGGAGTATGATCAGATTTTACCTTTTATCTCTACATGTTAGAAGTCTCTTCTTCATGCTCTTCCCCATAACTCTTCCTCATGGTGGCTCCTTTCCTATGCCAAATGTTTCAGCTAAGCCCTCGAACCATTGAGTCCATGGATTCTTGCTTGACAGAAGTTGTCTTATAAAAATCGGCAAGCTCTTCTTTCCTTCTAAACATCCTATCCATCATGGTCTTCATCATCTCAATTCTACGGACCAAGTTCTCTTCCTCCATTTGTCCCCGAATTCTTTGTTTCCACTTCTTTGTAGAAATTTCTGGATCGCAAGGTAAAGCCTCGACCCTAAATATTGGCTAAGTACCAAGAGGCATGCACACAGTATCAGTAAATAGAAGGGCACTCAGGGAAAAGTGTGCAGGAAAAGGGTTTAAGAAGGGTTTAAGTGAAACCAGGGTGCGTGTGGGAGGTAGAACAAGGGTTTAAAGGACTTAGCCATATTTGGCATCATGGAGTCACTTGAGGAAAAATGTGAGGACCCGACTAGGCGTGATAAGTGGATAAGGTGCCAGCCTGGAACCTTGGAGGCCAAGAAAAGGATATTCCATGTAGGGAATATTCCCAGAGGCATCATTACAGTTAGTGGAAGGTTTTGCAAAGAGGATAAGCATTCACCAATGGAGGACCACATTGACACTTGGCACATGATCTGCTCATGAGAGAAGTCATGGCGGTGGACGTTGATCCTATTTAAAGAAGTGCTTGGGACAGAAACAAGAGAAGGGGAGAAGGTAGTGCGAAGGTGCTAGAAGGTACGGGAGAGTGCTAAGAGAAGGAGGGTAACGAGGTGCTACAGAAATGTTAGGAAATGCTAAGGGTTTGGAGCTCATGATGCTAGGGTTTAGAGTTCTTGGTGCTAGAGGGTTGTAAGGGATATCATTAAGCATATGTATGGGTACTGGGGTCTATAACAAGGGTTATAATGGGGAAATCATAGTTAGGATCTCTGATCAGATGAGTTTGCAGGGGTTGGATCTCTGTCATTTGATGTATATGGTCTGAGATGACCCTTTTGAATGTAGTGTGGCTACCAGAAACTCTTTTAAATCAATATACATGGATATTCTGTACATCTTGTTTATGGGTGTAAACCCTCATGTTATTTGGCTTGTCATGACTCAGATCTGGTTCCTTGTGCTTCATACAATGTTTATTTACCTTTTGTGATGCATTGATGTGTAGATCTGTTAGTTATATCTTCTACCTTTTAAGTAGATGCATGTACTTCTGTTTCTACAAATAATCCTCCATTAATGGTGGAACTCTCTTACAAAGCTCACATAAAGGAGGGGCTCGGCGCCCGCACATGCCTCAGGTGAGCACCCAATGTATGTTGGGTGATAGGTCGACACGCTTGGGGTTAGAAAGAGGTATTGAGGGTAAAATAATGACTACATCTTGGTTCCATTTCGGGACCTCTTTTGAAGCTATTGTGAGAGAAATGTGTAATGATGGAGCGCTTGACCTTGGATAGTGTCGAAGCATAGCTCAAAAACATAGAGGATGATTTTTCTCAAATATTTAACACTGGACTTGAGTTTGATGCACGTAAATGGGTAGAGGATCACCTGTATCATGAGTTATATGAGACCTTTTTATGTTGTTTCCCAGTAGAGTTGTATGAATGGCTATCAACATATGCATCAAGGTCAAGTTGGTACTATAGACCTCATGTTTGGACCCAAGAGGAATATCAATGGTTGCATGATGTCGATCTGACATGGACCCATGTTGTTGATCACTGGTGGAGTAGAGTGTTGACTAGTTATACCTTGGAATATGCTATTTCTACGTATTCTTTCCTGGAGATTGCTGAGTTTGAGTTCTTGAGGGATCCTAGAGGATCATTCTTGCATGTTATTCCACTGGCTATCAAGATCCTGGTCATTACTTTGAGTTTGGAAGCCTTTCCCATGGCTGGCTAAACTCCTGCTAGGTGCAGGGCGTAGAAGCTGGTGTGGTAGAGGATGGTGGACCTTGCGAGGAAATGGAGAGAGAGGAGAGTGGCTCAAGTATAATGAAGCTTGGGAGATGGATTTGGAAAGAAAGTGTGAAGCTGTAGGAGTGATGTATTTATGGAGGTAGATGTTGTGGGAAGGATTTGAGGTTCACATGGAGGATGTGGAACCTGAGCAGTCTGAGCTACCCCATCTTGGCAAGTGTGGAAGAGAAACCCCCTTGGCTTCTGGAGAGAGCTCATCATATGAAGAAAGGAGGAGAGCCGTAGGTGTGCATCTTAACCCACATGGTGACTAGACCCTTGCACTTAGTTTTCCAGTTCCTGAGATAAGTTTTGATAATCCAGTTGGTATTGGTATTGGTAGTCGAGTGACACCTAGGAGGTATAATTTTTCATTTGGTACATCTATGGCTACACAGTCATTTCCTGTGTTTGGGGGTATTTTTTCTGGCACAACATTTGGGCAAGGTGTGGGATCACAAGGTTTGATTATCACATCTAAGAGTGGGCATGAGAAACACATCTGGGAGTGGTTTGGTATCACAGACTGTCGGCGTGTAGTTTAGCATGATGGTGGGATCACAGGGCACAACTGTGTTAGGCCCCTTACCTATGATAGGAGGAGGATCTGGTGGATCTAGAGGAGTTGGCACTAGTGGATCTAGTGGGTCTGGTGGTGGAGGCAACACCAGAGGGAATCAAGGTCCTGGATCTGGCAGACAAGGTCCACAACACCATCAACAGGTGTTTTATGAGATGTCACTCCACTTACCTGATTACAAGGGCATTGAGGATGCCATGGAACATGTACACAAGTGTGAGTTACTATGGCATGTGAAGGGAATCACTACCCTAGAGTGGAAGGTAAGTCAGTTTGTAACCATGTTGCAAGGACGCGTGCATAGCTGGTACAGGAAGTATGACCCACACCAGACAGTGGTGGATTACATTGCGTTGTGTAATGCCTTTTTGGTGGAGTTCCACATACCTAAGTTTGAAAGAAAAGCATCAGTGCGTTAAAGGATATTCAAGCAAGGAATGGTAGAGAGTGTGTGAGAGTATGACGCACATTTCAAGAATCCTATCCAAGTTATCTTATGACATTCACCCTTCACAGCATGCTCAGTGGTTCATCAGAGGACCGATCGCACCATTTAGGAAGGAACTTTCATAGAAGACTTTCACATATCCGCATGAGGCCTTGGAGGCTGCCTTGTGCACTGAGGTAGTAGGAAGCATTGATACATGAGTTAGTCCATTCCTAGAAGCCCAAATTGCTACAATGGAAAGCAAGCTGGAGAAATTGTCTGTGAACTCAGCTCATGAGACTTGCAGTGGGTTATGGTGTACGAATTTTGAGGTAGAAGGGCATACGAAGGATAGTTTTCCTCAGAGATCGGTACGTATGATGACGGTAGACTGTGAGATTTTCACATGGAGATCATGATGCAAGTAGGTGTCTTCTACTACAGTGTGATCCATAAGAATGTGTCTTGCTATTGCAAAATTTACACCTCTACTACTCATGACACCAAGGATTGTAGATTGATTGACCAAATACATGATGCCATTGATACTGGTGTGTGCCAGACCAGTGTTGCAAATAACTCCAAGGATGATGGTCATCATTATGAAGGGTGCACAGATGGAGGAGGTTGAGGTAGAGGCTTTGAAGGAGGATTTATATGCCGTGGAAATTGTGGGGGGTGGAAGGAGTGAATTCCCTCATGGAACCTGCTATAACTGTGGATCTACAGAACACTACAAGTGTGAGTGTCCTGATTTTTTGTAGTGCTCTTGGTGTGGGAAAAAGCACAAGTATGAGGAATTCCTAGAATTGTTTGAACACATGAGCCAGAAGCAACGGAAGGATAAGGGTGTTGGGATGGTGAGTGTAAAGTGTGTTGATCAATAATGGATGCCAAGGGTGGCACATGAGTCAGAGTTAGAACCTATACTGGTGATGATGCGAGCTGAGGTTGTGCATGCCAGGGAGATACCAAAGTAGAGACCACTGATTACAAGAGAAGAAGTGGTACATGGGAAGTATCTAGACCCTACCCATCAGAAGGAAGTCTATCAAGAGACCATGGAAGTAATCAAGAAGTCTTCAAGGGGAAATTCAGTGTCTAAAAGAGAAATCCAAGGAAGTTGGAGCAGAAGAAAAGTGTTGAGGTCCCTCAGGAAGATATAGATGATGTCAGAGAGGTGTGTAAGATGTTGTGCCAAGAGAATATCATCCCTCTATTAGGAGAATGGTTGAGAGATAAAGTACCAAGCACTGGAGGAGAGTGCGAGAGGCAGGTTTTGCATGCTAATCTACCTCCTCACAGCCTTGACTATGATAAGGAGATTACCTTGAATGTAGTTGTTGATGGATGGCTCCTAAGTAATATTCTAATTGACACGGGCACGGAAGTTAATGTTCTCACCCTGGATGCATGGAATCAAATGGGAAGGCCCCCATTACAACCATCTTCAAATGTGTTGTATATGGCTAATAAGACAAAGGAAATGCCCATTGGTGTTTTAAAGGATGTTGTTATCACTATCCAAGGGGTGAAATTCACTGGAGACTTTGAAGTCTTGGCACTTGTTGAGGTGGACAACTTTCCAGTGTTTCTTGGGCACCCTTGGTGCTATAAGAACAATTCAAACTTATGTTTCAATAAGGGGTATATAATTTTTGAGAACAAGGAGGAACATGTTATCATTCCTTTGATGGATGGGAAGTCAGTGCCCTATACTGAGCCCTTGGGAGAAGAAGACCTAGATAGAATCTATGTGTGCACTATCAGGGACCCTGAGGTTGTGCAACCAACAAAAGAAGGCATTATTCAGTGGGAAGACACTCAATCTATAAGTGATACAACTAGTGTGGCATGTGACAATTGGGTGCATGGGACATATGAGTTAGTCAGAAGGAAGTTAAGAGGCTCTGTGATGAGAGTAACAAAGGTGCACTCAGTCAGGCACCTGGGAGGAAAACAATTTACCAAGTTACACTAGGGGAGCCAACCCTGATGTTTTCCTGTGAGCAATGGAGACCCAGTGGAGATGTGAGGTCGAAAGGAGAAGTATGCTTAGCTATAATTTTCTTGGGACCACAACATGTTGGTGGGTGACCCATCATGATAACCTTCTAGAGTGGCGTGAGGTGAGAATCACATTCTCTGTTAGGTTTCTTTGAAGCAATGCACCTACTACTATACAAGATTATCATGGGAAGGAACCCACCTCGTTTCATGTCCAGGCATGTGAGAAGGCCTGGATGGAAGGCATGGAAGCCTTTCCTCCATATTTATGGGTGCATAAGCTTTACTCCACCTTACAAGGTTACATGTGCACATGGTACATTCACTCAGAGCTGCACCATCAGATAGGAAACTGGTAGGAGTTGATGGTTGATCTCCTTCAAGATTTCAAGTATCAGAGTACTAAACCATCGGTGAATGAGGTGCTACAGGTTGTTAAGTGCCTAACTATGGGAGATAGTGCCATGGTGGAGGATAGAGTACTGGATTTTTTGGGTGAACCTGGCTTGGAAGCATGTTTTGATGAGGAAGAATCAGAGGAGGTACAACTTGAGTGTGCATGCATGGAAAAAGAGAAAGGAAATTTGGTCTATGTGATAGATGGTGAAGAGGTGGAAAACTTAGATGTTAACCATAACTCGGTATGTGTGAGGTTATGGATAGTGTTGATGAGAAAGTGCACGCCTACCATGAACCCTTGAAAACCAAGAAGGTTAACATTGGTTTGGAGGTGGAACCTAAGGAAGCTACTATTGGAGATTACTGGACAGAAAGGGAGGTTTCAAAGATTATTGATCTGTTGTGTGAATTTCAGGATTTTTTCCATGTGGGTACCATGAGCTTAAAGGAGTTCACCACTCCTTGGGAGAAATGAAGATCAAGTTAAAGGAAGGTGTGTGCCCAATTTGGAAGAGACCTTATCGAATGAATCTGAATCTGTGCATCAAAGTCAAGGAGGAGATTGACAAGATGATCACATCAGGCATCATTGAGGTTGTTGAGGAATCAGAGTGGATAAGTCTGATGGTCATCAACATTAAGAAGGATGGGAGGATAAGGATTTGCATTGATTACAGGGATTTGAATGTGGTGTGTGTCATTGATCCTTTTCCAACCCCCTTCACCGAAGGAGTAGCCGGGCGCGAGATCTATTCTTTCACAGATGGATTCTCAGGATATCATCAGGTTAGAATTGCAAAGGAGGACCAAGAAAAGACAACCTTCACCACTGAATGGGGAATTTTTTCCTATACGGTCATGCCTTTTGGACTGAAGAACGTGCCTATTGTGTTTTCATGCATTGTGGTTCAGGCATTTTCAGGACTTCATCCATAAATTTCTACAAGTCTACCTAGATGACTGGATAGTATATGGATTAGTGAGGGACCATTGTGACAATCTGAGGCTGATGTTTGAGAGATGTCGACAGTTGAGTATATCTCTCAACATTAAGAAATGTGTTTTCGCTACTCCATTTGGCACCCTGTTGGGACATATCATATGTAAAGAAGGCTTGTTGGTGGATCCTGCCAAAGTTGTCATTATTGTGGGATTGGGGGAGCCTACCAGCCAGAGTGTGGTGCATGGATTCCTTGGGCATATGGGGTATTACCAGAAATTTATTAAGGGGTATGCCAAGATCATCATGCCATTGTTAGAGAAGTTGTTGAAGCACAAAAGTACATTTCATTGGGGAGAGGTGCAACAGATGGCATTTGACACATTGAAGAATAGGCTTATCACCACACCCATATTACACTTTCCCTCTTGGGATAAGCCATTCCATGTACATGTTGATGCTTCAGGGATGGTGATTGGAGCAATCTTAGCACAACCTGGAGAGGGAATTGTTGACCATCCCTTGTGCTTTGCTAGTAGGAAGCTAACCCCAGCAGAACAAAATTATACTACCATGGAGTGTGAGGCATTATCGATGATCTACGCGCTACAAAAATTTAGGTAGTATTTTCTAGTGACACCTTTTATCTTTTACATGGACCACATGGCATTAAAGTACTTGGTGAACAAGCCCATCTTGCAAGGGTGCATATGCAGGTGGGTCCTATTGTTCCAGGAGTTTGAGTTTACGGTTGTTGTAAAATCAGGTAAGAGTAATTTGGGGCCTGACCATTTATCAAGGATTGACTCAGGAGAGGATGCACAGAGCATTGAGGATACAATGCCAGATGCACAACTGTTCAGATTGCAGTGCGTGCCCTCTGACTTGGAAGATATTGTTGTGTTTCTCAAAATGGGTGTGGCACTGGAGGGAATGAAGACTTTGGAAAGGAAGTAGTTAGCCATATGTGTCATGCCCTACATGTTAATTAGTGGAGACTTATACAAGCTAGGTCACGATGAGGTTTTTGTCAGTGTGCGTGCTTGAGCATGAGTGCACTGCAATCATGGAAGAGGCTCATGGTGGAATTGCAGGGGGACACTATGCAGGGAATGCAACCATGTGCAAGATCCTTCTAGTAGGATTTTGGTGGGAAATGGTTTACAAATATTGTATCAAGTATTGCAAGGCCTGTGACCACTGCCAATGCCTTGGTAAACCAGGGAAAAGAGATGAAATTCCATTAAGACTGATTTTAGTGCAGAACCATTCGAGAAATGGGAAATTGACTTCGTAGGCCCTATTTCTCCAGCCACGTGAAGGAAAGGTTCACACTATATCATTACATGCACATATTACCTTACAAGGTGGGTAGAAACGGCACCTACAAGGGAATGCACAGCGGTAATAGCAGATAGGTTCTTGTGGGAAAATATAATCAGCAGGTATGGATGCCCACTGAGCTTAACAAGTGATAGGGGTACTCATTTCTTAAATGAGACAGTTAGAATTTTATTGGCAGAATTCATGGTGGCCCATCACAAGACTACCCCTTATCACCCACAAGCTAATGGGACTGCTGAGGCATTTAACAAAATTTTGAATCACACGTTGACCAAGATTTGTGATGTGGGAAGAAAGGATTGGGATGAAAAAGTTTATGTTGTGTTATGGTCATATCAGACTACTTATAAGAGACTAAACAAGGCCACACCTTTTCAATTGGTGTTTGGCATGGAAATTTGTTACTTATTGAATTCATGTTACCATCATTGCGTATATCATGTGCAGGAGGGTTAGATGATGAACAAGCACTTGAGGAGAGGATTGACAAGTTGATGCAGTTGGATGAGAGGTGGGCTATTGCTCGTTGGAGTCAGAAAATAGAAAAATCCAGGCAGAAGGCATGACATGATAGACACATCAAGAACAAGTAGTTTGAGGTTGGGTAGATGGTTCTCTTGTATGATTCCAAGTTTTTGTGCCATCCTGGGAAATTCAAAGTCCATTGGTTGGGCCCGTACATTGTATCCTATATACTTGATTCAGGTGCTTTCCAGTTACAAGCACTGGATGGAACATGGTTTCCAGGCCATTTCAATGGGAGTAGGTTGAAGCCCTACTATAAATAAGTCTTCTTTGTGTTTGTAAATAAGGTAGTATTTCCAGTTAGCCTAGGATTTTCTTTGATGTAGTTTCCTTTCTTTTTGTTTCCCTTTCTTGTTGTTTTGTTTTGTGTGCATTTGTGCACTGGTAGCCACTTATTATTTCAAAAAAATTCTATGTGCAGAGGACCACACATCCATTTTTGTGTGGGGTGGAGTGATGTGACAAGTGCTGGAAGCTATGGTTGTTGATGGCCCAGGTTGAAAAATAAAAAACACGTGGATTAGAAGATCACACGTAGAAGAGGTGAACATGAGGGAAGGATGGTGTCAAAAGGATTTATAGAAACCATGTACAAGAATGAAAAGCACAGGAACAACATGAGGTAGGTGATGTCAAGAACCAGGATTAGGACACAGAGGAAGAATGCCTTTGGTGTTGTAAGCACGTGTAAGGATCTGTGGTCAGTAAGGGGTTTTTGTACACCTGAAGGTTGCCAAAGTTTTTCACGTAGGATTGAGCGTGGAGGAAAAGCATTGAAGGTTGGTGTTGGAAAAATCCACCTTTATTGTGAAAGTACATTGGTAGGTGGCATGGCATTTATTATGGAGAAAAGAAAAAGTTATAAATAGAAGATTGGGGGTGCGTTATTCTCTACCTTGTGTTTTAAGTTATCAAAGAGCTCTCACGAACTAGGGCATCCTTATGAAGAAGGTTTGAGAAGACTTGTGAAGATTTGCGTGCATAGCTAGTTTGATCAGCGAACCAGAGTGGAAAGGAGTACATGGGTGTAAGTGGAGAAGGTTGTGTGGAAGGATCCCATGGGTGTTACGTCATCTTGTGGAAAAAGGGTTTTCCAGGTTAGGGTTGCATAGCTAGGGCATGAGATTTGGAGGAATTTTTGCAAAGGAGTGGAGCCGCGAATTTGAGCAGAGCCAGGACCAGGAGAGAGGAAGAAGTTTTAAGGACCCGACGAAGGAATGACACCAAGGAAAGTAGCAAATGTTTCACCGAAGAAGGGAAAGGGAAAGGGAAAACAAGTCATTTCTACCAGTTTCAATGAAGAATGGTATGTGGAAATGCAGTACCCAGATGACATATTACTTCATAAGGAATGGGTGTCTCATATCAGAAAGATGGTCATAAGTGATTACAACCATTGAACGAGCACCACAGAAAATGATATGACACTAGAACTGGTTCCCTATAGAGAAGAGGACACCAGATGGAATGCCTATCTATGATGATGAAGTGAAGGTGAAAATGGAGAAGGTTGGGTTGTTGCAACTCTACGAGTTTCCCTATTTCAGAAAGCCTGAGTGACTATACCAATGGTTGATGTCACGTGTGCATGAAGACCACTTCTATTTCATAGGTCAGAGGATGTGCATAACCCCCAGCTGATTTCTAAGTTCACCGGCCTTATCTCTAAAGGAGAATCATTGGAAGATGATTTGGGAGAAAAAAAATCCATTAAGAAGAGTGTTGAAGCTTATGACTATAGAAAGGGTTCACACTACTTTGAAATTTCTGCAATCACCGACCCTGTGATGAGGATGCATGTGCATGCTTGGTCACAAAGTTGAATGGGAAAGAGAGATGGACACAGATCAACAAGGCCTGGTTGAATGTATGCCGCAAGATCTCAGAGGGGACCATCTATAACCTCTCATCTTTTATTGCAGAGGAGATTATAAATGCCACACATGATGGAGAGAAGATCATGTTTGGTAATGTCCTCCTCACCATTGTCTTTTCAGAGATTGGAGTGCCCGATGGGCTGGATAAGTTTGTTTGGGAATACCCAGATGAGAACCCCTCCCCCACCAAGAGGTTTGAATAGTATACTTGTGACACCATGACAACCACTCATAAGGCACGCCTGGAAAAGTGGTATAAGTGGATGTGCGATGCATTCAGGGATGAATGGAGAATACCCGAGTAGTTACCTTCATTAGTACAAGGAGAGGTTGAGTTCATCGTATACCAACATTTTTGTATCGGCATATTTACTTTGATAGATGGCACCAAGAGTCCTTGGTGTAAGTTTCCTTTCTCCTTCACGGTGCAGTACTTCCAGGCCAGGGTCAATCGATTCAAAGAGGCAAAGAAACTCAGGTTTGATCTAAGTGTAGTAGATCAAGATTACCGCGAGATGTGTAGGAAGTTAATATACCCCAAGAAGTGTGCCTATGTGGAGAAGTATGTCTCCCATGACGTGCACATGTTGAAACCGGTAACATTTCTGTTGCAGGGAGGACAACAATGAGGGTGTATTTGTGCCTAAGGCCTAAGTATGAAAAAGGTGCTTATGTTGAAGATGATGTCTCCATTCCTGAGGACCCCACCATGAGGAAAAAGGTTGTGCCAAGGAAAAGATAAAGAGGGGAGGCTCCTGAGAAAAAGGTTCTGAGCGCACAGACAATACTTATAGTAAAAATAATAGGGGCATAGGAGTCAAGCGTGGGCACAAGTACTTACATCCGCCGGAAGAGGTCTCCCATTAGAAAAGAGTCTCCATAGAAGGAAGAGTTTCTGGTAAGGGAAGAGTCCCTGAGAGAGAAGAAAAAGAGAAGTCCCCTGAATTGGAGTCACCAGTAAGGAAGAAGCAAAGGGTGACAAAAGGGTTGGACTCAGGAGAAATAGAAAGCATGGAGGCCAACAAGGGTGATGAAGATGATGAAGAGTGTAGTGAGGCTCAGAATCATCCTGTGTATGATGTACATGAGTCAGATGAAGAAGGAAATGAAGAGAGGGATGAGAATGAGGAAGGTGCTCATGACAAGGGGGGAGTGAGGAAGTAAACATGAAAGATCAGAAGACCCTGACCCCGACCGAGGAGAAAATGGATAACACTATAGAGAGGGAGGTGGCAGGTATTATCCAATAGTTGGTGGAGCACAAAGTAGAGTGAAGTGCTAAAGAAGTTCTGAAGGAAATTGAGGAGAGCACAAGTTTAGGAAAGGAGTATGGGAGCATGGGCGGAGACCCCAGCTTAGCAGTAAGCTTCCCAACGGCAGCGTGCACAGGTGGAAAGGGCACAGTAGCGGCGCAGGAACATGATATGACTTATATTAATGATCCAAGCAAGGTACTTTGTGCACTTCCAAAGTACAGTTCCCATAAACCAACTCCTCGTTTGGTCTTCTTTTGATGAAGAGGGTGTGTACCCGCGCACGAGGAAAATGTTATCCTGGGATTTTGAGTCCCACATTGATGAACCCAAGTTCGAGGTAAATCGTGATGCATTGATGAAGATACCAGATGCCAAGGGAGTAAACCCTCTTGTAAATGCCCAACAACTGTCAAATGAGAAATTTTAATGTGCTCAACAAAGTATCGGTGGAGGTGGAAGCAAGACTCTTTGGTAGAAATGATAGAATAAGGGTCTTGGAGGAAGAGCTTGAGAAAAAGAATGAGGAGATCATTGAGTGGGACAAGGAGATAAAACAGAAGGAATTGATCAGTGCACAGTTAAGGCATGAACTGAGGGATGAAAAGGTGAAGGTGCGTGAAGTCCACAAGAAGATAGAGGCCATTTCAGATGTCATTATCTTGAAACACTTGGACCTGGCCCCGCCTGAGTAGAAATATGAGTCAACCATGCACTGCTTGGAAGACTTGACCCACATCCTCACCATGGAAAGGTGACCACTCACATTAGAGTCAGCAGAAGAGGTGATGACATGCCAGAAGGAGGAAGAAAAGTTGAATATTGGGGAGACAGTGACTCGGTACTCTGAGCTCCTTGCCACAGTAAAGACCACCGTGTAGATGGCTGAAGTCATGTATGAAAATTGTGCCGACAGAGACAGGGTAGCAAGCATATTGGTTGCTACACATGAGGTGGATCTGAAATAATTTCAGGAAAAGAACAAAGGGAATAGGGTAGAGCATGATAAGATCTTGATCGAGGTTGAGAAGAAGTTGGAAGCAATCGAAACCTTGTGGGGTTCGATTAAGAATAGGATAAAGGAACTATACCCCCAAGTCACTCGCAGGATGGATGTGCTAGGTGATCTTAGCAAGCAGCTGGGAAGCATTATAGATACGCTGAAAGCTAAGAGTGATGAACTAAGTTTTGATGAAGTAAGCACATTGGTGGGTGACCTACTTTAGCAGGCACAGGGAGAAGTAGATGCCTGGGAGAAGATTGAGGCATCCGTGAAGAAGGAGTTCCCACTCCTCATGCATCAATAGCATATTCTTCATTCTTCAATTCTTTATTTAGATTATTTCAATTCCATTATTCTTTATTCTTTTAAGGAGAAGAATGTTTTCGAAGATGGAGAACACGCGTAGTATGGGGTGATGTTGGACCCTAAATATTGGTTAAGTACCAAGAGGCGCGTGCACATGATCAATAAATAGAAGGGCGCTCAGGGAAAAGCATGCAGGAAAAGGGTTTAAGTGAAACTAGGGTGCGTGGGAGGTAGAACAAGGGTTTAAAGGACTTAGCCATATTTGGCATCATGGAGTCACTTGAGGAAAAATGTGAGGACCTGACTAGGCGTGATAAGTGGATAAGGTGCCATCCTGGAACCTTGGAGGCCAAGAAAAGGATATTCCATGTAGGGAATATTCCCAGAGGCATCATTACAGTTAGTGGAAGGTTTTTCAAAGAGGATAAGCATTCACCAATGGAGGACCACATTGACACTTGACATGTGATCTGATCATGAGAGAAGTCATGGCGGTGGATCCTGATCCTATTTAAAGAAGTGCTTGGGACAGAAACAAAAGAGAGGAGAGAAGGGAGAAGGTAGTGCAAAGGCACTAGAAGGTACGGGAGTGCTAAGAGAAGGAGGGTAACGAGGTGTTGTAGAAATGTTAGGAAATGCTAAGGGTTTGGAGCTCATGATGCTAGGGTTTAGAGTTCTTGATGCTAGAGGGTTGTAAGGGATATCATTAAGCATATGTATGGGTACTGGGGTCTGTAACAAGGGTTATAATGGGGAAAGCATAGTTAGGATCTCTGATCAGATAAGTTTGCAGGGGTTAGATCTCTGTCATTTGATGTATATGGTCTAAGATGACCCTTTGAATGTAGTGTGGCTACTAGAAACTCTTTTAAATCAATATACATGGATCTATTCTGTACATCTTGTTTATGGGTGTAAACCCTCATGTTATTTGGCTTATCATGACTCAGATCTGGTTCCTTGTGCTTCATACAATGTTTATTTACCTTTTGTGATACATTGATGTGTAGATCTATTAGTTATATCTTCTGCCTTTTAAGTAGATACATGTACTTCTGTTTCTGTAAATAATCCTCCATTAATGGCAAAAATCTCTTGCAAATCTCACATAAAGGAGGGGCTCGGTGCCCACACACACCTTGGATGAGCACCCAATGTATGCTGGGTGATAGGCCGACGCGCTTGGGGTTAGAAAGAGGTATTGAGGGTAAAATAATGACTACATCATTTGAAAATTAACTAAGCTATCTCCTCTCTTTCTCTATTGCTTAGGGTTTTATATTGTATATGCTTATTGCTTGTGTCTTACTATGTATTATCACTTGTATATCATTAGTTATAGTAGTTACTCTGAAATTAATATTTAATCCCATTCAAATTAAATCATAATTAGTAATGATTGTTCCTACATAACCTTCTTTTCTGCAATTAGTCAAGCTTAAAATTAAAAAGAAGACCTGCAAAGTGCTACAAGTAACAAACAATGTGGTTAGGTTTCAAACTTGGAACCTATTGAATATACATCAATTTAATTGGCCCCTTTAAGATCAATTTGCACTCACATGAATAATGCACACGAGATTGAGATGGTTTAGTGGAGCAAAAATAGTAGATATTAATTGGGTAGGAACAATATGATCTACATAATAGATGTGGGACATGTAGGTATTTAAATTCCACCTATTTATTTCCAACATTCCATTTATTTCTGTCTTATCAAATCAAACGCCATCCAGTTGAAAATATTGATGCCATGAAAAAATAACATAGCTTGATTAGAAGATAAAATCTACTTGTCACTCATATGATCAACTTCTTAAGAGGCTCAATTATCAATGATTTCTCACACACCACCTATTTTCCTACAATTTTTTGAGATTAGAATTAGAAATGGAGGCTACAAAGTGCTATAAGAAACAAGCATACTAGTTGAGTTTTGAACTTGAAACCTTTTGGATTTTCCCAATTTTTATTTGTCCTCTTTGCAAGAATGAAATGATAAACTGGAGCACAAATAGAAAGTATTTTTTGGCATGAAAAAATTGATCCATAGAATAGGAACTTTGAAGATTGCTTTTTAATTGTCAAGTATACATATGTCTTAACAACACCATTACTCCCATGTATATGTTCACACATGTTATTGTATTCTTCAAAGGATTATATGTTTACATTCTATTCAAGACATTAGGGAGGAGAGATTTGAGCTGCTAAGGCCTTTCAATAGTGTTGACCTTCTCCCTTTACTTCACCTATCAAATCCCATTTGCATCCACTTGTGTTATGTATGCCTTGTGCCACACATGAAGTTCTGTTAGAAATATAATAGAAGGTCACACAAATTTTCAAACCTTTCATCGGAAATTTTTCATCGTGTTCTTACAATGGTCCTGATAATTTACCTCTTTTTACTTCACCAAATTAAAAAAAAAGTTGAGACTAGACATAAGTCCCAAAGTGTTTTGTTTCCTCCCATAAAATAGTGAAGATGAAAAAACATTGTTTTTATCAAATTATCTACACATATAGTACATTAGTTTGAAACTTCATGTACATGTCTCCCCTGTCTCTCAAAGGAATTATGTGAATATTTCCCTCATTTTTTCTTTCTCTCTATCAATCCACAAATTGCATTCCCTTGTGTTGCACAAATCAACTATTGACATCATAGGGACTAGAATACAAGTGCTTACTCTCATATATATCTTTGAAGCTCGTAAACTCCATAACATGCATATATCTCCTCATTCCTCCTAAATATTATCCAAAATCGGTGTTTGTCTATATGTTCAAATTAGGAAATAATAGGATGTGTGACATTGTCAAATGCACCCACCCAACCCAAATTAAAGATCAAATGTTCATCATATCCAACTCCCATCATCCATCACCTTCCTTCTTCTCTTCTTCCCTCCCCATCTCTCTCTCTCTACTATGTTCTCTTCATTTTGGTTGTATGTTCCTTGTGTTGAAATTTTGAAAAACACAATGCACTTCAATTACAACATCCATCTTCTCTTTAGCTAGACATGTGTATCCTCTTATCTTTAGCTAGACCATGGCCTCCATGACATGTGTACCCTCTTCTCTTTATCTAGACGGTGGCTCCATGACATGTGTATATCTTCTTGTAGACACACTAAAAATACATACATATTCCTAGTCATTCCTATCACCTGCACAATGTGCCAAATCAGTTCTAAAATATATTCTAGACTACTTCCCTTCTACATTCCATTAGAATTCACCTAAATCCCTTTAGAATTAATTTAATTAATTTTTTCATGCATAAAGCATACACTCATACCCCTTGGCTAATTTATTTAGCTATTTAAATAAATAAATAGCTAATTATCCACTCACCGTCCACTCATCTCCTCTTCACCATCTAACTCACTCAAGTTGAACTAGCATACTCCACTCAAGTTCTAGAACCCTACAAAGTTGGAAGTAAAATATTCACATACAACCACCTTTTTTACTAAAATCAAAAGCCAACTAAATGTTCATTGCCCCTTAAATGAATATTCAAGCCATCCAACCGCAAAGAAGAAATCAAATTGCTAATTCAAGAAAATGCATTCATTTACCTACAACTCATTCAAACCTTGATCCATAATCCATGGCCTCTCCTTCAGCTATAAAGCAGAGGCTTAATCCTTCACAATTCATCCCTTGGAAGATTTAGGCATTTGCAACATTAATATGCCAAATTACCACTAGAATTTGCATACTGAAAGGTTGTCCATTTAATCATCCATTTCTCGTAGCACTTTCCTCTTCCATTTGGAAACAAGGTTAGAGCATCCACAACCAAATCATCCAAAGAGATTCAACAAGTGTGGTATTCCATTCCACACTTCGGCCATCTCATATGAGGTTGCAAGAGAACTTGAAGAAAGGTTTGCATTGTTCATTATTTGCTTATTTCTTTCATTTGTTTCAGTTTTCCTTGTACACACTTCTGCTTTCTCTTTCCAATTCTCCAAAATGACTCTTCCTACATATTTTCAAATCATGATAAAAGAGGAGGATCAACTATGCTAGATGCATGATCTTGAGAGGCTTCCTCAAAGATATAATCTAAGGAACAAATTCTAAAGCCTTATGTTTAGGGATTTGTGGCGTCCCAATGTGTAATGCCTTGAATATTTGTCTCTTCTTTGTTTGTTGGACTCAACAAAATTGTGAGACCCCAAAGATGAGTCTCAGAGTCTGTTGTGATCTCACATTATGCATATCCCATGAAGGAAATACATTATATTATTATCCATGTACTTATTTTAATTTTATGTGTTTGTGACTTAATCTTCTATTTATATGTTTACATGATAAAATATTCTCTTGAGGTCTATGTGTGTGTGTGTGTGGTCTTCGAAATGTGGAGGGATTTAAGCATTTGAGATATTTCAATTGGTCTTATCATCTTCGTTGACTTAACCTATTGGATTGCTCTTGAATCCACTTGTAGTGTGTGCATCTTCTTTCGTGTGTGAGAGAATTTGTTAGAAATATAATATATGATGCAAATTCACAAATATTGCATCATCAAATATGTGGTTGTCCAATGTCATATTTGAAAGGCAATAGGTATAATATTAGATAATCATATTCAGATTGGATTATTCACGGGAACTTTTATAGAATCGTTTTAGACACTATAATGATTGTAATTTTTGAGCTTAACACACCCCACTTCTCTTTATGTGGTTCATATGTGTCTTACTAGTGCAAAAAAGAGTTTTGTGTACGTTCCCCCAAACATTTTCCGCACCCCTCAATTTATCCTCGCTCAATCTCCTTCTTCACTAACTCTTGATCTTCGTCCTTCAATGTTTCACTCCTTCAACTTTAAGTTCTTCAACGCATCCCTATCATCGTTTCCATTGCACGGCTAGCATGCAACTAAGGAAGGAAAAATAAATAAAAAATTCAAATTTAAAATATTGAATGGAACATCATTATGACTACAAAATTGAATTTGAATTTGAATTTAAAATCAACCTTCGTCTGGATTTTGATAAATACCGATGACACTTTCAGGTATTTTGGCAGTCTGTATGATCATTACAGTCATTGTCATGGAAAATAATGATCTAAGAAATTGTAAATTTAGAACAATTTGTAAAAATCTGGGAAAAACCATTCCACCACCTCCTCTCCATGGGAACGGTACTCCATTGTTAGCGTGGCAGAAGTAAATTGCATAACCATGCATATTTCCAACGCTTCAATTATAATCATACAATGCCAATGCCATCTACTGCCAATCTCAATATCAATTTCACTCTCACAGCATTATGTACAGAAGGTCGGTTGAAAGAGGCGCTACACATTCTGCTTACTACACACAACTCCCCTGTAAACTCTTCTACATACTTTCAGCTATTGCAGACCTGCATTTCCAAGAAAACCCTTTCACAGGGTAAGCAAATCCACTCCCACATCGAGCAGAGGGACTTTAAGTTCGCCTCACACAATCTATTACAAAACACCCTTATACGCATGTATGACAATTGCGGAAGTGTTATGGATGCTCGCCAAGTGTTTGACCAAATGACTGAACCAGACCTCTTCTCATGGAATATCATAATTGCATCTTACAAAAGACACGGGCATTCTCACGAGGCATTGGCTCTGTTTGACCAAATACAACCAACAAGTCTCCAACCTGATCAGTTCACCTTTGCTAGCATACTCCCTGCCTGTGCCAAAATAAGAGCTTTGGAACAAGGCAAGGACATCCATCGAAGCATAATAGAAAGGGGTTTTTTGTCAGATGGTGTAGTTGCAAATGCCCTGGTAGATATGTATGCGAAATGTGGAAGCATATACAAGGCACGTGAAGTGTTTGACAAAATGCCTCAAAAGAATGTGGTTTCATGGAATGCAATGATTGCAGGATATGCGCAACATGGTGATCTTGATGAGGCTTCAAAGCTTTTCAAAGCAATGCCTCAAAAAAATGTGGTCTCATGGACTGCGATAATTGCAGGATATGTGCAAAATGGGTTTGTTGTAGAGGCCTTGGAAACTTTTAAGCAAATGCAATTGGCAGGTGTAAAGCCAAATTCCACAACCTTTGCCAGCATTCTATCAGCCTGTGCCAAAATGGGAGATTTAGAACTAGGTATTAATATCCATCAAAGTTTAACGAAAAGCGAAATTTTGTCAGATGATGTAATTGCAAATGCCCTGGTAGATATGTATGCAAAATGTGGAAAAATACACAAAGCACACGAACTGTTTGACAAACTTCCCCATAGAGGGGTAGTCTTATGGACTACAATGATTGCAGGATATGCACAAAATGGGTTTGTTGAAAAGGCCTTGGAAAGTTTTAACCAAATGCAATTGGCAGGTGTGAAGCCAAACTCCACAACTTTTGCCAGTATTCTTCCAGCCTGTGCCAGAAAGGGAGCCATAGAACAGGGTATGGACATTCATCAAAGTATAATCGAAAATGGATTTTTATCAGATGTTGTAGTTGCAAATTCCCTGCTAGATATGTATGCAAAATGTGGAAACATACACAAGGCACAGGAACTGTTTGACAAAATACCTGAAAAAAATGTGGTCTCGTGGACTGCAATGATATCAGGATATTCACACAATGGTATTATTGACAAGGCTTTAAGGCTTTTAGAAGAAATGCCTCAAAAAAATGTGGTCTCATGGACTGCAATTATTGCAGGATATGCAAAAAATGGTTTTCTCAAGAAAGCCATGGAAACTTTTAAGATAATGCAACTGGCAGGTGTAAATCCAGACTCCACAACCTTTGCCAGCATTCTCCCAGCCTGTGCTGAAATGGGAGCTCTAGAACAGGGTATGAATATCCATCAAAGCATAATCGAATATGGATTCTTTTCGGATGTCATAGTTGTGAATGCCCTGATAGACATGTATGCAAAATGTGGAAACACACACAAGGCACACAAACTGTTTGATAAAATGGCTGAAAGAGATGTGATATCATGGAATGCAATGATTTCCGGATATGCACAAAATAGATTTGGTGAAAAGGCTGTGGAAGCTTTTAAGCAAATGCAATTGTCATGTGTAAAGCCGGACTCCACAACCTTTGCAAGCATCCTCCCAGTCTGTGCCAAAATGGGAGCTTTAGAACAGGGTATGGGTATCCATCAAAGCATAATCAAAAAGGGGATTTTAACAGATGTTGTAGTTGCAAGTGCCCTGGTAGATATGTATGCAAAATGTGGAAGCATACAGAAGGCACATGAATTGTTTGACAAAATGCTTGAAAGAGATGTGGTTTCATGGACTTCAATGATTGCAGGATATGTACAAAATGGTTTAGTTGAAATGGCCATGGAAACTTTTAAACAAATGCAATTGGTAGGTGTAAAGCCAAACTCCACAACCTTTGCCAGCATCCTACCAGCCTGTGCCAAATTGGGAGCTTTGGAACAGGGCATTGACATCCATCAAAGCATAATCGAAAAAGGATTTTTGTCAGATGTTGCAGTTGCAAGTGCCTTGGTAGACATGTATGCAAAATGTGGAAACATACAAAAGGCACGGGAACTGTTCGACAATATGCCTCATAGAAATTCAATCTCATGGAATGCTATGATTGCAGGATATGCACAAAATGGCTTTTGCAGGGATGCTCTTAAATTCTTTGAATTAATGAAGCACTCTGGAACGTACCCTGACCATATAAGCTTCACCTTCGTTTTATTAGCATGCAGCCATGCAGGTCTAGTGGATGAGGGCTGTAAATACTTCAAAGGCACAAGTGACTCTTATTGCATTATGCCTACGATTGATCATTATGTGTGCATGGTTGACCTTCTTGGCCATGCTGGCTATCTTGAAGAAACTCTAAACTTTATCATCAAAATACCAATTAAACCTGTGGTTGTTATGTGGACATGTTTTCTTGGTGCCTGTAGAGCACATAAGAATATAGGGTTAGGAGTATTTACAGCGAATATTCTTTTTGAGCTGGATCCTCAAAATGCAGCGACTTACGTTCTTTTGTCAAACATCTATGCAGAAGTGGGCAGGTGGGGTGAGGTTCAAATGGTAAGGAAAGTGATGAAAGATAGAGGAATAAAAAAGGTACCTGGATGTAGTTGGATTGAAGGCCATAAAATCGTACATGCTTTTTGTGTAGGAGACAGATCACACCCATAGACATGGGAGATCTATGCAAAGTTGGAGAAATTGTCTTGGGAGATGAAGGCAGCAGGGTATTTTCCAGATACAAAACGTGTGTTGAGTGATATGGAGGATGAGGAAAAAGAATTTTTCATCTGCCACCACGGTGAGAAGTTTGCAATTGCATTTGGATTGTTAAACACGTCCTCTGGGACAACTATTAGAGTCATCAAGAACCTTCAAGTGTGTGTTGAGTGCCACAGGGCAACCAAATATATCTCCAAGATTGTTGCAAGACAAATTGTTGTGAGAGATTCAAACCAGTTCCATCATTTCAAACAAGGACAATGTTCTTGCAGGGATTATTGGTAATCCTATGTGAAGCAATCTGTAAACATAGGTTGGCACTATAACATGGTGCACTGTGTCAGACCTGCAGTGATCAAGAAAGGACCAGGTTGTATTTCCAGTTTCTAAGAGGTATTTTTTCGGATTGTTTGGGGATCTAGAAAATGCTTGTGAATTCATTAAATCAGACGAGTAGTTTGCAATGTGCATCACTGCATATATATACTGCTGTGACATTTGTTAAAGATTTGTTTTATGATATCATGTATGTGTCTTGACATTGAACTGTTCTCAGGAAACTTGTGCACATTTGGGATGATAAGCTGGAGGAGGAGCTGGAGAACCAGGTTATATCTCCAGTTTCTAAGAAGTATTTTTTCTGATTGTTAGGGGATCTAGTCCATGCCGTTGACTTCATTAAATCAGATGTATTGTTTGTGATGTCCATTGCTGCCTATATATACTGCTGGCCCACTGGGGTCTTTGTTAAAGACCTGTTTTATGATATCATGTAGGTATCTTGACATTGAATTGTTTTCAGGAAACATGAGCACGTCTGGGATGATAAGCTGGAGGAGGAGGTGGAGAATAGGAAAAAAAAAAGGGACACACATGCTCGAAGGAAATGGAAATTTGCTTGGCCAGAAGGAAATATGATAGAAGGGCTTACTATCAATCCAATAATTGGAGATGGTGGGGAGATCATCTGTTGATAGTTCTTTACACCATTCTTTGTCATTTTGTATAGTTGTTTTTGTCTGGAGTAATTGTATTATCTTGTGCCTATCTCAGATCTGTCATTTAGGATTGAATTACACTTATGGATTAATGTACACAAATGTATATGTATTCATGTGGATTTTGTCTCATTGATGGTTAGAGATTTTTAACATTGCTTCACATCTCTTTTTGGGAGAGCTAATATGTTTGTGATCTATCTTTTTGAAAATTCAATTTGTATAATTTTAATTTTGAAATAAATTATTGGAATTTATATATGCAGAAGTAAAATTACAATTTTATTATTTGTAATTGGCAATACGTGTATGGTGCCTGAAATGCATGCGTAATGAGGTTTACAGATTGATGTTAGAGAGAAGAGAATAGAGTTTAGATATGCAGGAGTAATCACAATATATATTGCATTTAATTCATTCTTTTTGAGATTCAATGAATTAAGAGTGTTTCAAGTTACATGCATGATCAATATGACTAGCAAAAGAAGATAGTGCCTTAGTTGGCTAAATTTCCTGATCAATCAGATCACTCGTGTATTCTAGAAGCTTATCTCAGGATCTATTCTTTATGAGGGGAGCTTGAGAGAGTGAAAAATAAACATTCTTGTGAGCCCGTGATGTACTCTTAGTTCTGCCTGAGACTTTTTTATGATATTGATGCTGGATTGCATTTAATAAGCTTCTGCTCAGAAAATAAAATTAGAATTGACTTCTAAGCCTGTCTGTTGAATGCGGTATAATTATCATGTATATCTTTGAGGCCCTGATCTGATCAATTCAACATTTTCATTCTATTTTTTGTGTCAACAATCCCAAACCCTAATTATCTTAAGTGAAAAGAAAACTTGGATGATGTATATTTTTTTAATAATTATTTTTCAATATCTCATATAAATTTTATATAAACTTCACATTAATTAATAATTCGTCCTATATTTTCTATTTAATGAATGAGAAATATTTCGTAACACTATATAAATTTGTCAAAACACACACTCGTAAGGTATTTTAGAAATGAAACTCACGTATACTCGTAAAAGTAGTTGACTGTTAAATTAGTCTAAAAATAATCATATAATTGACAAAAGAAATTGTTTTTATGTAGTTGTAGAATTGTAGAAGGATCAAACTGGAAATTGCAGAACCAGAGATTGCGACACATTTAATGTGAAATATTAAATGGAACTTCGTTATGATTTTGATTTTGAATTTAAAATGTAAATTCATTTACATTGATAAATATTGAAGGCATTGACAGGGATGTTGGGAGACTGCAATTGACGATGAAGGGAGACAAACTATTTATGTGAAATTTTTCCTTGTTTCTAAGATTAACACAATTCTTGAAAAAATCATATCCATGTTTGGTTAGTCAATTGACTCCATATTAATTGAATTCCGAATTGCCCTTCTGCCAGTTATAAGTTCATACAAAGTTCTCGCCATGATGGATTAGATAAAATCATTTGTTCAATGATGGATTAGATATAAAGTTCTCGCCATATGATCCCAACCATGGTAATGCCATCCACTGCCAATCTCAATCTCAATGTTAATCTCACAACATTATGTAGACAAGGTTGGTTGAAAGAGGCGCTACACATTCTGCTTACTCAACCCAACCCACCTGTAGACTCTTCTACATACTTTCAACTATTGCAGACCTGCATTTCCAAGAAATCCTTTTCAGAGGGTGAGAAAATCCACTTCCACATCAATGAGAGGGAATTTAAATATGCCTCACACAAACTATTACAAAATACCCTGATACATATGTATGACAATTGCACATGTTTAGTGAATGCTCATCAACTTTGTAACCAAATGACTTAACAGGACCTCTTCTCATGGAATAGCATAATTGCAGCTTACAGAAGACATGAATATTCTCACAAAGCATTGACATTGTTTTGCCAAATGCAACGAACATGCATTCAACCTGATCACTTCACCTTTGCTAGCATTCCCTGCCTGTGCCCTGGTTTTTTGTCAGATGACGCAGTTGCAAATGCCCTGGTAGATATGTTGCAAAATGTGGAAGCATACACAAGGCACACGATCTTTTTGAGAAAATTTCTCACAAAAATGTGATCTCATGGACCTCAATGATTGCACTGTATGCATAAAATGGTGTTTTCCGTGAAGCTTTAGGGCCTTTCAAAGAAATGCCTCAAAGAGATGTGGTCTCATGGACTGCAATGATTGCAGGATATACACAACATGGGTTTGTTGAAAAAGCCTTGGAAACTTTTAAGCAAATGCGATTGGCAGGAGTCAAGCCAATTTTTGCAACCTTTGCCAGCATCCTCCCAGCCTGTGCCAAAATGGGAGCAATAGAATAAGGTATGGACATCCATCAAAGCATAATGGAAAGGGATATTTATCACACGTTGTTGCAAATATGCTGGTAAATATGTATGCAAAATGTGGAAGCATACACAAAGCACATGGACTGTTTGACAAAATGCATCAAAGAGGTGGTTTTGTGGACTGCAATTATTGCAGGATAGGCACAAAATGGGTTTTCTGAAAATGCCTAGGAAACTTTTAAGCAAGTGCAATTGGCAGGTGTAAAGCCACACTCCGCAACCTTTTCCAGCGTTCTCCCAGCCTGTTCCAAAATAGCAGCTTTAGAAGAAGGTATGGACATACATAAAAGCTTAACGGAAAGACGATTTTTCTCAGTTGCTGTAGTGGCAAATGCACTGATAGATATGGATACAAAATGTGGAAAGATAGATAAAGCATGTGAACCATTTGACAAAATGCCTAAACAAAATGTGATCTTGTGGACTGCACTTATTGTAGGGTATGCACAAAATGGGTTTGTTGAAAAGGCCTTCCAAATTTGAAAGCAAATGCTATTGGCAGGTGTAAAGCCAGGCTCTACAACCTTTCCCAACATCCTCCCAGCCTGTGCCAAAATAGGAGCGTTAGAACAGGGCATGGATATCCATAAAAGTGTAATCGAATGTGGATTTTTGTCAGATACCATAGTTGTGAATGCCCTAATAGACAAGTATGTAAAATGTGGAAGCACACCCAAGACACAGGAACTGTTTGACAAAATGACTCGGAGAGGTGTGGCATCATGGAATGCAGTGATTGCAGGGTACGCACAAAATGGGTTTGTTGAAAAGGCTGTGGAAGTTTTTTAAAAAATGCAATTGGAAGTATAAAGCTAGACTCCACAACCTTTTCCAACATTCTTCCGGCCTATGCCAAAATGGGAGCTTTAGAAGATGGTATGGACGTCCATCAAAGCATAATCAAAAGTGAATTTTTATCATATGTCATAGTTGCAAGTGCGCTGGTAGATATGTACGCAAATGTGGAAGCATATACAAGGCACGAGAACTGTTTGACAAAATGCCTCAGAAAAATGTGTTCTCATGGACTGCTGCGATTGCAAGGTACGCACAAAATGGCTTTTGCAAGGCCACTCTCAAACTCTTTGAAGTAATGAAGCACACTGGATCATACCCTGACCATGTAAGCTTCACTTGTGTTTTATTAGCATGCAATCATGCAGGGTTAGTGGATGAGGGCTGTAAATACTTTACAGCCATGAGTGATTCTTATTGCATTATGCCTACAATTGACCTCCTTGGCCGTGCTGGTTATCTTGAGTAAACACTAAATTTTATCATCAAAATGTCAATCAAACCTGTGGTTGTTTTGTGGATGTGTTTGCTTGGTGCTTGTAGAGCACATAAGAATATAGGGTTAGGATTATTTACAGCTCCACTTCTCTTTGAAATGGATCCTCAAAATGTCGCGTCTTATGTTCTTCTGCCAAACATCTATGCAGAAGTGGGCAGGTGGGGTGAGGTTCAAATGGTAAGGAGATTGATGAAAGATAGAGGAATTAAAAAGATATTTGGATGTAGTTGGATTGAAGGCCATAAAATGGTAAATGCTTTTTGTGTAGGATACAAATCACACCCACAGACACAGGAGATCTTTGCAATGTTGGAGAAATTGTCTTGAGAGATGAAGGTCGCTGTGTATTTTCCAGATTCAAAAATATGTACTGAGTAATGTGGAGGAAGAAGAAAAGTATTTATTCCTCTGCCACCATAATGAGAAATTGACAATTCATTTGGATTATTAAACATTCCCTTTGGGGTAACTATTAGAGCCATCAAGAACCTTTGAGCATGTTTTGACTGCCACACTACAACCAAGTTTATCTCCAAGCTTGTTGCAAGACAAACTGTTGTTGAGAGATGCAAATTGATTTATATCATTTGGAGCAAAGAGAATGTTTTTGCAGAGATTATTAGTAAATTTGCAATAGAGGGAATTACAATTTGATTCCATTTGCATTTTGTACTTCTAACAAAGAGAGTCAATGAGTTGTTTGGGAACGAACTTGCTACTTTCTTGGATGACCTCATAATGGTATTCATGAAGAGATTTGATTTACCCACAATGTGAAGGCTCTAAAACAATAAGTTCTTGGACATAGATTCAAAGGTCAGTCTTTCCTAAACCCTAAACCCTAACCTTCAATCTTTCCTAGAGAGTACACGTTGAGGATGGTTGTGCCTTAGATAAGTATTTCTTTCTTCCTTTGACTTTGTTTGAAGTACCATTGGAGTCAAATCAATTTCCTGATCTAACTGAAGCCATTTTGGATGTATATCGATGAGTTTGAGAAGTTCGGTGTTTCTTAGAAAGAGTATGCATGTCAAGGAACCTTATACTTGACACCATGTAATGTCCCTAACTTGTCAGTTAGCTCAAATTCACCAAATTTTAACAATCAACACAAAATATCAATGCAATCTGATAAACATCAATGATTACAAACATGAAACCAAATGTTGATCACAATCTCAAGTTGGTGAATCAAACCCTCATATACTGATATAAACCCTCAAATGCATCAAACACTAGATCTAGCATGTAAATGATCAATTTCAACCAATGTGCTTGTTGATTTGTGCATGAACAACAATGTCAAACCCTAGAGCAACAATAGATCTCAAGTATGTTTGCTGATTTGCGAATGAACAACAGTAGTAAACCTTGTAACAACAATAGATCTCAAATGAACTTGCTGATTAATGAATATAGAACAATGTAAACTTTGGAAAAACAATAGAACATGGATGTACTTTGCCAATTTAAATGAGAACAATGATGTCAAACTCATATTAGATCTGAAAACTCACAAAACCCTCCAAAAAAGATGATACGACAACAAATATGGGCAGCGACAATTATGTACAGTGGTGGTGGCGCTAGGAGGAACGGTGGCGATATATGACAGTAACTAACGATGAATAAAGTCTGATTTTTATAATAACAACAAATAATGGTTATCCTCGATTTGGCACTCAAAACAATGAATAGTAATGGTGAACAATAGAAAAATATGATGATAAATTATATAAATCAGCAATAACAATGATTTGCTTGCAAGTAAAATTCGATCCAATCCTCTACAAGCTAAAATCTTTCATAATTTATTGTAGTGACACTGTAGCAAGTTGAAAATGATTGCAATTTTTTCAGCACAAATGTGAACCTTGGGTGGAATCACTCTTATGGACAAGAGAGATTTTTCGTCCTCAAATCCAACCATGGAAACCAAGAGGGTTTTTTGTCCTCCTAGATCTTCGAACAACCAATGGCTTTCGTCCTTGGGTGCCAAATCAAGACAAAGCTCTCATAATGAAGAAATGCCATATAAAATCATGATTCCCAAAATGAGCCAAATCACCCCACTTTTATAATTTCACCTTCACGCTTTTCAAGAAAAAACACTCATAAAGCAATGCCCCTTCTTATTTTAATTTTGAGTTGCTTTAAAAATAATCACCTTTTTAATAATAAAACATAAATTATTTTTTTATGAATATAACTTAAAGTTACTTCCTGGACAAATTAAGTTAAGTTAAATTTCTCAAACCTAGAGGGTGGCTTGTGATAGGCCTTTATCTCTTTCTTATCTTAAAGAGGCTACCTTTCAAATGGCTTCAAACAAAGTTCCCGTGGTTGATGGTTTCCCTGCTGAATTTCATCAAACTCTATGGGACATTGTTGGTTCCGATCTCCAAAATGTCTACTTGGAAGCTTTGGAAACTAACTCCTTGGGTGACCTGATCAATCAAGGCAATATCAAATTCATTCCCAAATTAGGTGATCCTGAACAAATTTCCAATTGGTACCATTACTTTGCTTAACAAGTCATACAAGATTATTGCTAAAGCTTTAGCTAATATGATTTCTAATCTTCTGCCCTTAATTATTAGAAGTGAGCAAACCAGATTTATTAAAAATAGGTATATTCTTGATAATATTATAGTTGTTTGGGAAGGTACGGAATGGACTCAGCTTTCCTCTCAACAGGCTTCATTTATCAAGATTGATTTCACTAAAGCATATGACAGAATTGAATGGCCTTTCATCTTAGCTATGCTCTAAGCCTTAGGGTTTGGTCCTCACTTCGTTTGGTCTGTGCAAATGCTCTTTCAAAATGTTGGATCATGTATTACTATCAATGATGCCCAGTCTTCCAAATTTGGTTTGTTTAGATCTATTAGGCAAGGTTTCCCCCTAGCCCCTTCCCTTTATGTGTTGGTTGCTGAAGGATTTAGCTATCTTCTTGCTCACATTGCTTCTCAAGGACTAGTAAAAGGTACTTCTTTTCCTTCTACTACTCAACAATTGATTAATGTCCACTTCGTTGATGATTCTTTTCTCACACTTTTGGAGGAAGAGCAATTTGTTTATCATGTTCTAGATTGTCTTGACACTTTTTGTCTTGCTTCGGGATCTTCTATTCAATGGGAGAAAACTCAATGTTATTGTCAATCTCAGATTCCCATTCTCGTTTACCTGGCTGATATGCAATGGAGTTGGATTTTCCTAGGGTGCAATTTAAATTTCTTGGGATCCCTTTCGCTTTTCAGGCTACTTCATCTCATCTCTGGTCTTACGTAGTCCAGTGGGTTGAACGCAATATCCCTTACTGGATCACCAAACCTCTTTCTCTTGTAGGGAAATTTCATATTTGCTCTAAGGTTTTTCTTACTGCACATGTGTATTACTCCTCATGTTTGGGCCCCCTCCAATGTTGTTTATGCCAAACTTGAGAATTTTCTTCATGATTTCATTTGGGCCAACACTGAAGGGCACAAGGGGTTCCACAGGGTTGCTTGGGAAGTTTATTATATGCCTAAAGAAGTTGGTGGTTTGGGTTTAATTGATGTCAAACACCAGGGGTAGGCTCTTAGTGTTAAATGGATCTTGCGTAGTCTGGAAGGGAATGAAGTTTGGAAAATTCTCCTTCGGCATGGTATTTTTCAAGGTATTCCTTTGGGCAGACATGCTTGGAAGGGCCTTAACTTTCAATCTCTCCTTCTCTATCTAGTGACAATTAAGATTAATGGCACTGTTATTTTGCAGAGTATTTGGAAGGCATTGGAATCTCTCAAACCACACCTTATTTGGGTTGACAATGGTTTTAGATATGGAATTTCCTTAAATTCATTCTCTCTCTGGTGGTCTTCTCTCTTTTTTTTATCATGATTCGTTGTTGTCTTTGGATCCTTGGGCTAAATCCCTCCATTTTTTCATAAAGGGGATTAAATTTTTTGGGGATTTGTTTAGCAAGAACTCTTGTTCTTTTCTTTCTTGGGAGATTTTGGCTTTAAAATTCTATCTTCTTCATGTTGATGTTGCTCCTATCTGACAATTAAATTCATGCATTCTTGAAGATTATTTTCAAAAGATAGGACTTACCTTTGGAGTTCCTTAGTGGCATGATTGGAATTGGCCTATTGTTACCACTTTTCACAGATATAAACCCTCTCTTGGATACTCTTTGTTGGTTCCTCGTTCTATTAACAGTGACACACTTAACAAGAACTGGTCTCTTTCCTCTTCAGTTCGATGTGGTCTTGTCAGTTCTCGAGGGTTTGGTCGGCCATTGTTGAGCCTAAAAAATCTCATTTCCTTTGGTGTCTTCTTCACCAAGGTCTCCCTGCTGGTTCCCATCTCAAACATTTTGGGCTTAACCCCATTTGTTTGTGCTACAACTGGCCGAAATCTATCAAGCACATTTTTTGGTTTTTTCCCTGTGCTCAGATGACTTAGAGATGGATTCACACCCTTTTTCAACCATTTTCTCCCAAGTTCTTCACTTGGTTGGGGGATTCGGCCATATTACCTATAGTTTAGAACAAAATTTGGCACATTTTTTAGAACTGAAATTTTGTTCCAATTATGGAAAGATAGAAACAATGCAATTTTTAATAATGTTCTTCTGGACTATGATTTATCTTTTACTAATAAGATGGTAGTGATTTCTACTGTTATGCTTTAGATTCAAAACCAAGCTGAAAAATAGCATTTAGAGGTGGAACATCTCCAACGCCTCCTTGACCATTAAGGTTCAACACCCTGTATTGTCACTCAGGTGCCCCCAGATGTGTCTTCACACTGCCATTCACCATTTTTTGCCTCCTCCTGCTTGTGGTTAGGGAGGTCTCTACCATCGGTAGATTCTTCTGCCTCCACCACGATGGAGATCCCCTCGGTTGAGGCTGCCTTCACATGTGTCTTCTCCTCTTAGCGACTCTGATTGGCTCTGCGTTGCTCAAGGGAAATTCCATCGGCTGGATATGGCCATTTCTCCTTGCAGGAATGATGATGCTACTGACGCTAATGAGGACTCTGGTTGGGATGGGTGGGAGCCTATCTCTGATGAGGCTCGCCCCTTTGGTTCGGGTTGGGGTGACAATCTCGATAATATGCCTCCTCCTCCACTACATACCACCATGTTTACTGTTGTTGCTTGATATTTCGGTTCTAATTTTTGTATTGAAGTTCGCACTATGTGGTTTTTAATGCTAGTGCTTTGAGGTGACTTGGCCTCTCTCAGGGCCTTTTTGGCTAAATTTAATGGACATCTTGCATTTTGGGGTGTGACTTTTTCTACAGGTTTTTTTGTATGATTAGCATTATACATCCTTGTTATTATTATAAAAGTAATCTTTTCAGTAATTTTTTTAAAAATTATTTCCCTTACACCACAACTTTTTAGCCTATGGGAAATTGAGAATAGGCTAAGGGTCTTCTAACTCGATTAGATTTAAGAAGGGGAAACAATATGAAAGCTTCAAAAATTTAGTCTTTCCTAGAGAGTGCACATGTTAAGGATGGTTTTGCCTTAAATTAGTATTTCTTTCTTTCTTTGACTTTGTTTGAAGTACCATGGGAATCAAATTAGTTTCATGATCTAATTGAATCTTTTTTGGATGTATATTGATGAGTTTGAGGAGTTCATCATTTCTTAAAAAGAGTATGTGTGTCAAGGAACCTTATACTTGACACCATGTATTATTTTTTGTGATTTCTCTATCCAAAAATTTGGTCATATCTCATTCTCATAAGGATTGAATAGAAAAATAGATTTACATACTCTTGACTTGGATGCATGTTAGAGCCTTGTTCTCTCTGAATCTCTTTCCTTGGCTTCATTAGCAATTATTTATTTTTATAGAGTTTTTATTTTATAGGATTTGTACACACTTTTTTTTTTCGCCTTACTAACACTTTTCTTGTCTCGAGCTTTGTTGACATATTAATATCCAAGTGTAGGCTTTCACATACATCAGAATCAGGGTGGGTAGGCTTCTAGTACTTTGTGAGATATGTCATAGGTCTTCCTTCATTCTACTACCTTCATGTCACCAACACATCAACAAATTTTTCCTCAGTCTCCTTATCCTTCTTCTAATCTTTCTATATTGCTTACACATAGTCAATGTCATTGTTAGCAAAGGTCCCTAGAACATGATATCAGTAAATGAAACAAGTTGTAGTCTACGATAAATCCATGTTCTTTTAATTAGACAATGTGAAAAAGATATAACATAGCTTAAACTATAGTGCGCAATAACTACATAACTGAAGCAATCTAAGGAAGATAGATATTTAATAGGCGGGAATCTAAATAATAAATTGGAATTCATATTATTGATTCATAACTTAGACATGAAGTTAAAATAGAAACTTATGAATTCAAAATCAATTCAAGTCAAGATCATCCTTCTGCATAGTTTTCTTACATGGTTTTATACAATGAGAGGTGACTGTTGAGTTACCAATCCCTTCTTCTCCATTTCCTTGACAAAAGAGGCTCTTTGCATACTCTATCTATGTTAAAAGAGCATTACATATTTTATAAAAAAAATCTATACTTAGGCACAAACATTGGGATTGTGTAATATATAAAATATATTTAGGTTGGCTTTTAAACCCCTCTACACTCCCAACACTTTCTCAAACTTAAATAGTTGTCTCATCCCAAGACAAAATTTGTTTCAAAGGTCAAGGAAGTTCTTTTCTCGATTTCCCTAGGTCTTTTCACATGTCAATTGCATTGCATAAGGAACTAATATCCTTACAATCGACACAAAGGAATTTTTTTTTTGCCTATTTTCATCCTCTCTGTTGTACTTAACTACCCTTTTAAGTATTGAATTAAACAGACTTTCAATAGTCTACCCTTTTGGGATTTCAATCTACAAAAATTACCTCATAGACCATCCTTGTGGTTTTTCAATTTATGTGGGCTTGGTTACAAACATCTAACAAAAATTATGTAATGATACTTCAAAAATTATTAGGTCTATTGCAAAATTTTCTTATTCTTTTTCCTATTTTTATTTCTCACATGTGGCTGGTTGAATTGTGAGAGTGCAAGATGGAGGTGGTAAAACTTGTGATTCCTTGATTTTGTAGAGCATAATATGCAGTACGACGTACGTTAAAGTATTCTAAATTATCATTGTAGTGTGTATGAAGACTTCTAGGTTTGTTTTGTACATGTTCTGTTGTGCAAGGGCTTCATTCACTTAGCTAAAATATATCTACAATTGTAATAATCCTTGCATGAATTTAAACAAAGCATCATATTTAGCATTGTTTGCAACTTGATCATGGAGATGAATGGAATTTTGTATATCTTGGATGAGTACTTCTAGTCAATCCCTCATCCATTGTGTTTTACTTCCTACAAATTCATTACATGACATATTGCACTCCCATTCTCATAGTTTCTCATTGTTGAACCGATCTTCTCATTCTTGTTTCAAATTAGTGAAATGATAATAAGAAAACAAGAAAATCCAATATGATAGGGTTTAAGGTACCTTTCGATGAGATGATGATGAATACGGGCACAAAAGAGAGACGTTCCTCGCAGCGAGCTTGACTACCTATACAACAAAGAGGAACTTAACAAAAAAATGATTAGTAGATGGGATGGTGGGTTGCCCAAGAATGCTAGTCACGAGAAGTGAAAAATTCCTAGGATAGATGTCAACCCACTTTTGATAAAACAAAGTAATGATATATAATGCAGCAGAATATGAGATAAAATAGAATGATGAAATACAATAGATATAGTAAAATGCAGATCTGATCTAAGTAAATGTAAACCAAATCAAACCTAGGTAGGTCAACAACAACCCGAGACTGCAGAGCACATTCGATGGTTATTGGGAAAATGTGGAAAGAAAATTACAGAAAAGTAGACCTGAAAGAATTTTTATGTGAGCATTGTGAGAAGATGTTGTCATTGATGATGGATTAAGTGCAGAAAAGTAAATGATCATGCATATATTCTGAAAGCATATGATGAGTCATTACACCAACATACCCATTCAGATAACAAAAGAAACATCATACAGATAGTAGATCTGATCCATAACATAAAGAAAAAGGCACTAGGGTTTACACCCATGAACAATATATTTAGAACAGAACCATATATTCATGTTGATCATAGTTCAGTAACCACATTACATCCAAAAGGGTCATATCAGACCAATATATCATGACTCATGCATCAGAAGTTCTAGCTATTCTTCCCTATTACAAAAATTTAGTAGACCCATTCCCCTAGATATGCTAACATTCCTATAGTCCTCTAATGAGAACCCCAACCCCTAGAATCTTCTACTCATTTCTTGTAGAGCTTCACCTACTCTGTTATGGTTTATCACACCATGGCCCTCTTCTCCTCTGGCTCTCTCGATGATGCTCTCTCCAGAATGGTCCTCTCTCCTCTTATCCTTTTCTTCCCGAGAATCTCTATAAATAGGTTTAACACCCACCACCATGCCTTCCTAAAGTAGCAAATTGGTTGCCAAGTGTCAAGGTGGTCCTCCAATGGAGCATGCTTCTTCTGATCTGAGCTCCCCACTCTCTGCAATGATGTCTTCGGGAATGTTCCATGCATGGAATATTCTTTCCTTGACCACCAAGTCGCCAGGTTGTCACCTTATCCATTCAGCACATGCCTAGTCGGGTCACGTTTTTCCTCAAGTGCCTCTTGGAAAGCTGAATATGACTAAGTCCTGAAATCCTTTGCTCTTCCTTGCACATGTGCCATGGTTTCTATTAAACCCTTCTAAAACCCTGTCCTATGTGCTTTTCCCCGTGCACCCATCTTCTTCACTGGTCCCGCGTGCACACGCACCCTTTGGGACTTAGTCAATACTCTGAGGCCCAACATCACCCCACACTAAGCTTGTTCTCCATCCTTCAGAAACATCCTCTCCAAAGAATAAAGAATGGTGGGACTAAAGAATGAAGAATGAAGAATGAGAAATGGAAGAAATAAAGAATGGAGGAATGAAGAAGAATTTGTTTATTGCTGAAGAATGAGTGGGAAATCCTTCCTTATATCTACCTCAATCTTCTCCAGGCATCCACCTCACCCCTGCCTATTGACAGAGGTCACCTACTAAGGTGCTCACCTCTTCAAAGCCTAGTTCATCACCCTTAGCATTCAATGTATCAACAATGTTTTCCAACTGCTTGCTGAGGTCATCCAGCGCATCCATTCTGTGAGTGATATGAGGATATAATTCCTTTAGTTGGTTTTAGATCGAGCCTCTCAGGGTCTCGATGGCTTCTAAATTCTTCTCTACCTTGGCCAGGATCTTATCCCACTCTTCCCTATTTCCTTTATTCTTCTCCTAAAACTCCTTGAGGTCTGCCTCATGGGTGGCAACTAAAATGTTTGCCACTCTATCTCTGTCCGCGCAATTTTCATAAACATCTTCAGCTATCTGTGTGGTGGCCTTTACATTGGCAAGGAGCTTAGTGTACCGAGTGACTATCTCCACAACCTTCATCTTTTCCTCTTTCTCCTGGCACGCTAACACTTCTTCTGTTGATTCCAAAGTGAGAGGTTGCCTCTCCATGGTGAGGATGTGAGTTAGGTCTTCCAAGCATTGCAAGGTTGACTCATACTTCTTCTCAGGTGGTGCTAGGTCTGGATGCTTTAAGACAATAACATCTGTAATCATTTCTACCTTTTTATATACCTCATGCACCCTAGCCTTTTCCTCCTTCAGCTCACACCTTAACTGTTGGCTGATTAGTTCCTCTTGCTTCAGATCCTTTCTCTTTTCAATGAGCTCCTCCTTTTTCTTCTCCAATTCCCCTTCTAGGAATCTCACCCGACCATTCCTTCCAAAAAGTCTTGCCTCAACTTCAACTGAAACCTTGTTGAGTGCATTACAGACTTTCTCATCAGACAACTATTGAGCATTCACCAGTGGGTTTATACCTTTGGTCTCCAGCACCTTCATTAGCGCCCCTTACTTAACTTCAAACTCAGGTTCATCGACATGGGACTCAAATGTCCAAGATAACATTTTCCTGATTCGTGGGTATGCACCTTCTTCTTCAAATGAAGAAATTTCCAGGAGTTAGTTTGTAGGCACATGGTGCTTTGGAAGCATGTGCGCGTAGCACTTTGTTTGGATCATGGATATAACCCATTCCCTGCCCTTGTGATACTACCACATTCTTCCCTCCTGTGTGTGCAACCTTTGGAAAGCTCACCGCTAAGCTGGGATCTCCACCCATGCTTCCATACTCCTTCCCTACGATCTCTTCTTCTATCTCCTTGAGTATCTCATCCACGCTCTGCTCCACTTCTTGCTCCACTAACTTCTCTATTATGCCCACTACTTCTCTTTCTACGGCCTCTTCTATCTACTCCTTGGTGAGGCTGGGGGTCCTCTGATCCTTAGTATTTACTTCTTCACTCTCCCCTTTTCCTTGAGCACCTTCTTCTTCTCCACCCTTCCCCTCACTTATTTCTTCCTCTGAGTCATGTACATCATACATGGGATGATTCTGAACTTCTTCATCCTCATCATCATCTCTCTCACCCCTGTAGGCCTCCAAGCTCTCTTGTCTCCTCTGAGTCTACCTTCCCCACTACCTTCTATTTCTTCCTAGCTGGGGATTCTTCCTCTTCCTCAGTAGGTGATTCCTTTCTAGGTGACTCTTCTTGTTCTGGCACCTCTTCCTCAGGTGTCTTTTCCTTCTCCTTGATGGGAGACTTCTTCCTGCATGCGTGTATGTGCTTGGCTTGGCACCTGACTCTGGTGCACCCACAGATTGTGTTGTCTACACACTTGGTGCTTTCTTCTCCAGTGCCTCTTTCTCCAGGGTCTCTTCCCTTTCTCTCTTCTTTGGTGTGGCCTTCTTCCTACCAGTGGGATCCTCTAGGGATGGAGACATCATTCTCCAAGTAAGCACCCTTTTCATACTTGGGCCTAATGCGCAAGTATATTCTTGTTGTGGCCCTTCCAGCAATTGGTAGCGTCAAGGGTTTTGTCATGCGCACTTCATGGGAGACATACTTCTCCACATAAGTGTGCTTCTTTGGATATACCAGCTTCCTTCAAAAATCATGGTGGTCCTGGTCCACCTCGCTAAGGTCGAACCTTAGTCTTTTAGCTTCCTTGAAGTGATTTACCCCTACTTGGAAATACTGCGTGGTGAAGGAGAAGGGTAATTTACACCATGGGCTCTTGGTCCCATCTGACAGAGTGAACCTACCAATGCAAAAATGCTGATAGATAGTGAACTCAACTTCTCCATTTACTAGTGTTGGAAATTAGCTCTGGTATCCTCCACTCAGCCCTGAATGTGTCACGCATTCGCTTGTACCATTTCTCTAGGTGTGCTTTGTGGGTGGCCGTCATGGTATCACATGTGTATTTCTCAAACCTCTTCATGGGGGAGGGATCTTCATCTGGATACTCCCATATGAACTTCTCTGGCCCATCAGGCACTCCAATTTCTGAGAAGATGATGGTGAGAAGAACATTTCCAAACATTATCTTCTCTCCTTCTTGTGTGCATGGTGCTGATGATCTCTTCTGCAATGTAGGCAGACAAGTTATAGATGGTCCCTTCTAAAATTTTCTGGCATACATTCAACCATGCCTTGTTTATTTGTGTCCACCTCTCTTGACCATTCAGCTTGGTTACTAGGCACGTGGCCATTCTCATCACAGGGTCGGGGATATCTGAGATATCAAAGTAACGTGAACCCTTTTTATAATCATACTCCTCCATGGTCTTCTTAATAGCCTCTTTATCCTCCAGGTCATCATCCAATGAATCCCCTTCATAGATAAGGCTGGTAAACTTGGAGATGAGCTGGGGAGTTATGCAAATTCTGCATCCCACAAAGTAGAAGTGGTCCTCATGTGCATGTGACATCAACCATTGGTATAACCACTGGGCTTTCCAAAATAGGGCAACTCGAATAGTTGCAGCAGCCCAGCCTTCTCCAATTTTACTTTCACTTCATCATTGTAAATTGGCATCCCTTCTAGTGTCCTCTTATCCATTGGATGAACCAGTTCTAGCACCATTTCCTTCTCTGTGGTACTTGTGTGATGATTATAGTCACTCACGGCCATCTTCCTCACATGGGATACCCATTCTTTCCCAAGTAACACCCCATCTGGGTACTGCATCTCCACATACCATTCTTCATTGAAACTGGTGGTGGCAGTCTGTTTTCCTTTTCCCTTTCCCTTCTTAGGTGAAATGGTCACCTTCTTTGGTGCCATCTTCTTGTCAGGTTAAAAGAATAAACTCCTTGCTCTCCTTCCTCACTCTACTCAAATCTATGGCTCAACTCCATGAAAGAATCCTTCTATTCATGTGCCCTAGCTGTAAAACCCTAACCTGGAAAACTCTTCCACAAGATGACGTATTCCACTGAAACCTTCTTCCCTACGCCCGTGTACTCCTTCCACTCTGGTTCACAGATCACCCTAGTCACGCACTTCATATTTTCACTCTTCTTTCTTCACACAAATATTTCTTCGTGGATGCCCTAGTTCACAAGAGCTCTTCAATCTCGTAATAGCAAGGTAAATAATGATGTGCCTGACCCTTTACTTATAGATTTTTTCCTATCTCCCACAATAAATGTTATGCCACCTACCAATGTACTCAGCATTAAATGTGGATTTTTCCACTAAATTGATCTTAAGCACCTTTACCCACACATCACGTCCTATGTGAAAAACCCTCTACAACCTTCTGGTGCACACAAAAAAAATCCTTACTGACCGAAGACTCTTACGCGTGTGTCTGCAGCGCTGAAGGCACTTCTTCTGTCGACCTGATTTTTTCCCTCACCTACCTCATGTTGTTCTTTCACTTCTTATCCTTTGTATGTGGTCTTTGTTAAAGCCTTCTTGACACCAAAATTTTTTTTCCACCATTTCCCCATGTGCTCTTCTACCTTACACACTTTTGATCTTTCAATCTGGGCCATCACAACTACTACCAGCTTCTTTCTCTCTTCATTCTACTCCACCCCACACTAAAATAGATGTGGTCCTCTGTGCATACACAACCTTAGAAAGTAATGTGGTTACCGGTGCACAAGGTGTAAAACAACAACACAACAGAAAGGAACAAGCAACAAGAAAGGGAAACACAAGAAAAAGAAAATGCATTAAGGGAAATCCTAGGCTAAATGGAAATACTACCTTATTTACAAACACAAGGAAGACTTATTTATAGTAGGGCTTCAGCCTACTCCCATTGAAATGACCTGGTAGTCTCATCCCATCCAGTGCTTGTAACTGGAAAGCACCTGAATCAAGGATGTACGAGATGATGTATGGTCCCAACCAATGGAATTTCAACTTCCCAGGATGGCACAAAAATTTAGAGTCATATAACAAAACCATCTGCCCAACCTCAAATTGTTTGTTTTTAATATGATGATCATGCCATGCTTTTTGTCTTGCCTTCTCTATCTTTTGACTCCATCTAGCAAGTGATCACCTTTCATCTAGCTGCATTAACTTATCAATTCTTTCTTTGAGTGCTTGTTCATCAGCCAATCCTCCTGCATGCACTATACGCAGTGATGGTAGCATAAATTCAACCTACAAAATAGCCTCCACGCCAAACACCAATTGAAATGGTGTGGCCTTGTTCAATCTCTTGTAATTCTGTATGCCCATAGAATGGCTGATACCTTGTCATCCCAATCTTGTCTTCCAAATCACAAATCTTAGTTAATGTGTGACTTAGTATCTTGTTAAATGCTTCAGCAGTCCCATTCACTTGTGGGTGATAAGGGGTGGTCTTGTGATGGGCCACCATAAACTCAACCAACAAAATCCTGACCATTTCATTCAGAAAATGTGTACCCCTATCACTTGTTAAAGGACATCCATACCTCTGATTATGTTTTCCCATAAGAATCTCGTTGTTGTCACTGCTATGTAATCCTTTGTAGGTGTTGATACCTTGTCCCATCTTGTACCAAGTCACAAATCTTAGTTAATGTGTGAAGTAGTATCTTGTTAAATGCTTAGTCCCATTCACTTGTGGGTGATAAGGGGTGGTATTTTGATGGGCTACCATAAACTCTGCCAACAAAATCCTGTTGGTTTCATTCAGAAAATGTGTACCCCTATCACTTGTTAAACTCAAAGGACATCCATACCTGCTGATTATGTTTTCCCATAAGAATCTAGCTATTGTCACTGTTGTGTACAATCCTTTATAGGACTTGCCTCTACCCATCTTGTCAAGTAATCAGTGAAAGTGATGATGTAACATGAGCCAGTCCTTTGCGTGACAGGTGAAATTGGTCCTACAAAGTCAATTGCCCATTTTTCAAATGGTTCAGTGTTGGCTATCAGTCGCAAGGGAATTTCATCCCTCCTTCCAGGTTTTCCAAGGCACTGGAAATGGTCACAGGCCTTGCAAAACTCAATACAATCCTGGTAGATACTCTCCCACCAAATCCCTGCAAGTAGAATCTTCCACGTGGTTGCATTTCCTACATAGTGTCCTCCTGCAATCCCACCATGCACTTCCTCCATGATTGCAATGTGCTCATGTTCTAATACGCATCGGGCGCAGAACCTCATCATGGCCTAACTTGTACAAATCTCCACTAATCAACATGTAAGGTGTGACACGTATAGCCAACCTATTTCTCTCCAAAGCCTTCATTCCTTTGGTGCCACACCCATTTTAAGAAACACTTGCAATATCCTCTAAGTCAGAGGGTATGCACCGCAACCTAAATAGTTGTGCATCTGGCATGGTATCCTCAATGCTCTGTGCATCCTCCCCTGAGTCAATTCTTGATAGATGATCAGGTCCTGAATTACTCTTTCCTGGTTTTACCACAACTGAAAACTCAAATTCTTGAAATAATAGGACCCAACGACATATGTGCCCTTGTAGAATGGGCTTGTTTACCAAGTACTTCAGTGCCATGTGGTCCATGTAGAATATGAATGGTGTTTCCAGTAGATACTACCTAAACTTATGCAGCATGTAGATCATTGATAGTGCCTCGTGCTCAGTAGTTGTGTAATTTTGTTCTGCTGGTGTCAACTTCCTACTGGAAAAACACAAGGGGTGATCAACAATCCCCTCACCAGGTTGTGCTAGTACTACTCCAATGGTTGTTCCTGAGGCATCAACATGCACATGGAAGGGCTTATCCCAAGAAGGAAAGCGTAATATGGGTGCAGTGACAAGCCTATCCTTCAATGTGTCAAATGCCCTTCTGTTGTGCCTCTCCCCAGTGAAAGGCACTCTTGTGTTTAAGAAATTCCTCCAAGGGTGTGGTGATCTTGGCATATCCCTTAATAAATTTCCTGTAGTACCCCATATGCCCAAGGAATCCATGCACAATGCTCTGACTGGTAGGCTCCCCCAATCCCACAATAACTACAACTTTGGCAGGATCCACCAGCAAGCCTTCCTTACATATAATATGCCCCAACAAGGTTCCAAATGGAGTAGCAAAGACACATTTCTTAATGTTGAGGGATATCCTCAACTGCCGACATCTCTCAAACATCAGCCTCAAATTGTCACAATGGTCTTTTACTAGCCCATACATAGTCCAGTCATCCAGGTAGACCTGAAGAAATTTATGGATGAAGTCCTGGAAGGCTTGTACCATGATGTGTGAGAACACAACAGGCACATTCTTCAGCCCAAAAGGCATGACCGTGTAGGAAAAACTTCCCCATTCAGTGGTGAAAGTTGTCTTCTCCTGGTCTTCCTTTGCAATTCTAACTTGGTGGTACCCTGAGAACCCATCTGTAAAAGAATAGACCTCATGCCTGGCTACTCCTTCCAAAATTTCTTCAGTGAAGGGGGTTAGAAAAGGGTCAATGACACACACTACATTCAAGTCCCTGTAATCAACACAGATCCTTATCCTTCCATCCTTCTTAATGCTTATGACCATTTGACTCACCCATTCTAATTTCTCAAAAGCCTCAATGATGTCTAATGCTATCATCTTGTCTATCTCCTCCTTGACCCGTACGTGTAAGTTTGGATTCATCTGATATGGTCTCTTCTGAATCAGGCATGCACCTTCCTTCAACTTGATCCTCATTTCCCCCAAGGAGTGGTGAACACCTTTGAGCTCATGGTACCCATGTGGGAACAAATCCTGAAACTCGCACAAAAGGTCAATGATCTTAGAAACTTCTTTCTCTGACCAATAATCCCCAATGATAGCTTCCTTAGGTTCAACCTTTGAACCAATGTTAACCTTCTTTGTCTTAGAGGGCTCATGGTAGGGCATGTGCTCACTCATCACACTGTCCCTAACTTCATGTGTACCTTCAGAATGGTTAACATCCAGACTCTCCATTTCTTCACCATCTATCACATAGACCATTTTTCCTTTTTCCTTTTCCATGCACGTGTGCTCAAGTTGTGTCTCTTCTGATTCTTCCTCATCAAAATGCATCTCCAAACTAGGTTCACCTAATAGCTCAAGTATCCTATCTTCTTCCATAGCACTATCTCCCATTGTAAGGCACTTGACCACTTGCAAATGCCTTATCCACTGATGGCTTTGTACTCTGATACTTGAAATCTTGAATGAGATCAACCACCAACTCCTGCCAATTCCCTGTCTGATGGCACATCTCTGAGTGAATGTACCATGCATGTGCACAACCTTGTAAGGTGGAATACAACTTATGCACCCATAGAAAAGGTGGTAAAGCTTCTGTGCCTTCCATCTAGGCCTTCTCACATGCTTGGATATGACATGAGGTGGGTTCTTTGTAATGGTAGTCTTGTATGACAGTGGACGTATTGCTTCTGGAAAACCTAACAGAGAATGTGGTTCTCACCTCATGCCATTCTAGAAGGCTTTCATGATGTGTCACCCACCAAATGTGTTTGGTCCCGAGTAGGTTATAGCTGAGCATACCTCTTCTTTCATTATCATTTTTCCACTGAGCCTCCATTTCTTGTAAGAAATCATCAGGGTTAGCTCCTCCAGAGTAACTTGGTATCTTCTTCCCTCCTAGGTGCTTGACTGAGCACACTTTTGTTACCCTTGTCACTGATCCTCTCAACTATCACCCAATTAATTCATAAGTCCCATGCACCCAATTGTCACATGCTATGCTGGTTGTATCACTCATAGACTGAGCATCTTCAAACTGGATAACTCCTTCTGTAGGATGAATTACCTCAGGGTCTCTAATAGAGCACACATAGATTCTGTCAAGGACTTCTTCTCCCAAGGGCTCAGTATAGGGTGTTGATTTCCCATCTGTCAAGGGGATGATGACCCATTCCTCCTTGTTCTCAAAACTGATATACCCCTTGTTAAACCATAGGTCAACATTGTTTTTGTAACACCAGGGGCACCCAAGAAATGCTAGAAAGTTATCCGCCTCGGCTAGTGCCAAGACTTTGAAGTCTCCAGTGAACTTGGCCCCTTGAATAGTGATAACCGCATCCTTCAAGACACCAATGGGCATTTCCTTCATCTTGTTTTCCATATACAACACATTTGAAGATGGTTGTAATGTGGGCCTTCCCATTTGATGCCATGCATCCAAGGTGAGAACATTGACTTCTGCACCTGTATCGATCAGAATATTGCTCAGAAGCCATCCATCTACAACAACATTTAAAGTGATCTCTTTGTCATAATCAAGGTTGTGGGGAGGAAGGTTAGCATGCAGAACCCGCCTCTCGTGCTCTCTTCCAGTGCATGGTACCTTCTCCCATAACCATTCTCCTAGCAAGGGAATGATATTCTCTTGCCTTAACATCTTGCATACTTCCCTAACCTCATCCAGATCCTTTTTTGGAGCCTCAACATTCTTCCTTTTCTCTGACTACCTTGATTTCTCCTTCAGACACTGGATCTCTCCTTGTAGACTCTGAATCACATCCATAGTCTCTTGATACACCTCTTTTTGATGAGTAGGGTCTAGATACTTCCCATGTACCACTTCTTCTCTTGTAACTAGTGTTCTTTGTCTTGGTATCTCCCTGGTGTAGGAAGCCTCTACTCACGTTGTCACCAGTACAGGTTCTAGTCCTGACTCATGCACCACTCTTGGCATCCATTGTGAGTCAGCCTTCTTTATGCTTACCATCCCAATGCCCTTGTCTTTCTGGTGTTGCTGGCTCATGTGCTCAAATAGTTCAGGGAACTCTTCATACTTATGTTTCTTTCCACACCATGAGCATTGCAACAGATCAGGACACTCATGCTTATAATGCTCTGTAGACCCACAGTTATAACAGGTTCCTCATGGGAACTCACCTCTTCCTCCATGGTTGCTATGACCATGAAATCCTCCACGGAAACCTCTTCCACGTGCTCCTCCATCTGTGTGCCCTTCATAGTGGTGATCATCATCCTTGGAACTACTTGCAAGGTTGGTCTGGCACACACCAAGATCAATGGCATCATGTATCTGGTCAATTAGCCTACAATATTTGGTGTCATGGGTCGTAGAGGTACAAATCTTGCAATAGCAAGACACATTCTTATGGATCACATGCTGCAGTAGTGGGCATCTACTTGCATCATGATCCCCATGGAAAATATCACAATCTACTGTCATGGCATGTACCAATTTCTGAGGGAAACTATCCTTGGCATGCCCCTCTATCTCACAATCTAGACACCACATACCACTACGAGTCTCATGCGTTGAGTTCACAGATAGCTTCTCCAACTACTTGGCCATTGCAATAATTTGAGCCTCAAGGAAAGGGCTAACACTGGTATCTACGCTTCCAATAGCCTCAGCATGCAGGCAGCCTCCAAGGCCTTGCATGGGTCCATGAATGTCTTGTGTGAAAGTGCTCTTCTGAATGGTGTTATCAATCCTCCAACAAACCATTGAGCATGCTGAGAAGGATGAATATCATAAGATAGTTTTGACAAGAGAGTTTTGAAATGTGCATCATATTCCCACACACTCTCTACCATTCCTTGTTGGATCTCTTTCAAAGTGCTAATGCTCTTCTACTCAAATTCAGGGATATGGAATTCAGCCAAGAAGGCATTCCACAATGCGGTGTAATCTACCACCATTTGATGGGGGTCATACTTCTGGTACCAACTATGTGTGTGCCCCTGCAATGTTGTTGCAAACTGACTTACCTTTCACTCTGGGGTAGTGATCCCCTTTGTGCACCATAGCAATTCACACTTGTGTACATGCTCTGTAGCATCCTCAACACCCTTGTAATCTGGTAGATGTAAAGACATCTCAAAAAATACTTGTGGAGGTGGCTGAGGCCCTTGTCACCTGATTTAGAACCTTGATTCCCTCTGGTGTTCCCTCCACCACCAGATCCACTGGATCCACCAGGTCCTATGCCTCCTGATCCACCAGATCCACCTCTAGATCTACCAGATCCACCAGGTCCTCCTCCTGTAGCTGGTAATGGGCCTGAAGTGGTCACACCTAGTGTTCCCAATGTCCCACTGAACTGTGCACTGATGGTTTGTGATACTACCTGCTACCAGATGTGTATCCCGTGCCACTCCCAGATGTGATACCCAAACTCTATGTACTTGCACTTTTCCCAAAAATCCCTCCAAACACAAGGAATTGTTTGTGTGGCCATAGATGTCCCAAATGAGAAGTTATACCTCCTAGGTGTAGATCGGTCACTTCCACTGATACCAACTGGGTTAGCAATACTTGTTTCTTGATTTGGAAAACTAAGCGCCAGGGGTTGGTCACCAGGTGGGTTTAGATGCACGCCGATGGCTCTCCTTTCTCCATGTGATGAACTCTCATCAGAAGCTGAAGGGGTTTCTCTCTCACACTTGCCAAGATGGGGTAGCACAGACTACTCAGGTTCCATGTCCTCTGCGTGAACCTCAATTCCTTCCCACAATGTCTGCCTCCATAGATCCATCACTCCCACAACCTCACATTGTCTAGCCAACTCCCTTTCACGTGCTTCACTATACTTGAGTCACCTCTCTTCCCTCTCCTTTTCCACCACAATGTCTTCCATCTTCCTCCACCCTAGCTTCCTCACCCAACACTCAGAGAAGCTTAGCCAGCCATGGGGAATGCCTCCAAACTTAGCGTAATGATCAAGATCTTCATAGCCAATGGGATAGCTCATAGAAATGATCCTCTAGGTTCCCTTAGGAACTCAAACTCAATATCATCTGGATAGGAATACATAGAAATGGCGTATTCCAGGGTATAACTAGTTAGCACTCTTTTCCACTAGTGATCAACAACACGTGTCCAAGTCAAATTAGCATCCTGCAGCCTCTGGTAATCATCTTGGGTCCATATGCATGATCTATAGTACCAGCTTGATCTGGATGCATATGCTGAAATCCATTCATACAATTCTACTGGAAAACAACAAAAGAAGGTCTCATACAACTCATGATATAGGTGTTCTTCTACCCATCTGTGTGCATCAAACTCAGGTCCAGTACTAAATATTTGAGAAAACTCATCCTCCGTGCTCTTAAACCATGCTTCGACACTTTCCAAGGTCAAGTGCTCTGTCATCACATGTCAAAGGAACCAAGATGTAGTCATCTCTCACAACAACTTTGAAAAGAGGTCCCGGCAATGGAACCAAGATGTAGTCATTTTTATGCCCATAGAATAACCTTCTAACCCCATGCGTCAGCCTATCACCCAGTGGGTGCTAGGTGCTCACCCGAGGCGTGCATGGGTGCCGAGCCCCTCCTTTATGTGAGCATTATGAGAAGATGTTTTCATCGATGATAGATTAAGTGAAAAAAAGTAAATGACCATGCATATATTCTTAAATCATAGGATGAGTCATTACACCAACATACCCATTCAGATAACAAAAGAAACATCATACAGATAGTAGATCTGATCCATAACATTAAGAAAAAGGCACTAGGGTTTACACCCATGAACAATATATTTAGAACAGAACCATATATTCATGTTGATCATAGTTCAGTAACCACATTACATCCAAAAGGGTCATATCAGACCAATATATCATGACTCATGCATCAGAAGTTCTAGCTATTCTTCCCTATTACAAAAATTTAGTAGACCCATTCCCCTAGATATGCTAACATTCCTATAGTCCTCTAATGAGAACCCCAACCCCTAGAATCTTCTACTATTTCTGCAGAGCTTCACCTACTCTGTTATGGTTTATCACACCATGGCCCTCTTCTTCTCTGGCTCTCTCGATGATGCTCTCTCCAGAATGGTCCTCTCTCCTCCTTTTCTTCTACCTGAGCATCTCTATAAATAGGTTTAACACCCACCACCATGCCTTCCTGAAGTAGCAGATTGGTTGCCAAGTGTCAAGGTGGTCCTCCAATGGAGCATGCTTCTTCTGATCTGAGCTCCCCACTTTCTGTAATGATGTCTTTGGGAATGTTCCATGCATGGAATATTCTTTCCTTGACCACCAAGTCACCAGGCTGTCACCTTATCCACTCAGCATGCCTAGTCGGGTCATGTTTTTCCTCAAGTGCCTCTTGGAAAGCTGAATATGACTAAGTCCTGAAATCCTTTTCTCTTAAATTAATAAAATATAAGAACTTCTTGATAGGGTCGATAAAGACTAGTCCCGATCGACGGAAACTGGATCCAGTGAAGTTGGGATCTAAAGATACAAGTGTGCAAAATGGAAAGATTGAAGGATGTGAAAGGAAGTGAGATCATGGAGCAAATGACTGGAAGAATGAATGATAGTAATATAAACAAATGATAGCTCAGTCAATGATGACTGGATAGTGTGGATGATGACTAGGAGTGATCTAGGGTTTGATTTATAAAGATGGGTGAAAATGACAATCTACAAAGGGAAATGAAGATAAGAAAATGCAAAGGCATGGCTCTAAGATGAATGATAGACCTGTAAAAAAGATGATAAGGAAGAGGTGATGGAATTGCAATGGTGGATCTAAGAATGCAAGAGAGAGAGAGAGAGGAATTCAAATCTCCAAGGGTAAAGTACAAGATCTCCAAAATAGCTTCAAGATGGTGATAATAACTACAAAGAAGAGCAAGAAATGAAGGCAAGATCACAAGAAAGTTTGAAGTCTCCAAAGTTACATCTTGGAAGAAGAAGGGGTATGAGCATATTTATAGGGTCAACAATGACTCCAATGGGTTGTTGATGACTATGACAGTTTGTCCATTTGGGTGGTGGGATGATTCCCAACTAGAGGAAAAATGGGCCTAAAGAGGGCATATTGTGGTTTCAGGTGATAACGATGAGATAAAGTTTTCTAGGGAGATAAAAGGGTAGGTGAGAGGTGGAAAATATTAAATAAAGGAAAATTTGAGATAAAATTATTAAATGAAGGCCTAGGGAGGGAAAAAGGAAAATTTAGGGATGATAGATGAATTAAATGGGGATTTAGGATTAATTAAGGATGATAAATTAAGGACATGATTAGGATAGGATTAAGGATGGGAAAAATAATGATTAAAGGGATAAATTGAATTTAGGAGGGAAAGGGGAATTTAAATGAGAAGAGAGGTATGTATGTAGGAAATGACAATTAGGGGAGCAAATGAGGGATGAGGGGCAAGGGATACCAAAAATTTGTTTCTATAGTCATTGAAAATGTCTTGAGCCTACAAGGATGCTTGTAATCCCTTTTCTAATGCTTGGTCATTTGTCTCCAACAACATTTTTGATTGCATTGTGTTGATAATGTTTGTACTGGTCTTTCTCTCTATCATGACAACTTGTTGTGCATTCCAATCTAGGACCTTGAATGTAACATGTTTGGCATGTGCTTTGGATTGTTGGATCATCTTGGTGTATTCTTACAAAATCAGGACAACTTCTTGTACCTCTTTCTTTGATTTAACCACTTACACTTTGACCTTCACAATCTCCTATTCCTACCAATTATCCACAAGTTTACTAACTAGAGTGGGAATTTTTATTTTTCTCTCATTACTTGTTTTCCTATTGTATCAGTGGCAAGTTGTGGACAATTATCCTCAATTTAGACTTCATATTACACAATGTTTTCTCAACGGTTACTGTACGCACCCAAATTTGCATGGTGCTATATTGATTGGAACAGTGAAAATCCCCAATGATGATAATTTCATTTTTAGATCAAAATGATGTATCCAAGTCCAATTTTCTATCTTACAACATGTTCTTGTAGCATAGTTTACCTTTCTTATCTATTTCCTATCTTTTCCTGCTTTTCTAGTTGTTTTTAAGAATTTTCCTTAGTATTCTAGCCTTAAGTTACGGAACTATGCCGACAGTTGCACAACCACCAGTCTTCTTTGAGTGGTGGTTATGTAACTATCACAGTGGTTGCATAACCTCTAGTCTAAGTAGAATAGTGGTTCTGTGTGCTTCTACTTGAGAATTTGTCAACATGTTCTGATCGCGTGTTGCTTCTTCCCAAGTTGATATCTTGCACGTTTATTTACCAAATTAATTGGCTTTGAGCTTGTTAGATGTATATAGATTTCTTCTCCTTCACTTACTATTATTATTAAGCTAAATGACCCTTACCATGGTAATTTGGAACTTCTTTGTTGCCAAGTGTTCTACACCATTTCCTTGTCAACTTTCTATAAAAACCAATCTTTTTCCCAAAGCATTGGTTGTATTCTTTTGATTTGGAATTGCATCATTATGATGTCAGAGTCTTTCCAAGAAGCACATAAGCAAACACAAATATTTTTCCTTGTTACTCTCTTTCTTGTATTGCTACTAGAATTCTTGCAAACCATCTAGCTTCAACACTTCTACATCTTCTTCTTGCATACCAACCAACATAACTCCTTGGACAATATTGGATTCATCATTAGAAAATAAGCCGAGGGGATATACAAAAGCACAACCAACATTGGAAACTATCCCAGTTCTACATTTCCAGGTTGGAGGTGTACTTGAATTCCTAGAATATTTATTTAATTAATTAGATTTCATTTCATAGTTACACAAAATATTTTTTTAAGGAAATAGAATTTGTAGTTAGCTACATTTCCTATAAGTATCTTTCATTGAGGATTTATTCTCATCTCATCCCTATGGATTTGTCTAGGGAAGATTCAGAGGAAATTCTTGTATACAAGGTCTTTCAATTATTCACTATCAAATTACCAGTATATTTCATTGCATTCATTAGTTAGATTTCATTAGCATATGAGAAAATATTCTCTTGAAAGCTTCCTCCCTACCTATCCCTATGGATTTACAAGGGAAGTGAGTTTTAAGAATCTTTAAAAAGCTTCTACAGATTTATTGTTTTACCTGGGAAGTCTCAAGGAAGAAATTACTTTTGAGAAGCATTTCAATCTTCCCGTGATTCTAAGGTAAAACTAGAGGAAATTAAATCCACGATTACAAATTAGAAAAATCCTTTATTGTTACTAGATTACATTATATTCAATCTACAATAGGGAAATGACCACATCCAACTATTTCACTGTTTAGTTTATTTCTACTTAGAATATAAGTAGTTTCCATTTAATTAGAAGAAATTTTATTGTTTGTGTAGCTTGCATTTATTAAATTCCAAAAAACCATTAACTATTCAAAAACATAGATTAGATTAATTAATTTTGTTTATTTGTCTTATTCCCTTTCATTTAAAATCGTTGAAAATACAAAAATAAGTAGATTAGATTTGATTTCATTATTTTAATTAAATTATTTTCCTTTCGTTAATTAATTAGTTACACATAGATTTAATTAAATTAAAGGAGATTGATCGACTTTTTTTGATTTAAATTTGTTTTCATTCTTTGGTTAATTCAAGAACATAGATTTAATTATACGGGAATCAACACTTAGATTACCTAAACTTGACCTTACTTTCTTGCGGCTTCTCTGTGTGCTTTGTTTGTTTCCTTAGATTCTTTGTTTTCATGTCAACATAACCATCCAAGGCACTAGACAACCTAGACAAAGAGTGTGTGATCCAAGAGTACCACAACCAAATAATGTTACATAATTGACTGACATTGATTGGGGCCTTAGACAAATCATATTCCAAACCACCCCAGTTTTTCCAAGCATTATTTCACAATTTATAGCCTTGAACGATGAAGCAGATAACACTAATGATTTTTGACACAGTTAACCTGGTAGAGACTAGATTTTTCCTCACCTTATCATCCATCATACATTTATAACCCTCTTCGGAGAGGAATTCATTATCAACGAAGGAGAGTTCCCATGAATTTCACTACCAAGGCATTTCTTGTTTGGTTTCAATGACATTGATACTAAATTGCATACCACAATCTTACTTAACCATTCCATTTCACCTGAACAAATAAGAGAGGCTTTTATTGCTCTCAATGAGAAGATACCCATTATGCCAGTTGAGAATATTAGATTTCCTTGATCTCTTCCACCCATTCCATTTTCATTCCCATTTATCCACTATATATCCATCTATCCATTTCATTGTGGTTGTTCCAGCACGACCTCAGGAGGTCACATGTGCCTTGAGTCATGTGTTGATTCTTAGGCATACAAAATTTGTGAACTTGACTTGAAGGACTATTTCCTTTTCATTTCCTCCTTTATTTCTTTCTTTTATCCATCCTTCTCCTCTCCCATTATTATGTGGGTGTTTATACATCCCCCAGATATGTTGGGTCAGGAATACGACAGGCCCATTTTGGGTCTCAAAGATTATTACCATCAGATGAGTATGTAACAGTTTCCTTCCTTTTCATGGTGGGCTCATAATTACTTGTAAAATATATCATATCCTCATATGACACCTCCTCAGTTTTTAATACCAGTTCATTGGTTAGGATTGAGGAGATAGATCAACCTAGCCACAATGCACAGCCATAGTTCTCCAACTCAAAAAATATGACATTTATAGGAGAATAAAGGTTTTATCCTCGGGTCTTATCTAGGTCTTAAATCAGTATGCAAACTGATTCTCTCCCTTCTTATCTATTACCAAATGATGAGTTCCTAGCATGCCTCTCTTGAAGTGGTGAGCTTCTTAATGTTATGGATCAATCCTTGGATAGTATGCAAGGGTATACTGATGTTCTTCTTTAGAACAATGTTATTACTCCTCCTCCTACAATATAAAATACATCCAAAGAGGGGTTGCCTACAAAAGATCAATTTATATCAGGACATCACATACCTTTTCCCCCTAACAAGACTCAACACATGCCTAAACAAAATGCAACACCTTCATCGAGCGATGTGATTTCAAAGTTGGTGGATAGAGTTAGGGAATGAGAACTTTCCAAACCTTCACATTATACACCACTCATAGAGAAAGGAAAAGTCCCCTAACACATTCAACACTATAACTATGTTACCTCATCACCTTCTCCTTCTCAGGTCTACATGGGTGTTCCCAACCCTCAAGACCTTCTTACTGGATTGGGCACAGTAGGCATGCTCCCTTATTCTTCATTTGAATACCCATCACAAGGGCCATTTGGAAGCACGTTCTTGAATTCCATTCTAACTAGTAATGCGATGTTCCCTAGTTTTTCGCCTGTCAACCCGTATCCAAACAATGTTCGCTCATACCTCCACATGTATTCAAAATCAACACAATGGGACATGTTTTCTTACCCCATTCCATACGCTCAGCAACAAGGAGGCCCTTATTCCCTAACCAATACTTATGTTGCATCATACCAACAACCTATTCCATCTCCACCTCCCCACCAAGGGTTGTCAATGGTTGAATTGTATGTATTAGGGACATACTATGAATACTAGAAGGAACCTTTGTATTTTTCTATTTGAGGTGTCATTCTCCCGTGACCATTTCTAGACCTTCCAAAATTCAAGGGGGGGAGACCCAAATGCCCACATTAAGGCATATGCGACCGCCATTAGAGAGTTTCTCCCTTGGGATATGGTTGTAGTGAAGATATTCCCCAAGAAACTTGAAGGAATTGATCTCGAATGGTTCTATAGGATCCTAGAAGCCTCAATTTATTAATCCAAGCAACTCATCTAAGAGTTCATAAAGGATTTCAACATGAACAAGTTGTTGAGAACAAGAATTAGAGAATTCCTACACATTAAACAAGAGTATAATGAATCTGTTGCCAATTTCATCCAAAGGTGGCAACATGTCCTTTAATCTTCTGTCACTACTCCAAATATGGACCAAACAGATATTGTGATATATTCCTTCACTCCCTCAATCGGGAAAATAAGGAGGAGGTACAAAAGTTTCCTCTTACGAGCTATGAGGAGGTCTTAGAGGGAACTCTCTGCATTCACCAAGTGGTGATTAACAACAAATGAAATATGTATGGTTCAAATAAAAAATTATTCACTCCCTCTTAAGGTAATTCAAATTACCCAAACTATTCAAACAATACAAATCAAGGACCTAAGGTCCTCAATTGAAACCGTGGTGCTACGATGGACAACGTAACCAATAAATCTAAAAATCCTAGCGTTGTTAACACAAATAACGAAAATATCTGGAATAATAATGCAAACACAAAAAATCAAAGGAGAAACAACTTCACTCCTTCAGTTAATGCGTTCAAATTTATCCTTCCTCCTCTGCCTCCTCAATAGGCCTAGGACCCGGTTCAACACCCAAACCAATATCCAAACCAATTCCTAAATCAGTATTAGAACCAAGGTCAGAGGATTTCAAACTTCACATATAATAACCAACAACATAATAACAACAGGAACTATGGGAAAAAAAAAACCATAACCAAAGGCCTCGTGACGACAATCCCAACTTATATTGTGGTTTTCATAGGGTTATAAGACACGATGCTAAAACATTCCATGATTGTAATAAATTCATACAATGACTTTAGGAAGACCAGAGGAAAATATTCATTGAGATGTTCTTGACCAATAACATAACACCTACACAGAACACTCATATGGGTTCTGCTGCTCCACATAATGATATTATTGGGATTTATAAAGATCCCTTCCCAACACACCTTGAAAATCAAAAGCTTAATCCTCGTGGCACTAACAAGGGGGATCCTATAGGAAACAATGATCACGGAGCATCTACGTACTTGGATACATGAGTAGCTCATCCTTTTGAAAACTGAGATCAACCTAATATTATAAGCCTAGTTGGGTTAGAAATTGAGTTAGAGATTCACGTTGTCACTCAAACTTGTGACTATGCATCACAACCTCTCCTTGTTGACCCCTCGATGTAGGATATCATTCCAGTAGTTCCTAAGCCAGTAGGGGCTTATGAAATGATCACAGATCTAACCAATACTTTATCTCACATATCCTTATTAGATTTATTAAAGAATTCACTAGCACACCGATCTGATTTATTAGAAGTGTTGGGTCTTGGTCACTTAGTTCATGTGAAACTTCCTCCTGAAGCCCAGATAAACCATATAGAATTCGATGTTCATCATCTGGGACAACATGAAAGAGATCTTGGATTTGTGTTTGATATCAGCAAGATGCCTATTGACATTGAGGTAGTGCAGATAGGTGATCCTGAATTATCTTTATAATTTTGGATTTATAATAATCACGTTAAGTGAGCCATGATATATGATGAGGTTATTATCAATATATTCCCTTTCTCATTTCTGAAAAATTTAGGCTATGGGGAAACAAAATGTTCCTCGACTTGAAATATGTTGAGGGGCTATGACAAATTTAAGGCAAAATCCATTGGAACCATAGTGCTTCCAGTCACTCTTAGACCCAAGACCATTTTGACTGAATTTTATATTATAGATTTTATTATACTAAAATGTAAAATAATAGCCTACTATAATGCAATTTTGCAATAAATAAATGAAAAATGAAACACTGAAATAATACGGAAGAAACTAAGTAATAAATACATGAAACCCTAATTGAAAAGAGGGTTAGAAGAGCCTTAGATGATTTGTAGAGATTTCTAAAATATGTCACAATGGAGACCAGATGAAAAAGGATGGAGGAAAATCACACAAAATCATGTGAAATGTAAATCTGGGTGATTTGGCTAGGATAGGGGGCCTAGAGAGGAATGGGGGCACCCGAGGTGCTCTGGTCTGGTTTCTAGGTGCCTTGTTGTGTTTAGATGCTTAGAAAACCTCATCTAAGGTGTCACCAGAGATTCACACTTGTTCACCTTTTTTCTCTTGTATGTTGATGTAAGATCGTCGAGGTCATTGTAAACCTGCAATGAAGAAAACACCTACAAAACCCTCAAATAGACATCAAATCCTAAAAAATAAAGATGTAAAACGAGGGGCTAGACTATCCTTAGTCACCATAATGATGGACTTACTACTAAGCATTGCACTACATCTTAGACCCAATGTAGTTTTGTGTGTGTGTGTGTGTGTGCAAAATTATTCCTAGGTTTCTCTCGTGCGTGTCACACTTGAAGTATGAGTATGTAGATAGATGTAGAATGTAAATAATGTGTGTATGGAATAAAATAAACTCCCCTCCTATGAATTGTGATGTAGGTGAACCAACATTTTTCCCTTTTGATGGAGCTAGATGGATGCAAATGGTGCTATAGATTCTTTGATGGATGCAACCTCAGGTGGTGCTAGATAGTCCTTAGTGCTTGGTCCTTTATTATGATCACATAGTTTTATATTTATATGATTTGTTTTCTTGGATTTCATAACTAACATCGAAAAGGCCTACTACCAAAAAGATAAGATTCTTAAAAGGATAGAAAGGACCCAAAAAGTGTGAAGAAAGTATAAATAGGACAAGGGTGCCTAGAGGAGACATGGGTGCTTAATGCTGGTATCCTGGTTGAGTTGTGGTGTCTAGAATGACAAATTCCAAAAGGTGAAAAGAAATAGTGAGCAATTAAAAGTGAAAGACTGAATGTAGAAGCATAAAGCAACGAAAGGTGGCCAAATACACAGATTAATTAGTACATTTCTTACTTAGGAACCATATAAATAGTAGTATGCGATTGAGACTAGATAATTACCCAAAGTGCATGAATTTATATCTACATTTTCCCTAACTTTATGTGGCTAAGAATAATGCTCGATAACATGAAGTAGATAGAGATGCGTAACTAATATCCATGTAGATTGATGTAAAAATCATGCAGAGGGACTAGAAAAAGTGTGGAGTGATACAAATATGAAGCGTGGAGACTAAAGATGCCAAAAGAGTAAAAAGTGATGAAAATGAACCTAGGGTAGAAACATGTGTGTAAATACCGATATGTGTGATGTACCTATTATTGGTGTCGATGTGTTTGATGTTGACTGCTTTCTTCCCATATTGATGGACTTTCAAAAGAGAAGAAGATTATGTAGTCAAATACGCATGTATATGTATAGAAAACATGTAAAGAAGTATGTAAAAGAAAATGTTGAAATTGTGAAAAAGGAATATGCGCACCTAATCCATGATGAGGAAAGAGTGTAGAAACGATCTCATAGATGATGTTGATGCACGCAATTTTTTTAAGCGATATCATGCTAATGTAATGGAAGAAGTGTAGGGAGAAACTGTCTGGTTTCATCCTCCAATTGTTTATTGCTTCCCGCTATATAAAACACCATTGCAGATGGTGTGCATGTGCTAAGGACTCTCTGCCCTGTAAAATATGTTGTGTAAATTCCCAGTGCTAAAGGACTCCCCACCTTGTCAAAATCCTCTGTGACATGCCAAATTTGTGTAATTTTCCGCTAGTTATTAGCTCTCTAGGAAAGACCATTGTATTGCCCCCTAGTCTCTGGAATCTAGGAAAGGTCATTGTGTTAAGGACCCAAGTCTAATTTTAAACCCCAAAATCTAAAAATTGTACTGTACCAGTAATGTGTTGTACTTTGTATACTATTTATGGGGTGACTGATTCACCCAAATTATGCCCCCTCTTTGGGGGTGCATGCGACGTAGCTAAAGGAGGATGCAGCCCAAAAGAGGAACAACCACTAAAATTATGCCCTGCATGGGGGAGGGGGATGTGCTTAGTAGAAACCAAGACACATGCAAACAAGTGGTTTTGAAACAAGTGTTACAAAAATTTTACATGAGACTCTTGGAAATTCACCAAGGGTGCTTTTGTTTTGGCAAGAGGTAATAAGGTAGGAACGTTATATTTAGCTACCTGTGTTACTGATTCCTTTTCTGCATTATCTACTTCAGATTTAGATGCATGCATGTGGCATAATCGGTTGGGCCATATGAGTTAAAAATAAATGCAGATCTTAAAGGATAAGGGTAATTTATCATATTTGAAAGATTTAGATCTTGATTTCTGTGAGCATTGTGTCTTTGGAAAGAAAAAGAGAGTGAGATTTCTCAAACTTGGGGCAACTAAGAAGGATCAGAAATTGGAGCTTGTACATTTAGATGTGTGGGGACTAGCTCAAGTAGCTTCTCATAGAGGATCCCGGTATTATGTTACTTTCATTGATGATGCTAAAAGAAAGGTTTGGGTTTATTGTATTAAAAGTAAATGTGATGTTTTTGAGACTTTTAAAAGATGAAGATCCCTAGCTGAGAATGAATCAAATTCTAAGTTAAAGTGCCTTAGATCTAAAAATGGTGGTGAATATTGTAGTAAGGCTTTCAATGATTATTGTTCAATGAATGGGATACGTAGAGTAAGAATGGTTCCAACAACACCACAGGAGAATGGTGTTGTAGAGAGAATGAACAAGACAATCATGGAACGTGCTAGAAGTATGAGGATACATTCTGGATTGCCCTTACAGTTTTGGGTAAAAGAAGTTGATACATCGATTTATTTGATTAATAGTGGGTCTTCAAATTCACCAGATGGAGGAATACCAGAGGAAGCTTGGACCAGAAAAGAGGTAGATATTTATTTTCTTAATTTTTTTGGTTCAGAAGATTTTGTGCATATTGATAAGGAAAATAGGAAAAATTTGGATGCAAAATCCAAGAAATGTGCTTTAATTGGTTATGGATCTAGTGATTTTAGATTTCATTTTTAGGATTTAGAGAATTCTAAAATTATTAGGAGTCGTGATATTGAATGGAATGAAAAGAGAATGTACAGGGATAAAATTTTGGTACCCAAGGATGAACCGGTTGAGAAGTTTGTGAATGAAAATGAACTCTCAGATTTAAATTTCATATTGATAGGGTTACACAGTAACCGGTGTCGATTGAACCTAAATGACATTGGGTGGTAGAACTAGTATCAGTTACAGAATAGTAGAACTGACATCAGTTAGCAGAGCTGATGTTGGTTACAGGTGACTAGCATCGGTCACTGATAGATTTGGATAAAAATGTCCAGGAGGTCTAGAATGAGCCTCCGGTACCCCAAACTCCTATGAGAAGGTCACAAAGGGTAAGTAAAGCTCCAGATAGATTTACACCTCTATTTTATTTATTATTGACTGATAATGGTGAACTAGAAAGTTTTGAATAAGAAATGCAGGATAAGACCCACGACTAGTGGGAGCATGGCATGGATGAGGAGAAGGACTCCTTGGAATAGAACCAAACTTAGGATTTGGTTAAGTTTTCAGCAGCTAAGAGGACATTGCAGAACAAGTGGGTTTACAAGATCAAGGAAGAAGAGGGTGGATAGAAAAGGTACAAGGCAAGGCTTGTAGCAAAGGGATTTACACAGAAAGCATGTATTGAATTTGATGAAATATTTTCTCCTATTGTAAATATGACTTCTATTCGTACTATATTGAGTTTAGTTGTAGTAGAGGATTTTCATTTAGAGAAACAAGATGTGAAGTTAGATTTCCTTCATTGTGATTTGGATGAAGATATTTATATGCATCAACCACTTGGGTATGAAGTCAAGGGTAAGAGAAATTACTGTGCAGGTTGAAAAAGAGCCTCTATGGGCTCAAGAAAGCTCCAAGGCAATGGTATATGAGGTTTGATAGTTTTATGTATGAGCATGGTTACTTGAGATGTGAATTTGACCATTGTGTTTATTTCAAGAAGCTTTAAAATGGGATCTATATTATTTTGTTACTGTATGTGGATGATATGCTTATTACAGGATCTAGTATGCAAGACATTGGTGAGCTTAAGGGAAATTTAGCTCACACATTTGCTATGAAGGATTTAGGAGCTACAAAAATAATGTTTGGCATGCAAATACACAGAGACATGAAGAACAAGAAATTTTATTTTTCTCAGGAGGATTATATCTACAAGGTGTTAGAAAGGTTCAAGATGTAGAATAAAAAACCTGTTGGTACGCCTATGGCTAGACACTTCAAATTGAGCAAAGATCAGTGCCCTTCATCACATGAGGAGGTCAAATACATGACACAAGTGCCATATACTTCAGTAGTTGGGAGTCTCATGTATGTTATGGTCTATACTAGACTAGATATTGCACAGGCAGTGAGAGTTATGAGTAGATATATGGCCAATCTAGGTAAAGAGCATTGGAAAATAGTCTAATGGATACTCAGGTATTTGAAAAGGACATCTAGTATGTGGTTATGCTACGGAGGTTCAAATATTTCATTATGTGTCTATGTTGATTCAGATATGGTTGGAGATATGAATGATAGAAGGAGCACTACTGGATATATTTTCACAGTAGGTGGGATGGCAGTTAGCTAGATTTCAAGATTGCATAAGGTTGTGGCTTTGTCTATTACAGAGGCAGAGTATGTTCCAACTACAAAGGATAGCTCAAGGCGATTATATGGATGAGTAGGTTCATGAAAGAGTTGGGAAAGGAGAAAGATGATTACAAATTGTTCAGCGACAGACAAAGTGCAATTCATTTGGAAAATAACTCAGTGTTTCATTAAAGAATGAAACACATTCAATTGAGGTATCACTTCATACAGAAAGTATTGGAGGATGGACAGTTAAATATGGAAAATATTCATATGAGTGAGAACACTGTGGATATGATAATAAAGCCATTAGAAAAAGAGAAGTTGGAGCTACACTCCACTTCTATCGGTCTTCAAGTTTGATACTTGAAGAGGAAGAAAAAAAGCTAAGGATCCAAGAATGGTGTTATATAGGTATAGTGTAGTAATTAGTCTCCAAGTGGGAGATTGTTGAGTTGTGGAGCTCAATTACTTCGGATTAGCATGCAATATGAAACTTGCTGGAAAACATAGTAATCGACATCGGTTATGGAGGGACCAACATCAATCACCTATGACTGGTATCAGTCAGGCAAGAAGGAACCATTGTCGGTTAGGGCTAACTGACATCGGTTACCTATGCAGGAGTGTTTTATTTAAATCTCAGGAATTAGATCTATTTTTAGTATTAAAGCAGATCTACTTATTGTAATTGCATGGCTAAGTGCCCTCATTTTATATACACCTATATAAGCATTAAAACTAGGGTTTAGAAGTAATAATTAATAAGAACTTACAAAATTTGATGATTATTGTGAGAATAATTGTGAAAGAGAGAATTCTTAGAGAAGAAGAAAAATATTGAGAGAAAGAAAGTATTGTATATCTGAGAGGTATGGAAGATTGTAAATCTTCAATTGTATATATTTTCAAAGCTTTGGATAATAGATTATCTTTTTTCTTGGTGGACATAGCCCACAATGGGTGAACCACGTTAAATCTGGTGTTGATTTATATCTCTTATTTTATATATTTATTTTGGTAGAATATCCAATTTTATTTGCATGTATGCTTATATTTGATATATTGTCTATACAACCAGTGTGATAACCCCAAAAACATCTATGCGGTGTGTAATTGATATGTATAATCTGTTATCACAACTAAAAAGGAAAGTGAACATGCATGTGTATATGATAAAGATAATGACATACACGATATCTATCTAACATGTGTATAAGATGAACATGTACAAGTACATGCAAGAAAGAGTAAATGCAACCAATATAAGCAGTATGTTGTGGATGGATGGAATGGAATGGAAAGTGAATGATAGGATCCATGTGCCCCCTAATTGAATGAAATTATATGTAGTGAGGTTCATTTTTTTATGCCCCTTAGCAGTCACTAATGAACCGTAAATGAGAGTGCGTCATTGGGAAATGATCGAACTATGTGTTGTGTGTAGCATGGTGTGATGAATGTATAGTGATGATATGCAGCATAGAGATGAGGTGCGGTAATGTGTGATAATTTATCAAAAAACATATACAACTACAAGATAACTGAATAAGTGATGATTTAGTCTAAAGTGTATATCATTACAAGATGTTATAGGAAGTGATGATTTAGCCTATAGCGTATATCACTACATGGTGCTAGGGGAAGTGATGATGTAGCCTAGGGCATATAGCACTACAAGATGCTATAGGAAGTGATGATTTATCCTACTACATATATCTGTAACATCCCCATTTTAAGATACTAGAACAAGGGATTTTTTTTTTAATTTTTTTTATAACGTTCTCTGTTATGAATTATATAATTCAAACACACGTTCAAGTTTTAATAATTGTTCTCTGTCCAAACTAATGCAATTTGGTTCACACAAATTCCTTTTAAAACCAATGTTCTCTATTCACATACTTGCAATATGGAACACACATTCAATTCCATTCAATCATATAATAGATACCATATGCTGCTGTAAATGACTCGAAGAACTACCGATCTCCCATTTTCATGGCTCGGATGTTTCAGCGATCTCTCATTTCATGACTCGGCGACTTACCGATCCTTCATGTTAATCCATGCATTGTATAATGAATATACAGGGTTCTCTTTACTGTTTCCAGTTATCGAAGTGATCCATTTGAGAATCCTATCTGAATATCTGTTACTGATATTCGTCTGACATCCTGCATCTTAAACTAGGTGATTAGGACAACACAACCAACACTTGCGATACTTTGGCCAAAGATTTTCACATGCTTTGCAAAATCATATTCCTAGACGTGGTACACATCATTGGAATACGTCCTTCACCTCACTTCGTCTGTTATCTAGAATGGTCTTTGATGGTCTCCTTCCGAGTCCCTCCATTTTAAGGTCAAGCTCTAACTTCCAATTTCCAACTAGCAATATGAATGAGTATAGGAAGTTACTCATGGTAACTAAAGATACGCAGACATACAATGTCGTCCCTAGATGACTCCGTGTGTCTAGTTACCTTTAGTCCTCTGGAGTCACTCCGCATACGTGATAACATTCCCATCCCTAGCCAAGAACTTAGTATCCAACTTATGTAAACTTGATGAATTAATTCGGGAGGGCATTGTAATATGTCAACTATAACATTGTGTCGTCATGAAGGTCCTGCCTTCATGAAGACACCATATTGTAGTTGGCGTATGTTAATGTCCTATGGAATCCTCTCATTGAGAGTACACATCCAACTCAAGTGTGACTTAGATATGTAATCTTAATATTTAACATCTACTTTCAACAGTCATTCTGATCCTTAAACCTCGTTCTCGTTACAGTTGTATGTAGCTAAGAGAGACTTAATCTGTCTTCTAGCTTAATATGCATCTCCTCCTTCATACCGAAGGGTTGCATATTCTATTCTTGGTTCCTTTCTTAATCATTCGGACTAATCGGTCCATTATCGATAAACTTAATAAGTTTAACCTATTAAACTTAACCAAGTTTTTCCACAACTGTAAACAAATTCAGAATTCCATCTTATTAGACATCATTTAAACGAGGTCTAATTCTAAATGAATTTATTCATTTATCCTCCTTAACCTTACTTAGTTAAGGTCCGTTAGCAATAGATATGTTTTACCATATCCTATATTTTCTGAATTTAAACATTCGAGGCTATTAACGGATTCCAAATACGAAGGTTCGGTTGTTCCTAAGTTATTTGATATTCCTTAGCTTTCAAGCTAATCCCAAATACCTTTCAATTAGGAGATCATGTTCTTACCTAAATCCTTTTTAATGTCAATTTAAAATTCATCTTAACCCAAGTATGAACTAATTGTACATTTCAACGTAAAATTTACATTCAGGTAAGAATAGATGTTATTTCCTTTTAAATTCATCCATTAGGATCAATTGGATAATCCCAAATCAAGGAATAATGTTATATTCTCAAACTTATTCAACAATATCAAACTGATATAGTCATTAAAAATATCACACTTTTACTTGTATTCATCGATCCAGTTTTACAATCTATACATTTGCCAGTCCAAACGACTGGACTTTGTTTATATCAAATAACATTACAACTCATAAAGATAGAAGGATGTAATTTATTCCTTTCTCATTTCCTCATAGAGGAAGTAATAGCTATCAAATACAGTCCATCTTCAGATTAATCAAAAGAAGTATCAGAAAACAACCATGTCTTCATTTGTAATCAAGTTCCATCTGCAAAATTACTTGCATGGGTCAGTTCATTGAACTAAGCATATTAAGCACTTGTCATTAAAATGAGGTGCTTTTAATTAACTATCTCAATAAAAGAACCCTACTTTTATGAAAAGTTAATAATGAACATCAATCCAAGAATTAAGTACCGAAAAGAATGAACAGCATAACAACTCAATCATCTAAATTACCATCCCAATCAGACAAAGGATTACTGCCCTCTTTCCTGACATAATTATTACAAGAAGTAATTTCCTTTAAACAGTTCCAGATTACAAACATCTGTAAGAACTAGGAATACATAAGTAAATGCAAATTGCTATTCTAACATAAATGCTATCAATTCCATTCCCTTACATTAGTTAGAGAAAGATTCACAAGGATAGAATTTTAAATGAAGACTGTCCACCAGATTACCATTTCCTTTCCTTTCATGCTTCTCGTCTAATTTCAAGCAATCAAGTACAGCTGAAGGGAAGAGTAAACAACAATTAATTATGCACGAGGTTTAAACCCAAGGCAGTACAAAAATTCATTCCATAAACAATTACAGATTTACCAACTGGTGTGAAAGAAGAAATGAACACCAATTCCAAATTATCCATCCACACTCTTTTTCTTTTCTCTCAAGACTGTACTAAGAATTTAATCTTGAACGTGATACCAATCAATGGTAACAATTTAAAGGGAAACTTACAATAATCCAATCAGAATTCACTTTCCAGCAACAAGGAAGAATTCCAATCATATTCACCTCTTAAATAAAGACAAGGAAGAATTTATTATTCATATCAATACTCCGCTTATTTAAGCACAGCACATACGAATACCAAAACAAGTTGGTAAAACATCGTATCCATCATAGAACAAGCATTATAAAGAATGCATACTATGTACCTACTGTACTAAAAGAATTCATACTTCTTTCACTGTATTCTAACAGAACAAACAGTTATACAGTCATTTAATCAATTATCCATATGACTTTCCATATCCTTGAACGCATACAGTTCATAATTAACAATTTGCACATTGCTGTTACCTACAGCAATCCTAATCTGAATGTACAGAGAAGCTCTAGTGCTATTTCCAGTATTCCAATAGCAAGAAGAGATAAATCCATTCATCCTTCTAACTATTTTAATAAGAAAACGATCCATTTTCTTCAAGGCACAACAACAATCACTCAGTAAAATTCATATCTTATGTGTGTGAATGACAGTGCAAAATTAGAGTTCAGCAAGAAACATTTCAACCTATCCATTTTTACAGCAGAGAACAACTACTCAGAAAAATAATCTATATACCGACTATGACTTCTATCAAGCTGTTCCTCATAAAGATTAAAAAATTCCTAATCCAAACATTTCCTAAATGAATACCAAGAACCAACAGATGCAGAAGAACTCATATCAAATTAAGTACAGACAAAGTAACGATGCTACTATAACCTTACTCGTCACAGCATGCACAACCCGTATTCAATATACCATATGAAAAGATATGCCAAGTTCGAATTATCTTCTCGCATCAATAGTCTATCAACATCCACCATAACATTCTCCTTTTTCCCAAATGATTTCCACACACTAAACTCAGAAATACAATATTCGCATATATCAATACCTTTATCAATGATAAACCCGCATAGGGTAATAGATGTGCAAGCAAGGTACAGTAAAAACAGATCTCAAACAACAAGCCAAATCCCATGCATTTGTTTCATTCATTTGCACAGAAATATTTAGCCTTGTTCGTTGTTCATGACTGACAGTTCGAACTAGAAGATCAAACCACATCCATAATGACACGATAAAATCCTCTTTCCATTACCAAGGCAAGATTTTCAAATACAGTTCATTTATAAGTTCAGAAGGAAAATAGTTACTTTCATTAACTGATTCACGAATACCCAAGAACGTAATCGTTAAATTTTACAAAATCAAAGCACAGCCATAAGAATATTACTATCACTTCCTTCAAGTCGTGATCATAATGCTTAGTAAGGACCCAAGTTACTATTTCCTTCAAGATCTAAAATAGCAGAAGGAGGATCTCATTTCCTTTAAAATTTTCAGTAAAGAAACAACTTCAGAACAACTCGCACAGTTGATACGTTCCATCACTCAAGTTATTATTAGCAAATGAATGATTGCTTCAATAATGAAGCACAAACCCATACAACATGTACAGTTTCATAACATACATAACGAATTACCCAACACTGTCGAAACGAACCAACACAGCAAGGACAGTATTATTCAACTCAACTCATATATGCAAAGAATAGCTCAAGTCGCGTACAACAAGAAAACGATTCTACCCAATCGTCTCCAACATGACAGCAAAATCGACAAATCTCAAATCATCTCAGTCATGACCGCAATCAAATAAACCCAAAACCCCCCTTCATCATAAGAGCAGGGTTGTTTTAATGAGAACTGCTTAAGCAAAAGCAAGTACGGTTTAAAGAGAAGGGCTTAACATGACTATTTTTTTTTTTGCGAATGATTGAAGAAAACCACGTGCCCACTGGAGTTGTTTCTCTTCCATGGCGTCCTCGGGTAGGCTTTCTAACAAATCCACCTAACTTCCACAGGCTCCAAAAATAGTCTTCACTTCTCCCAAGAAATAGAGATAATAACCAAATTACAAGTAGGTTCGACAGAACCATGGAAGAACAAAATGCAGAGCAACTTTCCAAAAACCTGAATGCAAACACAACATGACAAACAAAACTTCCTTCCCAAACCTCTTTCCGAGGTGAGCTGGTCACTAAGACCAATGCCATTGAATGAATTGAATGCATCTACCTTTTTCCTTTTTTCCTCACGCCACCGCCGACTCAATTTGGCGAGTTTCTAATTTCAAATTTTTGCTTGCAATCATAGTTTAGCCTCCATAGCTAGTTGGATACCTCCAACTTTTCCATGTTCCCGCCAATTTTGGCGCTGTCAACCTGTAAGGATGCCATTCATTTAATGCCTAATAAATTTCCAACCTTCCCTCCTTATCCTTTCCTTCCACATGGGTCCATGCATCCCCTTCCTTAGGTTAGGATTAGTTTAGGATTTTAATAGTCCATATCTAGTGTTCATTCGCCTTGTTCGTAGGTTAATAGAATTTAGGTATCTATTTTCACCCTTATAAAATCTAAAAATCCACTATAGGATAGTAAGTTCAGGGTATAAGATAAAACTTAGGGGTAGGTTAGGGTTTAATTCCCCCTAATATTTAATTAATTAGTTTCCAATCAAGTCTTTCCGACCTGACAGTCAATATTCAACACTATGCAGGACATTTCGTCCCATGTTCCACATACCTGTGCCACCTCGCATCCAGGCCTTTATCGCCTTACGAGGTCTCAGTGTTACAATGGTGTGTGGTTTGAAAATCGAACCTTTTTCATTGGCATCTACGTGCCAGATATTTATACCTGTAATCAGGTGCTGCAACATTTATATCAGCCTTCAGTCTGGTTTAGAGAGTAAATCAACAAAGTGATCACAAGAAGGCCACAACATTCCTTGGATCAATGGAATCGATTCAAGGTGTGCTGTCAACCAACGAATAGAGTTCATCAAGCATACGAAAAGTCTATTCGTCTCATCAGCAATCACACAAGCAATAATAACTGCTGTCCCAAGTAAACAAATTACAGCAAACAAGAATCCAAATTAGCAACACATTCCTTTAAGATCAAAGATATATCTTAACATGTTTATCTTCATTTCAGAAGTTACAATATCATGAAAAGTAATTACCATGATAACTTACAAAAATCAAGGCGTTACACAGTGATCACTAATAGTAGGGATCCTCCCCATGAAATCATCCTTGAATCCATGAAAATGTGAGTGTGAGAAGGTCCATTTGTGATGTACACCCCGTTTTCTTGGTGCCAATCATTGACCCCTTAGTGTAGGACTTTATTTCATGCCATAGGGTAGTCCAGCGTAATGCCTATGGAAGTAGATGAGTATAATATGTTTAGTTTGTTGTTTTCTCACATTAGTGAGTGAGTGTTAGTACTATGTGATGTATAGATATATGCAAGGTATGAGCTTCTCAGGATGTGTCCATCTCAAGCCCGTAAGTCCCACAACTTGTAGAGATGGTACCCATGTTACCAAGTCTACACTGAATGCCACATTCATAATGTGTAGTATCTACATTTGGGGAGTGTTGTGAGGTTCAATGATGTATAGAATGCCTATTGGAGATTGATCTAAGATGTGAATGGAAGCACAAGCAGTGTGTCATCCAAGTAAAGGTCATACTATGCAAGTGTTTAGAACATGAGAGACGAGATTTCTGTCAATTAGGGGGGAAAAGACACATAATGCCCCCCAAGTGTGTAATGATGAGTGAACTTTCCCTAAGTGAAGGATAAAGGACTGATGGTCCTCGACCCGAGGATTGTGGTGATAGTCAGCACGTGATCATGCTCTAAGAGTAATGATCACTAGGATATAGACGTTGCAAAAGTGAGTTGAGTATATGTGCAAGTTTTATCGATGAGTATATGTTGGGTACTGCAGTGAACATTTTTAGAATTTTTTGGAGTTTGAGATGTATGTGAATCCACACGTTGTGGTGATGGGAATCAATGTGGAATAAAATGCTTTTGGATTTTGATTTGTTTTGAATATTTTGGATTTTTAATAGGAGTGATATACTGAATGTTTTGGATTTTTAACATAGTTCGATGAGGCCACATGAGGTCCGTGCGAGTAGGTGAGCTTGTTTTGATTTTTCTTTGGATGTTTAACTTGGTAAAGAATGCACTATTTGAACCTATGCTCAAGATACATTGTAAACATTAATCATTCCATTAGCGGAGGGTGTGACTATGTAGTATGATGGAGGCATACCAGCGATAGATATGGATCCGACTTTTTCCTGAATAAACTCCACGCACACTAGTAATGATGTGATCGGGATCAACACCATTGAGACCTGTGAATCTAATTGATCCCTATACAACATGAGATAGTTGTTAGAAATAAAAATCCTGAGGGGGGGGGGGGTGAATCAATCATACAAAAACTTTTACTTCATTTACCATGAAGCATGACACTCACTATATCAAGTCATTCATTCAACGTATGAAATTTGTGAAAGTTTATAGCTGTAATAACAACAAGAAGTGGAATAGAACACACGTTGGTAGGCCATGGAGAATCAATCTTGGTGTTAATGATAGGGATGTATTTGATAGAAGCACTAATGTGTAAGTGATTAGAAGAGAATGTTGAATGATATTCATGGTCAAAATAAGAAATGATTAAAGGAGGCATTTCAGTATTAGAAACTAAGAAATTGAGAGCCCTCGATGCAGGAGGCACGGCGTGGTATGTATGATTTGCTAAAGAGCCATTTGGTTTCTTGTCATGTTTTGGAAGTGGATTGTTAAATATTTTGAGCTTATGATTTTCATTGACATGTGTAGAGTTTATAGGATTTGGAAGCTCGATTTTATTATTGTCGATGAGATCTTGAATAAGAGTGTGAAGTTTAAAACAATAATCTATAGAATGCCCTACACATTGATGATATTCTCAATGGAAGTTTTCATTATAATTATGAATTTTTGGATGAGATGGATCTAATTGGAGTGGAGAAGGAAGTGCGATGAGATTTATTTTTATAAGATGTGGAAGAAAAATATGTGGAAGGACCATTAACTTTGAGTACATATGCCGAGGAAGTTGCGTGTGAAGCTCTTTTATGGTTGATACGACATTGACAATGATTTTTGTGTCAGTTGGTTTGGTTACATATGGTTTGAATGGTGAATTAGCTTAAAAGCATGTAGAAGATTACTCTTGCTCCTGATATTTAAGCTTTCCTATAGATAAGAGTTTTGTTTTGTGAAGCTTCTGAGTATGACATAGTTGATCAAATGAGGGAGATATCTTAAAGAGAACACTCTCTTGGAGAGGTAGTAATTGACTCTGAATGAACAAGTCTTAAAGCTTAGATTCTGCAAGCACGTTTGAAATCTTAGCATAGTTATTTTTGTATCATAAAATGTAATATGTGAATTGTTCATTACATCCTTGTTTAAGTTACATGAGTTTAGCATATGCGATCTTAGAGTCGATGTTGATAGAGAAGTGAGTGAGAAAAGCATCACCATGGCCAAATGACACATGAAGGATTGTTATCGAGTGGAAATGTAGGTCATAGAATCAATGCATTGCATAATCATAGAGATTACGGGGGAATATATTAGACAAGAGGATATGATCATCCACAAAATCTAGACAAGCCACATGGAAGGCTCTTAGATGCTCTTGTGGGTCACCATACCCATTAAAGATGGGAATCTTGGGGTTGAAAAAATTAGGAGGAAGCAAATAAGTGGAGATGGTGGGTACAAATGGAGTGTGTAATAATAAAGGTGGAATCCAAATATGGAGATGCACGAGTAGTAGCCTATTGTAACTGATGAATTTGTGCTTGGAGATCTTGATAGAGGGAGTCTAAATATTTAGTTCCAATGGAAGAAAAATTCTGCGTATGAGAAACAAGAGGTGGAGTGAAGTGGTTAGTTAGGGTAGGAACAAAAATGAGGATGGTAGAAATGGCTAAGGAATAGACAAGAAGCATCAATATTGTTTGAGGAGAAACGAAAGTGACAATGGCAAAAAAAGTAGAAATCTCTGCTAGATTAGTGGCCTCTAAATGAGTAGCATGTAAGATCAAGTAAATATCTTGGGGATGCTTAGAGATATGATTATTAAGGGCTTTAAGATGGTCTTCAGTAAATTCTTCATAAGATTGAGCCATAGTGATGAGAGTATGAGAGTGCTAAATGGAAGGGGGATTCAAAGATCAGGTTCACCAAAATGATTATGCTAAAATGTAAAATAATAGCCTAATATAATGTAATTTACAGTAAATAAATGAACAATGAAATACTAAAATAATACCCAAGAAACTAATCAATAAATACATGAAACCCTAATTGAAAAGAGGATTAGAATTAATTTTTATCTTATTTGTAAAGGTTGCTAGACATGGAGACCGGCTAAAAAGGAATGGAAGACCGTCGCACAGAAGCCTGAGAAAATACATATTCGAGTGATTTAGATTGAGACTAGGGCACCTTGGAAAGGGATGGGGGCACCCGAGGAACTCGTGCACTCTGGTCTAGTTTCTAGGTGCCCTGGTCTACGTAGATGCTCAGAAAACCTCCTCTAAAGTGTTGCAAGTGGTTCACACTTTTTCACCATTTATCACATGTATGTCACTCTATAAGATAGTCGAGGTCATTGTAAACGTACAATGAAGAAAGCACATGTAAAACCCTCAAATAGACATCAAATTCTAAAAAATGAAGATGCAGAATGAGGGGTAAGACTATACTCAGCTACCAAAATGATGGAATTACTATTGAGTGCTACACTACATCTCACAATCTATGTAGTTCTGTGTGTGTACGAAATTGTGCCCTAGGTTTCTCTTATGCGTGTCACACTTGAAGTAGAGAGAAAGTAGCTAGATGTAGAATGTAAATAATGTGTGCATGGAATAGAATAAACTCCCCTCCTATGAAGTGTGATGCATATGAACCAACCTTTTTCCCTTGTGATGGAGCTATATGGATGAAAATTAAGCTATAAATGCTTTGATGGATGCAACCTTAGGTCGTGCTAGATAGTGCTCAGTGCTTGGTCCTTTATTATGATCACATAGCTTTATATTTATATGATTCATGTGCTTGGATTTTTTAATTAACCCCAAAAAGGATAACTACCAAAAAATATAAGATGCTTAAATGGTTAGAAAGGACCCAAAAAAGTGTGACCAAAGTGCAAAGAGGACAAGGGCACCCAGAGGGGACATGGGCATCTGGTTTGACATCCTTGTTGGGTGCTGGTGTCTAGAATGAAAAATTCTGAAAGTTGAAAATATATACTGAGAAATTAAAAGTGCAAGACTAAAAGTAAAAGCATAAAGCAACGATATGTGTCCAAAGACATGAGTTAATTGGCACTTTTCTTACTTAAGAACCATAGGAATAGTAGTATGCGATTGCGACTAGATAATTAACCAAAGTGTGTGATTTTGCGTCTACAAGATCGGGAAACCAATTATAATATGATTCTATGGATACCTTGGATTCACAGGATTAAGGCCATCCCTTTTACGTTATTACAAGAAGTTAGGTTCTTGCATCTAGGGAAAGTCTTTGTGGCTCACGGTAACCCAAATTTGTTTGATATCCATTTATCTAACCTTCATAAGAAACCTAAGATTCAAAATAAATTCAAAATCCCAGATAAGTAGTTAAACAAGCCTAATTATTCTTAGGGATTAGATCCCACATCTAATCTTGTCCCAAAAACTGAGTTAGAACTACCCAAGATGATTGAAGGGGTGGATGCTAAAGAAAATAAGGTTGTTATAGTAGAAACTATGTCAACAAAAACTACAACTGAAATTGTTAATCTCTTAGAGAATGATTTACATGTCATGTTTCCCTTTGATTCTTTGTCCTTCGGTCATGCTCTTGGGATATCCAAACTCCCTACAGATGGCTTTGAAGAAGTATGCATGGTTGAGGTCTCACAAGTTAAGGAAGTAGATTCAAAGAATGATCAAATGTATAAACTTTATAGACAACTGTTGGACTCTCAACAAAAATGGTGTGAAGTTTCACTATGACGATGGGGAAGGGGTTATTATCACTTCCCTAGAAGGGAGGGTCATGCCTTTCTCCTTAAAGTTGAACTTTGAGTGTAAGAAAAATGGATCTGAGTATGAAACTCTTGTTCTTTGTCTTACTATGGCCAAGAGGATGGGTGTGAACAACGTTAGATTCTTGGGTGACTCATAACTCATTTCCAATCAAGTCTCAGAAGTATATGAGACCATATTAGAGCACCTTCAACTCTATAAAGTTTTCATTCTCAATATTTGTAAGGGTTTTGAATTTATCTCCATATAAACCATTCCTAAAGAGAAAAATCAATTGGTTGATTCTATGGCCATTTCCTCCTCTTGTTTCTATCTAAGTGAGGACTTAAAAGAAATTTAGTTCATCGTTTTAGTTCAAGCCAAGCCTCTGGTTCAGAAGATGCAAACTAATACAATTCTAGAATAAGCCGAGACTGAAAAATGAGCCTGCTATGTTGGATTTCACAAAAAATGATGAGGAAATCTTAGGATACCTCTGTAGACACAAAATCATACACTTTAGACAATATTTATTCCTGGACTCACACTACTATTTAGAGGGTTTTTGAGTGAAGAAAGTACTAATAAACCCCCGTCTTTTGGCCATCTTATTTTATTTTATTTCTCCATTCTTGACCTTTTACACCTACATACCCAGTCAACTCACTTTGCATTATTGTAGCCTTGACTTGGGCGCCCAGGATAATACTGGGGTGTCCTGGTCCATTTCACACTTTCCCGCCACTTTTTGGGATCTTTCTATTTGCTTGAGGTCTTTATCTTTTTGTTGATTGACCATTTCAAGGTTAATTAAAAACTTAGATCAAAAGAACCCTATAAATATAAAGTTATGAGACCATAATGAGGGACCAAGCACCAGTCACTACTATCATCCATCTAGAGTTACATCCATTAATTGCATTGGAGATCACTTGCATCCACATAATTCCATCACAAGGCACATGGCTAGGTCATCTACATCACACACTTCATAGAGCAAGGATTCTATTCTATTCCATACACACATTATTTTACATTTTATACATCTAGTTATTGCTTGCTACTTCACAAAGTGTGACTGACATGATAGCACTTAGGGCACATTATGCACACACTCACCAAAACTACATTTGGGCCTGAAATGTAGTGTAAGACTTAGTTAGTAAGCCCACTGTTGTGGCAGATGAGGTTAGTTTGACCCATTCATTTGCATTTTTTTTTAAGGTTTTGATACTCCTTGGTCTTTTCATCAGTTTGGAATATCAACAACATCTAGAGCAATATAATGAACTTAATGTGACAGATAGTGAGGGTTTCATACCATCTTCCGAACCTGTGAAGATAAGTTTAAGATATTTTACATAGACTAGGGTGCCTATTTTACAGACCAAAGTGACCATGGGCACCCTAGTCCCTCTCTAGGCACTCCAGTATAGTTGAATACTCTAGATCCATCCTTTTTGGAGCTCCTGCATAGTCCTTCCTACTTCTAGATTTTCTAGTCACCTCTATAACACACTCCCATGAGCATGTTCTATTCATATGAGTTATTTCCTATTCTCCCTTGCACATTAGGGATTTTATTTCCATTAGTTTAAGTGCTTAAGTCATCTTTACATTTATTTACAATATCTATTTACTTTATTTACAACTGTTCATAACTTAGATTAACTAGTATCCACATTTTACATTTTTAGTTAATCATTTTGGTGAACCCCACGTTTAAACACTTCCTTCATTAACACTTTTAGTTTCTTCATTCATTGCTTGTCATCCTCAGGTTTTGTCATCATGAGTATCTCAATCAATGATTATTTTCTTGCAAATCCTGATTTACTACATAGAGTCCAACACTTTCTTGTTATTACTTGCATTCGTGCTAACATGCATCCAGAGTTGGTTTATCAAGCCTTTTCCGATGTTTTTTCTTCACATATAGTATTCAATTCTAACCTTCTTGCAGAAATTCACACTTTCATAATGAAACGCCACTACATATCATCTCTCTTATTCATAATTTCGTTGTTAAGCATACTTTGATTGATAATGGATATGAACGTAACTTATGTCCTATGTCATTCCTTGAAGCTTTAGGTCTTTCTGATCATGACGTTAGTCCATATTCTATAATTTTGTGTTCTTATGATGGTTTTGTCCACCCATGTCTTGGCCACGTTACATTACCTATTACCTGTGGTCCAAAAATTGTCCACACTTTCTTTTTCATTGTTTATTTCCCAGTCTCCTAAAACTATCTACTTGGTAGGCCATGGCTTCATTCCATGTAATTTATCACTTCTACTATCCATCATTGTGTAAAATTATTACATGAAAGCATGGAGTATACCATCTTGTATAATAGTGAACCCTTTCATTATTACGATAGGGATCCTAATATCAGCCTTCCTATTCCATGCACAAATATTACAGATGAGCCTCAACCTCGAGAAGAACCACCTCTCTTACCACCACTTGATGGTACCATTTGTGTGATAGATACAATATCTTCCGTGACACCTGCTACTACTACTATTATGATTCCTTATTAGGTGCCTGTCCAATCTATGTACATCACTCTATCACATACACCTTCACATGTACTATCTCACTTTGTACACCCACCATTTAATTACACTCTTAATGAATAATCCGTACTGGGAACATATTCCATTTTATCCTAAGTGTGATCAAACTATATGTACACATGATGGGTTGGCTCGCTTAGGCTTTTATTTTGAGGACCTCCATCCTACACCATATGTTTCTCATCTTTATTATGGGTATGTAATCATCACTGCTGCTTATGGTATTTTTATTTTTCACCTCATGATCTTTCTCACACGTACTCCTTGATCCTCATTACTTACATTAGTAAAATCATGGCTTGATTATATTGGAGGAACTCTAGATCCTAGTCATATATACATATCATTTCCTATACCCCTTGTCTGTGTTTTCATTTACAATAGCTCTTTCCTAGGATACACTCAAAATCTCACTCGTTGGTATGCACACAGTTTTCTACTTCCTTCATTCACCAATGAATAATATGCTATGGGAATGTATAACTTATGCCTTAATGGCTCATTACGTGATTGGCCAAACACTATTTATTATCAAGTCACCAACACTTATCCATTCACATCCTTTCATAGTGTTACATCATACTCCTAACATTTACACATACCTAATTTTCACATACTCATCCGCTTTCATCACTGCATACATAGCATGGAAGAGATTTGTTCTTAAATATAATTGGTTTTTTCATCTCATTAATATATAATTATGTGGCATCACATCCAATACATCCCTCCATATTCACTTTAACCTCTATCATCTTTAAATTTTCATATAGGCATCTTCCTTACATGTTCTAACATCATCATTACCTGATGACACACTCTTGTGCTTCGTTTCACACTTGACTGTTGAGGGATTACTACACATGAACCCTACACACTACAAATTAGGTCTTACAAATCACATCTATTCATATATTGTGTGTCATACATCATGCATCATATTAGTCGTCATTCAACATATATCATAATTCTATTGTCTACCGTTACATACTATTGATCATATTGTCCATTATACATCCCACACACTTCATACTATTACGTTATTTACACATTTTGCATTGCATTATAAACATCATGTCTCTACACTACATTTCACATCATTAGTCTTACATTATACATTCTACATTTCAGCTATAATGCACATTTCTATCTTCTGCATCCTTCACATACTATGTTAGTATTAATCACATACGAGTTTAACATTATATTTATGGGTCATTGTAACTTCCATTCATTTAATCAACTTGTTCAAATGTTGATGTCATTATAAACCAAGGTTGTGTTTAAGGATGTATGCAGAGAAGTGATATGCAACTCGGTACTATGGTGGTTCTCTCTTTTTGGGGGGGTTTTGTTTATTATTGTTTTTGTTCTAAATTACTAAACTATGGAAATCCAATACAATTATAAGCTACTGAAATGGAAAACAAACTATAGATTTTTTTTTAATCTACTGAAACAACATTTCTGAAATGAAATGCTTTTAAAAGGAAATAATTGATCAGTTTAAATACTTGCTCAAACGAAATAACAGTAAGGAAATACAAGATTGCATTAAGATACTCATTCAAAGCAAGATACTGGAACTGAAACTCAACAAATCTAAATATCATGCATGAAATACTAATCCTCCAATATCCTTAGTCAAGTGGGCCCTTTATCTCCTTTGGGATTAAGGCTATTAACATGAATAGATACTCAAAATAGCATATATTATATTGATTTAAACAAGTTCATCACATACTTTTGAAACCTGATATAACACTGTATCTAAAATATCTAACTCTAAAGTAACAATTTTAGGAGGTGTCTTATATGCACGACTGCATACAACAAGTGTCATGGATTTGGGCAATAGAATAACTGATAACAACCTCATAAATATTCTATGACACCTTATAGTTCTGCTAAAAATAGGAGTCCTTGTTTGTAGATTGTTATGAGTAAATCTTCCAAAATGTCATAGTGGAAAAGGACTCTGTCTCCTTAACTGAAATTATCAAAAGTGGTAGAAAATGCGCCTTATCAATTTGCACATGTCATAAAATCACTAAACAAAGAAGTTAGTAGGAGTTCCATTGATCATTAGCTTACATGAGATAAAATAAGGAGAAATGCATCACTTTTACTTTAAATACAAATGTTTAGAACATCTCTATGAATTAATTAGCATATTTAGGAGAAAAGTCTATAGTTATTTTTTAGATAAGATATAACAGTTTGGTTTTAAACTGGGGACCAAAAAAACCCCATACAAAAAGAAGCAAGTTTTTAGATACAAAAACTACCATAGAGCCATGGAGGCAAAGTAAAAAAAGCTTAATAGATCCCCACATAGTAGGGCCAAACAATAAGAGTTTGCATATTAAAATAATATTTTTTACATGAAATCATAGAAGAAAAATTAATAGAAATAGGAAGAAAAGGACCTCCAAAATCCCAATAACAGTTCTCTATTGATTTGATACAAGCCTTGGTACTCAGACCTCCATCTCTCATGCCTGCCACTTTAATGATGACCCTCTTAGGGTGTTTGTCTTCCTTTTTCTCAGTATGTGTCTCTAACTCCACTTCCTCCTAATCCTTGACCTGAGAAAATGCCGCAACCATGCCTGAACTATCACCAGTATCTGAAACTTCACTATCAGAAGAACTCAACATAAGCTTCATTTTTTTGGCCCTCCTCAGTAGCAAAATGATCCTACAAAAGGGAAATCCTTTATTCCTACATCACATAATCCACTTGGATACCCCTTATATTCATGTTTTGAGTTTTAATAATGTGATGGAAGTATTTTAGCTCCTGTATGAGATTTTTGTTGATGATGAGGATGGTTTTAGTTGTAGAGGGTCATTACCTTTTAACTGAAGAATGTACCTAGTAAAACCTCCTTTATGCAATAACTTCCATATTGCATTATCATTTTTGAGGTGAAGAAAAGTAGTGGGTCTGGTATGCACCTTATCACCCCCATATAGCCTTTAGTTTTATCTTCTTCGCACTCGCAAACCCCTGAGCTCAACTGAAGAAATTGAAAAAAAAAACAAATGAATTGGAAAGAGCCAGTATTCCAAAAAGGAAAAGTCCTTTCGAAAACCCAAGCGTGAGAGATTTGGGGATCATCATAACATTGCCTCCTATTTTGTGTCTTCATTAATGAGATAATTAATCTGACCCCAGGGAATACGTGTCCCTATCCATGTCACCATCTCCACCATGACCATACCTTTATCAGCTAATGTATCAGTTGACTTGTTTCCAACGTGGTAAGTGTGTTGAATGACCACTTGATCAAATGATGTGAAAATTTTATGTGCTTCCATGATCAAATTGTTAATCTTCCAGCCACATTTGATTCAATCCTTGAGAGCATTTATAACACACAATGAATCACCTTTAATAATCATATTTTTTAGACCAAGGTATCTACATATCTTGACACCCCAAATCATAGCTCTGACCTCTGCCATGTTGTTAGAGTGGTCATTAATGGGGCCCACATAGGCTCCAATGCATCTGCCATTGTGATCCCGAACCAAACCCCCTCCTCTAGCCACTTTATCATTCAAATGAGCCGATCTATCAAAATTAAGCTTGAAACTAGCATCTAACAATTTAGACCATTTGATATTTTGTTTCAAACTCTTCTTAATAGGACTAATAGGAACCATATCCAAACTTTTAAGGATATCCTTCTCCCACTCCAGGAATTCTCTCACTTTTTTGGGTTTTAATATCCATGTATTATCCTTTAAGGCCTATTTCACTTTTTCAACCACCCTACACAACCTAGCTAACCTGTTCCTGAATATCATGTTCTTTCGTTCAATCTATATTCCCCACAGAACATGAGGCAGAGCCAATTTCCACATATTTTTGACCATATTATTCTTAAAATTGAAGCTCCATTTTTCACGTAGGAGGGCCACATCCCCTGGAAGGATCATGTGCACTTTGATTATGCTAAAAACCTCAAAAAAGACTTGAAAAGAGAAGGGACATTCTAGGAATAAGTGTCTGATGGATTCTTCATTGTCTTTAAAAATCCCACATCTATTAATAATGATCATTATTCTTCTTCTAAGTCTATCCACTGTAATAATATTTCCTTTGATGACTTCCCAGAAGAAAATATTGATTTTGGGGATAAGATTCTTATTCCAGACCTTCCTTTAGATGATATTTGGTTCCAAGTTATCGAAATATAAAAAATAGCCCGACTTGACCTCATATTACCCATGTGTCAGAGTTTCTCCATATTAGCTTAGCTTGAACTCTATTAAGAGGAATAAGGAGACCCTTTAGTTTCCTTTTTAAATCATTAAAAGGTTAGATATCCCCATGATAGTGAGGGGGAGGGAGGATGGGAATCCATATCTTCTCTTCATCCCAATAATCGTGAACCAGAAATCCCTATTTGAGAGTGAGAAAATTCCACATCTCACTCCATGGACCATTCAACTTGAGTGCAACATCATCGACCCAGGGGTCCTCCCAAAACTTAATTTTTGATCCATCTCTAATGTTCCATTTTCCCCATATAATTAACAAATTTCTAGTTTGACACGGGTTGTTATAGAATATAGATCCTCTAGGAAACACCATGTCTTTGAAAAAATGCAAAGTTCCTCCAAAGGGCATCAAGTATTTTGCATTCAGGATTTTGATGCAGATTCCTTCCTCTCTATATAGTCTCCATCCCACCTTGGCTATGAGGGCATGGTTCATAAACTAAATTTTATTTAAAATTAATCCACCCCTATCCTTAGGTTAAGTAAATGTTTCCCAGGAAACCAGAGGGATTCTATTTTTCTCCTCCGAACTAGTCCAAAGAAATCGTTTCTAAACTCCTTCAATGGCTTTCTTGAATTTGCTTGGAAGAATAAAGATGGACATGATATAGACCAAGATGCCTTGTAAACATATTTGAAGGAGATAAACCTACCCATCTTGAGAGAGCAAAGAGCCTTTCCAAGATGCCAAATTTAAATGGAATCTCTCTATTAATTTTTTCAGCCTCCTTCATCAAGTTTTTCCCACAGAGAGACATTACCAAATAAATATCTAGGAGGTTTTTAATGTTACATTCCAGGATGGTGGCTATTATTTTTTGTTGTTCCTCCTCTATATTAATGAATAAACAAGATATTTTTCTAAATTTTATTTTCTTCCATGTAGCTCTTTCATACTTCTTGGTGATGCCTTTGATGGTTTTTGCTTCTTGAACAACAACTTGACCCAACAGGATTGTGTCATCAAAAAACTGCTGCAGGCATTTATTTTCAACTCCATTGGCCACTTTGATCCCTTCCATGCTTCCCTCTCTCTGATATTTATAACATAATCTGCTCAAAGTTTTAGCAACAATTATATACAGGAAAGGGGATTCCCTTGTATCAACCCCCTTTCCGATTTGAGAAATTCATTAGGTTTTCCATTAATGATGACAAAGAATCTTGGCTATTTGGTGCATACTTGGATCATTTTAATAAATTGAGGATGATAACTCAACATTTAGAGAAGGGAGTACAAGAAATCCCAAGAGATTCTATCATAAGATTTTTGCATGTCCAGCTTTAGAATCATAGCTTCCCTACTTGAAAGCTCCACATAGTGGATGGTTTCATGAATAGTGATTGTGATGTCCAGAATTTGTTTACCCAGGACAAAGGATCCTTGGTTGGGGGATATGAAGTTGCTAAGAGTTTCCCTTAATATGAAGGATAACAATTTAGAGATGAGCTTGTACACGGTATTGCACAAAATAATGGGTGTAAAGTCACCTAGATCCTTAGCTCCAGTATTTTTAGAAATGAGAGAAATGAAGGTATGGTTAATTTTTTCAAGTAAACACCTAGTTTGAAAGAAATATTGAACAACAGAGACCACCTCAGACTTTACAATATCCCAATAAAGTTGGAAAAAAGGATAGAAAACCATTAGGACTAGGAATTTTGTCACCATACATAGAATCCAAGATATCCTTTATCTCCTCTTCAGAATGAATAGTTACAAGTTCACTATTCTCAACTTGATTGATAAGGTTCAAAAAGATTAAAAATTTCTTCCCTAGACACCACATTAGAGTGAGTAACTTCAATAAACAGGTGTTTGAAGAAGGAGACAATGGTGGAAGAAATTTATTTATCCTCAGTTGACTTTCTTGATTTCTTGGATTCGAAGTTTATTGTCCTTAATCATAGCAGAGATATGGAAAAATTTGGTATTTTGATCCCCCCTCCTTCAGAAAAGTGATTATTGATTTCTGTTTCTAGTAAACCTCTTCCCTTTGCAAAATATTGTGGTAATATACCAAAAGAATCTTCTATTTTTATTTATCCTCAGTACTCCAACCTTCTTGTTCCATGTTTTCTTCTAGAGCCCTGAGATCCTCCATTATTTTGATTTTTTTGAGAAATATATTGCCAAAAATTTCCTTATTCCAAACTTGAAGATTGGACTTAATATCTTTTAGCTTGGTGGCCACTCTAAACATATTGTTACCTCTAACCTCTAAGCTCCACCATTCCTTAATTCTCTATTCCAATTCTAGGTGAGATGTCCACATATTTTCAATCATGAAGGGTCTTATTGAGAATCAAATGACTATGATCCGATCCAATCTATGCAAGGGAGGATAAATTGTATTGTTACTCCTATATCCACTAGGTATTAACAAGGAAACAATCCAATCTGATTTGAATTAAGTTGTCCCCCTCACTCCGATTGGACTAGGTGTATTTAGATCCACTAAGATTCAGATACATTAAATTGTTCCATCCCCCAAAAAATACCCAAGTCCTCTATGATTTCAGTAAAGACATTAACCCCACCTTTCTTCTTAGACGATATAAGGGGGGTATTAAAGTCTCCACCAATAATCCAATTTATGTCACTAAACAATCTTCTAAAATTGGTCAGCTACTCCCATAGCTTCCTTCTACCCACTGTAGTATTGGGATCATAAATATTGGATGGAATACTTTTTTATAGATCTAATTTACATGAAGCAAATTGCTATATGGTGCTAACTATTGATGAGGGGGAATCCTTCTAGATCATATTTAAGCCAAAAACACAACAACCCTCCAGAAGCACTAGCAGAAGGTTGACAATGAAAACTGGCTTCTTTCCAAAAAGAGGACTGAAAATGTTTCATCCTATTCTCATTCATCTTAGTCTCTTGTAACATAATCACATCAGGTTTCTCCTTAATTTTTAAATCAGACAAAATCCTATGCTTACTGGACTGATTTGGGCCCCTTATATTCCAAGATAAACAAATCATTTGGAATGGGAGGATTTTTTAACCTATCATCAATGTTTTTTGGTGACCTTCCATAATGTATTTATTTATCACATTATCCCTTTTTCACTTCTCTGACAGTCTTCCTGGGATGCATTTTTAGCCCCTACATTTTCCTTTGATTTTGTTCTTGGTGTTTGAATCCGATTTGGAGATGGCCTAGTCTCTGGAATTTTTAGATCTGGGCACCCCTTAGTTGGAATCTCTTTAATGACTTCCTTAGCCTCCTTACTTTCATCTTTGATTTCTTTTGACATATTCTATGAGGCCTCCTAAGCATGTAGGAAATCCTCTTCCACTGTAGAAATGTCCTCCAAATTGACATCAATCATTTTGTGCATGTTTGTTACCAATAATGATTCTTCTGGTCTCTGGGTAAAGAAGCTTGCATCCAGAGGATCTTGAACTATTTATCCAACGATACCATTTTCCTGACAGTCCTCAAAAACCATAGTATCATCATATTTAACAAGATCTTGGAATGCACACACTTCCCTCTTGTTGTCCTTATCCCGACCCTCGGCATCTACTCTCTCTTATGGCTTCCGAACTTCTGTAACTTGATCCTTAAGCTCAATAGGCTTATTTATCTATCTCTATGAAGGATTGACCTTCGATGGTCCACTTCCATTTGGCTGCATAGGTCCATTTCCCATCAAATATTCTTTATTTGTACCCTTATTCTTCTTAAGAAAGTATTTATGAGAAGACTCCTCTTTAGCTTTGGGGCATGATTTACTATTATGGCCCACTTTAAAGTAGGAGAAGCACATGAAATGGGAAAACACATAGTCAATATTCTGGGTGTGAAATCCCTAAGGTGCCTTGATCTTAATACTTCTAGGTAGTGAAGTTTCATGGACCACGTTGACACAAAAACAAGTAAATAAGAGCCTTGTTCTAGCACAGGTAACTGGATCAATAATTACCAGGGCTCCAATATTCTTAGTAATCCCTTGTAGGATATCCAAGTCCCAATATTCTAATGGAAGCCCGTGCAGCCGAACCCAAATAGGGTATTCTTTGATAATAGTTACCAAAGGGTTAAAACTTGACTTCCATTTTTGAACCATAACCACAACCCACCCCAGGAACCAGGGTCCCCCAGCTAGGATTCTTAAGAAATCCTCCTCCAAGGATAGATTGATCACAAAAAATGCATTAGCATAAGAAACAATTTCCATCAATCCCTTGGGCATTGATTTTCTATTAGCCCACTTTCTAAACTCTTCGATATTGGTTCTGCTACCAGGAATCTTAGAAAGAATTGTGTTGCACATTGAAGATTGCACCCAGTTGGCAAGAGGTTCTGGTATTTCCAAGAAAACACCATTTTCGTTACAGACAAGGATGAGATCAATGGAAGGTACTTATTTGGCTGGTTTACCTCCCACTCGCCACACCCATGTGATAGCAGGACCCTTTTCTAGCTCCACCTTTTCCCTCTCCATGGTAAACCGTGCATCCTTCCCACCATCTTGCAGATTCACCCCATGAAACCTTGCATTAGGCTCCTTCTCTATTTCCTACTTAAAGCAAAATTCAAAAATGGGCACTTGATTTGCTTCTACTCCAACCATCGTAAAGTTGTATGGATGTTATAACAAGTCAATTCATGGAATCATCATCTCCCCTACACTTTACCTTTTGCATGTCCCCGTATAAAATTATCTCTATCCTGACATCTGACCAAGATATTGTGCCATATCATATTCCTCAAATTGGTCTACATACTGTTTTCTTGTACCCTTGCATCCTTGGGTCTCCAACATAACCTCAGCCCAGGCCTTAAAATTGTCATGTGACTATAGAGCACTCTTCTACCAAGTGGTCATGGGGCTTAGAACCAAGGGAGGCCTAACTTGCATACCAACCCATTCCTTATTTTATTCATTGTTTCCCTTATCTACCAGTTACCGAATAATTTATACAAGTGCATCCCCTGTGCGTATACTCCAACTAAGATTTTGTGGGGAAATCACATCTCTTTTTAATGGAAAAATCAAAGTGTCCCTCCTCTTATCACAGGCTGTCATGGCCTTACCGAAGTTCTACTGGCAATAAAGTTCAAATTCCTAGACATATTATACCAATATTTTTGAAGTATTTTTACCAATCCCAGCTTGATAATATAAAGATCTAAAATCTTTCTTCATGGAAACATCATTATGGTGGATAGGTCTAATATAAAAACCGATAGTTTTGGCCTCTTGATTAAAAATATCTATTTTTTGTTCCCACATAATTTGATTCCTCAGTAATGAATGAAAGGCTTTCAATTGAAACTCTCCTAATGAAAATTTGATAAAGAAATCAGGAACATTTGTAACCAGCATATTGTGGAGATAAAATTCACATAATAATTGTTTTACTTTAGGAGTACAACTTTGATAAATATCCATAAATGTCTTCCCATCTAGAGCCTCATAAGGTTCCTCATAACACATTATCTGTAACTGCCAAGAATAAAACCATTCTTAAAGAAACAAACTAGACAAAATATGGTTTTCTGCAAGCTAAAAGTTTACAAGCTAAAGGAAAAACATATTCAACAATTGTTTCCAATTTCTTCTTAGCATTGGAACTTGAGACAACCTCATCTTTAAGTTTCCTATTTTATTTGAACAACTCTATATTTTTAAGGGATAGTTGGGCACAATAAGAGGAAAAATCATTCCATTCTTGTAAACCAATATTATTTTGCCTCTTTAAACTATCAACTTCTTCTTTTAAAGTAAGTATTTCCTTAACTTTCTCCACACTCTTTTGGAAAAATTCATTTTGCAAGGAAATTTGGGTTTCTTCCATACCTTTAAGTTTCCCCGGCAAAGTGTCGATTTCATTTTGGTATTTCCTTCGGACCTCATCCATTTGTGAGTCTATGCATCCAAATTCCTATGCATAAGTTTCTATAGCTTCAATCCAAATTTACGGAGCTGTAGGAATATCTTCTGGAACTTCCACAGGAACCTCTGACACCTTAGTAGCATGGATTTGATCTTCAGGAATGGTTTTTGTGAACTCATCATCTTTCAATTTCTCACCAAGAGCAGAAGAAGTACCATCTTTGGAAAATTATTCTAAAATTGGGGTTGAACCTTCATTAGACAATGCAAGCCGAGAAACTTCATTTTTCCTTGAGGAATCAGACCTTCTTGGTCTCAACAAATAGCAGCAGGAATTGGCAATGTAATCTTTTCTTTAGAAAGTTGAGGCACAAAAGGATTCTCATCCTCACTTGTAGATTCTTCTATAACCACATTGGGAGGCCGAGGATTCGATTCAATCTTAGGTTAAGAAGTGGGAGGTAGTTATGAAGAAACTAGTGTAGGAGCCCTTTTGATTTTATTCTTCTGAGAAATCTCTCCTAAAATTGTCTTCTCTACCTTCCTCTTCGGAATAAAAAAATCTTGATGTGTTCAAACTAGCTGAATAATCCCTGGGTTCTTGATGACAAAATTACCTCCTCCAGTTTTGTATTTCTGGCCTACCTTGATGATAACATCTACAAGGTACTCAGAAAGATTCACCTTAAGCTCAAGGCGCGTCTGACCCTTATTCAAATGAGTTATAATTTTCAATGTTTTACCCCCCAATACGGACAATTCTCCATCAAAGATAAAATAAATATTCACCCAAGTAGCAATTTCCTTCCAATTTCCTAGAAAACTCTCCCACTTAATTCCCTGGGGATTAATGATTATCTCCGGAATATCTTCCCCTTCCTCATGAAACAAAGATATAAAATCCTTAAGTGTGGAGTTAGTTACAACCTTTAGCCCAAAATATGGGAGACAAGAGATTGTGGATACAATGTGGTTGTCTATTTCAATTATTTCCCCCCCTAAGCAAGAGCAGGTTGCCTTAAAAATTAACAAAAATTCTCCAACTAAATCTTCATCAAATCCTTCAAATTTGTGAATAAAATATATCCAATCTGCATCATGGAAGACTTGGGGGATGATAGAAATTTGTAGAGCGGCTCCACCAATTCTAGCTTCGATTTCTTCTTTTGCCCCATAGCACATACTAGTTTAGGTGGAATTAAAGAAAAAATAATGACTGTTGTATGAGAGAGATAGAGTACTTGCATGTAATGTCAATAGTGGATTTTTGAACTACAATTGAGTTTATAATGGCATTAAGTTGGCACCAAATTACGACGGAAAAGAATGATGGTAACAATGGAGGTGGTAAGATTTTAATTTCTTCTGACAATTCTCATACTGCCATTGTGACTACTTGTACGATTTTTCATTCCTCGAGTAAGGTGACACATGCACTTACTCATCCGTTATTACTCCTTATTCCCCCACTTAACTCCATGAGATTTGGTTTAATATTTTAATAAATGTATTGGGAAGTTCTAAAAATAGTTAATATCCGTAGCAAGAAGTGAGTACACGTCACCTTACCAGCTTAACATTCCTTTGACCATTGGCACTCCACCTCCTGCATTTGAAAAGTAACCATGTTCAATGCACATTTCGATAATTGACATCTCTAACCTTTATTTGCATGAAAAAAGAAAAGATTTTTTTTTAATTTTTAGATATAGGGGGAAGAGGTTCAAAAGTATGATCTTCTTTCTTTATTTGAATTTCCAAACAAACCACTCATGGTGGGAAGAGTTGCAGTCTTCCACTGAATCAAATTATTCACACAACATGTCATTAGTTAAAGTTTCCTTGTCCTAGGGACGTTGATACAACTTTAGTCTATGGCCATTCACCAAAAAAGTTATTCTACTACCATCAATTGGAAACAGTCTCACAGATCCATTATCATAAATCATTTCAATTTAATATGGTCCCAACCATCTTGTTCTCAATTTTCCTTTGAATTGCTGATATTTCGAGTCAAACAGTAAGACCCAATCTCCTTCATTGAACCTTATGGTCTTGATATGAGCATCATTCCAGGATTTCCTTTGTTGTTAAAGGATCTTTTTTTTTGTCCCTCCATCCACATCTTATCAAATTCATTCTCATGTTGAGCTCCATCTATCTCAATTCCTATCTTTAATGTTTTCCTCAAGGTTTGTGATTCAAATTATAATGGGAGTAATGGCTTATTCCCATATACTATTTCATATGGGGAGAAACCAATGGTGGTTTTCCAGGTTGTATTGTATGCTTAGACTGCTTCAGGAAATATTCGCACCCAATTTTTCCTATCTACATTAACAACCTTAGTCAAAATGTTTTCCAGTTATTTGTTTGTGATTTACACCCAACCATTGAATTGGGGTTGGTATTGTGATGATTTCCTATGCTTGATTTGGTATATCTTCAATAAGGTTTTGGACACAAAATGGGGTCCTTAATCAAATACAATGACTTTGGGAGCTCCAAACCTTAACATGATCTTATTGTACAAAAATTCATCTACAACATCCTCATTGGCAGATTCTAGTACTTGAACCTCGACCCATTTTGTATTATAGTCGATGAAAACTAGAAAGTACTCTTTTCCATAGGATGGGGGCTCGAAAGGTCTAACGAAATCAATTCCCCACTTCTCAAATGGCCCTAAGACCAACTGAGGATTAAGGGGAATTTAAATAGACAATGTAGGCTTCCCCATTCTTTGACACACATCACATTTCCATACATATTTCTTGATAGCTCTATGGAGAGAGGGCTCGTAATACCCATCTCCAAAGACCTTGTGAATTTTAATCCTCCATGTTCATCATGGCAAGGTATTAATATGTCATATACTTCATCTTCTTGAACAAACCTACAAATAATAATGTCAGAACAACATTTAAACAAAATTCCATTTCACCTTTTGTATCTAGCACTATTTATGACTAATATTTTAATTTCTTTACTAGTAAAGTAAGATGGAAACTTCCCTATAGTTAGATAGTTGGAAAAGATCAGTAAACCATGGAGGATGTGCTGACATTGCAAACAAGTGCTCATCCAGAAAGTGATCTTGGCCTGCCTTCTCTTCTCCTAAAACATTAAATCTTGAAATAAAGTTAGCAATGACATTGGACTTTCCAGGCGTATCAATGATAGTGAAGTTAAATTCTTGCAAAAGAAGTAACCACCTAATAATTATTCCCCCTAATACTAGTTTTTTCATTAAATATATTATGGCTGAATGGTCTGTATACACAAATATTTTATATCCAATAATGTAGTGTCTGAATTTGTTCATAGAGTAAACAACAACTAGAAATTCCTTTTCTGTAGTAGTGTAGTTTCTCTCTATGGGGGTCAGATTTTTTGTGATGAAATAGATAGCATACATTTGGTCTTCCTCATCCTTCTGTCCAATAACAAATCTCATTGCTATGTTAGAAGCATTGTGAATATTAAAAGGATGATGCCAATTAGGTCCTCTCAAAATCAGGGTAGTGGTCAATTTCTCCTTTATAACTTCAAAAGCTTGTTAACATTGAGGATATCATTAAAAACATAGTCTTTTACTAATAGAGAGAACCTTGGTGAAACAATCTTACTAAAATATTTTATGAACAATCTGTAATATCCTACAATTCTAAGGAAACTTTTGATATCAGTTTGGTTTGTTGGTGTGGGAAATTTAGTAACGACTTCTATCTTTTTAGGATCAACTTAGATATCCTTAACAGAAATATGATGACCCAAGACAACTCCCTTATCAACCATTATCAAAAAAATTTCATGACTTAAGGAGAGTTGGTCTTGCTCACATATGGTTAACACTTTTTCAAGATTACTAAAAGATTATTCAAAAGTAGACCCATGGACAATAAAATCATCCATATAAAATTCAACACAATCATTAGTGAGGTCTACAAAAATAGCTAAAACTGCTCTCTGAAAGGTGGCAAGTGCGTTAAAAAGTCAAAATGGTATAACTATGTATGCAAATATACCCCAAGGACAGGTGAAGGTGGTCTTATCTTGGTTAGAAGATGTTATACTAATTTGGTTATATCCACTGAACCCATCCAAGAAGGAGAAGTATTTCTTACCCGCTAAATTTTCCAAAACCTAATCGATAAAGGGAAAGGGAAAGTAATATTTTTTGGTGGTTTTATTAAGCTCCATATAATCTATTCAGATTCTCCACTTAACTTTTTTCTTAGGAACTATAATAAGTAGTGATACCCACTGACTATCAGATATTGGGTAGATGAATCCTACCGTCTACAGTTTCTCTATTTCATTCTTGATAATGTCTCTAAGTGTTGGATTAATCCTTCGCTATGGATGTCTGACTAGTTTAACATCCTTAGTGTAAATATGATGAGTGCAGATGTTTGGATGAATCCCTTTCATGTCAGTATAGTCCCAAGAAAAATCATTCAAATGATCCCTCAAGATATCTTTGACCCTAGTCTAGTCTCTTGGTTGTCTCCTAAATTGTTATCAATTGTTAGTTCTTTTCCTACCTCAACAGTTACTTGTTTAGTGTCTTTCAAAATATAAACTTCTATTTCAGTAATCAAAGAGTTCAAGGGACAAGCATGAGGTTGTAACATGTGAAAAATAGTCATGTTTTCAAGGGATAAAACCTTGGCTAAAGGACAATGAAATTTAGTGGTTATATGTCCTTCATGGTAATCATAGGCCTCTTCACAATATTCCATAGAAATTTCACTTACCAAGGTGATATTTTCTTCTAAGTTCAAAACAATAATTTTTGTAGCCATAGTTTCGGTTTCATTAGCAGAAGTTATGGTTTTTTAGCCACAATAACATATTCATCAAACATTGGGTATGGCTCAACAATTGCTTCTAGATGATTTTTTGCTGCAATGGTGGCCAGATAGGAACTCATGTTGTTAGTATCCAAAAAACCTACCCACACACGTTCACAAACATCCACATATGGCTGGGTAAGAGGATAAAAGTAAACATTATTTGCTTTTTTCCCATTTGAAATAGTCATTTTCTTGACCTACAGTCAATTTATGCAACAACAATAGCTAACCAAGGTCTTCCTAAGATAAATAGGTATCCCAAATTTTGAGCTTTAGGCTATAAGACCATAAAATCTACCAGATATTCCCAAGATTCAACCGTGGCCATAACATCCTTGATTACTCCATTTGGTATAACAATAGATTGATCTGCTAATTGGAGAATAATATTGGTTGGCTATAATCCTATCAAGGAAAAAAATTAAATGGCTATATTGTTATGACATTTATGAAAACACCAAGATCCACCAAAATGTTAGATATTGTCTGACCAATTACAAAAATAGTAATGAATGGACTCCCAGGTCCCCATATTTTGGTGAAAGAAGTTTTCCAGCTAAAAGATCAGCAAGGTTTCCTTCTACTTTGACTATTTTTGGGTATTTCCTCTTCCTTCCTGGTGTCTTTATACAATGGTTTCTAATGGTCTAGTTTAACTTGGGAATGTCCCTTATTTCTCTTAGAATTGAGACCTCAATATTCATCTTTTTTAACTCCTGAAATAGTATTGTTTCTTCCTCATTATGTATTTATTTTAATATTTTTGGGAAAGGAGCTGCATGCATATTATTATCTTTCTCTTGGTTATTCCTAGTGTCTCGTGTTTGTGGAACATGTCCAATTTTCTCACTTTTATCATGTATTTTAATGATAACTATTGGAGGATTGTTCACTATTTTTCCAGATCTTAGCTGCAAGTTATTAATGGCATTAACCTGCATTGTCTCATCCTGTCCTGCTTCATTAATTAAAGTTTTTTTGTTGATTTTTGGGGTTTGAGATAGGATGGGCTAGAATTTGAGTTTGTGTTGCTCGCCCTTGCTAGTAATTTTGTTGTGTTGGAGGCATAAAAGCTTGTTGTTTTTGTGTAAACCTCCTTGACTAATTATAGTTATGTTAGGGTGCCCATTGTTAGTTTGGCCATGGATGTACATTCCCTAGTGGTGTCTAGCCTTACTGATTGTATGGAGGCATCCATGGTGGTGGATGTGGGTAAACCATCCAGTTTGGTGGTGTCTAATCAAGTTATCCCAAAGTTGGTGGAGGAGTCTAATTAGGCCATGGCATCATCTAGGGGTTCTGAGAAAGTATAGGGGCATAAACAGACTAATTTTTTGATCTTTGAATGAAGTTTACCTCTACATTTTCTTGAGTCGTGTCATTTAATATTTCTTTCAGGTGAGGGGGGAGAGTACAATGGTTGGTGTCATAGTCAAGGACATCACAGATTAGGTACATTTCTGTGATATCTAAAGGATGTATTTTTTTGCATCTGAGACATTATATGTCTAAAGGCTCCTTTACAACATTGTTCTTCGCGTTCATCCCATCCATGGTTGAAGTTAACTATTTCAAGATATTTTTTTTCACATTTTCCATCTCCTTTAGAAGTTATGAGGTAACAAAGGCATGTTTTGATGTTTTCTTTCCCCTAATACCTCCCCTTGTTCTAGAGTAGCTCCTACATAACTCAACAATATATGCCATGGTGAGTTTGTGTACATCACCTCCTCCCATGAGATAGAGAGATTCTTTGGTTTCATCATCAAGTCCTTTAAGTAAAATTGTCTTAGTTATTTCTGCATTCAACTCATAACCTAGACAAAAAGAAATTTGTCTAAGTAATCTTCCATATTTTCATCTTCTTTTTGCTCATTTGAAAAAACTCTTCCCTACCATCTCTTCCCCTGCAATATTCTTGGTATTTTTAAAAAAATGAAGTCTCCATCTACTCCCATGAATGAATTGAATTAGAGGGAAATCCCATAAACCACCTCATGACAGAGTCTTTGAGGGTGGATGGAAAAAGCTTGAGTTTTTGGTTATCTATTTTGTAGTCATATGTTTGGAAAAGGACTTTGAATTCAAACAAGAATTGGTCTAGGTATTATGTGTACATTACCCGAAAGATAGGAAAAATAGATGGGGAAATGTTTTTCATAGGTGTTTCCTCATTTTCATTTAAGACAATGGGATAGGTAAAGGTTCTACCCAAGGGTCTATCATCATCATTTCCATTGTCTCCCATTTTTGAAAGTTTCTCAGGTTCTAAATAAGATGATGAAAATTTTTTAGTATCACTCCTAGGCATTGTATTAGATTCAGTTTCACTTATAGGGGTAGTGTAATTGGTTTTTACTACACGTGCTCTAATTAGAGATATTTTTTGAATGTTGTAAGGTATAAATCTCCCTTGAGCATCCCGTGGCCTATGCATCAATATTTATTATGTAAGCAAGGCTTAGGATTCTTACTGGTTTCATAGCTCAACTTCACCAACACCCATAACATGTGATGCGAATATAATGGCATGTTTTTCTTATGGTGTTCTTGACAACGACGCCAAAAATGATGGGTCATTGCATAACTTCCAATCATTTAATCAACTTGTTCAAACATTTATGTCATTATAAACGAAGGTTGTGTTCAAGGTTATATGCAAACAAGTGATATGAAACTTGTTGGCACCCAAATTGATTCTCCTTCAAAGACTGACCAGCATCACAGGTTTGTCAGGAAGCTTAGAGACAGATAGATCATAGTGATTCATTTTGTATCTGGGGATGGGATCTAACTTATCCTTAGTCACTTAGATGTGGAGAAATGGATAGCACCCTCAAGAGGATTTGATCTATCCTCACTACTTTGTGGTTGTGCCTTTCAACCAAGGTGAGAGAATACAAAATAGATACACTGGCTTCTCATAAGGCTTCTAAAAAATATGGGCATTTGTATGCTCAATGACCGAGAGGTTTTCTATTATACCAAAAAAATCAATGGAAGACTAAACCAACCCCTTACACTCCAACCACTTTTTTACATCTATGAGATTCTAAATTTGAAAAACCCAACAAAATATCAATATCTGCCATTTATAACATTTACAATGAGAGAAAAGATTGTTTTGTCACCCCAAAAAATCCAGATACCACTAAACTATCACATTGAGAGTGATCGAGACCACCAATGCTTCAGAAGTAAAACAAACCATGATCACAAAATAATCGAGTGATTCCCAGAATCAGATGGTTGTACACTCGCAAAAAATGATAAAATTTAATCAAAATAGATCAGGTGCTCAGGGGGCCATTTATAACATTTACAACAGATCTCCAAACATTCAGTGAAAATCTCCATGCATTTCAACTCCTTCCTCTATTTGAAAAATAACTCTTCTTCATTCTATTCGCCAACCACTTCTGCCCCTAATTTGTCAAATTTGGTTCCTTGCATGCTTGGGAGAAGAAAAATGGAAAATTAGATCGAGCCCGATAGTCATCCCATTTTAATGGCTAAAGACATCTCCATATATCCCCCACCAAAATTAGATATCAAAATTAACTCTCCTCTCTGTTTAGCATGTAGGAAATACTAAGAAATCATGAAGACTTGCACTTCCATGAGCATTTTAGTAAAAATGGGGGGGAAATCAGATTCAGACTCACAGCTGATGTTGATCTTCACTTTGAACTTGGACCATCCACGTGGAAGATTCAACTTTAAATAGGCCTGGGGGTTTCCTTTGACTTTTTACAACCTTTTGAAAAATGGAAAAATTTCCATTTTGCTCCACACCTCTGCCCTTGAGAAATGAGCCTGACACGTGTCCCAACGTGGGTCCCAACAGAATTGTGCTTCCTTTTTCACTTTTAACTCCCTTTTCCTAAAAGTAAAATTTTCCAAATTTCTCCCAAGAGTCCATACCTCTGCCGTTTGACTGGAGCAAGCTTTGACCTTTCCTCTCTCGGGCTTGTGAGCCATTTTTGATATTTTAACCCTTTTGAGAATAAGAGGCAAAAAAATTAAGTTGCCCCTGATGGTCTGCTTCCCCGCCCCTTTTGACTTTTCAAATTACCACGCGTCACAATGGCGCATCTTGAGATGGTTGCCAAAATTTGAGACCTTGAAAGAGTGCAGGATCGCCATGTGTCCTGGCCCAGAAAAATTTGTTTGAAAGCCTGAAGCTCAGTGGAAGGAACCATGTGTCAAAGTCTGAGGAAATCTCTTTTGGCCATTGAAAATTCCAAGAAAAATGCAAAGTGAGCGGAGGCCTCCAAGTGTGCTCATGGTGCTTCTTTAAAATGAAACTCAAGGGTCGGTCCCCAAACATGCACAAATCCTCCACGTGTCCCAGACTTCCCAAAACCTTTTGAAAAAAGTAAGTATGGGAAGACCTAGTGGAAGCCTCCACGTGTCTTCATGGTGAAATTTCAAAATGGTGCCCAAAGTGGAGACCCTGAATGAGCACGGGCTCGCCACGTGTCCCTGTTCCGCCAAACTGTACCAATTACATAAAAATTTGTCTAACTCTGGGAAAAGCAGTAGAAACCTCCACGTGTCCTCCCAACGTAACTCCAAGGACAAACCAAAAAGTAAACCTTCAAATGATCACCATTCCTCCATGTGGACAAGCCTTGGGTTAAAACTTTCCATAAAGTTTAGGAGTGATCCGCTGAGCCGCATCAAATAAAAAATGAACACGTGGAGACCCTCAAGGTGAAAATAAGCAATTTTCCCCGCCACTTAAATTTGATTTAATCAAAGCCTAGCGGGGCCATGGGGTGAGTTTAAACTTTTTGCCAAAATAACTAAAAAGAACAAGTTTCAAATACAAACCCGTCGCGCCCCATCCAATCAGAAGAAGCCACGTAAGCACCAAAAGAACCAATCAGAATTGAGCAGAGCCACGGGATCAAATTTGCCTTTTTGCCAAAAAAGAAAAAAGTGATAAGTTAAAGCTTTTTTCCACTATCCCCTAACCAACCAAAAGAAGCCATGTGACCAATGAATGCAAGGATGCAAATTTGACCGGGAGAAACACCCGTCAAACCGTAAAATGTAGAAAAATGACCATTTGAGCGAGGAGATGAAATTTTTTCCAAGGACAGAGGATTTAGAAATGTTACAAGGCTCAAATACACTCCTCAGAGCTACATCCATTCATTTTCCTTCAAGTATTTAGGGAAAAAATGACAAGGACAAAAAATCCTGACTACAAAAAATGGAAAGAATGGGAGGGCTCGAGTTTTTAGATAAACAGAGAATGGGAGACCCAAATTACAGACCACTTCAGAGGAACAAAGAAACAAGGAAACATAAATGGACCCATACGTGAACTTTAACCCAGGAACAGATTAATTATGGCAACAAAAAGAAAGTAGAGACCTCTCAGGCACAACACGGGGGAATAAAATATGGCAGAGGTCGCAAATCGATAGATTGCAAAGGAAAAATGGGGCGAGACTATTTTGAGCACCAACATCAGCTCTAACTCGGGGATGGGCACTCCCTGTGAGTGCCACAAGAACAATGGTAGACCAAGTGCCAAAAATATCCATTGGGTAAAGGAGTCAACTTGCAGAGTAGAGAAACAAAGCCATCTCTCAAAAATGAACAAAGAAACCAACAAAAACAAGTCACTAAGGACCAGAACGAGCAAAAACACAAAAAACAAGAAACAAACAAGCAGCTATACACTGTACAAAAGATGTTTACCTTGATTTTGGGAATCAATCCAAGAAATGCTTCAAATGCCTACCATTAACAGGAAATTCAAGAAATTCACCATCCAAATCCTTCAAGAAGAAGGTATGTTCACCAATCCTAATATCAATGGAGTAAGGGCCCATCCATAATGAGTCAAACTTTCCATGCTTTCCCTTATCTTCATGCCTACTATCCCATAGTAGCACAAGATCTCCAACATTGAAAGCTCTGGGAGTGACCTTCTTGTCAAATAACTTCTTCAACTTTTCTCTAAACTTTACATGCCTCTGGTGGGATGCCCTCCTTTCTTCATCAAGTTCAACAATCTGGTTAATGCGAGCATCATAAGGACTTACTTCTTGATCCTCCAGTTGTTGAATGAACTGATATGAGGATAATTGCATATGCAGGGGAAACAGGGCCTGAGTTCCATACACCAACTCAAATGGACTCTTTCCAGTGGCTCTTTTAACAGTGATTCTATCAGCCCAAATAACAAACTTCAACTGTTCACCCCATTTTCTCTTGTTCAGCTCCAAGGTTCTTCTGATAATCTTCAGCAGGTTTTTATTACTAGACTCAGCTTGTCCATTTCCTTGGGGGTTGTAATTAGAGGCATATGTCAAGTTGATCCCATATTATTTACACATTGCCACCAAAGGTTTAGCTCTAAAGCTCATGGCATTGTCAGCAACAATCTTGACTGGCACCCCAAACCTGCAGATGATGTGGTTTAGCACAAAGTCCATGACAATTTGGTGTGTTTCCTTCTTGGTGGGGATTGCCTCCACCCATTTAGTAAAGTAATCAGTGGCTACAAGAATCCACTTATGGCCAACACTTGAAGGGTCTGAAATATCACCAATGAAATCCATTCCCCATTGCTTGAATGAGGCTTCAATTGATACAGGCTGCAAAGGAAGGGAGCCTGAAGCTTTCAGTCTTCCAGAGAAGCACTGACAACTCTCACATCTTCTAACCAACAAGGTTGTATCCTTGAAGAGAGTTGGCCACCAATAACCAGCCCTCATGATCTTGTGTGTTGTGACTCTTGCAGCAAAATGCCCCCCACAAACTCCTCCATGGAGATCAACAATTATCTTGGGGGCTTCTTCTTCAGTAATGCACCTTAAGAGGACTCCCTCTAGGTTCTTCCAAGCTAACCCATAATCAGTAATGACATATTTCTGGGAAGCCAACTTAAGGGCTCTTTTCTGGTTCTTACTTAAATACTCAGGGTAGTTCAGATGTCTGAGATAAAAAATTACATCTTTGTACCACTCAGAACTCATCAATTTTTCAAAAACATCTACCCTACCTTCTTCTACCTCATTTACCTCAATAGTTTGCAAGTTTCTCTTAGCCAGGCCCAAACCTCTCACCAGCTTCATGGTTTGGATATCCATGTCATATTATTTCAACTTGTTCACCCATATGCATATTTTTCTTGAGACTTCCATCTCTGATAATATGTCTTTCACCATGGTGTGGGGAACATAAACAACAATCTTAGAACTCAAAATGTAAGGCCTGAAAACCTTTGTTACTTTTACCAAGGAAAATGCTTGTTTCTCCATAATAGTGTATTTCAACTCAACCCCCTATAATGCCTTACTGAAAAAGGCAATTGGCCTCTCAGCCCCTTCATCATCCTTCTATAGCAGGATAGAAGCAATAGTGTTCTCTGAAGCAAAAGAGAACAGTTGAAAGGGATTCTTATAATCTGAAGCTGCTAGAACAGGTGCATGCTTTAGTGCCTCTTTAATCCCATTGAAAGCTTGGATGGCAGCCTCCTCCCATTTGATGGCCTGGTCCTTTTTTATCATGGAAGTGATTGGAATGGTCAACTCAACAAATTTTGATATGAATCTCCTAATGAAGTTTATCTTCCCAAAGAAAGACTAAATCCCTTTCTTGGTCCTTAGAATTGGGACCTTGCTGATGGCCTCTACCCTTTCTGGATCAATCATCACCCCTTCTTGTGACACAATGTGGCCAAGAAATTTTTCCTTCTACACTCCAAAATGGCACTTCTTTGGATTGAGTGAGATGCCATATTCTCTACATCTTATCAGCATCTTCTCCAAGTGCAGCAGGTGATCACTTCTCTTCCTGGAAAATACAGTTACATCATCTTGATAAACTGCAATAAACTCATTGATGTAACCAACAAAAGAAACATCCATTGCTCTTTGAAAGGTGGCTCCAACATTCATCAAACTGAAGGGCATCCTAACATACACATACGTCCCCCAAGGAGTAGTAAAGGTTGTCTTGATCCTTTCTGATTCCTTCACCACAACTTGGTTATAACCAGAGAAACCATCTAGGGTGGAGAGCAATTCAGAACCAGTCACTAATTGCAGCATGTTTTCCATATTTGGTAAAGGATAATTATCCTTCATAGATGCTCTTTTTAGATTCCTAAAATCTACACACAGCCTGATATCACCATTCTTCTTTCTTACTGGTACTAGGTTTGCAACCCAAGAAGAATACCTTGTGGGCTGAATAATCCCTCCATCTCTTAGCTTCTTCAGTTCCTCTTACATTTTAAGAGATAAGAGTGGATTGATTGGCCTCTATTTCTACCTGAATGGCTTTGCATTAGACTCCAAGGGAATCTCATGTTGAAACAGGTCCTCTCTGTATGCTTTTAGTTCAGAATAGGTCCAAGCCATGCAATCCTGATATTTTTTTCAATAATTGGATGTAGGACTTCTTCTCCTCCTTGCTGAGATTGCTTCCTAACCAAATTTTCTGTGGCTTATCCTTTGTACCAAGATCATGCTCCTCAACATCCCTCAAGGTTGCCATATGTCTATTAATAATGTAATTAGCATTATCAAAATTTGATTCAAGAGAAACCAACCCTCTAGGAATGGTATTAGTCTTTAGCTGGATGATGCCCTTGCAAAACAAGGTTTCCTTTCCCTCTGTGACACATACCATTGGCTCCAAATCAATACATTGATCAACAAATTCTCCCTTGTTCTGTAGAAATCTTCTGATCTGAGCATCATCATCAAATACCTGTCCAGTGTTTAATGTTGTCAGGGACAGAGGGTCTTGTCAATACTTCAACATCATATTCACAATATTGGGACACTGCACAATTGTCAAATGAGACCCCAACACTGCAATTTATCTTCCAAGTCATTGAACTTCCTATCATGATGCACAATGTTGAATGAATCAAACATCTCAATGAAATCCCAAACTGCATGCTTGTATTGTTTCATTCGTTGATTCTTTGTGGCATACAATTTTCTAACTTGTTTTACAATTAATTCTGAGTCTCCCTTGACAATGATGTCCTTGACACCATATTTCCAAGAAATTCTTAAACCCAACAACAGTGCCTCATACTCAACAATGTTGTTAGTGCACTCAAAGTTGAGTTTGAAGGAAAAAACAATTTTTCCTGACCTGGAGAAAGCAGAACAACACCAGCACCATTCCCAAACTTGGAGCAAGCTCCATCAAACAATAGAGTCCAAGGAGAGCCTGTTTTTTCAAGGAATTTACATTCTTCAATCTTGTGCTCCTTTCCATCAGCAAATCCTACAAAATTATCAGCATCAACACTTGTGTACAATACTTCATAGGATGCATTGTTGGGATCTTCAATAAGGTGCAACATCTTCTTTTCCCCATACAACCTGACAAGGATACTTTCAATTGGGATGGTGGCATAGGACATGTCCATTTGGACACTCCCACCAACACTTGCAGCCCATTTTCTAGACAATAGCATGCCCCACTTGGCTGGGCAGTCAACAATGACAACATCAAGTTTTAAATTTTTACCTAGGTAAGCTGCAAGTTGCACCACCAAACCCTTCACACATCCCACTACTGGAACTTCTCTAGAGTCCATGGCAGTGCACTTCCCATATGTTTTTGTCACTTTGATATTCATCTCATTCATGACTTCCAAAGGCATGACATTGCATGACGCCCCTGAGTCAAACATGTAGTTGTGGAGTAATCTATCCTTAATGACCAAGGTGGTGAAGAATGGATCCACATTAAGCTGAGAATATACCAAGGACATTTCCAAATAAACCTCAGGTGGTTCATCTAGCTCTTCTGATGCTGGTGGTTCCTCTAATTCTTCAATGACTGGTGGAGTCTCCACAATGTTTATATTTCTACCTACGGCAGTCTTCTCTTATTTCAATCCAAAATATTCAAATGTCATCTTCTTGTGCTCTGGAATCCTAAGAAACTCAATAATTGGAACTGAGAATTTGATCTGACTTAAAACTTGGGCAATGTCATACGGGACATTCTTTGGCAAGGCAGCATTGGAAGGAAGGTTGACACACTCATTAGATGGCACAAGATTTTTGACAACTTGGGCATGAGGAGGGGTATGATTTTTGTTTGGGACAACAGGGATTTTGGAAGATGCATCTTTCTTAGGAGCCTCTTTAGGAATGTTTGAAAGTAAGGGAGTGTTTGGCTTGGCTTGAGGCCCTACCCCTTTGACATCCTTACTTCTTGTGTTATATTCCTTCTCTTGAGCAACAACAACATTCATCAGTAACTGTATATATTTCTCATATGGGATTCCTCCATCATACTTCTTTATCATTAAAGCCCTTAAATATTCAAAGTCATTATTGGGAAATTCAAAAGCTTGTACAGTATCTACTTCTAAAGTATGAGAGGGAGGAAGAATAGGTACCCTATGAATGCAGTCCCAAAAAGTGGCAGTAGTCTGGGCACTTATCACCTCAGTTGAAGTTTCCCCTTGTTGTGAGCTCGTGGAACAACCCATCATGCAGACATCATCATCATTATCATCATCAACTTCTTCTTCTTCTTGCTGATCTTCTTCACAAGGAGCATGGGGCATGAAACATCTGTCACACCAATCAATGACATTTGTCTCCTCCACAACAACAACTCTGGCAGCCAAAGGATCAGGCACCATTTTGTTTTCCCTACCTTGGGACTGCCTATTTCCAAATCCAACAGGTCCCTTACCTCTATCATCAGATCTTTGGTGATTTGTGAACCTGTCTTGGCCTTGCTGCTTGTGTTGACCTTGTGAGCTCTGCCCAATTCCTTTCTCATCCCGGGCTAGTTTGTAGGAAATTTCTTTGACAGCCCCTGCCAAAGTCTTCACAACTTCTTCCAAATCTGTAGCCTTGCTTGTTTGGGTTTTTTTGGGTTAACCAGCTTTACACCCTCCCTTTTTGGAGGCTTTCCAATTGCCTTGATGTTTTCAATTTGCAGGGCCATGGTGAATGCCTGCCTCAAATTAGTGGGGTTTTTGTCCCTCAAGTAGTAAGCAACCTTTTTATCAAATGCATCTGAATATTTGATCAAACATGATTCATCACATGGCCTTATCCTAATAGGAAATATCCTCAAGGTCTTATTAAACCTTGTGTTGAAATCATGTACTGACTCATTAGGATTATTTTTGATGTTTTCAAATTCTGTCAAAAGAAACCTAGGGTCAGTTCTATCACCATACTGCAATCTAAATGCATTGCTCATCTCTGTCCAAGAATCAATGGAATTATCTGGCAAAGCTTTATACCAGTCCCTTGCATCCTCTTCCAAAGTATGGATAAACAGTTTGATATACACATCTTCATGTTCAATCTCAAAGTCTTCCATCATATTGATAAAAATATTTAGATGTTGATCACCAGTTATAGTGTTGTTTCCTTGGAACTTTGGTAGTCTGTTCCTTACTTCTTGGGGAACTACATTTGGATAAAAAGCCATCCCTACTAAATTTATAGGTCCAAAGGTGTTTACAACAAAATGGGGTCTGAGTGGGGGAAAGGCCATGTTGTTTTGAGGAGGTGACCCTGGAGGGTTGACAAATTGATAAGGGGCAAAGGATATTTGAAACACAGGAGTATAGATTTCAAAATGGATATCCCCTAAAGGCCTTAGTTTCTTGGAAATCCCTATCAACTTCTGAAAAGATAGGGGCAGAATGAGAAGAAAACTTTTCAAAATCAAATGAAGGCCCCTCTCCAGTTGGAGAATTCAATTCCACAAAGAGGCTACCTGATTCAGAAGCACTTGAATTGCAGTCTTCAATAATAGGCCGATCACTTTCATCAATGGAGATCCCCTTTCTTGTCTGCTGATTTCCAACAGCTCTCCAGGCTTTTCTTCCTTCTGATTTTACTTTTCCTAGCTCTGGAAATAATGTCCTAGTAGGATCCCTAGCAAAGAAAGACCTTCTTCCTTCCATCTTTGCAAAGGTTAGTAACAAATCTCACTTGACAGAGGTTAAGACACTGGTATTCATTAAGAATCAGATCAACAGGGAGTCACCACTAAGGATTTCCACCTTAGTTGTGCAGATGCACTAAATATGATCTGTCAAATGTTTGTCAACACTAGAAACTGGAAATGGAAAGACTCTGACTTTTCTTTACCCAGATTTATCAATGAAAGCTAGTGCACTAGGTGTGGAAACTGAAAGAATTGCACACAACACTTGGAGTATATAAGAAGTGTTTTACCAGGGCCTGAATGTGAACTGTAACCACTATGTCCCCAGTAACAATGCCAGTAAGGTGTTTTTGACGGGATAACAATATGTGAACTGGTAGTGTAGGTACCCAAAAATTCCCAACAATTCTCCCTGCCAGTAAGGTGTTGGTACCTAAATTGATTCTCCTTCAAAGTCTGAGCAGCATCACAGGTTTAGCAGGAAGCTTAGAGATAGATAGATCATGATGAGTCATTTTGTAGCTGGGATGGGATCTAACTGGCCCTTAGTCACTCAGATGTGGAGAAATGGATAGCACCCTCAAGAGGATTTGATCTATCCTCACTATTTTAGGTTGTGCCTTTCAACCAAGGTAAGAGAACCCTTTTGTAGCCTATTGTTTATGGAGGAGATGGAGATATCCTTCCTAATGAAGTTGTTAAGGAGACCTTGAAGAAAATATGATCAATGCAACAAAATCTAACTCTCACGAGTTGTCACTCTAGATAGTGGAGATATTCTCTAGGCAAGGTTCAGGCTACTAAAGACATTTGGAATCCTGATTGTTTCTGCATGTTTTGGTAGTAAAATTTGTGCATTTGTATACACACATGACAAATAGGGGTAGTATGGGTAGGATTAGTTGTTTTTAAATGTATTTTTATGGGAGGTGAGGCAGGATGAATTTGATTTACCAAATCCTTGAGAAATTTTGCAAAATGGAAGACTAAACCAACAGAATGCCATAGAGAAGCTAAAATGTTTCTTTAACTAGAATATGTGCTTCAATGGAGGCCCAAATTAGCACTTTTTCATACAATCTATGAGATTCTAACATGAAGGCTTGAGTTGGAAAACCCAACAAAACATCAAGATCTGAGCCCAATCATGCCTGAGGTACACCCAGAGGCTTACAAACAATCTCTGTCAACAGATGAGAGAAAAGTGATTTTAAATCATTTATTTCACTCCCAGATGAAATCTCTTCTGAGAAATGAAATTGCAGATGCCACTAAACTATCACAAGGATTGAGACCTATGTGATTGAGACAGATTTTGATACAAGATTGCAACAGGAACAAGAAAAACTATTTGCAGACATTCAGAAGTAAAACAAACACATTTTGCATAAGATCCACACAGAATAACTCGAGTTTGATTAAATTTATCAGCAGGGGAAAGTTTCTAGAACAATCTCAGAGCTTTTCAATGGTTGTACACTTGCAACCACCTTGACATGATCAAATTCAATACAAAAGAGATATACAGGCTTCTCAAAAAGGATGGGCTCTATCAAGCCTTTTTTCTATTAGAAAAATCAGTCCGAACCCCTCACACTCCAACCATTTGCATGATAAATTTGTGCCATTTATAACATTTACAACAGATCCTTTTCCCCCCAAAAATCAAGACATTGAGTGCCACCAGTGCTTGCCATGATCACGATCGTGATTCCCAGAATCAAATCTGTAAAAAGTCACCAGGTGCTCAGGGGGTAGATCTCTTCGAAAATCTCCCACATTCAACTCCTTCCTCTAGAAAATCACTCTTCCTTCTATTCGCCAACCACTTCCACCCCTAATCTGTCAAATCTGGTTCCTTGCGTGCTCGGGAGAAGAAAAATGGAAAATCAGATCGAGCCGATAGTCAGACCATTTTAATGGTGAAAGACGTCTCCAGATCTCCCCCACCAAACTTAGATATCAAAATTAACTCTCCTCTCTATTTGGCGTGTAGGAAATACCAAGAAATCATGAAGACTCGCACTTCCAGGAGCTTTTCAGTAAAAATGGGGGGAAAATCAGATTCAGACACACAGTTGTCGTTGATCTTCACTTTGAATTTGGGCCATCCACATGGAAGATTCAATTTTAAAATAGGCCCAGGGGTTTCCTTTGACTTTTTACAACCTTTTGAAAAAATGGAAAAAAATTCCATTTTTCTCCGCACCTCCGCCCTTGAGAAATGAGCCTGACACGTGTCCTGAGGTGGGTCCCAAAGGAACCACAGCCAAATTCTGATATTTCACCTCCCTTTTGGAAAAGGGAAAATTTTCCAAGTTTCCCCCACAGCTCCGCCCTTCCGCTGTCTTGATGTGGGAAAAATATTGACTATTTCATGACTGGGGTTTGACCCTTCCTTTATGGGCCATTTTTGATATTTTAACCCTTTTGAGAATAAGAGGCAAAAAATTTAAGTTGCCCTTGATGGTCCACTTCCCCGCCCCTTTTGAATTTTCAAATTGCCACGTGTCACAATGGTGCATCTTGAGATGGTTCCCAAAATTTGAGACCTTGAAAGAGCGCGGGATCGCCCCGTGTCCTGGCCCGAAAAATTTGTTTGAATTTTGAAGCTCAGCGGAAGGCCATGTGTCAGAGCTCCGAGGCAATTTCCTTTGGTTGTTGAAAAGTCCAAGAAAAATGCAAAGTGAGTGGAGGCCTCCAAGTGTCCTCCCGGTGCTTCTTTAAAATGAAATTCAAGGGTCAGTCCTCAAACATGCGTGGTTCCTCCACGTGTCCCAGACTTCCCAAAACCTTTTGAAAAAAGACTAAGTATGGGAAGACCCGGTGGAAGCCTCCACGTGTCTTCATGGTGCAATTTCAAAATGGTGCAAAAAGTGGAGACCCTGAATGAGCGCGGGCTCGCCACGTGTCCCTGTTCCACCAAACTGTACCAGCTGCTTAAAAATTTGTCTAAGTCTGGGAAAAGCAGCAAAAACCTCCACATGCCCTCCTAATGCAACTCCAAGGCCAAACCAAAAACCAAACCTTCAAATGAGAGTAATTTCTCCACGTGGATAATCCTTGGGTTAAAACTTTCCATAAAGTTTAGGAGTGCTCCGCTGAGCTGCATCAAATAAAAAATGAACACGTGGACACCCTTGGGGTGAAAATAAGAAATTTTCCCTGCCACTTAAATTTTCTTTAATCAGAGCCTAGCGGGGCTGCGGGGTGAGTTCAATTTTTTTTCCAAAGTAGCCAAAAAGAACAAGTTTCAAATACAAACCCGCCGTGCCCCATCCAATCAGAAGAAGCCACATAAGCACCAAAAGAACCAATCAAAATTGAGCGGAGCCACGGGATCAAATTTTCCTTTTTGCCAAAAAAGCAAAAAGTGATAAGTTAAAGCATTTGTCCACCATCCCCTGACCAACCAAAAGAAGCCATGTGACCACTGAATGCAAGGATGCAAATTTGATAGGGAGAAACACCCGTCAAACCGTAAAATGCAGAAAAATGACCATTTGAGCCCGGAGATGAAATTTTTTCCAAGGACAGAGGATTTAGAAATGTTACAAGGCTCAAATACGCTCCTCAGAGCTACATCCATTCATTTTCCTTCAAGTATTTAGGGAAAAAATGACAAGGACAACAAATCCCGACTGTAAAAAATGGAAAGAATGGGAGGGCCTGAGTTTTTAGATAAACAGAGAATGGGAGACCCAAATTACAGACCACTTCAGAGGAACAGAGAAACAAGGAAACATAAATGGACCCATACGTGAACTTCGACCCAGGAACAGATTAATTATGGAAACAAAAAGAAAGTAGAGACCTCTCAGGCACAACACAGGGGAGTAAAATATGGCAGAGGCCACAAATCGATAGATTGCAAAGGAAAAATGAGGCGAGACTATTTTGAGAATACAGTTCTAGGCTACTGAAATGAAAAACAAAATAAAGAAAGTGTGTTTAAAACAACATTGCTGAAATGAAATGCTTTGAAAAGGAAATACTTGATCAATTGAAATACTTGCTCAAAGGAAATAACAGTAAGTACATGTGCTAAAAAAGGAAATACAAGATTGCATTCAAATACTCATTCAAACCAAGATACTAAAACTGAAACTCAAAAAATATAAATATAATGCATGAAATACCAATCCTCCAATATCCTCAGTTGAGTGGGACCTTTCTCTCCTTCGGGATTGAGGCTCTTGACATGAATAGATACTCAAAATAACATAGATTGTATTTATTCAAACAAGTGCATCGCATACTTATAAAATGAATATAACTATCAACTAATATAACATTGTATCAAAAATATCTAACTCTAAAGTAACAGTTTTAGGAGGTGTCTTATAAACACAACTGAGTACAATAAGTGCCATGAATGTAGGCAACTGACTAACTGATTACAACCTCATAAAGGGTCCATGACACCCTATAGTTTTGCTAAAAACATGGGTCCTTTTTTGTAGATTGTTATGAGTAAATATTCCAAAATGTCATAGTGGAAAAGGACTCAGTCTCCTTAACTGTAAAGATCAAAAGTGGTAGAAAATGTGCCTTATCAATTTGCACATGTCATAAAATCACTAAACAAGGTAGTTAGTAAAAGTTCCATCAATCATTAGTTTACATGAGACTAAATAAGGATAAATTCATCGCTTTTACTTTGGATGCAACTATTTAGAACATCCCCATGCATTAATTAACACATTTAGGAGCACAACCTATAGTTATATGGATGTTATAACAAGTCAATTCATGAACTCATCAATATCATCTTACCCATTACATTACATTGTACACATCCAACATTACATTCTACCCATTGTTTATTTACACATTTTACTCATCACATGGATGTTTATAATATTCAATACATATACTACATCACCTTCTATGTGCTACACTCACTAACCTATGATGCACTTTAGTTCCTCAGTCCATACTTGATTGCCGAGGGTTTACAAATCAAATGGACCTTACACTCATCACACATTTACTATTTGACCTTTCATCATGTGACATTTCTAGCCTAGTGACATACACTTTAGGATAAATCGTCACATATTCTATCATTTTGTAGTGGTATACACTTTATTTTACATCACCACTCCCTCTTTTCATCTTGTAGTGATATAAACTTAGGGATAAATCATCACTCATCCATTCATCTTTTAGTGATATAAGCTTAGGATAAATCATGACTTATACATTCATCTAGTCATGATATACGCTTCAACTATAGGGTTCATGCACACATCATTTCTAGGTTACATCTTATAAATATACTTACACATTCATCACAATGTGTTAGAAACAACACACACTTTAATCATTTTCTGATGACCCATTTTTATTTACGGTTCATTCTTGACTACTTAAGGGGGGGAAATGAACCTCATTGCATAAATTTCCATTCACTCGGGGGCACACAGATCCTATCACTCCATTTTTCATTCCATTCCATCCATCCTCAACATACTACATATTATGGTTTCTCTTACTCTTCTTTACTTATGCTTGTTCATGGTCACTTTATTACACATACTAGTTAGATTGCGTGTATGTCATTTATCTATATCATCCACACATGCGTGTTCACATATTTTTCTAGTGGTATTCATAGATACTAGTCTCTTACACGCAAAATGGATGCTCTCCTTCTAGCCTTCTCACACTGGTTACTGGGGGCATCCGCATTAGTCTCTTCCAGGTGCTATTCTTTCATTTTGTACTTATCACTTTGCACTACTTGGTTTTACACTCTTTTGACATACCAGTTATCTTTCTAACATGATAACGGGTGCTTCATGTGAAAAAATTGTTATGCAGGATTATTTTCTTCCATACTTTTTTGTTACATTGTCTTTCTTTGTTTTCTTCTTGCATACAAGATTTACCCTATGTTTGGTGTTTACACTTGTTTGTCATTTGCGGCCATGATGGCCTTGCGTGTCTTGTGAAATTGTGAGTGATGTCCCATGTTTGCAACCTAATTTTTATGGATTATTTTTCTTCTTGCGTGTTTACACTACTTTTCCTAGTAGCTTTTACATTGTTTGTGTAGATTACACATTATCTTTTTACATGCATATTTTTTTCATACTAACACTTTTTTTACTAGACATCATTGTTTGTGTGCACCTTGGTTTCTACCAAGCAGATTCCCTTCCCCCTACAGGGAAGAGTTTCATATTACATGTGGCTGGTCCTCTTTTGGGGCCACATTATCCTATCAGTTATGTCACATGTGACCCCAAAGAGGGGGGAATCATTTGGGGTTTTATAGTCTACACAACATGTTTACACCAGTTTAGTTCAGTGCACTTTCCGCCCTTGGCATTGTGGGCTTACATGCATCGAGGGAGTTCAGAATAGTATAAAAAATCCATACAAAATGGATTTTATATGACATGGAGTCCTTAGTAATTGGAAAGCAGTTATAGGCTTAAAGGTTATAGTGGATGTGCCTCCCTACACTACTTCGGCCAATGGCATTGGATCACCAAAAAAACCAGGACAGTACAAAGATCTCTTCACACACGGTTCAGGGAAGCAGTTAAAGGTTAGAGGACACAGAGCATTTTTTCCTTACACTTCTTCGGCCTACGGTGTCAGATCACCCAAAAAACCCCAACAGTATAGGATATCATTTCTACACTCTTTCTCTCGACATGGATCAAGTGCACATGTTCCATTTACACATTTCATTTTACGTACTTTAATTTTACATGCACCTTTTACATTGCATTTTTACACATATACATACATATTTGACTACTTGATCATTTTATCCTTGCAGGTCTAGTCATATGAGAAAACAATAGTCAAATGGGAGTAACAATAATAGAATCAACAACAACACTTTATGGCATCACACTTTACATACTAACCATGTAGGTACACTACACACATTAGCATCAACATCGACATGCCTTATTTGTTACTCTACATTGGAATTAGGTACACATCTCTATCTACTTTATGTTTCTGAGCTTTCTTCTCACCAACATAAAGTGGGGGAAAATGTAGACATAAAATCATGAACTCTAGACAATATTTATTCCCAGTCTCATACTACTATTTAGAGGATTTTTGAGTGAAGAAAGTACTAATTAACCCCCTTTTTGGCCATCTTCTTTTGTTTTATTTCACCATTCCTGACATTTTACGCCTACATGCCTAGTCATATTTCATCACTTTGCATTATTTTCGCCTCAACTAAGGCACCCAAGCTAGTACTAGGGAACCCATGGGTGCCCTGGTTTCACCAGGGGCACCTTGATCCTTTTCACTCTTTCCTACCACTTTTTGGTCTCTTTCTAGCTGTTTGAGGTGTTTATATTTTTGGTGGTCGGCCATTTCGGGGTAAATTACGAAATTAGATCAAGAGAACCATATAAATATAAAGTTATGAGACCATAATGAAGGACCAAGCACTAGTCACTACTATCATCCATCTGGAGTTGCATCCATTTATTGCATTGGAGATCACTTGCATCCACATAGCTCCATCACAAGGCATAAGGCTAGGTCATCTGCATCATACACAACATAGGGGGAGGATTCTATTATATTCCATCCACACCTAATATTACATTTTCTACATATAGTTATTTCTTGCTACTTAACAAAGTGCGACTGACACGAGAGCACCTAGGGAACATTATGCACACACTCACCAGAACTACATTTGGGTCTAAAATGTAGTGCATCTCTTAGTTTGTAAGCCCATTATTGTGGCCTATGAGGTAAGTCCCACCCATTCATTTATATTATTTTTTTATAGGGTTTTTTATAATCCTTGGTCTTTTGCAGGTCTTTTCATCATCTTGGAATATCAACAACATCTAGAGCAGTACAAAAAAGTTAATGCAACAGACAACGAGGGTTTCAGACCATCTTATGAACATGTGAAGATAAGTTTAAGAGTTTTTGCATAGACCAGGGCACCTAATTTGAAGATCAGAGTGCCTGTGGGTGCCCCAATCCCTCTCTAGGCACTCCAGTCTAGCCATATACTCTAGATCCATCCTTTTCAGAGATCCTACACAGTCATTCCTACTTCTATATTTTCCAGTCACCTATACAACACAATCCCATGAGCATCTTATATTTAGCTGAGTTATTTCCTCTTCTCCCTTGCAGATTAGGGTTTTTATTTCCATTAGTTTAAGTTCTTGAGTCATCTTTACATTTATTTATAGTATCTATTTACTTTATTTATAGTTGTTCATAGCTTAGATTAACCTGTATCCACAATTTACATTTTTAGTTAATCAACCTCAATGCTTACACAGACCTTCATCCCACACATGGAAAGAAGGTATTTTACCTCATGCCTCACCCTTCTTCCTACTTCAGAGATCGTAAGATGAAGTATTTTTCATATGAATATTGTAAAATATATGAAGTCAAGGAAGAGTTGAAGTTTCCTCTAGCCTCACTTGAGTTCAAAGAAGGTAACATTTATTTGATTAAAGGAATGATATACATTAACATAGGGACAGAAGAGGAACCAAAAATCCTAAAACTTGGTTCTTCTTTGTCTTCAAAAGAGATAGAAGCACACATGGAGGTGCTTAAAGAGTATTCTAAAGTCTTTTCCTCTAGCTATAAGGAGATGACAAGTGTATCTCCTAATGTTGTAGTTCAAAATCTCGTTATAAAACCTGTTGCCAAACCTGTAAAGAAAAAATTGAGACCCATGAAGAAAAAGGTGGCTTTAATGGTTAAGGAGGAGGTAGTAAAACTCCTTTAAGTAGGGTTTATAAAACCACTAGACTATTCTATGTGGTTGTTAAACGTCATCCCGGTTCTCGAGAAAAAATGGGAAGATGTACTCATTTGCATTGATTTTAGGGACATTAACAAGGCTTGTCTCAAAGATGATTTTCAATTGCCTTCAATTGACATCATTGTTGACTCAACAACTGGGTATGAGTTGTTGTCTCTTATGGAGATTTTTATGGTTACAACTAGATAAGGATTTCTGAGGAGGACCAAACCAAAACTAATTCCACTACTCCTTGGGGAACCTTCTGTTACATTTTCATGTCTTTCATTCTGAAGAATTTTGGAGCCACTTACCAATAGGCCATGACAAAAAATTTCCATGATATTATTCATAAGATCGTGGAGACTTATGTTGATGAATTTTTGGTGAAAGCTAAGAAATGTGGTGATCACCCAAAGGTGTTTCACATAATTATTTTGCGCTTAATTGAATATGACGTAACACTAAATCTAGAGACGTGCGTGTTTTAAATGACAGGAGGTAAGTTGTTAGGTTATATCATTTCGTCTTGTGGAATTGATGTTGATCTAACAAAAAATAGAGTAGTCTTGAAAATGTCCCCTCCCACAGATGAGTTAGGCATCATATCTTTCCTAGGTAAGCTTGGGGAATTCAAAAGTTTATCCCTAAATTTATATACGCCATTCACCCCATTACCAACTTACTAAAGAAAGATTGCAAAAAATATTGGATCACCAAATTTCATGAGGAATTCAAGTCAGTTACGTGCTTTCTTATGTTTTGTCCTACGTTCATGCCACTAAAATTTGACTATCCTTTAATTTTATATTCTCAAGCCACTGATGTCTCAATAGAATGCATGTTGGAATAAGAGGACAGTGGTGGTAGTGAGTGGTCCATATATTTTATTATCTATACTTTTCTTGACTATGAAATGTGATATACACAAGTATAGAAAGAGTTCTTGGCTATAGTTTTTGCAATGAATAGGTTAAGGCATTACATGTTTAATCAATAAACACGAGTAATTGTCAAATCTGATCTATTGCAAAATTTCTTAACTCAAGTGGACTTGTCCAAGAAGGCTGGTCATTTCATCACAGTAATGGGTGAGTTCAAACTCACCTTTGTGAACCAAAATTTCGTTAAAGGACAGATCATTGCCAATTGGTTCATAGACAATCTAATAGACTATGGGGAATTAGTAGATCTAGATTTCTTGGATGAATGTGTGTTTTTTATATAAATAAATCCTCCCATCACTTGGTGTCCATTGTAACATTCCCATTTTAAGGCTTTAGAAATAAGGGAATTTATTTTACACAATATTCTCTATTCTAAATAAAAAATCATTTAGAACACACATTCCATATCAATCAATCTCATAACAGATAACCATATGCAGCTGCAATGACTCGGTAATTTACCGATCTCTCATTCCATGACTTGGTTACCAACCGATCTCTAATGTTTTTCTTAAAGTATATAATACTTTATGTATACTACGTATACTTGGATTTCCTACCCTAATCTGTGTATTGAGTGATCTGTTTAAAGAACCTATCTGAATATTTGTTACCAGTATTCATCTGACATCATGTTTATTTAAACTAGTTGACAGGACAATGCAACCAGAAGCTTCCAATACTTTGGCCAAAGATTTTCAACATACTATTCATGTTACTATTCCTAGACGACATACTCGTCATTTCAGAATATGTCCTTCACCTCACTCTACTATTCTCTAGAATGGTCTTTACTAACTATCATCAATCCACTTGCCCAAGGTTTGACCCTAGCCTAGGTTAGCAACATAATTTGTTATAGGAAGACGCTCACGATGACTTAGGGTATATGGGCATACTCTATCGACCTAAGTCGACCGAATGTGCCAAGGTACCCCGAGTCATAGAAAGATACTCCCTATTCTAAACATGCTACTAATTTGACCTAGAGAGAAACTAAGTTCAAGTCCAGATGTGTGTAGATCTAGTTGAATAAATACAGAAGGGTGTTGCCACATGTCAACTACAAGACTGTATCCTTGAGAAGTCCTTGGTCTTCTCGAAGGTACAATCCTGCAGTTGGAGTGTGCCAACATCTATTAGAACTGATTCATCATGATGTACATACCCCTTGGTGGTCATTAATTCATAATTAAATTTGGATTAAGATTCAGATTGCAGCAATCATGCCTAACCCTAATTCCAACATTCATTAAGTTCTTTATTCATAATTAATCTGATTTGATATTGATAACTTTATTAACTCATGTTTGTATTGATGTTCATTAACATGGCATAACAAGCAGTTATCCCAAAAATAGGGCAGCAAACATCAAACGGTTAATTTTTAATGCAACCTAGCTGTCCAAAGAAGGTGTATCATCCACCTAGGTTCAGCTAGTGTTTACTTTTTATAAAATTAAGTACAAATATTAATGATCATAACCACCATTCCTTTTATTTTTCATTCTTTTGAGAGAGGACGAGTCTTCTTCCTCATGGTTAGATGTTAGGGTTAACAGAACATTTTTATCATTCATCACTCATATAGTTTAATTGTATATCTAATACATATTTCATTATTAAACTATATATGTTTAGATAGAGATCAACATCTTTTGCAACTTAACAAGTTTCACTATAGTAAGGGAGATTATACTATCCCCTTAATCCAACTTATTAATTGATAACAGTAATAGTATACAAACAGATATAAGAACATCGACAAGATATCATTCATATTTCCTTCATACAAAGTACAAGAAAATTTATACCACAAATTGGAGTTAGTCTCTAAAATTTTCAATTCATCATGATAAAATGTACATTTACAAGACTATGTATTTCAGGCATACTACATATCGATCAACATTAAGATCATAAAAGAACATAAATTTTCTTTCTCAATACAACTCAAGAATGAATCAAAATTCTTTACAAAAGATCCAGACTTAAATAAGCCAATACATCATAAAAGGTTTTTCCTTCTTTTATCACTTACGAAGTCCATCTGTAAAAATTGCTAGCATGGGTCAGTTCATTGAACTGAGCATGATAAGCACTAAGCATTAAAACAAAGTGCATTCCACTAATTGTTCCATTAAAACAACTCTACTTTAATGAAACAATTAATATATCACACAAATAAGCATGAGTAATAACAACCAGAAAAGAAGAAGAATTTAATAAGTCTAAATTCACTTTTAGGAAAAGCATAATAAAATCAGTAACCACTACATTATATTATATAATAATTGACCCAATCAATTACTTATTTAAAAAAAACAGATCTTGTCGTCTAATTATTTCATAATTCTTTCTGAATTGAAATATAAAATTTAATTTTACTACATAACAAAAGAGTTACTTTCAGCATAGTATATAATTAGGATGAATCATCCTACAACTTAAATAAATAAGAAGAAGAATCAATACAGACTATCCACCATTCACTAATCATCTAAAAGACATAAAACAGGTTCAGAAAGTACTCAACTGATTACCCACATAATTGCTTCAGTTCAAGGAAACCAATATAAGGATTCAACATTAAAGAGACACCATCTAAAACAAGAATCCCAAATCAATCTGAGAAGGGATAGAGAATCATAACAGTCTACTTGCAAGCCTTAAATAAATTCTACATTATAGAAGATACATTCAAAGATCTGAAACCATACATTCCAAAAATCAAAGCAAGACTCACACAAGGATAGTCTCTTCTCATGTCCATTCAAGGAAGATTCATAACATGCTAGAGTGCTAACAGAGGAGTCCTTCCAATAAAAAAATCCAAATGGAGCATGAATCAATCAAACAAAGCAATCAGTCTAACATGATTATGTTTTCCCTTCAACAGGACAGACTCAGATGTTCACTTTCCACATCAATACAACAATTGACGTAGTAAAAAATAGACTAAACAATCCACAAGGAAGTTTTCATCTCAGAAGAGTGGCTTCCCACTATTTCCTACAAGACAAAAAGGACAGAAAAGCTGAACCCAAGAAGTCAAACAGGCCTAAGAGAGTAATCACTCTATAGCCAAGAAGAGAGTCGAGCTACAGAGAAGTTCGATCAAGTGAACTTATCTTCAAAAAAGTTAAAGGATCTTAAATAGAAAAGATCTAATCAAGAATTCATTTCTTTTGTACTATCAAATGAATTCCCATTTCTATTTCAAACTGAGAAGTTCTTTTGCTAGTTCTACAAAAGAGAACACAAAATCAAACACACAGTTTATAGAAAGCAACACTTATAGTTTCCCTTATCAATTCAAACTTTTTTGAGCAACAATATCAACACTAACCTGGTTCATATACTCCATGTTGTTTAACACAAGTTTGAATTCATTCCACACAAAGAAGTATACATTTCAGTCTCAAGGCAAAAGTAAAAATTCTGGACAAAACAGGGTATAGTCCACAAGAGAAATCTATTCCTTTCATCTTTTAAAGACCCAAAGTTCCATTCAAATAAATCTAAAAGAGAATACAAAACCCAACACCAGTATTAAGCTAAGCAAGTTTCTATAATACTCATGAGCTCAATTGTAACTGAAATCCCAACAACAAGGACTTACACAACTCTATACAAAAGAAACATATAGTTCGTGATCATAAATAAGAACAAATTATACGAAACAATCCCAAACCAGAGGTATTAAATCCTTCCAACAAGATTTAGTATACAAGAGTATTCAACTCTTATTTCTTTTAAAAACCCATAAAATAATTAAAAAGGATCAGAAAGAGAGTATGAAAACCCAACACGTGTTTAATTTAATCAAGGTCTCAACATTACCCTCGAAATCGACTGCAACAAAAATCACAAAAAATTACTTTCACAGCTCCATTTAGTACATAAAGATTGAGATAGAGAAGGTAATTGTTCCCATCAACTAACACAAGAAGAAGTATGCACACTACATTTCCATAAACTTCAAAAACCATTATCGACTATTTAAATGAGCTCTAACTCAAACCAAAGAGTAAGTGATAATACAATATTGAACCAGATACATTTACATAAAAGGTCCCACCTCCTTCTAACAAAATAGTCAAGACTTTCAAACAAGACACGGGTTACCCAGAGCAGAGGAGAGTAGAAGATCCTCAACGTTTACACACCATCACATACTCAAGGTAAATGGTATAGTCTGGGGCAGAAGTACCACAACCATTCAAAACTCAAGATGTGTTGAGGAGAAGTTTCCAAAAGAGACTTAAATCAAATCCATTAAATCGAGCTCCTTTCAAGTAGGCAGTCCTGAACAAGAATTCAAACCACACAAAGCTTCAAGCACAAGTTTAGAACAACACAAGCCTCGAATACAAGTTCAGAATGAAACACAAAGCTTTGAACACAAGTTTAGAATAACACAAGCCTCAAATACAAGTTCAGAATGAAACACAAAGCTTTAAATACCATTTCAGTACAAAACATGAAGCTTAGAATACAAGTTCCACCTGCCTATCACCATTGAACTTGCGTAGAGAGAGAATCTGAAGACTAACATTATCATGCAATGGATTCATATCCAAAAAATCACAAAGACTCTTACAACCAAGAAATTAAATAACCAGTCAAAACATGCAACCATTTATCTCATGAGAGCAGAATTGTTTTAATGAAACATTTAGAAGAAAACAAGAAATCTTAATGGGTAGAGCCTATCATGCCTGATAGTGCTTCTGCCAATTCGAAGGAGACTTCCAGCCGAGCTACCAACTCTTTTTCTCCTCCACGAAAGATCAACAACCAAACATCTTTTTCTCTAATGCCTCATATACTTTCCTTGGATCAAAAATAGACCAGAGAAACCAAAAATAGCCACAAAGTAAAATTTTAACTGCTAGTTCGAAGAACCAAATAGCTCTATGCAGAGAAAAAATCATAAGACATGCAAGACCAAACAACCTCCAACAAATCCGCCTTCCTTATTTCCAAGACAATTTACACACAAAATTTGAGGTTCATTAATGTAATTACTCCCCAATATCCTGCCTATCTCTCCTTACCACCGCCTCCTAAAATTGGTGAATGCTATTTCCACTTCAACATGCATTTCCAACTTTAGTAAAGACTCCACGTAAGCTTCCACCAAGTGTACTTGCCTTTGCCAAAACTGGAAGTACTTCCCATTTATTCAAACAAATCAAATCAAATAAATGCCCTTGGAACCATCGCCTATATTCCATGCGACCCTAGGTTCCCTTTCAATAGTTTAGGATAGATTTCCATAACTTAGGTTAGTCTAAAAATTAATTACCTTAGGTTTAAAAACATTTCCATAGGTAATTTCCACCTTAGGTTAGATCAAAATTCCCAACCAAATAGAATTAGGTATTAGGATAAAATAGCCTAGCCTTACCTTAGTTATTTCTCCCTTATTCCATTCAGCACAACAACTTAGGTTAGGACGCCATCCCAACAAAGTAGAATATGAAGCTTAGGATAGATTGTGACCTGAATAAGTAGATATAGCTAGGAAGTTGGTACATTTACCTAGTTAGAATACCATTAGGATAATCCCTTTGGTTTAGGATTTAGATTCCCTTCATAGTCGTGAAGCAAGCTTCATTCCACTTACACTGTTAAAAGTCCTGAAGGGATCAATCCCAAATATCCGAGCACAAAAATACAACCAAATGCAGGAACAAGCTTACAAGACCAAAGAATTTGTAACATAAATAAGTTTAGTCCGCTACATCTCACAACCTATGAATTTCAGTTTACCATTCATTCCAGTAAGGAGATTTAAAACATTCCATGGATCACTGGAATTGATCCGAGGATGAGTCAATTAAAGAGATAAGTTTGCAATTCTCAAAACTAGATTGCAACTCACCTATCAGTAGTAAAAAAGGATTCTTGTAAGCCATATCATTTCAGTCTAATGAATCCAAGAGCAGAAATGGTTTATCCACAATAAGCATGATTTTTAACAATCAAGGGAACACACCTCATTCAAGAAATTCACATGCCAACGCTTACAATGGAAAAAGAGAAATATAGCAGTTTGTCAAAGGTGTTACATCCATGTTACACTTATATTGTTAATCATATTATGGATTGATTGTACGTTGAGGGAGAAACACCGCAGAAAAGGAAAATTCTACATGTCATAGCTGTGAAGTATGTTATAGTAAAATAAGTGTTCTACCACATAGCCTTCAATGACATGCTTTTGAGTGTGTTGATGAAGAAGAGTCGAAGAAAATTCTCTTTGAAGCCCACTGTAGAGTCTGTGGTGGTCATTTCGGAGGGCATGCAATCACTCGTAAAATCCATCGTATGGGCTAATTTTGGCCCACGTTAGAGCACGACACTGTAGAATATGTGTGTAAGTGCCAAAAGTGTTAATAATTCTTGCATGAGATACACATCCCTGCCTAAGATCTAACACCAATGGTAACACCTTGGTCCTTTTCTACTTAGGGTCTTGATCTGATAGGGAATTTCTCTCCCTCATTGTCAAATGGCCATAGCTTCATTATCATGGATACATAGTATTTTAAAAAGTGGGTTGATGCCATTCCTCTTACGACCATACTTGGTATCGTAATTGCTAAGTTTATTTTAAACCAGATCATTTGTAGGTACAATGTCCCACAAATCATTATTTCAGTTAATGGAACACCTTTTAAAAATGAAGAGGGGCATTAGTTGTGTGTGTGATTCAAATTATCCCACCACACAACATATTTATACTATCCTCAGGCCAATGGACAATATGAGGCTATGAACAAGACATTGAAGTCTATTCTCCTTAAGACAATTAAGGATAATGATATATATTGGCATCTAAAGTTATTTCTGGCCTTGTGGGCCTATGGATACCTATGGAGAAACCCCATACTCTTTAGTTTTTGGTATTGAGGTGGTATTACCATTAGAAATAGAGCTACCCAGTCTTCATATATCTTCACAAGGTATTTTGGATGAAGACGCATATTGAGAAGCATGATTGGTCGAACTAGAAAATCTTGATGAAGCTCATCTTAGAGCTGAACAAAATCACCAGGTTTATGCTAATAGGATGTTTCGTCAATATAACAATAAATTATATGAATATGAAATACAGGTAGGAGACCTAGTATTGAGACTTGACAGCCGTATCGATAAAAAGTCCATCAAAGGAAGGAAATTCAGACCAAAGTGGTTAGGCCCATACCGAGTAATGAAAGACTATAATAATGGTGTGTATTACCTATTTACTCTAGAGGGTGAAAAATTTAGCGAATAAGTTAATTCATTTCACCGCAAAGTTTTTTATGCATAGCTCATTTGCATTCCCATACTACACATTACTGCATTCATATTGTTTTTCATCTACATTGTCATCTTGTGAAACTATAAACTAGAAATTTTCGAGAAACTTTTAAAACTTTAAAATATTGGTAAAAACATTCAATCATATCCCTTCAATTATCCATAATATCATCTCCAAATTATCTAATATATTTATCATTTTGGTTACTTAGACAAAATTTTGGCATTGATTCTTCAAATACTTGCACACTTAGTCCTATTCATTGTTTGTTCAATCATGTTCCTTTGGGAACTCCTGTCCCATTTATACTTTACTCTCACTTTTTGGGTCCTTTATAGTCATTTGAGAATCTTATATTTTTGGTAGTTGGCCTTTTTGGGGTGGTTACAAAATTAAAGTGAAGGACTCATATAAATATAAACTTATGTGATCATAATAAGGTGCCAAACACTAAGCGCTATTTATCACCACCTAAGGTTACATCCATCAAGGCATCCAAGAGATCCATTGCATCCATCTAGATCCATCACAAGGGACAAAAGGAATGGTTTTCTACATCACACTTCATAGGAGGGAAGTTTATTCTATTTCATGCACACAATTACTACATTCTACATCTAGCTACTTTCTCACTATTCCAAGTGTGACACGCACAAGAGAAACCTTGGGCACAATTCCACACACACACACACACAAAAATACATTGGGTTTGAGATGTAGTGTAGCACTGAGTTGTAATTCCATCATTGTGGCATCTGAGGAAAGTCCAACCCCTCATTTTTTATCTTTCTTTTTTAAGATTTGATGTTTATTTGAGGGTTTTACAGGTTCATTCTTCATTACAAGTTTCCCATGACCTTGAAAACCTTGGTGCAACATCAAAGTGACCAAAGGAAACTACAGGAAAACACCTTGTGACACCTCAAAGGATATTTTCTAATATTTTTTCGTAGACCCAGGCACCTAAAACTAGGTCCAGGGCACCCACGAGTGCCATTAACCCTCTCCAGGTACCCCAGTCCAACATATTACTCCAATCCTAAATTTTTTGTGCATCGATGTGTCGGTCAGTGTTTTGCATTTCCCATTTTTCCAACTCTGTGCACTTTCTAGAACTTCACAAATAAGCTAAGGATTATTACCCTCTCTTTGCAATTAGGTTTTTCATTATTTATTAATTGCTTGGATCTATTTCAGTACTTCATCACTCACTTATTTATTGCAATCTTGCAATCAGATTAGGCATATAATTTACATTTTAGCTTAATCATTTTGGTGAACCAATCATTCAAGTATTCTTAGATCATATCTCCTTCTCTGCCTCATTATCTTAGTGTCCTTTCACCATGGAGTTCTCTCTCCATGCCTTTTTATATGATAATCTTGAATTTTAAAATAAACTCAGATCTTTTTTTCCTAACACTTATATTTACCTCGCACCTCTCCCGTATATCTATATCACAAGTTTACTATACTTTTATCTATCAATGAAGAACATATCATGTTTACATTTGATGAAATAACTTCTAAGTCTATCTTAAGTACAGATTCCCTCCTTTATATTCAAGTATGTATCAATAACATAGGGGTTAAGTGAGATTTAATCGATAATAGATCTAAGATTAACATTTGTAATCTCACATTCCTCATGAAAATTGGCATATTTGAAGCCTCCTTAACTCCACCATCCAATTGCATTTGTGGATTTAATATTGTTCCTAAATGAGTCTTAGGTACAATCACACTTCTCATTACTCTCAGGCGATGCATTTTTTCTATCCCATTCCATGTCATTCCTAAAAATCTTAACTATAATCTTCTCCTTGGATGAACTTGGATCCATACCATGAATGTGGTCCCTTCAACCCTTCATACACATATTAAATTTTTATATCAAAGTGTGGTTTATAAAGCATTAGCATATCCCTCTCCATTTTCTTATTGCAAAGATGTTGATCATTCACCAAAAGCCCATACGTCAGCCACCTCTCCTCCTAACTTTGAACAATATGGCACTAAGTATCGGTACCTACGCCATGATGGTTTCAATGGAAATGGATTATTAAAACATGCAAATGGATTCAAATAATCTCTTTCCATTCTAATAAAATCCACCAAGCTCAGCCTCAGATATCACCTTGAGCTCATTTCTTTTGTTCCTTCTACATCTCCTCTTGAGGTTTACACCATTTCACATACTCATCATCATAACAAGAATTTTCCTTTTGTTCTTACTGTCACAACTTCCTTTGGTACGCCAACTACTCCTAACATGTTTCCAAATCCACCACCATGGCATCATTTTTCTTCCATTCCCAAATAAATCTTCATCTCTTATGCACTTGGAGGGTATCAAATTTATTCTTCTCCCCTCATATAACATCACCAATTGGCTATCATTTCCTAATATTACACTCTATGCTTTATAGTTCATATCTTTGAGTGATCTTACACACCTTGATATACTATTATATCGTCATTACCCTATGATGCACTCTCATGCTTTGGTTCACACTTGAATGTTGAGGGCATACTACACATAGACCTCACATAGTGCACAATATACACTACACATTACATGTCTTCACATATCATACACTCTTCTACATATACAATCTTCCACCTAATCTGCATCATCTACACTTTTTGCATTATACACTTATACATAATATATGTTCTCCACACTATATTCATATACATTATACATCATCCTCATCTTCCATCTACTATGCATCATACTCACTTTGTGCTTTATGCACCCATATATTTCACATATTCTACACATTAAATTATTATTCTATCTACACATCTTGCATTACAGACTACACAATTATACTTACACACCCTATATTCCACACTATAAATTTAACATGTTACACACCAATGATATATTCATCACCTACTACACATATCACATATTCTACTCACCATATTCTATTTACTGCACTCACTACCTGATGACGCACTCTAGTTCAATGATTCATACTCGAATGTTGAGGGTCTAAATCAAAATTGAACCTCACTTCATCACACTTACATCATTCTACACTTTCACCTTCACATTCATTCAATCAGTCTTCTTATCACACTATGTGACATCTTTAGCCATCATCTACTTCATTCATATTCTGATATACACTTTATGCTATATCATCACCCTTTTCTTTATTTTCTATTCATTCTTATCGTGATATACGATTTAGGATAAATCATCACCCCTTTCGTGATTTTCTATTCATTCATATCGTGATATATACTTTAGGATAAATCATCACCCCTTTCTAGCATTCCATCCATACATTTCATGATATAAGTATTTTGCTACATCATCACGCTTTCTACCATCATCACATTAATCTATTTTATGATATATGTCTTGGGCTACATCATCATGTGTATTACTATATTACTCACCCGTCTAGTGATATAGGCTTTAGGATAAATCATAACACATTCTAGCACATCATCCATATGTCCCATTCAATATCATCAATACATTATAATTCTACAATCATCACTCAATTCATCACCTTTTTTTACATACAAAAAATCACTCAAACCATTTCCCGATGACATATTCTAGTTTATGGTTCATTCTTGACTGTTGAGGGGGAATAAATAAACGGGCCTCATTGCATACACACACATCCACTCGGGGGTACATTGGTCCTATCATTCATAATGCATTCCATTCCATCTCATACACAACATACTACATATTTTGGTTGTATTTACTCTTGTTTACATTTACTTGTTACATGTTCATATTATTACACATGCTATATATATCTTGTATGTCATTATCTTTATCATACGCACATATGCGTTCACTTTAATTTCTAGTTGTGATCGTAGATTATACAGATCTATTACACAAAAAATGGATGTTTGGCATAATACATACTACTAGTCCCAGAACGACTCTTGGGATCATCTAATTTCATACATTACAGGTGCTATTGTGTCATTTTGTTTCATAGAACATTAATTTATCAGATCATACATGCTTTGACATACTTTTTATATTTCTAACATGCTAATGGGTCCTTCATGTGTAGAATTTGTTTCACAGGCCTATTTTCCACCATGGTTGTCTATTACATTGCTTGTTCTTGCTTTTCATTGTTTGTGGGATTTTCCTTATGTCTTTTTTGTTCTATGATTTATTGTTTCCACTACGGCCTTTATTGTCTTGAAACATTATGAGTGATGTCTCATGTTTACAACCCAATTTTCATGATCTACATTGTATCATGATTGCATCTTAGCTTATATATTGTTTTCTTAGATTACATTGCGTATTTTACATGAGTGTTTGTCTTTGTTTGTACTAACACTAATTTTCCTAGCCACTTATTTGCATGTGCCTTGGTTTTTACCAAGCACATTCCCTTCCCTTTGCAGGGCATAGTTTTAGGACAACAGTTGGTCCTCTATTGGGCCACATACTCCTTCATCGGTGTTTCATGCACCCCAAACAAGGGGGGCATCATTTGGGTGAATCATTCACCCCATACAACATTATACACAACTCGGTACCGATACAACACAGTTTTGAGTTTTGGACAAGGCTCAGAATCAAACTTGGGTCCTTATCACAACAACCTTTTATGGATGTTTGAGACTAGGGGAAACACAACGGTATTTCTTAGATTCCCAAAACTAGGGGACAATTACACAGTGATTGGTTATTCAACATAGTCTATATAACTCCATACATAATGACTTTTACAGGTAAATTAGTCCTTAACACATGCACACCATCTGCAATGGTGTTTTACACAACGGAAAGAAATTAAAGATTGGAGGATGATACCGAACAATTCTCCCTACACTTTTTCCATTTCACTGGCATGATATCGCCTGAAAAACTCATGCTTCGACATCATCTACAAGATCCTTTGTACACCCTTTTCTCATGATGAATCAAGTGCACATGTTCCTTTTTAATTTTCAACATTTTTTACATAATTTACTTACACACTTTTCACATATTTTGATCATATACATGTGTATTTGAGTAGTTTTTAGATTCTCTTTTATAGGTCACTATGTATGGGAAGTGGTAGTCAACATCACCACAACACTAACAAAAATAACAAAATCATGCACATCAACATTGACAACAGGTACATCATGAAATCTACACATGTTTTTGCCCTAGGTTCATTTTCATCATCACTTTTTACACTTCCTTATCCTTAGCATTCATGCTTCGCATTTTTATCACTCCACACTTTTTTCTAGTCCCTCGACACATTTTCTACATTGATTTACATGGATATCAGGTACGAATCTCTATCTAATTTATGTTACCAAGCTTTCCGCTCACCAACATAAAGTGGGGAAAAATGTAGACAAATAATCACTCACTTTGGGTAATTATCTAGTATCGATCGCATACTACTATTTTTATGATTCCTAAGAAAGAAAAGTACTAATTAACCCATGTCTTTGGGCACCTTTCTTTTCTTTCTATTGTTACTTTCAGTCTTACACTTTTACTTGCTTAGTCTACCTTTTTACTCTTTGGCATTTTTCATCCTGGACACTAGCACCCATCCAGGATGCCATTGCTAGGTACCCTCATCCCCTCTTGGAACTCCCATTCCTTTTATAATTTACTCTCACTTTTTGGATCCTTTCTAACTGTTTGAGAATCTTATCTTTTTGGTAGTCAGCCTTTTCGAGGTTAGTTACGAAATTCAAGGAAAGGAATCATATTTATATATATAAAGTTATGTGATCATAATAAGGGACCAAGCACTAAGCACCATCTATAACCACCTAAGGTTCCATCCATCAAGGCATTTAAGATCTCCATTGCATCCATCTAGATCGATCACAAGGGATAAAAGGGCTGGTTTTCTACATCACACTTCATAGGAGAGAAGTTTATTCTATTACATGTACACATTTACTACATTTTACATCTAGCTACTTGCTCACTATTCCAAGTGTGACACAAACAAGAGCAACCTAGGGCACAATTACGCACACACATATAAAACTACATTGGGTATGAGTTGTAGTGTAGTGCTTAGTTGTAATTCCATCATTATGATAGCTGAGAACAATTCAACCCCTCATTTTTCATCTTTTTGTTCTAGGATTTTATGTCTATTTGAGGGTTTTTAGGTTCATTCTTCATTTTAGGTTTATCACAACCTCATCAACCTTGGTGCGCCCTCAGGGTGACCAAAGAAAACTATAAGTGAAAAAATTTTGACACCTCAGAGGAGGTTTTATGAGTTTTTTTATAGACCCAGGCACCCCAAACTTGCTCCAAGGTGACCTTGTCCCTCTCCAGATGCCCCAATCCAGCATGTTCCTCCAATTCTACATTTTTCTATGCTCTAGTGTGGAGGTCAGGTTTTTGGATTTTCTAGTTTTATAACTCGATGTACTTTCAAGAACTTCACAAATCAGCTAAGGATTCTTACCCTCTCTTTGAAATTAGGGTTTTCATTATTTATTAATTGTTTATATCTATTTAAGTACTTCATAATTCATTTATTTACTACAATATTGCATTCAGATTAAGCATATACTTTACATTTTATCTTAATAAAAAAATCATACAACTCGAGTCCTTTTGGCTCTTGGTGATGATCCCTCACATCTTCCTAGTTACATGGAGTTATGAATGGAGTGAGTTCATATTTTTATCATATCACATTCATCATAGTTTTCCAATAAAATGAAAGTACTAAATATTGCTTGAAAATCAAATTATCTAAATTACAAATTGTTCTCATATGCACCATCATAAAAAAAATTCATTCTATTTATTACATTTGCATCATTATCATCATTCATAACATACATCCATAAAGCATATAAAGGACACTAGAAATTATAACTATCTAATAGTACATAGATAAGAAAAATCATGATCAAGTCAACTCTTACAAATAATTCCAAAACCAAAAAGAGATTTCTATAAAATAATGTTAAGTTTTATGTACAATGTTATCACACTCTTGCAAGTGTGGTCAAAATGCTCATCTCTGAGCCAAGAATTCAAATATGTGTGTGTGTGTGGTGTGTGGTGTGTGTGTGTGTGTGTGTGTGTGTGTGTCCAAAAATTATCTTGAAGCAATAAAGGCATGTATCTTATCCCTCTCTATGGGATCCCTATGAAGGTTCATGGTGAGGACTCATGCTATGACTCCTATGGCGAGAGTGATATCCTTTGTGCACTAATATGTTGGAGTGTCCATGAGACTACCCCTAATATGGGGAAAGTTACCTTCCAATAGTAGTGGCTACACTATGAGAAGGCTCTTGTTATTGTATGCTCTCAGCCAGCTTGCGTGCGGTAAGCTCAGATCTCATCTAAATCATGGCCTTTGTTGTGTGTCATGTTGGTGCAACAAAGAGTATTTTACCTACTCAGATCTTCATGCATCTAAGATGGATTGATGACTGGTGGTGGTACAAGAGCTATGGGAGGTACCTCCTCTTCTCTAACCTCCTATGATACATTATCCCTCATACACATCTATCACATGTATACTAGATCCTCATCCCCTCCTCCAATGGTTAGAGGATCCTCTGAGTGTAGTGTCTCTATCTCATCATCTACCTCAGCCCTAACTTCCATGGAAGCCTTTCCACTAGCCACCCACTGTGTGTAACTATCCTCCTCTATATCTACCTCTACCTTTGTCTCGGCCTCCTCCTCCTATCCGATGTGTGCAGGTCTTTCCTCTATATGTAAAATCTATCTCAGCCTAATTGATTCCCCAACGATTGGATCTTATGCAACATGAGGTGTGCCGATCAAAAATCTAGAAATGACAATGGTCCACTCAATATTTCCCCTTGGGATAGATCCTACCTCTTGAATACCCCTATATACTATAGGGGATGCTAGGAGGGAATCAATGTAGGTTAGCCTAAACTTTTGTGGTACCTTATGGACCAGATGGGTCTCTACTCTGTTGGTCCTATCCACTAATAGTGTCACAAAACTACATTTATTTAGAATAATATTATCCTCACCCCATATGTCATCCATGTCCTGATATGGCTATGTGATCATGTCATCCATGGTGAGTGTAGAAACTAACTGATATGGACCTCCGAGCAAGGCATGTCAACCCATCTCACTACTCTAGCTACCCCGGGATTTTCTATACAATTCCCCTTTGATGGGGGATCATACAGTCATACACCCAGCTCACAACTAATGTGGGATGATTGAGGGAATTTCCCTTCAGTTAGAAAAATCTATACATGTTGTCATGAAAATATGTAACAGAAAAATTCTTAATTTTCAAGTATGACAATGGACCCCAGTGTCGAAACTTTTGGTTGTATGCCTTTCTAGAAACTTTCCCAGGTCACCCTAATCCCTGATTAAATCCTATTTCCCCCTCTCTGAGTATTTCAAGGTGTCATATTAGTGTTCCCATAGGTAATTTAGGGGTATCCATTCATTTCAAGTGCATTCATAATAGGATTCATCAATCTATGCTTTTTGGCAAGCTTTAGGAAAGGTTTTTCCCTAGTCTTTTTGAAGTTGGTGTACATCCCCTGGAGTGGAAAATAAGGCCTAAAATAATAAAGGAGGCATACCAGAGAGCCAACAACATGTTTCATTTAGTTTTGGAATGTTTTGAAGCAGTTTCAGCAAAAGTGAGTCTTGGAGGCCTAGGTAGTGCACAGTACGAAAACAACACCTAAGCTTCAAGAAGTAATTCTGAGAGCTCCTGAAGGAGTTAGGAGTCATAAAATATATCATGGGTAAGGTAATTTAGATCCCTACAATATGGTAGAATCATATTTTTCACAACACCTAGGCACATCCTGTAGAAAATGATTTTTTATCATACATAGTCTTCAAGAGAGAACAAAAATCCTATTTTTAGTGGGTTTCAAGAATAATTGGAGGATGAAAATACCACCATTAGATTCATAAATAAACTTATATGTGGAATCATATAAAATTTCATTAAAAAACTTCAAGGTATAAGCTTCAGCAGTTAGTCATTTTTTTGGGTTGGAAATCTAACCAATGGGAGAGTGACACACTTTTTTACACCAAGTGCACCAAATATTTGGTGCAACAAGTGCAAGAAAATGTACCCCTACCATATTTGGGACCTTATACCCTCCACATGACCATAATTTGTCTCTTTTCGCAAGGTTAATCCCCCAGGCTTCATTTCCTAGCCCCCACTCCGTGCAATCACGCTCCGCCACTTGTCAAGCCATGGTGAGGTTGAATTTTTATGTCCCATTTGCACCAAATATTTGGGATGATTGGGACACAAAAATCCCCAGACCTCCCATCTAAGCCCTTGGTTCACCATGCTTACCCCAACAAAACTAAAAAGTGCTTTTTCTGAGCCCCTGCTCAAACCTAACGGCAAATCACCTCTCCACCACATGGCCCAATGAGGATAGTGCGCATTGTTTTGCACCAAGTTCACTAATAACTTGGTTCAAGTGGTGAAAAAAAGTTTGAATCATCCCAAAAATCAAAACTATGTAAAAATTTATAACTATGGGGTTGTCACTAGTTGCTTCCAGTCTTCCTACACGCACGCACATGTTTTCTCCAACGACTAGAATCTCTTCCTCTCCTTCATTGTTGGTACTTCCAAAACCTTACTAGCATTCCCTCCATCATTTTTCAATCATTCCATGTTGCTATAGTTGTTTCACCAATAAGTATGCGATAAAATAGATAAGGTAAAGGTTAAGGAGGAATACCTATGATTATGTTGGTCAAAGGTTGAATGCACTCATTACTGACTTTATCCAAACAGATTGTGGAGAAATCCTTTTTTGTAGGAATGACTACCTGTAGATACAAAACAAGACCACCAAATGATATTAAATAGCAAGAGTCAGAGGACTGCCTAACAAGGATAGATCCGAGAAGCGTGATGCTTCCTCAAATGGCTATCAATCCTATGTTTTTATATAATTAATGAAACTGAATATGAGAAATAAAGGTCATATTGATAACACTTTGATTTAGGTATCTCAAAATGTTATCAACAAACTAGATTAAGAAAAGTATTAAAATCTAAACTAATTTCGCATCAGGCAAGGTATGTTTCTGGTTGGGATAGGTCATAGGGGTGTTAGGTAAGGTCACAAAATTATTTTTTATGGTATGGATGGGGTTTAGTTGATGTTAGAAGAATTTTGGTGAAGGTTAACAGAAAAAATAGTGACCGATATTAGTCTGGTGGATGATTTTGGTAGAGAGGGGAGACCGACATCGATATAGAGGTGAGACTGATGATGATTAAGGTGACCAACGTCGGTAGGGGAAATTTGATAATAAATTATTAAACAGATGTTTTTTAGGCTCTCTGTGATTTCAAAGAGTGTGAGGGTCATAGGGTTTGGGTCATAATATGCCTGAGAAGACTTAGGGATACTAAGAAGGAGGTTTAGAATGGTGAAAAGGCTTGGGATGGTTGAATAGTGGGTTTACGGGAGGAAGGTACTGTACAAGCAACAAAGGAAATAAACTACTGAAAGAAAACATAGATCTGCAAAGGGAATAAGAAAAATTATTAGGATCATAATACTTGATGTCTTGTAGATCTTGGGAGGTGGAAGAGGACGGTAGTTGATCTGTGAAGATATTTTGTGTTCAGTGTCGTGTAAATAATCCTAGAGTGTTCCCGTGAATGTTACAATGCTCTAAAAGGGAAAACAACTACTTTTCTTGCACTATGGTTGTGTGGGATCATTGTCTAGATGTAAGAGGGATTAAAGAATCACGCTTGAATGCAATCAGGCTCTAATAACTGAATGACCAACCCATGTAAAGAGTTGTAAAAGTGTATATAAGGTAACCGATGATGGTTAGGTGACTGACATCACTTAAGGCGATAAAGTCTAAGTTTACCAAAAATATGCAGATATTTACTATTTTTTGCGTATTTTTAATTAATTTCTCCTAAGGAAGTGGAGTTAATGTGAGAGAAGACATGAAAGTCATAAAAGAAGTCCAATTAGGTTTAGGAAGAATTCTTAGTTAGTTAGGTTAAGTGGTGACTCAGTACTGGGAGTGATGAATCAGTGCTGAGAGTGATGACTTGGTCATTGTGAGTTAAATGCCCCTGGAATGGCTCCAGGGTGAGGTGTAACGATGAGGTGGAGGTGTGAGGGTGAAATTACCTTAATTAAAGTAATTAAATTAATTAATAATGTGAGGATGAATATTAGTATGGGATGGAGGGCTCATGATTAGTTAAATGTATTACGTTAATTGATTGAAGGGTATAAAGGGGAGTGTGAACCAAATTTTGTGTCTACAACAATGAATAAATAGAGGTTTTTCAAGCAAGTTCCATGATCAAGAGCTGTTAGAAACCCCGGGGCACAAAAATGAAGAATTGCTTATAACTAATGAACCGGTGAATGAATCTCAGTAAAACTTGAAGCAAACCTTCCTCATCCAAATGCCTTGAAGCTCTAAAGAACCAAAAATCAAAATACATCCCTGATTTTTAATGTCATCCATTTGAAATTATGTGCCCTAGGGTGTTCTTCCTTCATTTGCCATCAAAGCATGCAGTGGATTGAGCCAAAAATTTGAAAAAAGAATGAAATAAAACCGAGAAAGAATCCATTGGATTTTCATCGATCCAAGACCAAAAGGTGAGATTATAAAAGTAGCAGGGATCTTTCACACTTTCCATTTTTTTTTAGCTTCCAAAAATGGAAAAATTCCCCAAAATGAAGCACTGTGAAAATCACGAAAACTAAAAACTAGGGCATACGGGTAAGAAAAAGTCAAAAACAATTTTTTTTTTCCAAAAATAGAAATTTATTTGAATTGATCCTAAAAAAATTGCAAACATGCTCAGGATGTGAGAGAAACCCCTCAGTGCGACAACAAGGCCAGAAAAGATGCCTGCTCGAAATAACAACTCCTAGCACCTAGTTTCCAAAAATAGAAGTTTTCAATCCTAGTTGCAAAAAAATTCTACCATCTCCATAGTAACTTATATCACTTATTTTTATCATCCTTGCATGGTATCAAGGTAGTTTCATAGCTCAAAAAATTCAGTTCATCCTTCACAAGAAGTCTTGTGGCATCTAATTTATGCTCGAGAGCAAGTTGGAACACTTTACAATGCAAAATGGAAAACCCATTCCCATTCCAGGAAATCCTCCAGTTGAAATACCATAACCATTATTCCATGTTCAAGAGGATATTTCTTTGAATTTAAGAGAGGTTATTTGGTTCAACAGATAAATCCTTTCCTAATATGTCATAGCCACAATATTTTTGGATCTCAAAGAGGAACGTGTTGTTTAACTGGAAAGAGCAAGACAAATTCATGCACTGTAAGGAAGAGTTTAAATTCATTCTAGAGATCCACCATCAGGAGGCATGATTTTTGAACTGAATAAATTCAGCTTAAGTATTATAGTTTAGAAGGATTGGGTGTGCGGGCACAGGGCACGTAGGAACGTGCATAAGTATAGCAGGTTAGGGTGCACCCATGAACAATTTGAAATAAGGACTTAGCCATTTATAGATTGGGGCTAATTTTAGACATAGAGTGTGGATCACATTTTTTAGAAGACTTGTAGACCATGCAAGGATATTTTGGTACTAATAGAAGATTGAGAACCATGCAGAGTTTTGGAGCTAATAATAGGATTATAGTACATATGTATTATTAGATAATCTATTATTAGCAAGCTTGCATGCTTTTTTATTCTCATGTAAGGGAGTGTTGATATTATTAACATGTAGCCTATTTTTAAAGGTGCATGGGTGGTGAAGGGAAAGTCCCCACCCCTATAAATATGTATTAATTTACACAATTTAGACAGTTTGTGATTATGGTAGTGTTATACTACAAGTTTATTAGTGTGCATGACTATGGTGACTTTATTATATATGTAAGAAGCTTATGAGTTTTAAAGTATTAATATAATGGATATTATTGGATTGATATTGGTGTTGGATGTAACTGAACATGGATCTTACATGGTAAATTTGATTATAGTAATTGTTTAGTTATTCCTTCATATGGTATAGATCTAGATTTGGTTTATGCAGTAAATTTTAATTGATTATCTATTATGGATCTGAAATATACATTCATTCATGCTAACATCTTGGACAAGCTTTTCTAAAGAGGGACTTGGTACCCTTGCGTGCTTTGGGTGAGCACTCAGTTCATGCTGAGTGATGTGCCAACGCGCCTTGGGATTTTATGGGTATATTCTAGGCTACATCATTGCTTCCATTATGGGTACCTCTTTCTCAAATGTCTTTCAAGATGTTGCATGATTAAGATGTACCAATTAACCTTGGCCAGTATTGAAGAGTTGTTAGATGATTTAGAAGAAGAGTATGCTCGTAGATTTAGCATTGGCCCAATTTTAATGCACGCACGTGGGTTGACTTGAATCTGTATGACACATTTTATGAGACTTTCTTCACCATATTTCCTATAGAGCTATATGAGTGGTTGGTTGCTTATGCGTATAAGAGGAATTGGAGGTTTCACACACTTTTTTGGATGCATGAAGAATTCCAAGCCTTGTATGATGTAGATCTTATTTAGATGTGCTCTATGGATGTTTGGTTCCATGGTTTTTTGAAAAGCTATATTCTTGAGTACACAGTTTCAACTTACTCTTGCCCAGAATTTGTCGAGTTCCATTTCTTGCAAGAGCCCAGAGAATCTTACTTGTGCGGTATTCCTTTAGAAATTAAGATCTTGATCGTGATCCTAGATTTGGAGGAAAAACCTATGGCTAACTAAACCCCACCACACGCAAGGGCTGGAGAATGTACGCTAACTACATCCCAACTTTAGCGATCAAATTTCCAACAACTAGAACAAAGGTGGCATACAATTTAATGAAGTGTGTTGAATGAGGGATTCCATATTGTAAGTCCACACGTCATTAAATTCATTAAATACAATCAATAGTAGAAGAAAATATGCATATATGAAAGATATAGATTCTCATAGGTATAGGATGTAGAAAAAAACTCTCTAGAAATCATACATTTTGGAAATCACGAGTACATGTACACACATCAAATTTCAAGAGAAATTCAATTGAAATTCACATCTAAAGAAATATTCAGAACCACAGGTGTGCATCTGATCCTACCTGGTGACCTAGCCTTTGTGCTTGATTTTAAATATTCTATGGCAGTTAACAGTAAACAATCTAGTGTGGGTAGAAGAGTTGTAGTAGATAGAGTCAATTTATAGATCATTATTTAATGGTAGTCAATCATATCTTTGAAAGTGAATGTAAATTGAGAAATTACTTAATGCATTTACCCTCTCAAGATATAGTTAAGACGGAGATAATGATTTCTTTAGTTGAACCATTATAGATATTAATTAATTATCAATATATCTTTTAGATGGATGATGAAAGACAGAATCTCATAGATATGTCAGTGAAGACGAATATCATGAGAATCAACACGTTACACTCAACCGCAGAGTGGTTTAGCTTCAATATCTAAGCAAGAAATCACCCATGAGAGAAATGTGCATGCATTAAGGGGAAAAAGGCTCAAATCCCATACTCCATTCCATTCCATTGTATTGCTCAAGATGAAAGGGTGTACATATAGTAGTGGGGTGTGTAACTCCCCCACAAATGTAGTTGTCAAGAGGTGGGAGTCACATTCCCATAATATAAGTGCCAGTCCAAATGTAACTCTTATGATGCACTCGTTGATGCATTGACGCATAATAATGACACCCTAGGATAGACACATGAAGCAAGGTGAATCACCTATGTGGAGGAATCCCATACACTTAAAATATATGTGGTAAATTAATACTACACCAACACATCGTCTTGGATGAGGTAGTAAAACAAGGAGAAGTGGGTCCCGGCACAAAGCTTGATGAGGTACCCATGCAACAAGAAACTCCTAAGTAGTTAAGCAAGGGAATCACCTAGTGGGAGGAATCCCATACACCAAAAGAGATGGTACAATTACACCCACTCTCTAATCTAAGAAAGATGCCAAAGATGGGTCTCGGCCATAGATGAGTTCTGAAAGTTACCCATGTACAAAGAAATCTCTCTGGAAAGAAGAAGAAGAGAAAAGAAGAGGGAGATGAGAGGAATGCAGAAATGCCAAAGAGAGATCTAAGCTCTGCAGCTCTCGGAAGTCTCCCAGAAAGAATGTCAATGATGAGATCCTGGCCTCTGGTCTGAAGAAGAGCCATCCACACTAAACTGTGTGCCTTCCCTTAGGAAGGAGAAGAAATGGATTGCTAGAAGTCTACTCCGCAGAGGAAACTGAAGGCAGCAACACGAAGACTCTGAGCCATGGTCCACCAAAGTGTGACATAGGTCTAGTGAGTGAGTGCAAGGAACCAAAGGTAACATGCTAGAACTCAGAGTGAAAAGAAGGTATCACCAAAAGAATGTCGATCACGAATGATCTGGAGGGAAGAAGAGCCATCTCCACACTAGAACTGTGATGCCAAAAGCTTAGGGTGGATCAATGAATGTCTCCGGACATGCTAGAAGTCTACTCACTCCACGAAAGGAAACCGAGGCAACAACATGAAGAACTCTTATTCTAGTCCACGAAAGTGTGACATAGGTCTAGCAAGTGAGTACAAAGGAACCGAAGGTAATGTCATGAGTGCAGAACTATCAGAGTATGAAGGGTGAACACCTATAGAAAGGATGTCCAACTGATGTGAAGGCAACAAAACATCCCCCACAACAGAAAATGGATCCACAAGTAATGGTGGATCAATGAAGGTATCTGGAAAAGTGGAAGTGGTAAGAGTCCTAGAAGGAGCACTCCCAACAACGGAGATGATGAACTCCTCTGAAATACCTGTAGATGGATGAGGAACCTGTAGTCAATCACAAGTGTAATCTGCGAAAAGACAACTAAGGTCAGGTAGATACTCATCCCAATGAGGGGGCTCAACAAACAGAAGAGCGATGTCAGATAGGTATGAGTCATCCAATGAAGGTAGAGGAGTGAAAGGGGCCTCATACACTGAAGGTGGAAAAGAGGTGAGTGTGATGATGGTATGAGACTGCTCAATATATGATGAGATGTGGGATGTGTCAATACTCTCTGGAATAGTGAGAGAAGGAAGAGAAGAGTCCTCTGTAGTACTCTCGACATCAGAACTGGGTGCACAATCCTTGTCATCAGAAGTAGAACCAAGCGAGTTTGTGTTAGTGGAACTATCATCACACGAAGAAATAGAGGAGACAACTGAATCAACAAAAACAACAATGGCAGTATGTGAATGGTCTCCATAGAGGGATTGAAGAATGCTCTAGACACGGTGGGGTGGATCTGATTCTGCCACGTGAAACCAAAGAGATCTAGAGACATGCATCATCAAGTGACCAAAAACATGGTCACAAGTGTCAAGGAAGTCCTCCAGATGACAATGATCAGTGGGTGCAGGAACTGGCCCAAGTAACATGGGTGAAAGACCCTATTGAGTGAAGTAACATTCCATGGAAGCACGCCAAGCTGAATAGTTCCCTCTCCCAGTGAGAAGTGGTGGAGGCTATAAGGTGATCCTATGACACTCAAGTCTAGAAAGAGCACTCTCCATGATGCAGAAGAAAGAAGTGCAAGGTGCACAAATGCAAGACGTCGGACTCGACCAATAATGCATCTGTGTGTAGTATAAAACCTAAGAGTACTAGTGAACCCCCCCAGAATGTGGAAATTTATAAAGTATTGCATTTACAAAATTGGTAATGTCATCACGTAATGTGCAAAAAATCATGCAACTTTGACTAAAGAAGCACTCAAAACCGAGCAGCAAGTCAAAAGTTATAGCAAGAAAATGATTCCCGCAACTGATGGAAAATGCCAATAAGCCCTACAAATGGATTTAAAAAGTGCCTAAATTGGGTGCAAAGGGTGTCGTGTGGGTACCCATTGGAAATGGCATCAAATTTTAGGCATGGTTTGTTTTGCTTATGAGGGTGGATTATCCTCTTGCCAGCCCTAGACCTCGCCCTTCATCTTCGACATGCGAATGAAGGACATTAAAACAAGCAAAATAGAGCTTGAAAATTATTACAATGCCATACAAGAAATGTTTTGCCTCAAAAAATTAAAAAAGGAGGATTGTTTTAACCTTTAAAAAATTCTAAAAGGGATTGTGGGGGCCCCTTTGACTGCTATGACCAAGCTACTGTCAAGGACCACTTGCCATATACCAACAAGCTTGAAGTTGCAGCGAACTGTATGTAGATCAGTAGTGAACGTGCTAAGTCTGGAGAGCTGGTAGAGCCATGTGCTAAGGGTTGCAGAGTGGTTGAAATGCCTAAGGTTGGAAATGCAGGTGGAGCTAAACATATTCAGACAGAGCTGGTGGAGGGGTCTAATGCTACGTGCTTGTAACAGCTGAGTTTGAATGGGTTAGGCTGAGTAATGAATAACCACGCAGGTTGAAGATACCATCACAGAGTTGCAGGTGTGAACCGTTGAGTAGAGCAACGACTGAGCAGACCACCAACAAGGTAATGGTCAAGAAGACCACCAACAAGGTTGAGTGTTGTCAATGCAGAGTGCACCAACAAGGCAACAACCATGGAAATGAGCACAGGTTTGTAATAGGACCACGACGCAGGAATGGAGGACCGAGCCGCTGGAGGTAAAGATCCCTCAAAAAATTCAAGAGTTCGAACCACCCAAAACACCCATGGTAGAAATGACACGAAAAAATAGGTCCAAAAACATGAAGGAGGGTTTAGGAGGCCACGTGCACAGAGAGAAGTCGTTGCAGGTGCTGGAAACGGTTTCCAATGAGAAAAAACACAGGTCGGGTTTGAAATGAGCCACCACAGTATGCAGAAGCAGTGAGCCACACCACACCACGAGTCACCACAATATGCAGAAGCAGTGAGATCTTGAAACACAATACACCTCATAAAAACACCTCCAAATGTGCATGTAAACCTAAAAAATTGAGTGGTCAAAGACACTAAACTCGAAAAAACACTAGAAACTTAAACAACCACCTCAAACACATGAACAACTTAAGGAGAGGTATAAATGCCCCAAAATTAGTGCAAGTAGAGCACGGTTGGAATAACCATTACGACACACACAATGAGATCTGGACATCATGCCAGAAGCCGGAAAAAGAACAAGCAACGCCAAAGAGTGCATGGATCCACAAGATCTGCTCTGATACCATGAAAGAGGGTTTAAAAACCACAAGCGAGGATCACGAGGGATGACATGCACATCAATGGACGTGCGAATGATAGCATGAAGAGATCTCAGGAGGAGTGAGCATCAACCGAATGTGCATGCAAAGATTTGAAACATGGGCAGAACCTAGTTAAACCTTAAAACTCTCCTCTATCTCATAGATCAAATGGGGTGTACATATAGGAGGTGCCAAGTAACCCCCAGTGCTGCAATCATGACAACTCGAGTAGAGAGGGGGAGTTACATTCCCAGAATAGAAGTGTAACTCTCAATGACGCATATGATGCACTGACACACTGACTCACTAACGCGTAAGAGAATCTCATAATGACCCCTAAATGACACATGGACCTATGATCTCACCTAAGTGAGATGACTCACCTAATGATGTGGAAAAAAATACACACCAACAACTTATTCATCTATGGTGGTGTAATCATCTATGTTATTTGGATTTTCAGCTAGAGGTATATTTTTTGGCACATCGTCAACATAGAACGTGGGCACACAGAATGTTGGTATAACATCTGGAAGTAGTAAAACTTCACAGACTATGGGAGTCCAGTTTAGCATGATTGTTGGAACATAAGGAATTACATCCTGTGGTTCCTTGCCTACTTCAGGAGGAGGATCAAGAGGGTCAGGTGGTTCGGTTGCTAACAGGTCTAGTAGTTCTAGGGATGGAGAAAACAAAGGAGGTAATACATTTACTAGATCTAGTAGGCATGGTCAGCACCAGCCCCAAAAAATTTATATGGAGATGTATCTTCATCTTTTATAATAGAGTGGCATTTAATATGCAGTCAAGCACATGTTTATGTGTGAGATAATATGGCATGTGAAGATAATTACTACTCTATAGCACAAGGTGAGTCATTTTACAACTACATTATAGGGGCACATGCATAGTTAGTAAAAAAAGTTTGACCCTGACTAGAATTGTGTAGATTATACTGCGTCAAGGGATGCTTTCTTGAAAATATTTTATATCCCTGAGTTTGAGGAGAAGAGCATCACCGCGTTGAAAGACATTAAGCAAGGCACTACGGAGAGTTTTCTGGTGTATGATGCTCATTTCAAGTCCCTTTTTTCCAAGTTATCTTATGACATACATGTAAGCCAGCATGCTCAGTGGTTCATTGGAGGACTGATCATGCCTTTTAGAAGGGCACTTTCACATAAGACTTATACAGATCCATGTGAGGCACTTGAAGCATCTTTGTATGTTGATACGGTAAGGAGTGTAGACACAAGAGTGATCCCATTCTTGTAAGCTTAGATTGCAGTGATGGCTAAACAGATAGAGAAATTATAAAATAATTCAATGCATGAGACACACAGTGGTATTTGGTGCACAAATTTTGAATTATAAGGGCACACCAAGGATATTTTTCCTCATAAATCAGTGTGCTCCTTGTTGCTCGACTGTGAGATCTATCACCTAGACCATAGTTCAAGTCAGTGTCCATTGTTGCAACACATGATAAGAAAGAATGTGTCATGTTACTGTAATATGTGCAGGTCTACTACTCATGATACTGAGGATTGCAAGTTTATTTATAAAATTCATGATTTCATTGATATTGACGTATAACAGGATGGTGTTGCAAATAAATCTAAGGAGAAAAGTGAGCATCATGACCATGATCATAATGAAGGGCATTCTAATAGAGGCCATGGTAGAGGTTGAGGTTGTCGTGGAGAATTCAGAGGCCAAGATCGTGGCGGTGGAAGAAGTGATTTCCCTCATGGAAATTTTTATACATGCAAATCCCCTTATCACTGCAGGCACGAGTGTCCTCAGAACATTGTTTGTTATTTTTGTGAAAATAATCATAACTATGAAGAGTGTCCAGACTTGTCACTTGTATGAACATTTGTGCCGTGGGAATGGTTAGAGTGAAACGCACCATGGAAGATCAATGGATGTTAGCACTGGATCTTGAGTTGGTACATGTGAATATTACTACACGTGCTGAAGTTGTGTATGTTTGGAAAGTTCCAAAATAGAAGCCTACCATTACTGAATTTCTACATCCAAAGTATCCATACCCTATGCATCAAAAGGAGGTTTATCATGGAGGTGATTTGGCATTTCCAAGTGAGATACAATGTTTCAGAAAAAGGCCAAGATCGTATGGAAGAAGTGATTTCCCTCATGGAAATTTTTTTATACATGCAAATCCCCTTATCACTTGAGTGTAAGAAAAACAAATAAGAGAACAATGTCACAGGAATGGTTAGAGTGAAACGCACCGTGGAAGATCAATGGATGCCGAAGGTAGCACCGGATCTTGAGTTGGTAAAATATTACTACACGTGTTGAAGTTGTGTATGTCAGGGAAGTTCCAAAATAGAATCCTACCATTACTAAGGAGGAATTTATACATCCAAAGTATCCATACCCTATGCATCAGAAGGAGGTTTATCAAGAACCCATGGAGGTGATTTGGAATTTCCAAGGTGAGATACAATTTTTGAAAGAATAATCATAACTATGAAGAGTGTCCAGACTTGTATGAACATTTGAGTAAGAAAAACAAATAAGAGAACAATGTCACAGGAATGGTTAGAGTGAAACGCACCGTGGAAGATCAATGGATGCCGAAGGTAGCGCTGGAACTTGAGTTGGTACTTGTGAATATTACTACACGTGCTGAAGTTGTGCATGTCAGGGAAGTTCCAAAATATAAGCCTACCATTACTAAGGAGGAATTTCTACATCCAAAGTATCCATACCCTATGCATCAGAAGGAGGTTTATCAAGAACACATGGAGGTGATTTGGAATTTCCAAGGTGAGATACAATGTTTGAAAGAAAAATCATGGAAGGTAGGAAAAAAGTAGGCAACTGAGCTGCATCAGATGAATGTTGATGATCTTAAGGAGGTTTGCAAGATGTTGCGTCAAGAGAACATTATTCCTTTGTAGGAAAGTGGTTAAAGGAAAACACTCCACACACTACGATTGAGCATGAAAGGCAGATTTTGCATGCTCACATTCCCCCTTATAGCCTGTATTATGACAAGGATATCACTCTGAATGTTGTTGTGGATGGCTGGATTTTGAGTAATATTTTAATTTATACAGGCACAAGAGTAAATGTACTCACTTTAGACGCGTGGGTTCGAATGGGTAGACCACTATTTGAGCCATCTTCAAATGTTTTGTTTATGGAAAACATGACTAAAGCCACTCCTATTGGAGTTTTAAAAAATGCATCAATTATTATACATGGAGCCAAGTTTATTGGGGAATTTGAGGTATTAGTGCTTGTAGAAGTTGACAATTTTTTAGCTTTACTTGGGCACCCTTTGTGTTATGCAAACAATGCTAATATGCACTTCAACAAAGAGTATATAATTTTTGAGAAAAAAAGGAGTGTGTCATTATCCCCTTGACAAGTGAGAATTCTACACCTTATGTAGAGCCCTAAAGTGAAGAATATTTGAACAAAATTTATGTGCACACCATTCGAGATCTGGAAGTTCTTGAGCCATCAAAGGAAGGAGTTCTCCCACGGGATGATGCACAATCCATGAGTGATACTACAAGTGTTTCATGTGACAACTGGGCATATGGAACTTATGAAATGGTGGGGCATGAAGTGAGAAGTGCAGTTGTGTGCGTAAGTAAGCCACACATTATTAGGAATTTGGTAACAGTCAAGTACCAAGGTACACTAGTGAAGAAAATCCTAAGGTATTATTTCTTGATATGGAATTTCAGTGGGAATGTCAGGTAGAAAGAAGTAATATTTAGGTTTATACTCTATGTGGGACGGAAACATGTTAGTAGATGGTTCACAGGGATAATATTTTGGATTGGAGAGAAGTGACAATTAATTATCAACTAGATTTCTAAGGATCAACGCGCCTACTCAAATATGTGCATTTCATGGTAATGATCTTGTTCAACACCACATTCAATAGTGTGAGAAACTCTAGACAGAGGGTTGGGAAGCTTTAACACCTTCGTTGTGGGTGCACAAGCTCCATTTCACCTTGTGAGGCTACGCACATGCATGGTTTATCGACACAGAGTTGAATATACAAACTAGAAATTGGTAATAACTTACAATAGGTATGATTCAAACCTTTGAATTTTTTTCCACTAAACCTCTGGTGAATGAAACGTTACAAGTTATGAATCTCTTAACTATGGGAGATAGTGCAAAGGATAAGGATCTCCTTCAGGAGTTGTTAGGTGATTCAAACCTGGAGGTGCACTTTAAAGAGGAAGAAATAGATGTTGAACAACTTGGGTGTGCCTGCTTAGAAAGAGAAAAGGGTAAGATGGTATATATATTTGATGATGAAGAAGTGGAGAACCTGGGTGTTAAGCATACTGAGGGTATGTGTAAGGCCTTGGAAAGTGCATATGAGAATGCACACACCTACCATAAGCCTATGAAGACTAAGAAAGTAAACATTGGAATGGATGTTGAACTAAAGGAGGCCATCATTGGAGATTATTGGTCTGACTCTGAAGTTGCTAAGATAATCGAGTTGTTGTGTGACTTACATGATCTCTTCCCTAGAGGCTATCATGAATTCAAAGGGGTAAATGAATCTTTTGGTGAAATGAGAATCAAGTTGAAGGAAGGTGTGCACCCAATTCAGTAGAGGCCTTATAAGATGAATCTGAACCTGTGGGTCAAGGTGAAAGAAGAAATTGAAAAAATGTTGAATTCTGGAATCATTGAGCCCATTGAGGAGTCAGAATGGGTGATCCCTATGGTGATCAGTATTAAGAAGGTTAGAAGAATCATAATTTGTGTGGATTACATGGAGTTAAATGTTGCATGTGTAATTCATCCCTTTCCCAAATTGTTTATTGAGGAAATTTTGGAAGATATTGTAGGGCGCGAGATCTACTCCTTCACTGATGGATTCTCTAGATATCATTAGGTGAGGATAGCTAAAGAGGATAAAGAGAAGAAAATTTTCACCACTAAGTGGGGAAGTTTTACATACAAAGTTATGCCCTTTGGATTAAAGAATGTGCCTACAGTATTTTCGTGCATTGTTATAGAGGCATTTAAGATTTTATTCATAAGTTCTTACAGGTGTATCTGGATGATTTAATAGCCTTTCAATTGTGAAGTATCATTGTGATAACTTAAGGCTCATGTTTGAGAGATGTCAAGAAATTGAGCATCTCGTTAAACATTAAGAAGTGTGTTTTTACCACACCCTTTGGAATTTTGTTGTGACATATCATTTGTAACTAAGGTTTTTTATTGGATCCTGCTAAGGTTGTTATTATTTTGTGCTTAGAGGAACCAACTAGCCAAAGCGAGGTGCACGGATTCTTGGGGCACATGGGATACTATAGAAATTTTATAATGGGAGAGTAGAATATTGTTAAATCTATAGGTTATGCCAATATCATTGTACCCTCAGAAGAGTTATTAAAAGGAAGAGGCAAGTTTTATTTGGGTGAGGCACAACAGTGCAAATTTGAGACACTCAAGGAAAGGCTTACTACAATGCCTATTACACACTTTACTTCTTAGACCAAGCCTTTTCATGGAATGTAGATGCTTCTAGAATGGCTATTGGTGTGGTATTATCCTATATTGGAGAAGGGATTGGTTGATCATCCTATTTGTTTTGTGAGAAGGAAGTTGACTCCAGCACAACAAAATTACACCACTAAAGAGCATGAGGCATTGTCTATGATATACGCACTCCATAAGTTTCACCAGTATTTTTTGGCTATCTCATTAATGATTTTATACAGACCACATGGCATTGAAGTACTTGGTGAATAAACTCATTTTACATGGGCACATATGTCGTTGGTTTATGTTATTCTAGGAGTTTAACTTTACTATGATGGTTAAGTCAGGTAAGAGTAATTCTAGTCCATACCATTTATCTAGGATTCAATTGGGAGAGGACACATAGAGCATTGAGGATATAATTCTGGATGCACAGTTATTCCAGGTTAAACAACGCGCACCTTAGAATTAGAGGATATTGATGTATTTTTGCAAACAGGTGTGGTGCCTGAAGGTATGAAGGCTTTGGAGAAGAAATAACTTCCTATCTGCACTGTGCCTTATATAGTGATCAGTTGATACTTATACAAATTAGGTTGGGATGAAGTTTTGTGCCGGTGTGTACTTGAGCATGAGTGCAAAGAAATTATGAAGGAGGCTCACTATCTCGTGGCATGAAGTTCAAATATTGGGTCTAAGTGGACACTATGTAGGGTGACGTAACTAGACCGCATAAAGGAGATAATTTGAGCCTATTAGAGTAAAATATTTTCTTGAGGTATTATGGTAGGTGGCCACCCATGCCCAGGAATGGGGCTAGTCCTAAACATAATTTCATAACAATACAAAGGATTTGCAAAAGAATTCCCACAATATTGGTAAGGTATTATTCACAAGAATGTATATACTCATACTTTAGAGCATCAATGGCTTGGATCCCTGGATGGAGTGAGTTTCACAAATCATAATTTGGCATAAAAGAGTGATGGGAGAAGAAATGCTTAGTTCACTTTGATGATTGACTGGGGGAAAATCATAAGCAACCATCGATAGTTTTTTATATTTCACAATGAATTCTAGTGTTAAACCTTTTCCTAATGTGAAGAAGTGGGAAAAATTGACATTAACTCTCACTAATACAGGATGCCATGTGCATCATAAGGTTTGAAGGATCCCCACCCATGCACAGGAATCATTTGATCTAATCTTCACCGCTATAGTATAACTTGTGACAAATCATATGTTTCTTACAACATGCAAGGTGTACAATTGGTGCCTCCAAAGGATTAATTTTACAATAACTTTGATATTAGGAATAATCCATAGATTTTCATCTTTCTAGGATTCTAACTAGAAATATTGGATCATCTTTTTGTGGGAAAAATGATTATCAGTTTGAATGGTATGGGGTAGCATTCTTTCTCCCACTCCATGGAGCATTTAAAGTTTATTACAAGTGATAGAATAATCCATAGATTACTCATTTTCGAATTAATGAAGATTGGATCTGCACAAATGAATTCAAGGTTGAGAAATGAGATTATATGTGAATGATACTATTGGATGAATTTCAAGTTTGGTTGCACATGACCATATTTGATCCTGAATATCAAGCGATGCAATCAACACCCTATCATCCTCATGGAAAATGAAAAAATTGGTCCAAATGATGAGGCCAAGGCATATGAGAAATTCATGGGATCTACTCATTTAACAAGATATTGTGGAGCAATACCTTAACTAAGATTTTTGATCCCCTTGGAAGAGGCTTCAAATATTGGGATGATAAAGTCCACTTTTGTACTTGGGGGATACGAGACAACCTACAAAAGGTTGAATAAAGCCACACCCTTTCAGTTGGTGTTTGGCATGGATGTTGTTCTACCAGTGGAATTCATGTTACTATCATTGTTTATTGTGCATGTAGGTAGTTTAGCAGATGAGAAAGAACTTAAAGAACGTATTGAAAAACTAATGTAGCTAGATGAAAGGAACACTATAGCGTGATGGAGTCAGAAGAAATAAAATATCATGAAGAAGGCATGGCATGATAGACACATCAAGGAAATGAAGCTTGAGGTTGGACATATGGTACTTCTGTATGATTCAAAGTTTTTATGCCACCTTATGTTGATAAGTTAAAGTATGACACTTAGCAAAGAACATACATAAGGTCCACGTGGAAGAGCATAGCACATTCAAAAGCATGGGAGGATCGGAAAGGAATCACGCGCTGAGAACAAAGATAGATTCAGGACTTAGCCATTTTTCACGATGAGGATCTATTTTTGGAAGATGGCGTGTGGAACACACAAACTGGTTAGAGACTTGTGCGACATGCATTGGCTATTTTTGGAGGATCGGCTATGAAGCGCTTTGCATGGATACAGGCTGAGAATAGATTTACTACTGGAATTTAACTAGAAGTAGTTTATTGTTAGCGCACTTACATGTGTGGCTATTTTTGTAATGGCGTGTGGCTAATAATAGCACACGACCTATTTTGGGATTAGAAAAGCAGTGAAGGGAAATTCCCCACCATTATAAATATGAAAATAATTGTGTGGCATAGGGGGGGTGTGAGAACTTATTTATTGTGAGGTTATGCTACCAAATATGATGCGTACATAAACTATGGTATTATCTATTGTAATAATATTTTGTGTATTTATCATGTTTAATGCAATGGAATGTGTTGGTTGAATCAAAGTGTCAAATCCTAAGTATAATTGGTTTGTGCATTCTTGATTTCATCATGGCTATCTCTTAAGTTTGTTGTTCTCTAGATCTAGATCTAAATATGTATTGTAGAATGCTATATTAGTTATAGATCTGAAATCTTTAAGTCTTTATCATGCTAAAATCCTGCAATAGCAACCCTAAAGAGGGGTCTGGTACCTTTGCGAGCTTCAGGTGAGCGCTCAATCTAGGCTAAGTGATGTACCAGTGCACCTGGGTCTTTTACTGGTAAATTCTAGGTTGCATCATTGGTTCCATTTCCAGGACGTATTTTTCAGTTGTTTTCAGAATGGTTCGTGATAAATACATATCGGTTGACCCTAACAAGTGTTGAGAAGTGGATACATGACTTAGAAGAATAATACACTCGGAGGTTCAACACCAGATCTAAGTTTAACGCATGGGTATGGGTGGAATAGAATCTATATGATAGTTTATATGAGAGATTTTTTGCTATCTTTCTAGTAGAATTGTTCGAGTGGTTGATTGCTTATGCATCTAAATGGAATTGGAGGTATCATACACTTGTCTGGACGTAGGAAGAATTTTAGGTCATTTATGATGATGATCTGATTTGGAATCACATAGTGGATACGTGGTTTTGTGGTGTTTTGAATAGTTATAACTTGGAGTACTCAATTTCCACTTATTCATGCCCAAAGGTAGCTGAATTCCAGTTTTTATGATATCCAAGGGGAATTTACCTACAAGGCATTCCATTGGAGATCAAGATCCCAATGGTAACTTTGAATTTGGAGAGCAAACCGATGGCTACCTAAACCCCACCACGCACAGGGTAGGAGAAGGTTTGGTGAAAGATGGCAGACCTAGCGGCATAGAGGTAGAGAGAGGAAAGGTGGCTTAAGTATAATGAGGTGCGCGAGAGGGAGGTAGAGAGGAAGTAGGAGGTTGCAGAGCAAATGGCATCATGGAGAAAGATATTTTTGAAGGAGTTGAAGTTCACACAGAAGACGTGGAACCCAAGCATCAGGAACTCCCCCATTTAGGAAATCATGATAGGGAACTCTCCTTGGCCTCATGTCGAAGCGTGCCAGTAGAAACGTCCTAGGCCATGGGTGCACATCTGAATCCACATGAAAATCTTGCCCTTGCACTTGATTTTCTAGCATCTAGTATAAAAAATAGTCAGAAAGCTAATTCAAATAGTGGGAGAGTATGAGTGAGTCTTATAAGAGGCACAACAATGAAAATGCAAATGGATTTGCTATTATATGGGAGTACCTTTTTAGGTGTATCATCTGCACAGAATTTAGGTGTGCATATTTTTGGAATATCTTCTAGGAGTAGTAACACTTCACAGACTATTGGGGTGCATTTCAGTACTACAGTTGGGACATATGGAAAAACATCTTCTGGTCTGACCCCAACTACAGGTTTGGGATCAGGAGGTATAGGTGGCTCTATCTCTGGTGGATCTAGTGGTTCTGGAGGTAGAGTAAACAAAAGAGGTTCTAGATCAGGTGGGAAAGGTCCACACCAACCCCATAATATTTATATGGAGATGTCTCTTCATCTTCCAGAGTATAGGGGCATATAAGATTCTATTGAACACGTACATATGTGTGAAATATAGTGGCACACAAAAGGAATCATAACTTCTGAGAGTAGGGCAAGCCAATTTTCTACTACGTTACAAGGGCGTGCACACAGCTGGTATAGAAATTTTGACCCTGATCAGACTTGTGTAGACTATATAGCTTTGAAAGATGCATTCCTTAAAGAGTTTCACATCCTTGAGTTTGAACATAAGAGTATAAGTGCACTCAAGGATATTAAGGAAGGCACTACTGAAAGTGTCAGAGAGTATGATGCTCACTTCAAAACATTGTTATCTAAGTTTTTTATGATATTCATCCAAGCTAGCATGCACAATGGTTTGTTAGAGGACTAATTACACCTTTTAGAAGGGAACTATCACATAATACATACACTGATCCATGTGAAGCACTTAAAGGATCCTTACGCGCTAAGGCAGTTGGAAGAATAGACACTAGGGTGAGGCCATTTTTAGAAGCATAGATTGTAGCTATGGCAAAGTAGTTGGAGAAACTATCAACAAATTCATCACATGAGACATGCATAGGGATTTGGTGGACATTTTGCGACGTGGAAGATCACACAAAGGACATTTGTCCCAAAAAATTAGTGCGCTCATTGTTGTTGGATTGTGATATATGCCATTTAAACCATGATGCTAGTCGTTTCCCATTGCTACAATGCACGATAAGGAAGAATTTTTCAAGCTACTGTAAAATCTATAGGCCCATGACTCATGACATGGAAGACTGCCGATTGATTGGTCAGATCTAAGATGTTATAGATATTAGTGTACGATAAAAAGGAGTTTTAGATAACTCTAAAGGTAAGAACAAGCATCATGATCGGGATCACAATCAGGCATGCTATGATCAGAATGAAGGGTGTTTTGAAGGTGGTTGTGGTAGAGGTTGAGGATACCATGGTGGATTTGGAGGATGAGGTCGTATTGGTGTAGGAAGTGAGTTCCCTTGTGAAACATGTTATGTATGTGGATCTCCTAACCATTACAGGCGTGAATGTCCTCAGAATATTATATGTTCTTTATGTGGAAAGAATCATAGCTATGAGAAATTCCTGGGCCTGTATGAGCATCTTAGAAAGAAGCATAAACAAGAAAGTAAATGTGCAGGGATGGTTAGGATACAGTGCGTTGTGGAAAATCAGTGGATGCCCAAGTTGGGAGCAGAATCTAAGGCAGTGCAGGTAAAGATCATGAACCTGCTGAGGCAGCACGTGCCACTAGAAGCATTACAACAAAAGCCTATCATCACTAAGGAAGAGGTTCTACATGCACGGTACCCAGATCCTACCCATCAGAAGGAGATTTATCAGGAAACCATAGAGGTACTCAAAAATCTTAAAGGTGAGATACAATATTTAAAAGAAAAATCACAGAAGATGGAGCAAAAGAAAGCATCAAAGACAGTCCAAACTGATATGGATGACTTGAGAGAAGTGTACAAATTGTTGTTCCAGGAGAATATCATTCCACTATTGGGGAATTGGTTAAAAGGAAATATTCTGCGCACAAGATCTGAGACTGGATGGAAGATCCTGCATGTAAATCTTCCCCCATATATCCTAGATTATGACAAGGAAATCACTCTGAATGTTGTTGTGGATGGGTGGCTATTGAGTAATATATTGATTGATAAAGGCACAAAATTCAATGTTCTTACCTTAGATGCATGGGTAAAAATGGGGAGACCTCCATTGCAGTAATCCTCTAATGTATTGTTCATGGCTAATCAGACTAAGGCCACTCCCATCGGAGTTTTGAAAGATGCATCTATTACCATACAAGGAGCCAAGTTCACTGGAGATTTTGAGGTTTTAGCGCTGATAGAGTCAAATAGATTCCAAGATCTATTAGGGTGTCCTTGGTGTTATGCAAATAATGTTGATATTCAGTTCAACGAGGGTTGTATCAGTTTTGAAAATAAGGAGGAAAGGGTTATCATCCCTGTAACAGATGACAAATGTGCACCCTATGTTGAGCCCTTGAGTGAAGAAGACCTTAATAGGATTTATGTACACACCATTGGGGATCCAGATATGCTTGAGCCATTTAAATAAGGAATAATTTAGTGGGAGGATTCATAGTCTATCAATGATACTAAATTTTTTTCTTGTGATAACTAGGCTCATAGCACTTATGAGTTGGTGTGGCGTGAAGTAAAGCATATATTTTCTAAAGACAGTAAATCATGTTATATCAGGAGGATAGGTAACAACTCAGTACCTGTTTACACTAGAGAATAAGATCCTATGGTATTCCTACACGCCATGGAGGAACATTGGATAGACCTATTGGAGAGGAGGAATATTCTAGCCTATACCCTAAGCAGGACATCAGCACGACGGTGGGTGGCCCATAAGCATAATCTTCTAGGATAGAATGACATTAGGATTGCTCTTGCTACTACGTTCTTTAGGAGAAATTCACCTACTCAAATCTACACTTATCATGGTCTTTTCCTCTCAAAATTTCCCCTCTTTTGAAAGTCAAAAAATTGAAAATTTTGAATTGACACCCTTTAGTGATGTTCTAGTGAAGTGAAAAGTTGAGGAGATAGTAAAAATTCACGTTTTTTGGAGTTGTTTTGGTGCTTTGTGGGTCTGTCAGACATTTTTATCCTTCATGTCCCAAGTTTTTTCAGGCCTTCTATTCCTCAATCGGCCACATTCCCTAAAATTCTTTAACTTTCAGTTCGGTCAGAACTTTTTGGCCCGCATGTCCCAAGTTCACCCGGGCTCTCTATTCCCTGATCACCAGCATCGGCTCATTCACGTACTTTTTTCCCATCTGTCCTAAAAGCATATGTGCCTTCTGTACTCGCTTTTCCTACATCATGTGCATCGACTGAATCACGTCTTCACATCCCTCGCATTTCCAAGTTTCTAGACCACCTGTGCTCATTTGGCCCACTTTACCCGCATCGCCCGCCTCGGTCGGATCACGTCTTCGCGTCCCTAATGTCCCAAATGTACCAAAGACTATTTGAGCCAATTTTTTCCGCTCTTCCTGATTCTTATCTTTTTAAGTCAATGCAATATGAATTTAATGCACATTTAATGACCATATTTTATTAATTTTGGATCAGACTTGCACAGGTAAACACACAGAATAATTTATTAATTTTCTATATATTCTTGCTATCTCTATTACACAATACATAAGGCTATTATATAGCCATAATAACAGCAAATCAACCTCCTAGAAAATAGGAAGGAGTTACAATAATTAACCCGGAATGTTATTCACAGGTATAACAAACTCTATGAATAATATATTGTTGAAACAATATATTATAACAAAATACTTTCAAACCTAATATTTAATATATAACAATATTAAATATTAGCTAACAAACTACCGACATCGTGCTAATGTAAACATTAATATTTAATTTCCTATTACATTCCCCCCCTTAATGTTTACATGGTACAACATATCTCATTCACTGATTGTTGAATTTCCTAACATTCCCCCCCTGCCAACATTTCTCTGTGTGCTCATGATCAACTCCGCAAATGTGCAGCATTGGGCTTGCACAAAACTCGAACATGTGCCAACACACATTTCTTCCACTGATGGTTTTCTCCGGCTTCTACCAACAACCTTACCAATTGGTTTTACAGGTTTACCAATAACCTTTCACACTTGGTTTTGCAGGATCACCAAAAAACCTTACACAATTGGTTTTTACAGGTTTACCAAAAACCTTACACAATTGGTTTTTACAGGTTTACCAAAAACCTTTACATCATGATTGCTACAATACTTTTTGATCAATATTATACAATGTCACTACAAAAGGGAATCATGTAGGAAATACTGCTTTAAAAAATGAACAATAAAACATAATGGAAATGGAACAATGAGACCATGTTCCCCCCCTCATTGTGAACATTTCACTTATTCAATCAAGAACACTGAAATCATACTGCACACAACAAACTGCAATTCAGAAATGAAAGAACACTCACCCACACACTATCACCACAACTTCATGCAGCCCCATCGTTGGTGACTGACGAGAGGTCATTGAATGACCTCCAGCCTCCGATGCCTCCATCCTCCATTAATATGCTACTTAACTTAGCAGATTTGGAATTTGAGGCTCACACCTTACCCGAACGTCGGATTCCACCGAAAATGCGTTCGTAAGGCAAATTTATTTTTTATTTTTCAGACTTAATACAATGACATGACTTTAACACTTGACAAGACAATAATCCTAAAATCACCTATTTAACATTGACTACCTATATTCACCTAAACACAATATAACAATGTTGACAATACAACTTTTTGACTATGGACCTAAGAAGACTTGACATCGATTTTGATAATTGACTTGACGGACATACTTTTGACTAAGACTAGAGGACTTGACTGGAAATGCAATATGTAAACTCGACAATAAATTTGACTATGAATTTTTAACTTGACACATAAAACACTTAACAATAAAAATTCTATTGACGAATAATGGTCCACCATATAGTAAAACTTCACCGAGGTACAAAGACAATATAATTTAGACTAGATAAAATAAGACTACCGTAATGACTTATTATTGATTGATAATAACTATAAAAAAATTTCATTTAATGGACAACCTTAAATCATGAACCATGCAACTTTAGACTCTTGACCTGAATCGACTTGGCTGTAATTACGTAAAACCGCGAGTTATTAGAGTTTGTTGTTGAGAACACGTCCTCCTATATTTCTTCTGGTAACTATCATCTTTATCATACAAGTCAACTCACCCTTTCATTTGACACGTCCATAACAGTTATTGATCACGAGTCCAAAAAATATTGTGATATTCTTGATGAAACACCATGATGCGCTGGGTAGATAGTCAATGGACAATCAATACGCCTTCTCAATACTCCGGGGAATGCGTGACCAGGAAAGCGTATGCCTTCTGCAGACTTTATCAAATCTCATCAATCAAGGTGAGGATACTGGTGAATGTTGAATCACCCATATTATGACAGAAATCTGGGACGTCTTGATTTGGAGTGACTAAATGCCAAGTATTAGCCGATCTGAAGACTTTTCACTTAACACGTTGCAAAGATCTGATGATGGAAATTGGGCAGAATATGTCCTCACAACAGTTTTGATTCCCAAATTTTGAGTACTAGATCTCAGTTTTCACGTCCACTAGTCATGGTAATGCAGCATTGAGATCGATCAATATGTAGAATCAGACCAAACCACCTCTCCACGCTTTCGCTGAGTCGATACAGATTTTAATGAAGAATCAACGCTGAGATATTTGTTAAGACAGACGTACACAATGAATTAAATGATGAATGGCGATTAAAAACTCCACTTTCTAACATAATTTTATGCAGACCCAGTGTGTTGGATAATGGAAAATGATTATTGCACGATCGATACTGCTGCAGCCACATACAAGATTAAATTTTTGTAGATACGTAGTAGAATCCTACATGATTCACCAAAATAGAATAATAATTTTAGCACTACAAGAGAAATCACCAAGCCAACAAACTAATTCTCTGGTATAAAAGTATCTATGAATAAACTCATGAATCCAGGGTAATATTGCAGACTATGGCATTGCCCCACACAGTGCTCAGGACACCATTGATTTACATCGCTCTGATACCAAATATTAATTTTGGATCAGACTTGCACAGGTAAACACAGAATAATTTATTAATTTTCTATATATTCTTGCTATCTCTATTACACAATACATAAGGCTATTATATAGCCATAATAACAACAAATCAACCTCCTAGAAAATAGGAAGGAGTTACAATAATTAACCCGGAATGTTATTCACGGGTATAACAAACTCTATGAATAATATATTGTTGAAACAATATATTATAACAAAATACTTTCAAACCTAATATTTAATATATAACAATATTAAATATTAGCTAACAAACTATAATGTAAACATTAATATTTAATTTCCTAACATCTTTCTCCTAAACGGCTATTTAATGGGACTATTCTCTGTGCATTTGACACATTTCTCACTTTCCATCATTTGCTCGAATTCCTACAACTAAGGTCATTTGCTCATGCTCCTACTCCCTCTTGCATTTTTCATTAGGAATTCGATCCTTGAAGGTTTTTCCTCTGTGAATTGCAAACATGAAGATCAAATTCCACAGCCAAGAACATGTATCACCTCTTGAGTCCTTTGTTCCCGATATCAGGGATAGTGAGGTTCGGCACCTAGATTTTGGGGATTTTTGGAAAATATTGACTTGCCCTAATCCTTCCCCCATGGCACAAATGATCAACAACAATGAACTTTCTTATGTGGCTAGTTTCCCTATCTCTTTACAATGTGCCGACACCGTGCTCGCCTATGGAGCTCATTTTAACTTGGACACCAAAGAATTGACTAACGTGCATGGGGAGTTGATCGCCAAACTGGATGTTGCTACTATTACTATTTCTCTACATATTCTAAAAATTGAAGAATCCATCATTCTCACTCAAGCTCAAGCTCAGACCCTATTCAAGCGGGACAGTGACAAATATAAGGCAAGAATAGCAAAATCATGGTAAAATAACCCTAAGAAGGGAGCGTCCCGAATTTCCAAGGTTTTATTTAGGGCTGATTTCAATGAAGAGCTATCTAATTTCATCATTTTTCTAGCTCATGTCATGAGATTACCCTCTACCAATGAATTTCACTTCTGGATGTGCCCTTTCATCAACATCATCTGTGAAGGTAATCAGAACATAGCTTGGGAAAAAATCATTTCCATGAATTTGACCAAGCAATTGTCTAATGTGCATCAGACTAAGAAGTTCTATATGACTTCTTATCTCATGTATTCCCTAGTAGCATCCCGGCAATGGTTTGGAATCACATACATGGAGGCCCAGAAGGATGAGCCCATTTATGCATACTGCCCTCAATTCACCCTTTAAACTAGCACCCACAATTTCAAGAGAGTTAATGATGCATTTACCATGTATATTGTAAGGCTCTTAGAAGGTGATACTGCCAAGAGGTTTTCTAATGAAGCCATGAACCTGATAGCTAAGTATGGAGCTTTCTTCATTCAATTTATGAGGTTTTCATATATCAAGTTGGCTGGTTATGAAAACACACCTCTCAAGCTCCCCATGTTTTGTAATGAAAAGATGGCTGTAATTGAAGTGTGTAGACAATTGGATAAATTACATAGAACCTGGAGGGACAAGAAAATCTCTGGTTTGCGCTTCCCTATTTCTTTGGGAAACTATACATGTAAAACAACCTTGGATGCCCAAAATATAGAAAGGGCCCTTGCTCCCATCACTGACCACTTTTTCAGGCCTAGGACTTGCTTTGACTTGAAGAAGTTCATTGAGAAGAACCTTAGAATAAATTATCATCATAGGCCAGATACTGAGGATTACTGGGCTGATTATGCAAATGATTTTAAAGCAAGGTGGAGGCACTATGGCAGACTCTCTCTGTAACTGATTAAAGAGATCAATCTCTATCAAATTCATAGTCTTTTGAATATGAGACATTAGTAAAACATACTCCTTTGGAAGATTTGGATTGGTACAATAAGGAGAAGGATGACTTGATTAATATTGTGACCCTTGTCCTTGTAAGAACCAAAGTTTGGTTTGACAGGAAGGTTCGAGATCTTAAGAAGAATCAGAGTGGATCGTCTTCCAGAGATACTTTGACACCTAGGAAGGAAACACATACACCCAACACAAAGGTGCCTATTCAAACCCCTCCTTCCTCAATTAAAGAACCTAAATCATCTACTCCCTCTTCTTCTACTCAAGAAGATAAAAGATTTTAAACACGAGCGAATTAAGGAAGATCCCCTTCTAGAGCATTCATGATTACCTTCAGGGCTAGAGAACATTAGTGTTCTCAGTGAAAGTGACGATGGAAAAGTACCAAACCCTGTAGGAACTTTAGAAGTTATAGTAGAAGATGAGAAGAAGGTACCTAGCACTGAACCTCCCAGTACCACAGATTCCTCTGCACAAGAAGCTCCAGATGCCTCACTCACCTCTTTAATGGAAGAAACAATGGTGAATACCTTAAGTGCCATAGGTTCACTTGATCTTGGACCTCTTGTCCCTTCTTCTTCTTCTTCTACTTTTGCATGGGTGCAACCCTTGGTTGATAGCAGGAAGAGAAAACCTTCTTCCCCTTTGACAGGGCCAAATTTTGATGTTGTGGCAGCTTTGTTAGGTACTACTCCTCCTCCTCCAACAAAGAGAGCTAAAACAACTTCAAGAATAGTGACAGATGCTCAAGGACAACAATTTCTAGAGGTTGCAAATCCTAAGGTTGATAAGGCAGAGCAAGATCTATTAGCCTTTGACCTAGAACTTTCTAGAATTCTAATGGGAGAATCTACTCCTGAGAGTGAGGTACATAACCTCCAAGAAATAGTAACCAAGGTTATTGAGAGAGTAGAAAAGGGTAAACAAACTATAGAACAGTTGGAAGAAAAAAATCAAGTTCATTCTAACTTCATCAAGTCATTGTTGGCTAAAGATAAGGTTTTGGATCCTGCTCTACTGGCTGCCCTTCTACCCCCTATGATTCTCAGTCAGGATGAGGTTCAAAGTATCAAGGATATATACAAATATTCCACTTATGGAAGGGATATGGAAGCCATGGTTGATGACATGACCATTACAGGCTTGAACTTCATTGTAGAGGCCTTCAAAGCCAATGAGAAGGTGGTCAACCTGCAACAAAAACTCTCCTCCTCTATTGAAACTATAGACAAAGAATTGAAGCTTTGGAGTAGATGCATCATAGATCTTCACCTGATGGGACAGGCTGATGAAAAGATATTGTTGGCCAGTAAAGATTTTTATGATGCCAAGGACAACTTGTATGGGTCATGGGTGTTCAGTGTTGAATGTAAAATAAAAGTTTTGGAAGAAGCCTTGGGAGAATTGAGAAACAGTTGGCAGAAGGGAGAATCTTTCAAGACTTGCGTGGCATCTACCTTTAAGGATATTCATTGTCATCTTCATGATGAAACTTCAGGTGTTCCTTTCTCTCTTCAAGAGATTAAAACTCAGTTTAGGACATTTGTCAAAGAAGGCCTGTTTAAAGAATAATTTATTACCAAAGAGAAGATAAAGGATATTTTCTCTCTTCAATCTACCATTGAAGAGGCTAATAAAGAATACCTGGAACATACCGAGTTTGATAAGAACATGGATAAATGTCTAGGCACTTGGTCTCACGCCACTGCCAACACATAGGTCCCATGAGGTAGGGAGATAGTTGAGGCATTAAAAATATTCAGGCAACGGATTCTCAAGTCGGTGGGCCCTCCTCAGCAATAAGCAGATGTTTTCTCTCCTAGTTTCTCTTTTTCTATTTCTTTTCCTAGAATCGAGCTCATTGTAAACTAATTAAGGACATTGTGTTAAGCACTTATTTAATTAATATTTTAGTTAAAATAAATGGTTACCAATTGTAACAAATTTGTAAGCTATATAATGGGATCTCTGCGCCATTTCCAGGGGATGGAACTCTGGTTATTTTTGAAAGTGTAAAGGAGTAAAAAGCCATCAATACAATAATATATCTCTTTCTATTTCTATTTGTTCTTGTTCTTTCCTTTATATCTGTTAAAATTTATTGAATCATTAGTCTATTTTACTTCAAGAAGCTTTGTATTCTTGTGGATGTCATCTCTAGAACTTTGTGTCTGTGATATAACATATTGTGGTTTTAGTGCAAATGATTTTGTTCTAGATGATTCACTATTCTATCTTGGGATAAGGATTTTATTTTGTTATCTATATTTCCTGAGCAGTGTTATTCTATATTTTCCCATTCCTTGATTCTTCTATCCTTTTCTAAAGATGGTATGTAATATCAAACACTTTAAAGAAAACAGAGATCCACTTTAAAACTAAACGTTGTGCATTTGTAAATAGGTTTTTTTCATTTAAATAAGGGATACCTCTGAAATCAAATAGGAAAAAAATTCTATCCCCTAACTGTTGTTTCAATAAAGTCCTTATTTGACAGCCAAAAGTTTTTGGCGACTCTACTGGGGATTCGTTTCTGACGGATTCCAGTTTATGAACAATTTCTGTATGATTCTTTGATCTATTGACTCTAATATTTACTTGCAGTAAGAGATCCCTTGGTATTGAAGATTCTAAATTTCATCTCCTAGAGCAGCAAGTTTTTCCTCTTCCTTCAAAAATAAGAAATAGAAGAGATCGTTCCACAAGCACACCCCTTGTTGAAGATAGAACTCTTAGAAGTTCTATCCCTCACTTTAAACTTATCCCTAATATTTATACTTTAATTCTTGTTGCTGTTTAAGTTCCTGCTTCAAGCAGTATTTGCAAGAATGGTAGTTCCATTACCTTTATGCCACCATGTTGGGTCTCTTGCCCTTCCTCGGCATGGTTGCATGAGTTACCCAGGGGTAACAGAACTAAATTTCCCATGTTCAAACGTAATGGTAAAGTGCACCTAGATGAACATATTGCATCCTTCATAAATTCATGTGGAGTCCTTGATGTCCAGCATTAATATGTCTCAGTGAGGCTCTTTGTAGAGACTTTGCAAGCATATTGCAACCCATTGGTTATATCACCTTCCTGTTGGGGCCATTACCAATTAGACTACTATGAGGACAAGATTTGAGAATTGTTTTAAACCCACTAGAAGATGTGCATGCTCTGTTAGCACAAATTTCTCAAATCAAGAAAGAACCACAATAGCCTATGAGAGAGTTTGTGGCTAGGTTCAATAACTTGATTAATAAGATCCCACTGGACACCCGGCCTGTGGACCAGATTCAAAAATGGTTTTTCCTAAATGCTCAATTGCCTGAGGTAAGCTATGCATTGAGGAGAGATAATCTTACAACATTGGATGAGGATAAAAGATTAGCCGTTAGTGTTGAGGATGACCTGATCATGTCTGGCAATTTGAAAAGAGATCCTTCCAAGTCTAAATCATATGTTTCTTATTCTTCAAACTCTGGAGCTAATGTAGATCCCTTAGTATAAAAACTGGCCAATGACCTCATTGTTATCAAGAAACAATTGTCTTAGCATGCTCCTTATCAAGATGTCCCAAGAAGAAACTTCCAACCCAAGAACCGTTTGCCCTCTTCTCAGACAAGGTTTCCAATCAAGGGACCACCCATCAAGGTCCCTATCAATGCAACTTGTGAAGTTGAGGAACTTGAGAAAGAAACTAATGAATAATTTGAAGAATCTAGAGAGGAAGTTGAGGAATAATTGGAAGAACTTGATGGATCTCAAGTCAATTTTCTCACTACTGAGGGCATTGATGAAGAAGATGATTATGATGAAATAGTAGCATATATGAATAGCAAGTCATATGATGTTATGACATGAGAACAAACCAATAAGAATGAAAAAGTGATGTAGCCTGTCAAGAAAGCTAAAGAGTATTACACAACTATCCTAGTTGTGGCAAGAAGAGGATCTCCTATTCCCACTGCATCCACAAAAAGGTTTAGTACCAATAATCCTTCTCCTATTTCTACTTCTAAAACTTCTTTTTCTCCAACTCCTAAACTCGATTAAGCCTAAAATTCCTAGTGATGATTCCCCATCCATCTTCGGATCTTTTGATATCATTGACCATCTTAAGAAAACAAAAGTTCAAATTTTTGAGGCCGAGTATTATCAAACCCACCCTAAAGCCTTTGCCAAAATGATCCACTTTGTCGATTCCCATTCCAAAACTACCTCTAAAGGCCTTTTACCTACTCCATCCTCCGTACCCCAATCCAAATCTTGTGGCTATAGTCACCACATCTAATGAGAAAATCAAACCTTTTTATGTGACTCTTCTTATAGAAGGCCATAAACTTAGCAGCTGTGTCATAGTTAGGAGCATCAGATAATGTAATGCCTTCCAAAGTGGCTCATGCTTTGGGTCTCACCCTCACATGCACTATTGGTTCATGTTATTCTATGGAGAGTAGGGAGGTGCCTTTGGTGGGAAGGATTAAAGATGTCACATGTAGCTTTTGCTCCCTTACATGAGAAAAAGGTTTTGGCTACTATTCTGGTAGCATATATCCCTCCTTCATATGGTATGTTGTTAAGTAGGAATTTTTGTAAAGACGTCAAAGGAGAGATTCAAATGGATTGGTCACATGCCCTTATACAAGTCAATGGAAAAATGAAGAAGTATGTTTCCAGAGAAGTAATCTGAGTATATTGTGCAAAAGATGGATGATCCTAAAGAACAAATACTCTATGAAGATATTGGACATGATAACTATATGATTATGTCTTCAGAGGAAAATAAACTTCCCAAAAAATTACTTCATGATCCTAATGGTGTTTGGAATCAAGAATTTGATGGAATCTGTTCCTCAGCTAGTTCTGTAGCTAGTGCATGGTGTTGATGTCTCTGAAAGGAAATTTTTTACCCTTTCTCTTTCAAACTTCAGTTTTGAGAATACCAATAATATAGCAGAGTATGAAGCCCTCATCCTTGGACTTAATGTTGTAAAAGAAAAAGGTGTGAAGAATCTTCTGGCTCGTGGAGATGTAGAACTAGTTGTTAAACAAGTAAAAGACCTTTTTCAAGTAAATAATAGAAGGTTGAAGCATTACAGAAATATAGTTTGGGATTATATTGAATTTCTTGATGCCTTCTCCATCGAAGTAAGTGCCAAGAGAAAAGAAAACCAGGGCTGATTCACTAGTTATCTCAAGATCATTACTGATACCTCACCCTGATTTCTCTCAAGATAAATTCAACATTGAAATGATCCATAGGCCAAGTGTGCCTGATAATGTAAGTAACTGGAAAGTTTTCAATGATGATCATCATTTAATTTCTTTGTTGGAGCTCAAGGATAACTTTGAACAATTATACTTTGAAGGAAGTGACAATTTTCCTCATGAGAGTGTATCTTCCAATGAAGAGGGTGTTAAAGAAAAGACAGATCAAGATGGGTGCATCAAACTCAAAGGTAACAAGATTCCTAAAGGTCTAGTGAGTTTGGAGGAATTGTTTGATAAACATGATAGGTATGTTAAGTCTAAAACTCCTACAGGAGTGTGGCAATCTGCTGAGTGTGAAAAGATTAACATCATGAGCTCTTGATGACCCCAAAATGGTGAACATTGGGAAATGTTGCACGCAAGAAGAAAAGAAAAAGGTAGTAAGTCTTTTGAAGAGGTACAGTGATGTACTTGCATATTCTTATGATGATCTAAAAGCTTTCCAGCCAAAGGAAATGTAGCATTTCATTCCTCTCAAACCTAGGATTAAACCTTTCAAGAAAAACCAAAGGCAGTACAATCCAAAGATTGCTGATACCATTTTTCAAGAAATACAAAAATTATTAAAAGCTAAAATTATCTTCTGTATTCACCATTCGACTTGGATTGCCAACATTGTACCTGTCAGGAAGAAAAATGGTGAGATTCGTATATACATTGACTTCAGGAATCTAAATCAGGATTCTTTGAAGGACAACCATCCTCTACCCATGATGGATCAAGTTTTGCAAGTTGTTACAGGGTTTGAAATGTTGTCCATGCTTGATGACTTCTCAGGGTATAATCAAGTGGAATTTAATACCACAGATCAGCACAAGACTACCTTCACCACCCCCTAGGGTACTTTTTCCTACAAGAGGATGCCTTTTGGACTCATTAATGTCAGTGCCACTTTTCAAAGGGCTATGGACTTGGATTTTGGAATCCTGAAAGGAAAATGTATTGTTGTGTATCTAGATGACCTGACTGTTTTTTCCAAAACTAGAGCAGATCATTTTCAGCATCTTGAAATAGTTCTCTTGAAGAGAAGAGAACATGGGGTCTCTTTGAATCCCAAGAAATATGTATTTTTTTGTCACGGAGGGAAATTTGTTGGGGCATGTTGTCTCTAAAGATGGAATCAAAATCGATCCTAAATGAGTTCAAGCTATTCAACAGATTCCTCTTCCCACAAGTAAGAAGGGAGTGCATTCTTTCTTTGGTAAGATCAACTTCCTTAGAAGATTGATTCCTGATTTTGTAGAGATAACTTTGAATATCTCCCAAATTGTGAAAGGGAAACAAATGTTTGGCTGGTCCTCTGAAGGGAAAGAGGCATTTTAAGGTATTAAAAAGGCTATTGCTAGGATTCCTATCTTAGCATGTCTAGATTTTAGTAAAGATTTTATTATTTATTGCTATGCCACAGAAAGCACCCTAGCTATTGTATTGACCCAGAAAGATTCTGATGATCATAAGCTCCCAATTGCATTCATGAGCTACATTTTTAAAAATCATGATTTGAAGTACACCATGATGGAGAAACATGCTTTTGCATTGGTTAAAGTTGTCAAGCAGTTTCAATTTTATATTCTTAACTCCCACTTTGTGGTTCTTGTGCCTGATACAACCATAAATTCTATTCTTACGCAACAAGAATTTGGAACTAAGAGAGGGAACTGGGTAGCAAAGGTTCAATATTATGATATTGACATCAGACCAACCAAACTAGTTCAGGGTAAAGGCTTGTGTGAACTCATTGCTGAAGGAACTGGTCATGAATTACCTAAGAATGAGGTTGATGTTCCTATTGTTCTATTTCTAAACTCGACTGATGAATGGTATGCTGATATCACTCATTTTCTCACCGATGGGGAGTGTCCCTCTCACTTGACTACCAAAGAGAAGAGAGCTATCAAGCTAAGATCAGCACAATACGTGCTATGGGAGAATTCTTTGTTCAAATGTGGAGTGGATGGAAGATTTCTGAAATGCGTTGACAAGGAGCAACAAAATAAGCTTTTCTCATCTTTCCATGATCAAGCATGTGGACATCATTACTCATCTACTATTACTGCTCACAAGATTCTTTGCGCTGGATACTATTGGCCTAATTTGTTTAAGGATGGATCAAAATGGGTTGATAAATGTGAAGCTTGTCAAAATTTTGTGGGAAGACCCAAGTTGGTTGCCTTGCCACTTAAACCAGTTATGATTGAAGAACCCTTTCAATAGTGGGGTTTAGATTTTATTAGAACACTCAACCCATCCTCAAGTGCAGGGCATACTCATGTATTGACTGCCACAGATTATTTCACTATGTTAGGATTTCATATTATTAGTGTTCACATTATTATTAAAGTTAGATTATAATTATGTGATGTAATTGAGTTTGTATTACAACTCATATTGTTATAATATATTGTTTGAACAATATATTATTCATAGAGTTTGTTATACCCGTGAATAACATTCCGGGTTAATTATTGTAACTCCTTCCTATTTTCTAGGAGGTTTTTTAGTTGTTATGATGGCTATATAATAGCCTAATGTATTGCACTAAAATATATAGAGAAATAATATAATTATTCTGTGTGTTTTACCTGTGCAAGTCTGATCCAAAATCAATATTTGGTATCAGAGCGACTGTTCTGTAATGGAAGAATAATTTGATTACAAGGGAAATTATAATTTTTCAGTTGCCCTGTTGTATGGAGCTCATTTACTGATATATCCATATGAATTAGTATATACTAGTTCTATATGATTTGTTTTAAAAAAAGGCTTAGATAGAGACCATCTGTACGTGTACAATCTGTCACGCTCTTGAAGCACTTGAAGGCGACGTGAAAAAGCAAAGAGAGGGCTTTGTGTTAGGAAAATAAGAGATAAAATATGCAGAATAATCTCTTACAGAATCGCAACAGTAGAAACTAATATGCAGAAAATATTACAGATCTCAAATAAAAGTGCAGAATAAATAACACAACACAAAGAGATAGTATTTAACGTGGTTCACCCAATTTGGGCTACGTCCACCAAGAATCACTTGCTCAGATTTTCTTACAAGCCACTGCTCTCTTAATACAATACCCAGATCCGTTTGGAGCTATGCTCAAAAAACTCTACAGAATTCATAGCCGAATTCAAAACACATCTGCAATACATTTGCTTATCTATCTATCATATGCATAAGACCATATAAATAGACAACTGCTTAAGCAGTTTGATACAAAACCGTGGGTATCAAAACCAAGGGCAAAAAACCGTGGGTATCAGAACAATGGGCAAAAGACCGAAAAAAACCACGGGCCCCAAAAACAGCCCATAATGGTTACCCATTACCCATGGGTTAATAAACCACCCATGAAAATTTGCTTCGGGGGCTTCGCCCCCGAGCCCCCCTGACCCGCTCACCGGCGAGCGGGACCGCCGTAAAAATACCCGAGTGTAACACATGGAAGGTGTACCATACTCTAACATGAAAATAGGCTTCACAAACATAACACTTTGTATAGATCTGTGAATCATATGTTAGGTGAAGCATCACCAAGAAGCACGTTCATGAATCTTAATCTTTCTACCCTACACAGATTTTAGTCAGAGCAGTGGTTTGGCTTGATCTTTATTGATCTCTACCCAGATTGCATTCTCATCTAGATCACAGTTTTTGCTGATAGGAGACAGAAGGGCCTTCACACAGATTTAAAAAACAAAGTGGCCAATTCAATTGTGCATTAGTATTGAAAATTATCAACTCAGCTTCTTTGCATCGCCATCGTTGTCAAACATTTTTGCATTGGATTCTCCATCACCGTTCTTGCTATCACCATCTATTTTAATCTTTTCAGGCTTTGGATCATGCCCTCCATCATGTGATAGTCTTTGGCGATCAGTTCTGCACCCGTGTGATCTGCATACAAGTCTCTTTGTACTAGTTTTATTCACCTTGTGTATTTTATGTGCATTACCAGATCCATGAGAGGAGAGTTTTTCCTTTAGAAAATCACGGTGGCTTGTTTGATCAGGACTCGTTCTCTCTCAGCCTATGTAGCATCTGCCCAATTTTGATAAGAGGTTTCACATATTTGTGGCATTCCATAGATGCAGATCTAGTTTGTCCTATTCAATGGGCATTGCATGCAAGTCGGTCGTCGAATTATATCCACGAAGCTATGATGGCACATTTTGTGGTGTGATTGTGCTCTCTGCTTGTGTTTGCTATCGACATCTCACGGCCTTCTCAAAAGACACGTCCCTTAGGGACCCTTTCATCCAAACCCATGGCTTCAAAAACAAATCAACAAGTGGTCTGTAGCCTCTACCATCCACGTTCGAAGCTTCCTGTGCATTTGATCAGGTCAATATTAAACATTAATTGAAAATTATAGTTTTGTTTAATTTTTTGTTGTGAAGTCTTTTATTTGTAAGAGTTTAGAATTAAAAAAAAATGTGAGGCTCATATAGTCATAAGTCTTTTAGGTATGGTCAAATCTCAATTACGTTCATCTCCACGTTTTCCAAATCGATATCCATCACTTAATAAAAAATCAAAAGTCATCTTTATAGACGTTTGAGTACTTAGGTTTTATAAGACTTTATATCTAGTTATAAGTTAGATCATAGATGCATCAGTCACAATACATTTGTACGTAGTTTTTAAAAGTTATTTTCTCTAGAGCGTAAAGCCTTGTGTCCAAATAGCGTATTTTCTTTAAAGTAAATGGAAGTATCAAAAATAATAAAAAAATCATTATATATGTGTTCTTGTGTATTGTCAACTCTGATTAGGTTATTGTTTATATTCAAATAAATTGTTATTGTTGTAAAGTGAGTCATTTGTAAGAGTTTCAGTGATATTGTAGTCAAAGTCAAGAGTTGTAAAATTGTAAAATTCAAACAAAAAAAAAATTATTACCTCATGGATGCATTTTCGGTGTTATCCGACATCTGGAAATAATTGTTTTCACATTGCGGGGGAGAAAAAAAATAAAGTACAATGTGAAACTTGATGAGCTTCAAAGATATATTCCGCTGAGTTAGCAGCATGTAACTGGAGGATGGAGGCACAGGAGGCTGGAGGTCATTCAGTGACCTCTCGTCAGTCACCAACGACAGGGCCACACGAAGCTGTGGTGATAGTGTGTGTGTGAGTTTGCTTTCTTTTCAGAGTTGCAGTTGATTTCAGTTGTGTGCAGCATGATTCTTTTTCAGTGTTCTTGTTTTGGTTTGAATAAGTGAAATGTTCACATTGAGGGGAGGAACATGGTCTCAATGTTCCATTTTCTCTTTTCATATTTGTTATCAGTGATCAGTGTTTCCTACATAATTCCCTGATGTAAAAGCATAGTGGATAGATGAAAGCACAAGGAAAAGCAACATCATGATATTGAGGTTGTTGGTTGTCCTGTAAAACCATCCCTATTGAGGTTATTGGTTGTCCTGTAAAACCATCCATGTTGAGGTTGTTGGCTGTCCTGTAAAACCATCCATGTTGAGGTTGTTGGCTGTCCTGTAAAACCATCCAGATCATGAGCACGCAAGGGCAGCACGCTGCAGAAGGAAGTGCAATTGTTTTTCTCCCATGTTCGAACTAAGGGGGGGAATGTTAGGATTTCATATTATTAGTGCTCACATTATTATTAAAGTTAGATTATAATTATGTGATGTAATTGAGTTTGTATTACAACTCATATTGTTATAATATATTGTTTGAACAATATATTATTCATAGAGTTTGTTATACCCGTGAATAACATTCCGGGTTAATTATTGTAACTCCTTCCTATTTTATAGGAGGTTGTTTAACTATTATGATGGCTATATAATAGCCTAATGTATTGCACTAAAATATATAGAGAAATAATATAATTATTCTGTGTGTTTTACCTGTGCAAATCTGATCCAAAATCAATACACTAAATGGGTAGAAGCTATCCCAGTTAAAAGTATTACTTCAGAGGTAGTATGTAATTTCATCAAAGAAAACATCTTGGTAAGGTTTGGAGTGCCAAACAAGATTGTGATTGATAATGCTTCAAAATTTTCTTCTGCTGAGATGATGGATTTCTATTATGAATATGGCATTTCCCTTGCTCACTCTTCAGATTACTATCCTCAAGGGAATAGATAGGCAGAATCAACAAACAAGAATCTGGTGGCTATAGTAAGGAAACTGGTTAATGAATCTCAGAGGAACTGGCACAAGAAACTCTATGATGCCCTTTGGGTAGATAGGATTACACCTAAAAGAGCTCTTGGGATGTCCCCTTTTCAAGTGGTGTATGGTGTGGAAGCCCAATTACCAGTAACAGTGGAGCTACCGGCTTTGTACTTAATGAAGGCCATTGAAGACACTAGTTTCAATGATTCTGTAGACAAAAGGATCATGTATCTTCAAAAGTTGAATGAAGACAAGCTACAGGTTGTTGACAAAATATATTCCCACCAGCAGAAGGTAAAAATTTTATTTGATAAGAAGGCTAAGTCCAAAATTTTTTAAGTTGGAGACATTGTTTTGCTATGGGATAAAAGACATGAGCCTTGAGGAAGCCATGGTCAGTTTGATTCTCTTTGGCTTGGTCCTTTCAAAATTAGGTATTTTGCTAGTGAAAATTCTTTCTATCTTGATTACATGGATAGTTCCTCTCTCCCACTTCCTTATAGTGGGCAGTACCTGAAATTGTTCAAGTACTAGGTGAATAGGAAGTCTCTTTGTATATTATGTATAGTGTGTGTTTGCTTCTCCCTGTTTCTGTTTTTGGTGCATTTTTCCTTGTTTATGTGTTGTCTTCTGTATTGGTTTGCCTTTTGACTCTATGGCCATTTGGATTATACATTGGTCTTCTTCCCCTAGGTTTTCTAGATTTCTTGCCTTACCTCGTTCTTATAATCTAGCAAAGTCATCCCCAGAAAGAGCCAACTGTTGTCCTCTCAAAATTTCCCCTCTTTTGAAAGTCAAAAAATTGAAAATTTTGAATTAACACCCTTTAGTGATGTTCTAGTGAAGTGAAAAGTTGAGGAGATAGTAAAAAATTGCGTTTTTTGGAGTTATTTTGGTGATTTGTGGGTCTGTTGAACATTTTTGTCCCTCATGTCCCAAGTTCTTCCGAGCCTTATGTTCCCCGATCGGCCGCATTCCCTGAAATTCTTTAACTTTCGGTTCGGTTGGAAATTTTTGGCCCTCATGTCCCAAGTTTTCCTGGGCTCTATGTTCCCCAATCACCCGCATCGATTCCTTCACGTACTTTTCTCCCATCTATCCCAAAAGAATCTGTGCCTTCTGTCCCCACTTTTCTCACATCACGCGCATTGTCTGAATCACGTCTTTGCATCCCTTGTGTCTCCAAGTTTCTAGACCACCCGTGCTCATTTGGCCCGTTTTACCTGCATCGCCCGCATTGGCCGGATTGTGTCTTCACATCCCTAATGTCAAATGTACCAAAGACTATCCAAACCAGTTTTTTCCGCTCTTCCCAATTCTTATCTTTTTAAGTCGGTGCAATATGAATTTAATGCGCATTTAATGACCTTCTCTTTCCTAAACGGCTATTTAATGGGACTATTCTCTCTACATTTGACACATTGCTCACTTACCATCATTTACTCAAATTCTTGCAATTAAGGTAATTTTCTTGTGCTCCTGCTCCCTTTTGCATTTTCATTGTGAATTTGATCTTTGAAGGCTTTTCCTCTGTGCATTACAAACATGAAGATCAAATTCCAAGGCCAAGAACATGTATCACCTCTTGAGTCCTTTGTTCCCAATATCGGGGATAGTGAGGTTCAGAACCTATATTTTGGGGATTTTTGGAACATATCGACTTGCCCTAATCCTTCCCCCATGGTACAAATGATTAACGATAGCGGACTTGCTTATGCGGCGGGTTTCCTTATCTTTGTACAATGTGCCAACACCGTGCTCACCTGTGGAGCTCATTTTAACTTGGAAACTAAAGAATTGACTAACGTGCATGGGGAGTTGATCACCAAACTAGATGTTGTTGCTATTACTACTGCTCTACTTATTCTAGAAACTAAATACTCCATCATTCTCACTCAAGCTCAAGCTCAGACCCTATTCGAGTAAGACAATGAAAAATATAAGGCAAGAATAGAAAAATAATGGTTGAAGAACCCTAAGAAGGGAGCGTCCCAACTTTCTAAGGTGTTATTTAGGGATAATTTCAATGAAGAGCTATCTGATTTCATCATTTTGCTAGCTCGTGTCATGAGATTACCCTCTACCAATGAATTTCACTTATGGATGTGCCCTTTCATCAACATCATCTGTGAAGGTAATCAAAACATAAATTGGGCAAAAATCATTTGCATGAATTTGACCGAGCAATTGTCTAATGTGTAGTAGACTAAGAAGTTCTATATGACTTCTTATCTCATGTATTCCCTAACAACATCCCAGTAGTGGTTTGGATGAGCCCATTTATTCATACTGCCCTCAATTCACCCTTTAAACTAGAAACCACAATTTCAGGAGAGTTAATGATGCCTTTACCATGTATATTGTAAGGCTCTTAGAAGGTGATACTACCAGGAGGTTTTCTAATGAAGCCGTGAACCTGATAGCTAAGTAAGGAGCTTTCTTCATTCAATTTAGGAGGTTTTCATATATCAGGTTGGTTGGTTATGAAAACACACCTCTAAGGCTCCCCATGTTTTTTAATGACAAGATGGCTCTAATTGAAGTGTGCAGGCAATTGGATAAATTGCATAGAACCTGTAGGGACAAGAAAATATCTGGTTTGCACTTCCCTATTTCTTTGGGAAACTATACATGTAAAACAACCTTGGATGCCCAAAATATAGAAAGGGCCCTTGCTCCCATCACTATCCACTTTTTCAGGCCTAGGACTTTCTTTGACTTGAAGAAGTTCATTGAGTAGAACCTCAAAATAAATTATCATCACAGGTTAGATACTGAGGATTACTGGGCTGATTGTGTAAATGATTTTGAAGTAAGGTGGAGGCACTATGGCAGCTCTCTCTACAATTGATTAAAGAGCTCAATATCTATCAAATTCCTAAAGGGTTCCGGGATGATGATGAAGACTTGCAGTCTTTTGAATATGAGACATTAGTCAAACATACTCCTTTAGAAGATTTGGATTGGTATAAGAAAGGAAAGGATGACTTGGTTGAAATTTTTACCCATGTCCTTGTAAGAACCAAAGTTTGGTTTGATAGGAAGGTTTCAGATCTTAAGAAGAATAAGAACGGATCTTCTTCCAGAGATACTTCAACACCTAGGAAGGAAACACATACACCCAGCATAGAGGTACCTATTCAAACCCCTCCTTCTTCCTCAATTAAAGAACATGAATCATCTACTCCCTCTTCTTCTACTCAAGTATACCAAAAGAAGATAAAAGAGGTTAAACATGAGCCAATTGAGGAAGAGCCCCTTCTAGAGCATTCAGGATTGCCTTTAGGGCCAGAGAACATTATTATTCTTAGTGAAAGTAATGATGGAAAAGTACCAAAGCCTGCAGTAACTTTAGAAGTTACAGTAGAAGATGAGAAGGAGGTGCCTAGCATTGAACCTCCCAGTACCATAGACTCCTCTGGATAAGAAGCTCGAGATGCCTCACTCAGCTCTTTACTAGAAGAAACAATGGTGAATACCTTAAGTGCCATGGGTTCACTTGCTCTTGGACCTCTTGTCCCTTCTTCTTATTCTACTTTTGCATGGGTGCAACCCTTTGTTGATAGCAGGAAGATAAAACCTTCTTCCCATTTGACAGGGCCAAATTTTGATGTTGTGGCAGCTTTGTTAGGTACTACTCCTCCTCCAGGAAAGAGAGCTAAAACAACTTCAAGAATAGTGACAGATGCTCAAGGTTAATAATTTCTAGAGGTTGCAAAGCCTAAGGTTGATAAGGTAGAGCAAGATCTATTAGCCTCTGACCTAGAACTTTCTAGAATTTCAATGGGAGAATCTACTCCTGAGAGTGAGGTACATAACCTCCAAGAAATAGTAACCAAGGTTATTGAGAGAGTGGAAAAGGGTAAACAAACTATAGAACAGTTGGAAGAACAAAATCAAGTTCTTTCCAACTTCATCAAGTCATTATTGGCTAAAGATAAGGTTTTGGATACTACTCTACTGGTTGCCCTTCCACCTCCTACGATTCTAATTCAGGATGAGGTTTAGAGTATCAAGGATATACACAGATATTCCACTTATGGAAGGTCTATGAAAGCCATGGTTGATGACATGACCATTGAAATATTGAACTTCATTGTAGAGGCCTTCAAAGCCAATGAGAAGGTGGTCAACCTGTAACAAAAACTCTCCTCCTATATTAAAACTATGGACAAAGAACTGAAGCTTTGGAGTAGTTGCATCATAGATCTTTACTTGATGGGACAGGATAATGAAAAGATATTGTTGGCCAGTAAATTTTTTTATGATGCCAAGGACAACTTGTTAGGGTCATGGGTGTTCAGTGTTGAATGGAGAATAAAAGTTCTAGAAGAAGCCTTGGGAGAATTGAGAAATAGTTGGCAGAAGGGAGAATCTGTCAAGACTTGTGTGGCATCTACCTTTAAGGATATTCATTGTCATCTTCATGATGAAACTTTAGGTGTTCCTTTCTCTCTTCAAGAGATTAAAACTCAGTTCAGGACATTTGTCAAAGAAGGTCTGTTCAAATAAGAATCGATTACTAAAGACAAGATAAAGGATATTTTCTCTCTTTAATCTGTCATTGAAGAGGCTAATAAAGAATACCTGGAAAATACTGAGTTTGAAAAGAACATGGAGAAATGTCTAGGCACTTGGTATCATGCCACTACCAACACATCAGTCCCATGAGGCAAGGAGATAGTTGAGGCATTAAAAAGTTTCAGGCAACGGATTCTCAAGTCGATGGGCCCTCCTCAGCAATAAGCAGATGTTTTCTCTTCTAGTATCTCCTTTTCTCTTTTTTTCCTTGATTATGGGATCACTTTTAGTGTCAAATGTTCCCTAAACTTCCCTAAACCATGCCAGTACAGTAGATCCTTGAGAGAGCTTTTTGACGACTGTAAGAATGTGAAAAACGGACACTCTGAGCTCAAGATATGTCCAGTCAAAGTTCAATAAACAGGAAAGTCAACTCTGGTCAACAGGTCATGGTAATGTGACCAATGGCCAAGTGTCTCAGTTGGACACAAGTGGAAAAAGGAAAAAAAGAGGTCAAAAATGAAGTTGGTTTGCAACCTCCTGTCTTTGTCACACGTAAAAACGGTTCGTTGAAACAAGAGGCTTAACTTTTGTTATGGAAAGGAGCCCGACCGCCACAAGAATGATTATATCAACATTGACGTGGTGGGTCCTCAAGCAACCACGTGGCTTACCACAAGTTTTAAGTCACGCAATTTTCCTATCGAGGTCGACAAGTGGTATTTATTGCCATATTTCATTTGGAATGTCATTATACTACTTGGGTCGAATTCCATTTTTATTACCTTTGTAATTCTTTGATATTAACTTCCATGTTATATGGTTACACAAGCCACATTATTTGTTATGTTCGAGCTTATTATTATCCAACTTGGAGGGCTCGAGGATATAACACTAAGTTCGGGGATTACCTTATCAAGAACCAAGGATATCTCATGTCCTATCAACTCGGGGTATGAATATATATATACAAACAAACCAATATCTCACACACATTTCATGTATTTGCCACGCCTTATATGATAAGTGCCACGCATTTTATTCAAACATTATCCTCGGTATTACATACGGTCAAACAACATTGGCCAACCAAACCTACAATGCGCAACATAAGGTGGCTCAAAACCGCCAATCCCAAGACCAACTGTCTTTAGCATTATTAAATGCTTTCCTTAATTGCCGCACCCACAATGTGGGATTAACAATCCAAAACATCGCGGCAAAATGGTAGGAGGTAGGATTTGATCCCCCGAACTCATAGTTGGAAGGCAATCCACCTAGCCAATCTCACCAAAGAAGCTGCGCTTAGGTATATAAAATGAGCTCTTCAGATCTTTATAGAAGATAAGTGCTAGGTCTGTGTCAAGCAATACATAAGGACCAAGTTCTTAGAAAACTTGCCATTTTTGAAGGCAATTACACTCAGAATCCAGGAACTCAGAGTTAAAAGGTAAAATTTCAGGAAATTCTGAGACGATTCCAACAATGTAAGATTTGATATTTTTTGTTGAGTTTTAACCTTTTTTTGGAAGCTTTGAATGCAGTTTTTAACAGGGATCTACAAGACAGCTAGTTGGAAAACATGAATTTCAATGCACTTCTGGTCCGAATTGTGACTTGGTGTAAACATGAAAAGTGTTCAGAATTCAGAGATGATCTCAGATATATGATTTTTTTTCATATAATGTTTTTAAATCTCCATTTTGTAGGTGTTTTTCTAACACAGTTGCAGGGAGATCACATTGTGAAAACACTGTAGGAGCCACGGATCGTTCTTAGGACAGTTTCTACTATTTTTCAGAGTTCTTGGGACATTGATCAGCTCATTTGCAGGTTGTGATTCATTATTGGTTGTTTGTAAGAGTTATTGTACTTACATTTCAATATTATTAATGGATCGGTTCAATCTGAACCCGGGGACGTAGGAATTTCCGAACCCCGTAAACAATCTTGTTTGTTATCTGAGTGTTTTCAGTTCTGATTATTTATTTGCTACACAAGTTTTCCACACTTCTATGGATGCATAATAATCAGAATTTAATCAATTTTTGGAGCTTAGAATACTTAAAATTGATTAAGAAAATCACGATCTTTGGAAACTTTTAAAAGTGAAAAAAATACAACACACGTTTTCAGATCAAGTTTGGTATCAGAGCAGTTAGATTGCCGGATTAGCTTCTAATTGTGTTTGAAAATTTGGCTTCAGTTTCAATATTGATTTCAGTCTTCAGTGTGTAGAAATTTTGGGGCTTGTTAATCTTCTTTTGCAGTGTGCAGTTTTGGAAGTACAGGTTGTGTTTGTAGGAACAGGGAATCATGGGCAAGTCATCCAAACAGGAGCAACTGGATGAGCTTGAAGCCATAAACCGCCAACTCCAAGAAGAAAACTCTTTCTTGAGAGATAATTTTTATTCCTTGGAAGAGGAAATAGTGCGGTTAAAATCTGAGCCACAATCCTCTATAACCAAGAAAGAGGAGTATGTCAACAAGATGCTTGAAGAGAGCAAGAAGTTGATGGGCTTTGTTAAAGAGTTGCAGGAAGAAATACGGACCAAGGATGCCCTCTTGGAAAAGCTGCAACAAGGTGAACATAAGAAGGAAATTCCTTCCAAATCAGATGCAGGTACTATGACAGAATGCACTGTAAGTTGTTCACATTTTAATTCTTCCTCTCATTGAATTTCAGATATTCCTTTGGGTCAGTTTGAAAAACACACTAAGGGAATTGGGTCTAAGCTAATGGTTAAGATGGGATTTAATGGAAAGGGCCTTAGTAAAAATGGACAAGGTGATGCTAAACCAATAAAGTGTAGAGGATCAGCCTCGGTTTGCAGGTTTGGGTTATTCTAGTGGGAAAATGGAAATTGGAGAAAGTTCCAAAGCAGCTGAAGGAAGACAAGCTTCCAACAGCCAAGGATCTATGCCACTAGAATTGCAGGATTCCGCCATCAGGAGGAACAATGAAAGGTGTAAGAAAACAGGTAAAAGAGGTAATCAGATTCCACCAGCTTCCCTTACACTAAAAATAGCACTGAAGGGAAAATCAAATGACTAAAACTTATAATACACTCTTTCAGTAAGAACAATATACTTTGGTAGAGCAGAAATATGCTTTCCCTTGCACATTTTGTGAAGGTACTAATCATTCTGTTGCATATTGTTGGAAGAGGAAAATTTTGATTAAGAAGTTAATGCCTTTTGTGGATGATAAGGTCCACTGAGGTGCTAAAGACCAATCTCACCAAGGAAAGGTGAGAAATGGCAAGAATGTTACCTCTCCTAAACAAGGGAATCATTCTCGTAGACAGAGTTCTGAGAATGGTAAAATGGGTAAGAACTCCTAAAAACAGGGAAGTTAAATTTTGTTCCCATTGTAATCCAGGAATGGTCATGATGTTAAGGTTTGTTGGTTTGTTCCTAAACAACAAAATTGGAAAGTTGTTAAAAAGAACAATATTGTAAAACCAACAGTGCTAAACCTAACTAAAACTCATTTTGGTACTGAGAAGGTAAAACAACCAAAATGGAAAAACCCAAGTGATTGGTTGGGAAAAACATTCCTCAACTTTATATTTGCACTACAGTAAATTGTTGATATTTAGGCAAGCAAAAAAATTTCAGAGCTATATTTTAGGGGATTCTTGTTGATTGATAAGGATTTGCTTCCAGCTTTGATATTTAAGATTTGAAAATGAATGGAAACAACTGAAGAGAAGATTTGAGTGATATGTTCATCATACTCATGTTTTGTTTTCTCATATTGGTTGGTAGTTCCATTGTTGAAAACACTATGCAGGGATAGGCATCAGTAGCATGTCTAAATTTGAAACTTGCAGTTGTAATCAGCATAATCACAAAGTGTTAGTTGAACACTAGCTTTGGTGCTCTATAGATGGGTGTTATTATCTGAGTTATTATTTGTGATGGCGCCATACAATGTTTTGGCATGCTTCATGTTGGTTCAGTTGTTGACTATAGCTATTTTTGGGCTTGATAGTCTATTTTATTCTGATAGTGAATACTTGCAGTTGTTACAGTTTCAGATGGGCAGTGGGCACTAGCCTAATTGTGGGTAGTTTAGATGTCTTGTATACTGATCTGTGTTATGGACCATTTTAATTTTTGTAATCAGCCATATCACAAAGTGACAGTTGAACACTAGCTTTCTGGGTAATAGAATGGGTGTTATTATCAATGGTCAGTTAATTGGGATGGCATTACAGTGGGGTATGACCGCTTTCACAGTTGTGCGCAGAGTTGACAAAGGGTTACAACGTTTCAGTTGAACACTAGCTTAATTGGGTGTTATTATCTGATCGGTTATGTGGACTAGCTAATCATATTATTTTCATAAATTTAACCTATGGCTGTTATTTTAGGGTTCTTGTATGTGTTTGTATAATGCAGTGAAGAGATAGCATGTGATTTTGTGGGTTGATACACAACTTTTTGTGGACAAAAAGCAAGTTTCTCAGTGGGGAGGTGTGATCAAGGGGATCATTTTTGAAAACGTTTCCCTAAACATCCCTCGAATGGACTGTTCAGTGTAGAAGATCATCTTCAGAGAGCTTTCCAATGACTGTGAGTCCCACTCTGTGAAAAATGGGCTTAGTGGGAGCTCTAGTTATGTTCGATCAAAGTTCAGTCATGAGCGGGAAAGTCAACTTTCCAGTCAACATTGTCAATAATTGGCCCAATGGACAACTGCGACACTTGGCAAAAAGGAAAAAGGGCAAGAATTTGTTTCTTGGTTTTAGATCACCAGTCTTCGATAAGAGCGTAAATAATGGTGCACGAGAACAAGAGGTCAACTTTTAATTTGAGCCACCACCGTGTCCTCTTATAATCGCCAACTCGACAAGTGGGGAGTCATTCAAACACCATGGCTTGCACAGGGACTCATTGAACCTTTCTATGGGCATTTGTTGACCACTCATTAAGAAATATGAAGCTAAGTCATGCAAGGACTGAGTGGATTCTATTTCAACACACAAGGATGAAATAAGATCAGGAAATTCCCCAAATCAAATGCACGTACTATGATATAATGCATGTAAGTTGTTCACAGTTTAATTCTTCCTCTCATTAGTTTCAGCCATACAAACCTTTGGGTCAGTTTGAAAAACACACTAAGGGAATTGGGTCTAAACTAATGGTTAAGATGTGGATTTATCACGGAAAGGGCCTTGGTAAAAATGGACAAGGTGATGCGTAATCCAATATAGGTAGAGGATCAGCCTCGGTTTGCTAAGGTTAATGGGTTATTCTAGTGGGTAAATGGAAATTGGAGAAAGTTCACAAAGTAGCTGAAGGAAGATAAGCTTCCAACAGCAAACCAATGATGGATCTATTACCACTAGAATCATAGGATTCTGCCATCAGGAGGAACAATGAAATGTGTAAGAAAACAGGTAAATGAGGTAATTAAATTCCACCCTCTCCCACTTACACTAAAAATAGCACTAAGGGGAAAATCAAATCCTAAGACATCTAAAACACTCTTATCAGTTTGAACAATATCAGCTTTGGTAGACATGAAGTATGCTTTTCCTTGCACATTTTGTAAGAAGGTACTTAATCATTCTGCAACATATTGTTCTCAAATAATGGTTAAGAAGTTAATGCCTTTTTTGAATGATAAGGCAGGTGCTAAAGACCAATCTCACTCTGGTTGTGAGAAATGGCAAAAATGTTACCTCTCCTAAATGTAGAGGAATCATTCTCAACTTTAAACAGATTTTTACCAGAATGGAAAAATGGGTAAGACTCCTAAAAACAAGGAAGTTAAATTTTGTTCCCATTGTAAAAGGAATGGTCATGATGTTAAGATTTGTTCATTGTTCCTTAGTGCAACATTGGAAAGTTGTTAAAAAGGAAAATATTGTAAAACCAAAATTTGTTGATCCTAACTCATGTAAATGCTCATTTTGGTACTAAAAGTAAAACCACCAAGTAAGGGGAGGAAACAATTGTGAAGTAATTGGTTAGGAAAACATCGTTCCTTAGGGAATCCTTTATGTTTGCGAACTTGTTTCTTGATAGTAGGCAGTTCAAACATTGTTGGTTGGTTCAAAGCAACATATTTGTATATGTTGATTGCAGTTTTAAGGATTTGATTCCTGCAAAGTTTCGATACTTAAGCATTTGGAACCTGTTTGATATTGTAAATACTTGGTATCTACAAACTAATTTATAAGAACTCGGGGAATTAGGAATTTTTGACATATGAAGGAATATATCTGTAAATTTGTTATTGTTTTCTCATTTCGTAGATATGAGTTATAAGCATATATAATCTACCACTTTGTTCAAAAACTATATTCATGGATCGGAGGCATTTTAGTATGGTTTAAAATTTGATAGTGAATACTTGCAGTTACTCATGATCACAAAATGTCATTTGAACACTAGCTTAAAAGTTATAGATGGGTGTTATTATCTGACTTATTATTTGTGATGGTCAATACAATGCTTTTGGCAGATTCACGTGGATTCAGCATGTTGACTATAGCTATTTTTGGGCCATTGATAGTCTATTTATTCTGATAGTGAATACTTGCAGTTGTTACAGTTTCAGATGGACAGTGGGCACTAGCCTAATTGTGGGCAGTTTAGATGTCTTGTATACTGATATGTGTTTATGAAATTGTAATTTTTTGTAATCAGCCATATCACAAAGTGACAGTTGAACACTAGCTTTCCGTAATAGAATGGGTGTTATTATCTGGTTAGTTATTTGTGATGGCATTACAATGGGCAGTATGACAATTGCCATTGTTTGTAGAGTTGACAGGGTTACATGTTTCAGTTGAACACTAGCTTAATTGAAGTGTTATTATCTGATTCCGGTTATGTAAGGTTTAGTCTTTTTCAACTATTTTAACCTATTTTTGGAAGCTATAATGTTATTTTAACAGGGATCTTCAAGACATGTAGTTTGTGAATGCATGAATTTCAATAGCATGTACTTGTGGGTTGATAACCCAATTTGACTTGGTGGACAATGAAAAGTCCTTCTCAGTAGGGAGGAGTGATCTCAGATAGCAATATGATTGATTTTTTCCATAGAAGGATTTTTTAAATCTCCATTTGTATCAGGTGGTTTTTTTAACACAGTTGCAGGGAGATCACATTGTGAAAACACTGTAGGAGCCACAGATCGTTCTTGGGACAGTTTCTGCTATTTTTCAGAGTTCTTGGGACATTGATCACAAGCTCATTTGCAGGTTGTGATTCATTATTGGTTGTTTTGTAAGAGTTATTGTACTTCCATTTCAATATTATTAATGGATTGGTTCAATTCTGAACCCGAGGATGTAGGAAATTTCTTAACCCCGTAAACAATCTGGGTGTTTGTTATCTGAGTGTTTCAGTTCTGATTGTTTCTTTGCTACCACAAGTTTTCCGCACTTCTATGGATGCAAAATAATTAAGGAATTGTAATAAATTTTTGGACCTTTCAAGAATACTTAAAATTGTATTAAGAAAATCACAATCTTTGGAAACATCTTAAAGGTGATGGATTGGTTATCTACACACAAATCTCAGGATGGATTGTTATCCTAGAATCGAGCTCATTGTAAACTAATTAAGGACATTGTGTTGAGCACTTCCTTAATTAATATTTTAGTTAAAATAAATGGTTACCAAGTGTAACCAATTTTTAAGCTATATAATGGGCTCTCTGCACCATTTTCAGGGGTTGGAACTCTGGTTATTTTAGAAAGTGTAAAGGAGTAAAAAGCCATCAATACAAAAAGATATCTCTTTATGTTTCTATCTGTTTTTGTTCTTTCCTTTCTTTCTGTTAAAATTTATTGAATCATTAGTCTATTTTACTTCAATAAGCTTTGTATTCTATTAGATGTCATCTCTGGAACTTTGTGTCTATAAAATAACATCTTGTGGTTTTAATACAAATGATTCTGTTCTATATGATTCCATTCTGGCATGTGTAAGGAATTTTTTTTAATCTATATTTCGTGAGAGTGCTATTCTTCCTTTTCCAATTCCTTAATTCTTCTATCCTTTTGTATTGATGATCTGTAATATCAAACACTTTCATGATATCAGAGATCCTCTTTAAAACTAAACATTGTACATTTGTAAATAGGTTTTTTCCTTTAAATAATGGAGCCTCTCCCATCAAAGAGGAGGGACTTTTTGTCCCCTAACTGTTGTTTCAATAAATTCCTTATTTGATAACCAACACATGGTAATAAACTTGTTCAGCACCACATTCAGAAGTGTGAGAGACTCTAGAAAGAGGGGTAGGTAGCTTTACCACCTTCACTCTAGGTACACAAGTTTTATTCCACTTTACAAGGTTGCGTGCGTGCTTGGTATGTATATGTAGAACTCCATAGAGAAAGTGGAAATTGGACTGATTTAATTGTAGGAATGACCCAAACGTCTGACTTATTCTCTACCAAGCCTCTGGTGGAAGAAACATTAAAATTCATAAAGCATTTAACTATGGGAGATAGTGCCAAGGCTGAAGAACTCCTTCAGGAGTTATTGGATGAAGGAAAATCAGGAGTGCATTTTGTTGAAGAAATAGAGGCCGACGCCACATTACTTCAGTACACTTTCCTTGAGAAAGAAAAAGGAAAAATGGTCTACTTAGTGGATGATAAAGAAGTATAAATTTTGGATATAAACCATTCACAAGGTAGGCATGAGGTGTTGGATAGTGTAGATAAGACCACACGCGTCTATCATGCACCTATGAAGACAAAAAAAGTGAATATTAGATCAGATGCTGAGCTTAAGGAGGCCATAATTGGGGACTATTGGTCAGAATCTGAAGTAGCAAAAATCATAGAGTTATTACGGAATTATCATGACTTATTCCTTCATGGGTACCATGAACTTAAAGGCATGTACAAATCATTAGGAGAGAAGGAGATAAATCTTAAAGAAGGTGTGTGCCTATACATACCCAAAATTGTAGAGTAATGTACCACCGGAAATAGGTTACACATACCCCAATGATGATACAGGTCTCCTCATAAGGTGTTTGGGATCTAGAAAAGCTTGCCAAGTATACGTTTGTATCCCATATGCCTCATCCATCCTCCACATGCTTTGTTCTGCCCTCTGCCCCCCTTTTTCCTTGCATTTTGGTCTTAAGTGATGAGACCGCCACCCTGCCTAGGTAGCGGTCCCATGACCGCCGCCCAAGATAGGGCGGTGGTCCTGTAATTGCCACCCTGCATAGGGCGGCGGTCATGTGCACGTTTTCCAGAATGTTAACGAACTCATCAAATGTAAAATTTAAATTTCTATCTACATTCTTCAGCTACTTTTCTTTGCATTTATGTTTTGCCCACCCTGTGAATAGTGTTTTCTCTTTGTTTAATGGTAAAATAGTTCCATTCTAAGTTACCTTCTAGTGAATGCATTTGTTATAAATAGCCAGCTTGTTTTCAAACAAGAGGGCCCTCTCCTTCTCTATTTAATCATTCAGTCTTTTGAGTTTCTTGCTTAGAGTTCTAATAGTTTCATGTTTTTCATCCATTATTAGCTTTCCTTTGTTGTTTAGAGGTCATTTGATCTTCTTGTTTCAATCTTGCTTCATTTTTGTTCCATGTAAATCATTTTAGAATAAGGTAGTTTCATTCTTAGATTGGAGTCAATTTAGAGTTGCAAGTTTTGTCTGGTCACAAAATATAGTTTCCAAGAACTCTCGACGTATTTGTGTTGTATTCCCGCAATAAATCCCACTAGGAATTGCATAGTCAAGCTCTGTTCACTTGCACTATCCCTCTCTTACTCGCATTGTATTCAGTCTATATCCAAAGCTGAAATTGTTCGAGTAACTTCTTCTATTGATGTTATCATATACATGCTTTTCTGGATTCACGAGAACACGAAGGAATGAGGATATCACACTAAGGGGACAAAGTCACACACAACTAGATTTACCACTGTTCTGTAAACTCCAGGTTTGAGCTGTCAAATTTCTAGTTATAACATATCAAATAGAGTAGTAAATTATTTCATTTTAGTCAAAGCTCACTCTCGATATCACCAGGGAAGCTGTGGGGATTGATAGTTTCTGAGAAACTATGATTCATTCCTCACTTCTGAGGTAGGATCGAGAGTATTTCAATTTAAATTAATTAGTTGTTTAGATATTTAGGATGAATTCACAATTGTACAGGCAAATAGCTACACCAGGCTACTTTGTTTGTTTTGATTCTGTTACTAGATTAATTGTCCATTTTTTTTGATATATTAGAATAGATGCTCTTTTAATTCTTTTAAAATACTTCATTGAAAATACAAAAATAAAAGAATATATACATACTGTAGATACATATTTCATAATTAGCTTATTTGTTTTAGTTAAAATTTGAACCATCTTTGCATGACAATCATGGGATCTAGAGAACTCAGGGAATATGTGTTTGAACCAATAGTGCCTCAACCAAATCTCCCCACAACACTATTTGATATAGATCAAGACCTTAGGATTCAGGTTTTTCAAACAACGGTAGACCTACGAACAATTAGTGAACAATTGAGAGAGTTAAATATTGAAGATGACAAGGCATACACATTTTGGTCAAATCACCCTAATTACATATTGCCTTGATAGGATGTCTACATGACTGTACAAGGACTCGAAAGAGAACAATTATTTGGTTGTGATCCTTTAGTTCCACAACCTAACGCAGGAGACCTCCTCATTGACATAGATACTAGCTTACACATTCAAGTTACCAGAACACCTGCAACGTATTCTGAGAAAATTACACAACTTCTAGTTCTAAACATAGAGGCTGAAAAATGTATGATTACTAGATAATTGGAAGGAGAAATTAACTCCTCATATGACCGTAGGAGGTTCGCCACAACCACGAACTTACAGTTGTGATCCACAGGTCCCACAACCCAACGGGTCTACTGATCAATCAAACATTGACACCGGTTTATGAACACTAATATTTAGGTCCTCACCACTCCCACTAGACATCATTACACAATTCTCCTTATTAAACGTAGCAGCCAATCAAGATAAGGATTTTTGGACTAGACCAAAGAATCATCCATAAAACATTGGAGGATCCATTACACCTCTCATCACCATTTTCATGACCTTGTCTGGAAATATACATGAAGCACCTACAGGTCACTTCCCACGTATCCAATAGGCAATAAATAGGATCTGGCAGAGCTCAACATTGATTGGAGCCTCCGAACAGCTATTATATCTGAATGATCCATTACGCCAACTCAGGTTAGGAGGGCCATCTTTGCCTTAGATTCACAGATTCCATTATTTCGTGTTGAGGATATAAGATTTCCCAACTAGTTTTTCTGTATCTATATATATTCCAAATTCACCGACCATCTCAGCATGACCTCAGATGGTCGGGTACAAGGAAGAGTTACTTGTAGATTCTTATGCTCGCATGTCACTTTTCCATCATATAAAATTGATGAACCTGACGTGAAATCAAACAATTGGTCCCCTTTTATTTTCTTTTCTTTCATCCACCTTCGCCCTTTCCCATTATTCTGCATGTATTCATATACCCCCCTAATATGTCAGGAAATGACACTTATGGTAGACCTCTCTAAGGTCTCGAATAAAATTTTAGTGAAACAAATAGACAACCGTCACCCTCACTTTCTACATGGGTTGATAACTCTTCAACTAATTACTTGTAATCTCAAACTCCCCCTCAAAGAACTATTTCTAGTTATTCATTCCAAATCGAGGAGTTGGATCATCTTGCACAAACACAATAGTCAGAGCCCTCAAGCTCTAACAATATGATGTTTACTGGAGAACCCACTTCATCTCCTCGGGTTTTATTCAGACAACAAATTAGTAGACAATCAGATCCACTCCCATTTTTGGATGAGGAGTACTTAACACGCTACGCTAGAAGCAAACAATGCTTCCAAAACATGTACCCACCTATAGGGAGTTTGCAAATACAATTTGATACCCTACTCCAAGAAAACACCCCCATTCCTCCACCTATGGGAAATGCCCTTGGTGAAGCATGGCAGGGTAATGATCAATTCCTAGCAGGGTATCATACCCCTTTATAACCTCAAGGTGTAAAACAAACACCATTACAGGAAAAACACTGTGTCTTCGCCAATAGAGGTCATTTCATCCTTAGTTGAGAAGGTTAGAGGATTCGAACTTACTCAAGAAAACCAAAATTCATATTTTGGGCAAGTAGTAATCCCCAACCCTCTGCATCACCCGAGTCAGGTTGACCTCCTTACAGGAATATACATATTAGGCATGCCTCATCAACATCCGTATAATTACCCACAGCAAACACCAACCAGGATCACATTTTCAAACGTCACTCCATTTGAAAATATGATACCTCCCAGCTTGGCACCAAACAACCCATACCAAAATAATGCTCCTCCCTACTTAAACATTTATTCAAAATCACCACAAGGAGACATGTTATCTTCTCCTAGGATGTTCATTCAACCATAGGGATTCCCTTATATCCCTGCAAATATATATGCTATGCCATATCAACAAACAATTCCACCCCCACCCCCTCAGCAAGCACCATCGATGGTCGAGGCCTATGCGGTAGGGACTTATTCAAAATATTTAAAAGATCCCCTAGACTTCACAAGACCTCTTCCCAATTTACCCAAATACAAAAGGGAAGGAGATCCAAATGCACACATTAAGGTCTATGCCACAACCATATGGAAATTACTCCCTTGGGATGGGGTTATTGCTAAGATATTCCCTAAAACCTTAGAGGGTATTGCCCTTGATTGGTATTATAGAATACCTGAAGCCTCGATACACTCATTTAAACAACTCATGTCAGAGTTCATCAAATCTTTTGATATGAACAAATTGTTAAGAACATGAATCAGGGAATTCTTGCATATTAAACAAGAACATAATGAATCTGCTGCTCATTTTATTCAAAGATGGTGTATGGTTCTCTACTCATCAGCAAGTTCTCCAAACATGGATCAAATGGAACTATGTGATTTATTCATTCATTCTCTCAATAGAGAGATAAAGGAAGAAGTCCAGAAGTTCCCACTAAGAACTTATGATGAAGTACTCGAGAGTGCTCTCCGAATTGACCAAGCAGTGATAGATAGTGGTCGTAAGACATATGGAACAAATGGGAAATTAATCACTCCCAATCAAAACACCATGGCCTATCCTAATACCAAGAATGCTAATCAAGGACCTAAGATCCTTAACAAAGAATCGCGGGGTTACAATAGATGGAGTAACTAACCAAATTAAAAGAGAAAATGTTGTGAACATTTCGCCACCCATTAACAATCAGTGAAATAACAATTTTACTCCAACAATCAACACAGTGGATTTTAATCATCCACCGTGACCGCAACAACAACAATGAAAATGAAAAATCCAAACACAAGGTCCAAATCGAAACCCAACTGGATATCAGAGTCAAAACCAAAGGCAATAGCCTCAAAATTTTAACTCTAACAACCAGCAACCTTATCAGAATTTTGGGTCACAGCATGATTCAAATCAGCAGCCTCAAAATTCTAATCCCAATTTGTATTGTGGTTTCTACAAAATTCAAGGCCACGATACTAGGACTTTCCGTGACTACAATAAATTCATGCAGCATTTTCCATAAGATCAAAAACAACTCTTTATAGATATGTTCTTAGCAAATTCTATAGTACCCGCTCCAAACACTTACACAGGGGCAGTTTCCCCTCAAAATGCACCCCTCAAGATCTTTAATGATCCACTCCCAAACCATTCTAACAATAACAGGTTAGATCCAAGTGGAACAAACAAGGGTGTTATAACAGGAAACAATGATCATGAAGCTTCAACTTCATTAAATCCACCAGTCGCACCCCAATTAGGAACTCGACCACAAACTAAGATAGTTGGTCTGGTAGAGTTAGACACCGAGCTACCCGTAGAAACCATAACAAGAACACAGGATTATTCTTCTCAACCAACTCCAAGTTATCCATTGGAACTAGACAACATTCAACAAACGTTGGTAAAACCCATAGGCGCCTATGATTTAATTAATGATTTAATGAAAACCTTCTCTCACATCTCCTTCTTGGACTTGTTAAAGAACTCTCCTACCCATAGGGCTGCTCTCTTAGAAGCATTATTCCTTGGTCATCTAATTAACATCACTCCTCCTCCAGAAATGCAAGTAAACCATGTAGACTTTGACGTCTACCCTCTAGGGCAGCCGGATAGGGATACTAAGTTTATATTTGATATAAGAAAAATGCCAACAGATGCTGAAATTACACGAAGAGGTGACCCAACTTTACATTTACAAGTATGGGTTTATAATAATTATGTTAAACGCGCAATGATTGATGATGGGGCAGCAGTTAACATAGTCCCCTTCACTTTTCTTCAAAAGTTAGGATATGGAGAAACAAACTATTCCACAACATGAAATATGCTAAGAGGTTATGATAGCCTCAAGGCCACTTCAATTGGAACCATAGTTTTACCAGTCACTTTAGGACCCAAGATGGTCCTCACCAAATTTTATATTATAGATCAGGAAACCAACTATAATATGATCCTCGGTTGGGCATGGATATACCGCATGAAGTCAATCCCTTCCACGTTATTCCAAGAAATAAGATTTCTACACTTAGGGAAAATATTTGTGGCACAAGGTGACCCAAAACCCTTCAATATACACCTAGCTGATTTGAAGAAAAGACTAGGCATTCACTCTGAGTTTGAACTCCCAACAAATCAACTTAGCAAACCAATTAATTCAAAACCAAAAGAGAAGTTGATACCCACCACAGAATTGGAAATTACAAATCTAGTCAAGGGCATTCCAGCACTCAAAAATGAGGCCAATGTCATAGAAATAGTGTCATTAGGGACTACTACAAAAATTGTCGAGTTGCTAGAGAAAGATTTACCTATTCTCCTACCATTTGATTCTATGGGTATGGGATACACCCTGGGAATTTCTTCTCTTCCATCAGAAAAATTTTGTATGGTAGAAGTAACCAAAGAAGAAGAAATAGATACGAAAAATATCCCAACATCCATTTTTCCAAGCAAATATTGGACTCTCCACTTCGATGGAGCTAGATGTCACTTTGGAGCTGGGGCAGGAGTGATCTTTACTTCACCTGAGGGAAATATCCTACCTTTTTCCTTTAAATTAAACTTTGAATGTACAAACAATGGGGCTGAGTATGAAGCTCTCCTCCTTGGCCTCATCCTAGCCAAAAGAATGGGTGTAAATAATATTAGAGTGCTAGGAGACTCGTAACTAGTTGCAAACCAAGTCTCTGAGGTATATGAAACTAGGGCTAAACATTTACAACTCTACAAAATAATGGTATTAGATCTAAGCAAGGGATTCAACTTCATATCAATTGAAGCAATCCCACAAGAGCAGAACCTTCTCACAGATTCAATAGCAACCTTAGCTTCCTGTTTCACTCCAAATAGTGAGTTGGAAGATACAAGTTTCATAGTATCACTTTGTACTGAACCATTAGTGCGTAAAATACCAACAAACCCACTCTCGACTCATGGAGAAGTTGAGAATGATTTTCCTATCCTGGATCACTTTGACGGTGATAGAGTCACTCTCAAATATCTAAACACCTATGCGGAGCTACACCTTGCTCACCGCATAGTGGATCTTTCCCTAATACCACATTCCTCTTCCTATTTTGGAAATCCCATGGTAGAGTCTCCTCCACAAAAGGATCTCAATATCTACAAGGTAGAAGATGGAGAAAGCTTGGAACTACCTCTAGCCCCACCTAAATTTGAAGAAGAAACCATTGACATAAACATCGGAACGGAGGAAGAACCAAAAATTTTGAAGTTGGGATCCTTGTTAACTCTAGAGGAGATAGAAATACACACCCAAATCCTCAAAGAACATCAAAAGGCTTTCACATTTAGCTATAAATAAATGACGGGCATTGCACCACACATCACGGTACATAACCTTGTCACTAAACCAGATGTAAAACCAATTAAACAAAAGTCAAGACCAATGAAGCCAAAAGTGGCTCTCATGGTAAAAGAGGAAGTAATAAAACTTCTCCAAGTGGGATTCATTAAACCTGTTGACTATTCACAATGGGTATCTAATATCATCCCTGTTCTAAAAAAGAATGGGAAGATATGCATTTGCATAGACTTTTGGGATATTAACAAAGCTTGTCCCAAAGATGACTTCCCGTTACCATCCATTGACGTTATTGTTGATGCAACAGCTAGATTTGAATTGTTGTCCCTCATGGATGGGTTCTCAGGGTATAATCAGATTAAAATATTTGAATAGGATCAAGCCAAAACTACATTTATAACTCCCTGAGGAACTTATTGTTACATTGTCATGTCATTTAGTCTTAAGAACGCCTGGCGCTACATATCAGCGGGAAATGACATACATATTCCATGATCTTATCCATAAAATTGTGGAATCCTATGTGGATGACTTATTCGCCAAGGCCAAGAAGTGTTGTGATCATCCAGAAGTACTCCATATCATCCTCTCACGATTGATTGAATATGGCATCACATTAAACCCAGAGAAGTGCGTGTTTGGTGTGATAGGAGGCAAACTTCTGGGTTACATTATATCTTCACGAGGGATTGATGTTGATCCAGCCAAAATCTGGGTTGTTCTCAAAATGATTCCACCATCGGACGAGTCTAGAATCAAGTCATTTCTTGGGAAACTCGGTGTAATCCAAAGGTTCATCCCGGATTTAAGTTTTTCCATTCATCCAATCAACAATCTATTAAAGAAATATTATAGCATTGATTAGACTGAAGAATGCAATGAGGCCTTCGAAGCAGTTAAATGCTTCTTGTTGTCTCCACCCACGCTAATGCCTCCTAGACCAGACCACCCTTTGATCCTATACTCATGGGCCACTGATGTCTCGCTAGCCTACATGCTGGCTCAAGAAGACAATGATAAACGAGAACATGCAGTCTATTTCATTAGCCAAACATTGCTCGATTATGAAACATGTTATACATAGGCAGAGAGAGAATTCCTTGCCATAGTCTTTGCAACAAAACGTTTAAGACATTACATGTTAAACCAAGAAACAAGGGTCATTGTAAAGACAGATCATTTATGAACATTCCTCACACAAGGGTCTTTATCTAAAAAGGTTGGGTGTTTCATAACCTTAATGGGTGAATTTGAGTTAACATTTGTAAACCAAAAATCCATTAAGGGACAAATCATTGTAAACTGGTTAGCTGACAATCCATTAGATGGAGGCGATCTGGTAAATCTAGACTTTCCTGATGAGTGTATATACTTTGTCAAAACTAGGCCCCCCATCTCTACATGTCCCTGGTACACTGATATCATCAATTTTATCATGGACCACACATACTTGGAAAGTGCCACATCACAACAAAGAAGGTGGTTACACATTATCACTGCTAAATACGTTATTTTAGAACAAGTACTCTATCGTAAAGCCTTCAACGGCATGCTTCTAAGATGCGTCGACATAGAAGAATCCAAGAAGATTCTTTATGAATCCCACAGTGAGATATGTGGAGGCCACTTCAGTGGTCATGCCACTGCTCGCAAAATACATTAGATGGGCTATTTTTGGCCCACTCTCTAACACGACGTAGTAGAATTTGTATGTAAGTGCCACAAATGCCAAGAATTCTCTCACGAGATTCACATGCCATCACATTCCCTGTAACCAATAGCAACCCCATGGCCCTTCTCCACGTGGGGTCTATATTTGAAAGGGAAATTATCCCCCTCATCAACCAATGGCCATAATTTTATAATTACGGCCATAAAATATTTTACCAAATGGGTAGAGGTCATGCCTCTCACCACCGTACCAAGTTCGGTAATTGCCAAGTTCATTCTGAACCAAATCATTTGCAGGTATGGTGTCCCACAAGTCATTATCTCAGATAATGGCACATCCTTTAAAAATGATGAGGTCTGTGAGTTATGTAGCAAATTCAAAATAAACCATCACACGACCTCTCTTTACTACCCTCAAGCCAATGGACAAGCTGAAGCAACAAACAAAACATTAAAGGCTATTCTCCTCAAAACAGTTAAGGAGAACAAGCGAGATTGGCATATAAAACTATATCTGGCCTTCTGGGCCCATCGAACCTCAATAAGGACACCAATGGGAGCAACCCCTTTCTCGTTGGTATTCGGGGCAGAAGTAGTTCTCCCACTTGAGGTTGTAAATACCTAGTCTTCACATCTCATTACAAGGGATTTTGGATGAAGAAGCTTATAGGGAGGCATGCCTCTCCCAACTGGAAAGCCTTGACGAGGCCAAGTTAAACACTGAACAACAGCACAGAGCCTATGCTGACCGGATGTGCTAGTAGTATAACAAAAAAGTCTATGAGTGAGAAATATATGAGGGATATCTAGTTCTAAGACTAGACATCCGAATTGATAAGAAAACCGGCGAAGGAAGGAAGTTTTGTCCCAAGTGGTTGGGCCCATACTGAGTCATGAAAGACTACGGAAATGGTGCGTATCTCCTGTGCACACTAGAAGGTGAGGAATTCAATGAAACTGTCAATTCCTTACATCTTAAATGGTTTTACGCATAAGACATCAAAATCACCACTTGTACATTATAGCTACCTACATTGCATTAGTCATTTAGCTATTTCATTTTGTCCACTCATTTCGTAAAAATTGTAGTCAAGGAACTTACTCTTAAGCAATCTATTACAAATTTCTGAAAATATTGGCAAAAGCATTCAAATCACATCTCTTCAAACATCATCAAGTAATTTCAAATCTTCTCGTCAAGTTTGACAGAAAAGTATTGATGAAAACCATACCAAGGCAAGTACATACTTGGTTTTGCTCTTTCTTTCTACTAGGTGAAGTTGTCCTTACCTACGGTCTATTCTAGAAGCTTCTTGGTGTCACATCTATCCCTCTTCTGTCTCTTTGAAAAAAAAGAATATCCCAAATTCACAGATCTGAAGTGTCAAAATCAAATAGAATAAAAAAATGCCAAGTAAACAGAATATTTTATTTTACACACTTCTTTGCCCCACCAACCTTCGGTGATAAGCCCGCACCTCTTACTGGTGGTGTGAGGTTTGGAAAGGAAAGAAGTGCCCTTACTCGCCTATATCTTGCCTTTGGTGACAAACCCATGCTTCTTACTAGTGGTATGAGGCAGGGTGTGGGGGGTCCATTCACACAAATTAACAAATCTTGGTATTCTAGAAATACAAATCAAATTATATTAAGTGAAAACAAATGTCCAAATTCCAAAGAGATCAAATCCTCAAAACTAGATTTTGTCAACCAGGTTGCCATTTATAGATCTAAGTCTAGATAAACTGGAAAGTAAGTGGCCTTCTGAGCTTGGTGGTAGTTCTGAGTAGGGTAAGTGTGTAGGTCTAAGTTTGGTTTCTATCACTGGTTTGTCTATCTCTCATCATTCCATTCAGTCAAACTCATACAATTTGTGCCCTTCCCAACTCTTGGTGTTGAACCCTCGCATCTTACTGGTTGCGTGGAGTTGGGAGTGGGGCAAGTTCAACTCTTTATCACTATACATTCATCACATTTTTCCAACATAAGAAGAAATCACAGACATTTCCCAAAGAGGCCAAAAGTTCAATACTACAACATGTTCGTCATCACATATCAGCATTGCAAAAGCAAATAAAGTAAAAACATTTTGTTTAGTATTTATTATCATTTGTCATCCATTGCATACATTCTGAAAAGCATGAAAACAAATACTCTAAAAACATCTAGTATACACATGGGAAACGAGTCACAAAATTCTAGACACCAGATAGTCTAGATCCAAAAAGATATATATATATATATATATATATATGGTGTTTCATGTACAATGCCATCATACACTAAGGCATGGTCAAAACGGCTCGAATGAGCCTGGAAAATACAAAAAACAATTGTACAAATATCTGACCAAAAGTCACTACAAAAAGACACTATGATCAGAAGGTGTATGAACACACCTAGGACTCCTACTGCGATAATGATATGAATGGACAAAGGGCTCACAATCACAACCAGTAGTTGTGGTCTCACTATGAGAGTGACTCCTAATCAAATGCTCAGCAGTCCTATATCCAGCCAGCTCGATGCGAAGGGAGGTAATGATCTTTTCCACCTTCCAAATAGGGGTAAAGACATATGTATGTCGACCAGCTACTGAGAGCTCCCCAACGTTCCTCAGTGAGCTCGAAGGCATCGAGTACCATCAGAAGGGAGCAATAGAGTGTTGAGTGCACACCTAGCGAATCAAGTCTCGCCATCCCTCAGTAGTCGCTAAAATAAAAAGGAGAAACGCACAAGTTAGAATGTTGTCCAAAATAAGACCAAAGATAAACGAAACAAAAAAAGGGAAATAACAACTAAACAATTCTAACTAAAACAAATTCAAGAAAAGAGTAGTAACTCACTCGGATCTCTAGGCCTCTAGGTGGGATCTCTAGGATCCGTGCCTACCACTAACGCTGCCACTAACTGTTGTCCCTCTCTCACATCTAGACCAAATATGACAGCCTATCATGGAATCAGTTTCATCTCCCCCTAAATCCTGAGAAGGCAACTCCTCTAAAATTAGAGTCACCTTCTCTGCGCTCTGCTAGTGCCCTCTCAGCCCGCAAGATATCTTGAGTATCATGCCACTCAAAATCATTGTCATCCTCCTCACCTGTCCCACTGGCTCTGATCTCCACCTCCTCCATCTCCTCCTCTATCTCCCCCCAGTGAACTCCTTAGACTTGGATTCTACGTCAATAGGCTCATCTCCACTATGAGCAGGACCAGTGCCAATCTGAAGTAAAGGTGCTCGAGGAGCACTGGCTACCCCTTGAGCACAAACCACCCTCCTAGCTGCAATGGGAACACCAAGAGTGATCATAGTCCAACCCCGGCCTCTAGGACCTCCCTGAGCCTCACAAACAAGTATGTATACACTGTATCCCCACTAGAGGAAACATGTCAATATATGGGAGGCTGAACTATTGTGGTACTGCTGTCAAAGGGGTGGAGCTCCAACTTCCCTGTCCTATCTATCAGATGATTGGTAGAAGTGACAAGCAATCAATGCTATGAGTGTCTCCTCTCCCATAACCCTACCATGGACTGATAAGGAGTAGCCTCCATGTCTAAAGTAGTCAAAGAAGCCACTGGCTAGTGAGGAACTCTAAGAATAGTCATCCTTCTCCACCTCACTACCCTGATGGCCCCAGGATCCTCTTCCTATACACCTCTCTCATACGAAATGATGTGCTCATACACCCAACTCATGACAAGAGTAGGGCGGCTCAATGACTGTCCCTATAGTCTGACCACCTTATACAAATCATGGTAGGTGGTTCTGAGGATGTTTGCATTCCAAGCATAAACGCGGCCATGGCCCTCAATTTGTGTAATGATGTGGAGCCAGCTTGTTATAAGAGAGTGTCCCCTCCCTTGTCCCTAATTAATCTCAAAGAAAGGATTCCCATGATAGCCTTAGAAAGCACATAGGAATATCTAACTCAACAATTGAGTAGACCTTTACTCCCTTGCTTCAACCCTATGAGGTCATTTGACATCCTTCATATAGGTTTCAATCACTGAACTTCATTGCTGAGATCTCCATGCAAATCAGTCTTAGAATAAGATAGTTTCATTCTTAGGATCGAAACCCCCAATTTATGAGTATGCAGGTCTTCTTTGGTCACATACCAATCACCCCTAGTTTCTAGTAACTCTCGGAAAGTATTCTGTTTTGTATTCCCGCATATGAAAATAAGTCACATAGGATATGTGACATATTCAAGATGCGACATGAGGGGACCTGTGCACTATCCCTCTCTAAATACCTTGCATCTATAGAATGGTCTATATCCGCCTGAGATAGTACATCTAACATTGTTCAAGAGCTAATCACACTCCCTCTCTGCTAATGCTATCTAATATACATAATCCTTTTGGATCTACACAAGAACACAGAAGGAATGAGGAGATCACACTGAGGGGACAAAGTTACACACAACTAGATTTACCACTATTCTGTAAACTCCAGGTATTGAGTTGTTAAAGTTATAGTTATAGACATATCAAAATAGAGGAGTAAATTTTTTGCATTATGTTCAAAGCTCACTCTCGATATCACCAGGGAAGATGTGGGGAATGATAGTTTCTGAGAAACTATGATTAATTCCTCACTTCTGAGGTAGGATCGAGAGTCTTTAGATTTAAATTAATTATTTTTTTACATATTTAGGATAAATTCACAACTGCATATGAAAATAGCTACACCAGGATACTTTGCTTGTTTTGATTCTGTTACTAGATTAATTGTCCATTTTCTGAATATATTAGAATAGATTCTCTTTTAATTCCTTTTAAACGCTTCATTAAAAATACAAATATAAAAGAATACATGCATAGTGTAGATACATATTTCATAATTAGTTTACTAGTTTTAGTTAAAGTTGAATCATTTTTGCATGAAAATCATGGGACGTAGGAAATTCAGGGAATATGTGTTTAAACCAATAGTGCCTCAACCAAATCTCCCCACAACACTAGCTGATATAGATCAAGACCTTAGGATTCAGGTTTTTTGAACAACGGTAGACCTACGAACAATTAGTGAACAATTGTGAGAGTTAAATATTGAAGACGACAAGGCATACACATTTTGGTCAAATCTCCCTAATTATAGACTGCCTTGATGGGATGTCCACATGACTATACAAGGACTCAAAAGATAACAAGTATTTGGTTGTGATCCTTTAGTTCCACAACCTAATGTAGGAGACCTCCTCATTGACATAAATACTATCTTACGCATTCAATTTGCCAGAAAACCTACAAGGTATTATGAGAAAATTACACAACTTCTAGTTCTAAACATAGAGGCTAAAAAGGTGTACAATTACTGGATAATCGAAAGGAGAAATTAACTCCTCATATGACCATAGGAGGTCCGCCACAACCACAAACTTATGGTTGTGATCCATAGGTCCCACAACCCAATGGGCCTACTAATCAAACAGACATTGACACTGGTTTACGAACACTAATATTCAGGTCCTCACCACTCCCACTAGACATCATTACACAATTCTCCGTACTAAACATAGTAGCCAATCAAGCTAAGGATTTATGGAATAGACCAGAGAATCGTCCATAAAACCCTGGAGGATCCACTACACATCTCATCACCATTTTTCATGACCTTGTTTGGAAATATACGCGAAGCACCTACAAGTCACTTTCCACATATCTAACAGATAATAAATAGGATCTCAGCAGAGCTTGACATTGATTGGAGCTTCCAAGCAGCTATTATATCTGAATGATCCATCACACCAATCCAGGTTAGGAGGGTCTTCTTCACCTTAGATTTACAGATTCCATTATTACGTGTTGAGCATATAAGATTGCCCAACTAGATTGTCTATACCCATATATATTCTACATTCACCGGCTGTCTCGGCATGACCTCGGGAGGTTGGGTACGAGGAAGAGTTACTTGTAGATTCTTATGCTTGCATGTCAATTTTCCATCATACAGTGCCCAGTTAGAAAGAGACCCTACAGGATGAACCCCAACTTGCACGGAAAGGTAAAAGAAGAGATTGACAAAATGTTGAAGTCTGGAATCATCAAGCCCCTCGATGAGTCAGAATGGGTTAGTCCAATGGCGATCAGTATCAAGAAGGATGGTCATGGATTAGGATCTGTGTGGACTACATGTGAGATGAATGCTGCATGTGTATACTGATCTCTTTCCTACGTCATTCACTAAGGAAATACTAGAAGGCATTACATGGCACGTGAAATCTATTCGTTTACAGATGGGTTCTCTAGGTATCACCAGGTTAGGATTTCCTAGGAGGATCAAGAAAAGACTACTTTTACTACTGAATGAGGTAGCTTCACCTATATTGTGATGCCTTTTGGTCTGAAAAATGTGCCTGTTGTATTTTCAGTGCATAGTGGTTCAAGTGTTCAAGGACTTTATTCACAACTTCTTGCAAGTCTATTTGGATTATTGGATGGTGTATGGATTAGTTAAAGATCATTGTGAAAATATGCGCTTAATGTTTGAAAGATGTAGACAGTTGAGTATATCTTTAAACATCAAGAAGTGCATATTTTCCACACCATTTGGAATACTGTTAGGACACATAATCTGTAAGGAAGGTTTTTTGGTTTTTCCAGTTAAGGTTACAATTATTATCGGCCTAAAAGAGACTACCATTCAGAGTGAGGTGTGCAGATTTTTAGGTCATACATGGGATATTACAGGGGAAGTTTATTAAAGGGCTATGCCAAGGTTACCGCACCTTTGGAGGAGTTACTGAAAGGGAAAAGGTACATTCTACTGGGGAGAACAACAATAGGGTGCATTCAAGACATTAAAGGAGAAACTTACTACCACGCCTATTCTAATTTTTACTTCATGGAACCAACCATTTCATGTACATGTGGATGCCTCTAGCATGGCCATCAGTGCAGTGTTGGCTCAGCCGGGAGAAGGTATTATAGATCATCCTATCTGTTTTTCTAGTATAAAGTTGACTCCTGCATAACATAATTACACCACTACAGAGCACGAAGCCTTGTCAATGATCTATGCGCTACATAAACTTTGTCGGTACCTACTAGCTACACCATTTGTCTTTTATACAAATCACATGGCATTGAAGTATTTGGTAAAAAAACCCGTTTTTACAAGGGTGCGTATATGAAAATGGGTACTTTTGTTTCAAGAATGTGATTTCACAGTTGTGGTAAAACTCAGAGAAAAGTAATTCTTGACCAGACCATTTATCCAGAACTATATTCAAGAGAAGAAGCATAGGCCATTAAAGATACCATGTTTGATGCATAGTTATACAGGCTACAACATGCATGCGCCATTGGAATTAGAGGACATTGTTGTTTTTTTATGAACAAGCATGGCACTAGAAGTAATGGATTCCTTGGAGAAGAAACAACTTGCTATCCGCATGGAACCCTATATGTTGTTTAGTGGTGACATATACAAATTAGTCTGGGATGAAGTATTACACCGTTGTGTACTGGAACGTGAGCACACAAATATTATGGAAGAATCTCATGGTGGTATTGTAGGTGGCCACTATGTAGGTGATGCCACTACTCGCAAGATTCTACTCGCTAGATTATGGTGGGATACCCTATATAAATACTGTAAGAATTATTGCAAGGCTTGTGATCACTATCAGTGTCTAGGGAAACTAGGTCAATGAGATGAAATGCCTCTAAAACCTATTATTAATGCATAACCATTTTGATAAATGGGCTATGGATTTTGTGGGTCTTATTTCACTAGCCGCATGCGCAGAACTGAGATTGTGCTATATCATCACTTATCACATACTATCTGATAAGGTGGGCATAAGCAACACCTATAAAGGATTACACAATGGCTACAACAGCTAGGTTTCAATGGGAAAATATTATTACACGATATGGATGTCCTTTAAGTTTAAACAATGATAGGGGCACACACTTTCTGATTGAGACAATCAGAATTTTATTGGATGAATTCATGATTGCACACCATAAGACTACACCATATCATCCTCAGGCAAATGGGACTACTGAGGCTCTTCAACAAAATATTGAGCCAGACATTGACAAAAGTCTTTGATGTTGGACAGAAAGGATTGGGATGATAAAGTATCTATAGTACTCTGGGAATATCAAACAACCTATAAAAGGTTAAACAAATCCACACCATTTCAGTTAGATTTTGGCGCAGAAGCAGTTATACCTATAGAATTCATGCTACCTTCTTTGCATATTGTGTGCATTGGAGGTCTAGTTAATGAGAAAGAATTAGAAGAACATGGATTGAAAAGTTAATCAAGTTGGACGAGCAACAAGCCATAGCACGTTGGAGTCAAGAAACAAGAAAAGGCCAGGTAGAAAGCATGGCATGACAAGAACATCAGGGATAATTCTTTTTGAGATTCGATAGATGGGGCTCCTTTATGATTCTAAATTTTTGCTGCCATCCAGGAAAACTCAAGATAAATTGGTTGGGGGCCGTATGTTTTCACTCACATACTTGAAACATGACGCTAGTCAATTAAAGGCGCTTGATGGAATATGGTTACCTGGATACTTCAACGGTATTAGGATGAATCCCTACTATAAATACGTCTTCTTGGTGTTTGTAATAAGGAAGTGTTTCCATTTAGATTAGGTTTTCAATTCTACATTTCCTTAATGTGTTTCCTTCTTTTTCGTTATGCTTTGTCAATTTAGTTGGTGTGTTTGTGTAATAAAGTGTGTTTTATGCACCAAAAGCTGAATTATTATTTGAAGAAATTTCTATGTGTAGGGGATTGTACATACCATTAGTGTGGGGTAGGTTATTGATATCCAAGTACAAGACTGATTGAAAATAAGTCACACATGAAAGGAACAAACTGCTACAGGTGTTATTCAAGTTGGATAATTGAAAAAACATTGCTTCTGGAAATGAGGACCATAGGTGGAGATGAGTGAAGAAACAAGTATAACATGAGGTAAGAAGGGGCCATGGGAAATACAAAGGGAAGGTACAGTGGCGAGGTACTCGGGTGCATGGAGGCGTGATGAAGAGAAGTCCACAGCTAGAAGGTAGGAAGGCACACTGGAAGGTTATAGCTTGGGCGTGAAGATGTACCGCACATAAAGAATGAAATTAGTCAATTAATGAGAGGCTTGTTAGTAGGTGGAGTAATAAATACACTAATTTTTTGAAAATATATATAAGTATGAGATGCGAGTTCATTCTTACCATTGCAATTGCAATAATTTGAAAGAGCCAAGTGTGACCAAGCTATGAGAAGAGTATTCAAGTGTGAAGAGTGTGAATCGAGACGTGGCGAGAATATTTGTGTGTAGAGGAATCTTACGTCCCTAGTTACGAAGGGTTTGAGCAAAGCAAGGCGTTGCAAAAGAGCTAAGGCACATGATTTTAACCAGGGCACGCTGAATTGAGCCAGGGTTTGGGTTTACACGTTGCAAGAGATAAAAGACAAGTATTTGAAGTGAGAAGATTGCAGGTTATATATGGCACCAAAGAAATCACCTGTAACAGGAGTAAAAGGGAATAAGAAGGTCAAAGTGGAGGTTGAAATGAATCCTGAGAGTAATTTCTCATAAATGCAATATCCAAAGGGTGTGATTATGGGTCAGGAATGGGATTCCCACAACCTAAAGAGAAATATCAGTGAGTACAACCATCGTACAACTAAAAATAAGAAGTATTTGGATGCGTTATTAAACACAAAGACAAATAATCACATAGTATAAGACATGTTAGTGTATGATGATGCTAGGGAGAAGTTGTTGAAAAAAATTGGGGTTTACCAATTGTATGAGCTCCCCTACTTTGGGAAATATGAACCATTATATCATTGGTTGATGAGAAGGGTACACAAATATTTATTTTACTTTGAAAGATGCGGGGTAAGGATTACAAACGCGTTGATCTCAACAGTAACAGGGTTGAATGGAACATGGGTAGATCTAAATGGTGATTTTACTGATAAAGCCACAATTTTGGAGACAAGGAAGGAGTTGGGGTACACCAAGGGTCCGCACAACATGGACATTGATAAATTAAAGAAGTACCCAATCATTCAAGCAGCTGCACACTTAGTGACAAAGTTGAATGACCAAGAAACATGGTCACAAGTAAACACAATGTGGTTACACATTGCGAAGAAGATGTCACAGGGAGTGATTTACAACATCTCCTGTTACATTGTGGAGACTATCATTGAAGAAGTGTGCACAGGAGAGAAGATCAGTTTCGGGGTTGTACTATTGTCTCTTGTGTTTATCAAAATCAGGGTACCCGATGGGCCAAAGAAGAAAATCTGGGAATACCCTATGGAGAACAAGTCACCTGTGGAAATATTTTTCAAGTACTTGTGTGATGGATTAATGAGTGGACCATTCAAGAAGAGGGCGAAGATGTGGTATGATAGGCTCCATGCAGTGTTTGAAGAAGAATGGTGCATACCCAAGGAGTTACCTTCGGTAGTAGGGAAGGCAATGCAGTTTGTGGTATACCAGCACTTTTGTATCATGCGGATCACCATGAAAGATGGGGCTTGGATCCTATGGTGTAAATTACCATATCCCTTCATAGAACGATATTTCTAAGCATCAATTCACCGGTTTTTGGATATGCATCGCATAAGCTTCAATGCAGATAAGGTAGATTGTGAATACCGCACTCTAAGAAATACATATGCATATCCAGGGCGGAGTGCCTACATTGAGAGGCTTATCTCAGATGTATTAAACATGAAGATGGTAATATTTTCCATTGGAGACAATGGAGTATTTCTTGTGTACCTTCAACTCCAGTCCAAGATGGAGAACAAAAAGTATGTGGAGAATGAGTTCATGCTCCCAGGACTGCCAAAAGGTAAGCATACAATGGAAAATGTTCCAGAACCTAAGCCCATAGAGATAATACAAGTTGACGATGAAGACGAGGATCATGAAGATACTGGTGGTTTGGAGCACAGAGGTAGGAGGAAGCCTCTAAATAGGGAATAAGATGAGTGCACGACTACTCCACCCCAGACACAAGAAGGTGATGATGAGGACTTGGATGTTGTACATGAAGAGCACCGCTTCATAATATTATTTAGGAGAACAAGGACCCAAGGTGCTACTCCACAATCAGTGCGTAGATCACCTTGACTATCTCCACAAAAGGAGACAACTGAGAAGAGAAGAAGGAATTTAAAGCTAAATGAGGAAGAAGAGTTTTAGGAGAGAGCACCTGGATATCCTATACCTCCAGAGGATGCGGAAGGACCACAAGATGAAGAAATGAAGGATGGGGAAGAAGGAAAAAAAGAGGCAGATGAGACAGTGCAAGAAACTGCTCAGGGTACAATAGAACAAACTCCAAATCTTTAAGCTCAAGTTCCTAAGGGGCCAAGATCAAAAATAATAAGTGGAGAGTATTTTTCACTGGTCATGGGCTACGTCGAGGACACAGGTAAAATATTATGTCCCCATTTTCAAAGTACAATGACATAAAAGGAGTTGTATGGCTGGGAGCTGATGGATGAAGATATGGCAACCATGCACACAAGGAAGTAATTGTCATGGTTGATGCACACGCACATGGATGAACTAGACTCTGATGTATGCGAAGAGTCATGTGTATCAAGGAGGTTGAAGAAGAAACCTTATACTAAACACATAATAGTAAATCCTATTGTTATGTCATATAAAAAAGTGAGCAATTTGTTGGTAACAGTCTTAACAGAGGTGGCACGGTGAAATATGGATAAGGCTGCAACAATTAGGGTGCTAAGAGAAGAGCTCAAAACTAAGGATGTAGAAATAGCACACCTAAAGCAAGAAAAATACTTGGCACAAAATAATAACACTTTGTTCATCAGCATGGCAGAGGAAATTGGGGACAATATCATGAAAGCAAATCCACACTTAGAGCCAAAGGTACCCAAAATGTTCCCTTCAGTAATGCATTATCTATAAACTTTGGTAGACTTGGTGCTTGAAGATGAACCTATATGCATGCCAACAGAAAAGGATCTTGAGCAGGAATCAGAGTGAGATAAGGCTTCAGTGATGAGAAATATTGCATCATATGAGGGGTTGCTTCAGAGCTTGTATGAGGAAATGAAGAAATAAGATCAAACAATGAATATCTATACATCCCCAAAAGCCATTATAAGAACTAGGACCATTTTGGAAGACAATAAAGTCCTGAAGGCCATGAAAGATGAGACCTTGGGCCACGCATAATGGTTAGCGCTTGTCAAGAAGAAGCATGAGGCCCTTACAATAGCTCAAGAACCACACAAGGAAAGCATGGATGAGCTCAGGAAACTCATCATACAAAATATGGACTTATTAGAAGGAAGAATGACTACCATATCCAACATTGTGTTAGTCTTGCAGAATGAGAAAGGAGAGATTGCAAAAGATGAGTTAGAGTCAATTGTAGTGGATATCCTAGAAAAAGAAAAGGCCATGCTCAATGATTGGCAGAATTTAGAGGCAAAAATAAAAGAAGAATATCCATAATTGATTCTTCAGGTTGAAGTAGAAGATACTGTAGGGTAAAGACATTCTTTTATTCATCAAAATTCTTTGTATTCTTTTATTCATATTCTTTGATTCATTTTGGAGACAACTATTACAGGGGTAGAAATGTAATTAGTGTGGGGTAATGTTGATTAGTTAAATTATGGCACTCAATAAAGAACATACAGAAGGTCCATGTGGAAGAGTAGAGTGCATTCAAAAGTGCGAGAGGATAAAAAAAGGAATCACGCGTTGAGAATAGAGATAGATTCAGGACTTAGCCATTTTTCACGATGAGGATCTATTTTTGGAAGATGGTGTGTGGAACAAACAAACCAGTTAGAGACTTACACGACACGCATTGGATATTTTTGGAGGATCAACTATGAAACTCTTTGCATGGATACAAGTTGAGAATATATTTACTACTGACAGTTAACTAGAAGAATTCTATTGTTAGCGCACTTGCATGTGTGGCTAATAATAGCATGCAACCTATTTTGGGATTAGATAAGTGGTGAAGTCAAAGTCCCCACCCTTATAAATATGAAAATAACTATGTGGCATATGGGGGATGTGAGAACTAAATTATTGTGAGGTTATCCTGCCAAATTTGATGCACGCATAGACTATGGTTAATAAGCTTCTATGTATTTATCATGTTTAATGCAATGGAATGTGTTGGCTGAATGAGAGTGTCAAATCCTGAGTATAATATGCTTGATTTCATATGGTTATCTCTTAAGTCTGTTATTCTCTAGATCTAGATCTGAATATGTATTGTAGAATGATATATTAGTCATAGATCTAAAATATTTAAGTATTCATCATGTTAACATCCTAAGATAGCAACCCTAAAGAGGTGCATGGTATCTTTACGAGATTCGGGTGAGTGCTCAGTCTAGGCTAAGTGATGTGTCAGCATGCCTAGGATTTTACTAGTAAATTCTAGGCTGCATCACCTTGGAAAGCTTAAGGTGCATTGGTTGGGAACATATGTTATAACTTATATACTTGATTTAAGAACTTACCAGTTAGAGGTGTTGGATGAAACATTGTTTCTCAGTTACTTCAACGGGAGTAGGATGAAGCCCTACTATAAATAATTCTTCTTGGTGTTTGTAATAAGGTAGTATTTCAGATTAGATTTCCTTAATGTATTCCCTTTATATGTGTTTTCTTCATAGTTTTTATACTTTGTCAATTTATTTTAGTGTTTTGTGTAAGAAGTGAGTTTGCGTGCCATAATCTGATTACTATGTAAGTGTTTTCATGTGTAGAGGACCACACATACCCTTAGTGTGGGGTGGAATATATACAAGGTTTATTTCCAAGTTTGAATATTATCTGAATATGGGTATGCATAGGAGAGTGTTTTTGTGAAGGGGCTTGAAGGAAAGGTACAAATAGAGAAAATTGGAAAGGTGCAGATAGAGAAAACTTGCTCATGATTTAAGACTACATATGGATGCATAGTGTAACGTGAGGTAGTCTGCAGTAGTGAAAACTACTTAGTGAAAGGAACAATGGTAAATTACTTCCGCATGTGATGGCGTGCGAAAGGAGGTATATGTCCAAAAATTAGAAGGTGCGCTAGAAGGGTATAACTATGGCGTGAAAACAAGGAGTGCGAAAGAATTTAAGAAACGCCAAATCAATGTTGAGTATAGTGGTAGGTGGAGAACAATAAATGTATATTTTTTTAGAAATCTATATAAGGACGTGTTGTGAAATCATTTCTACCTTTGCATACAAGATAATTCGAGCGATTTGAAGTCGTGTGAGATAGCGAATGAGCTGTGAAGTGCAGAGAGCCATGAACTAGTTGGATTTTTCATATTTACACACTAGGGTGATTACCACTTCATTTGAAGAAGTGTTTGAGCATAGCAGAGGCATGCGTGGAAGAAGAGTGATAGATAGGGTTTGGGTTTTGAGCTAGGGCACATGGTTTCAAGCTAGGGAATGTGAAGTTAGACTTGTAGAGCTCGTGGAAGGTAAAAGATCACACCTTTATAGTTAGTATGACACCAAATAAATCCCCTAGAGTGGCCAAAAGAGGAAAGAATCCGAAGGAAGTTGAGGTTGAAGTGGAGGATGCTCCTAAAATACATTTTTCAAAAATGTAGTACTGTGAAGGGGTTTACATGGGTCACGATTAGCACTCACACATTCACCACAGTAAAGTGAGTGATTGCAACCACCATATAACAGATAACAAGGACAAACTAGATAAATTACTGGTAAAGAAGAAAAATAAACAAACAACGAATGATATGGTTGTGTATGATAATGCGGGAAAGAAGCTTTTGGAAAAGGTAGGAGTCTTATAGTTGTATGAATTCCTTTATTTTGGAAAAATAGAAAAATTATACTAGTGGTTGATGAGTCGATTCCATGAGGACTTATTTTATTTTGTTTGGCAACGGATGAGGATCATGCGCCCCTAATTGGGACCCTAACAAGATTGAGGAGTTTGGGCACTGAGGTTAAAAATGACTTGACAGACAAGGCAAGAATAATTGCGACAAGAAAAGTGTTGGGTTACCTGAAGGGAGGGTGTGGAATGGACATTGCTAAGTTGACGAAATACCCAGTTATTCAAGCAGCAGCACACCTCCTGACAAAGTTGAATAACCAAGAGCGATGGTCATAGGTGAACACCTTATGTCTACATATAGTGAAGAAAATGATTGAAGGGGTGACTTATAACTTGGCAGGTTTCATTGATGAAACCATAATTGAGGAAGTGCATGTAAGTGAAAATATTTATTTTGGTGCGATCTTGTTATCCCTTTTTTGTATAAATTGGATTTCCCGATGGGCCTAAGGACAAAGTATGGCAGTATCCCCAAGACAAGAAATCTCTCGTTGATAGATTTGAATAATATACCTATGATGGGACCATGAGTGGCCACTTTAAGCAAAGGGTAGAGATGTGGTATGAGTATATTTGCATCGTGTTTGAGGAGGAATGGAGAATACCTAAGGAGTTACCTTCGGTATTAGGTAAGCAGGTACAATTTTTCATGTATCAACACTTTAGTATTGTGCGCTTTACAATGAAGGATGGGAAGTGGAGCCCATGGTGTAAGCTTCCATATGCCTTCACCATGTGCTATTTCTAGACATCTGTACATAGGTTTTCAGATGTGCATCGGTTGTTGTTTAATGCAAACAAGGTAGACTATGACTACCACACATTGAGGAAGACTTACATGTATCTAAGTAAGTCTACATACATTGAGTGATTAATTTCATATGATATTAATATGAAAACAATGAGTATGGAAATTGGCGAGATTGGGGAAGCCCTTATGTATATCCAACTCAAGCCCAAGTTGGAGAATGGTAGGTATGTAAAAAATGAGTTCAAACTTCATGGCCCACCCAAAAGGAAGCATACAGTTGGCACTTTCGCATATGAGGAACTATATTTTCCACTAGTGGAGAAAGAGGAAGAAGAAATGTAGGAAGATAGTGGTGGTTTGGAGAAAAGGGGTAGGAAACAACCCACTGTTAGAGAGAAGAATGAGCGTGAGGTGACCCCTCCACTTCAACAAGAAGATGAAGTGTTGGATACAGGAGCGTTGGAGATGGACCTGGACAGGACTCCTGAGGAACATTAGTATAAAAGGGTACTCAAAATAACAAAGGATCAAGGCACAAGAACTTCCTAGACCCGAGGAGATCACCCAAAGACTTCACCTGTGAAGGTGGAACCTGAGAAGAAGAAAAGGTGCAGGTACATCCCTCAAAAGGAGGAGGAAGAAGAAAAGTATGAAGACAACGCGCCTAAAACTCTGGTGCAGAATGAGAATAAAGAGGATCCTTAGGAAGATGAAGTGAATAACGATGAAGAAGCACTGAAGGAACAAAAAATAGATAGTGGGGACGTTGGCTTGGAGATAGGTGATGATAAAGGTGAGCCATCATGAGCACCCCATACCACTTGGTCAAGTGAGGGATATTGGATGAGGGCACAGATTCCAAAAGGAAGACAATAATGAAAGGAAAAGGATGAAGGAATATTATGAGACTCCTATAGTTTTCTATGTGGATTACACAAGTAAAATCATACGTGTGAAGTTTTCAAATAACTTTGGATCCTAAGGATTTATATGGATGGGAACTCATGGATGTAGACATGGCGAACACATGCACATGCAAGTAACTATCTTGGACTATGTAGACTCATATGGATGATCTAATTTTGACATGTGTGAGGAATCTTGTGTTTCACAAAGAAGGAAGAAAGCGCCCCATTCCAGGCATGTGAATGTTAAGCCCCCTATCATTTCTGATGAATAGGTAAGCTATTCCTTAACAAATATATCTTCTGAGGTTGTACGCAAAAATATTGACAAAGTGGAAACTATAAGATCACTTCTCGAATATAAAAAGGAAAAATAAATAGAGATTAAGCACTTAACAAAAGAGAAGGTGCAATTTGAAGCCAAGGCTGAGGCATTAAAGAGTATGGTGGAGGAGCTTGCAGATGACATTTTGGAAAAGAGGCCACAATTTGAGATGAAATTGCCACAAAATTTCCTGTCTGTAATGCATTATGTGCTCGTACTTATTCATATGGTAATGAAAGAAGGGCCCATTCGTATGCCCACACCTAAGGATGCTGCAGAAGAGGCAGCAAGGGCAAAGGCCACAATTGCAAGGAAAAATTTAGGTTATGAGTCCATTTTCTGAATTTTGAAGGATGAGCTTAAGAAAGTAGACCTGACATTGACTATGTGCATAGTACTAGATGTGGTAATAAAGACATACTATGGCATAAGAGGATGAAGTCCTTCAAGCAGCAAAGGATGAAACACTTGGGAACGTAGAGAGAATTACACTGGTAGAAGAAAAGTGGGATGTGCTTGAAGCTTCCCGAGTCCCATACACGGAGAGAATAAAATAAATCAGGAAGCTCATTGCATAGAGGAAGGATATAATGGAGGGAATGGTCCTAAGTATGGATAATATTCTCAAGGTCAAGCATAATGAAGGAGAAAAGATGACCCTTGATGAGTTGGAAGCCATAGTTTTTGACATTCTAGATAATAAAAATAAAGCACTGAGCGATTGGAATTATTTAGAGGCATAGAGATCAAGAATGAATATCCAGAGTGAATCCTTCCTGTAGAAGAAAAAGGCATTGAGTAGCCTCTATATTCTTTTTGTCCAAGATAATTTATTTATTATTTCATTCTTTATTCATTATTCATGTAGAGATACGTTGGTATTACCCATTCTTGGGGATGAAAATGAAATTAGTGTGGGGTAATGTTGAGATGATGAAATGCAGCTTATGTATGAGAGTGTGGTAGGATTAGGTACGCGGGCACAAGGTGCAAAGGAATGCACGAAAGTATAGTAGGAAAGGGCATGCCCAAGAACATTTTGAAATTAGGACTTAACCATTTACAAATTGGGGATAAATTTGGACATAGAGTGCAGAGATTGTTTTGCAAAAGACTTACAGACCACACAAGGATATTTTGGGACTAGCATAAGATCAAGCGCCATGCAGATTTTTGGAGCTAATAATAGGATTATACTACAGATGTATTATTAGATAATCTATTATTAGACAAGCTTTACATGCTTTTGTATTCTCATGTAAGGGCACTTGGCTATTATTAGTATGTAGCCTATTTTTTAAGGTGCATTGGTGGTGAAGTGAAAGTCCTCACCCCTATAAATATGTATTGATTTTCACAGTTTAGACAATTTTTTATTATGGTAGTGTTATGCTGCGAGTTTGTTAGCGTGCATGACTATGGTGACTTTATGATGTATGTAAGAAGCTTTTGAGTTTTACAGTATTAATATAATGGATCTTATTGACTATATATTGGTGTTGGATGTAGATGAACATGATTCATGCATGGTAAATATGATTATAGTAATTTTTTAGTTATTCCTTCATATGGTGTAGATCTAGATATGGTTTATGCACTGTGGTTTAATTGATTATCTGTTATGGATCTAAAATATAAACATCATTCATGTTAACATCTTGGACAAGCTTCTCTAAAGAGGGACCTGGTACCCTTATATGCTTTGGGTGAGTGCTCAGTTCAGGCTGAGTGATGTGCCAGTGTGCCTTGGGATTTTGTGGGTATATTCTAGGCTACATCAATGATTCAGTAGGGATCATCACAGTAGGAGGTTTCTTCATCAGAAATATATTTCCCTTTTTTTCTACTCTCTTTCTCTCCCTCTCCTTTCTCTCTCCTTTATAATTCTTTGTTGAGCATAATCATTTTATTTCTTCCTATTCACTTAAGTGACCTATTTTAAATTTGTAAAAGTATTTTCTCAAAATTATAAGAGAAATACTTAATTCATGGATAAAAAAAGGTCACAAGTGGAATATGGAAATGAAGAGTCATATGAGGGAGGTGAAATGACAATTCAAATTGTATAAATTGGGATGGCCTCTCCATTCCAAGGGATTCCATATTTTGAAGAATTAACACTCTGTAGCAATAGTGGATTGTGATATGTTGTTGGACTTTATGTCATCCATATACATGAAATAAAGCTACATTTTTGCTACATGTTTTCTTCTTTTCCCTTGCTTTGTACAACATGTGTAAATGTTAATCAAGGAATAGATTTTATGCTTTCTAAGATGTATGAATGTGTGTACCTTTGTGTGGATGGTTTCCTCTCATCATTGATGAAATAAACATGATTATTATAAGTATCTTATGTTTCTTCCACTTCTCTCGTGTATGAAATTTGTAAGCGTAACGATGCAAGAGTTTTGTATCTTCGGTAGATGAACCTAAATACTTTGTGTTTTAATTCATCGATATCGCTAGCTTTATTTTTTCTTTCTTCTACATTGAATGTGAAACTATTCTGGTTACTGGGTGTGAGTTCTACAATCTACTCACGACAGTAATCTTCCTTTTCTTATTTCTCTCATTTTCCTTCATCGCTATGATTTTCCTCCCTTGTACCCCATACAAGCACTTTTCCAAAGGTTCAGTGGAGTTTCCCTATGTGATCCCCAACCACTTTTTCCACCCACAAAAATTAGATAGGATTAGGATTAGTTAGATTTAATAATGGGAGCTATACCATTCAATGTAGAGAGATGTAGCCCCGTGAACATTGGTGGAGACACTTGATTTGTCCACCCGAAAAATTTTCTTACCAAGAGTAAAAATTGTGATATGTGGCACCAAGGATGTCAACACCCCATGCATAGATATGTCCATGGTGCTTAATATTCTGTATGATGGGTGCCCAACAATAAAGTAGCTTATCCCCACCCTTGTCCCCAACAAAACACGAGGCTAAGATACCAATAATGGCCTTATATAGGGTGGGGATAGGAGTGAAGGAAACTGATAACAATCTCATCCCATGCTTGGCACCCGTGTCAGGTCCTTATGCATCTCCCATAAATGTAGCCCACTGGTGGGCCTGATAAATTGAGTATGTGCTTGTCAAAACTAACTTCTTTCAAGTAACAAAACCCCCCAAAATCTAGTAGACGTCCTCCAAGGTGATCTTCAACTCATCTCTAACCCCAGAAAGCCAAAAATTATTCCGTTCTACATCCCAGTAAGATAATAAATCACATAATAGGTGGCTATCAGGTGTAACAAAATGCATCTATGATATCCTCCATAGCCCCACCCTATGAAACATGTCCCTCTCATCATGAGTCAGTGTCTTAAAAATCAGGGGCAACCAATCACACTCGCGAGCTCTGATCCATCTAACATACTTCCCCTATATTCACAAACATCAGAAAGAGAAAGTTAGAATCATTTCAATGCATAATAAGCTCATAAAAACAATCAAAAACCAAAATTGTTACAACACATAGTCATTTTTTTGAAAACTTCCTTGACAATTACGTAACTACCGCTCTATGTAGAGTGACAGTTGTGTAACCGCCATGGAAAATATGCATTTTCCATTTTCTTTGTTATGGTTACATAACCGACATAGCGGTTTCACAACTTCCACTATGTATGGAGTGGCGGTTGTGTAATCGTCATGGAGATTTCTTTCATGAAATGTGAGTCATACCCTAGCGCCCCAAAAACATAAAAAAAGACTATTTTAGATGAAACAAAATACATATACTATGTGGTTCCCTCTTAATAGTCACTTTCACTAAACAATTATTTAGAATTACCCCCCCACACGACTAGTTTTCATCATTTCCTACATTTTAGGGTAAAGATAAACAAATTAGATAACTTACCTGATCCTGATGGGATGGTGGGTTTCCGAACAATTCCGGTCCCGAGAATTGAAAACTTCCTAGGATGGATGTCAACCCACTTTTTATAAAACAAAGTAATAATGGATATAATGCATCGGAATTTGAGATAAAATAGACAGATGAAATGCAATAGATAAAGTAAAATGCATATATGATCTACGTAAATGTAAACCAAATAGAACTTGGGTAGTTTGACGATGACCCGAGACTTCAAAGTACATTTGACGATGACTAGGACAATGTGGAAATAAAATGTAGAAAATCATACCTGAAAGACTTTTTGAATCCTAACTTGGAGTTGATCTAAATTGGGAATGATGTTGATTTGATGTGAGAAGATTAGATCTGATGAAAACAGAAAGGATGCAACAAAATTAATGAAATATAAAAACTGATTGACAAGGTCGACAAAAATTGGTCCTGATTGGTGGCAATTGGATCTGGTGAAGTTGGGATATGAAGCTATGGGTGTGGAGAATGGCAAGATTGAAGGATGTGAAAAGAAGTGAGATCAGTGAGAAGATGACTGACAAAATGAATGATATATGAGAGTTGGGTCGATGGATACTATATAGGGTCGATGACGACTAGGAATGATCTAGGGTTTGATGGAAAATATGGGTGAAAATGAAATTTTTCTGAGGGAAATGAAGATAAGAAAATATAGATGAAGGGCTCTAGGATGATTGATGGACCTGTAAAAAATATGATAAGGAAGAGGTGATGGAATTGCAATGGTGGATCCAAGCATGTAAGAGAGAGAGAGAGAGAGAGAGAGAGAGAGGAATTTAAATCTCCAAGGCTGGAGTACAAGTGATGAGGGTCGTCAATCCTCACCATTAATAATGTCAATCTGGGTTGGTGTCTGAAGGTTGTATGCATTAAGAGAAGAAGATCTTGGAAAGCAACTCCCTTAAACACAATCCAAACTTGCATAAATTGAAAGCACACATGCAAAAATTTAATGCACACTTGCAGAAATTGAAACACACTTGCATAAATGAAATCACACTTGAAAGAATAAAACACACTTGCATAAATTGAAATTTCTGAATTAAAAATAAAGGAAAGAGGAAAAGACACCTACAGGTTCACAAAAGAAATTACATAACATAAAAAAATAGAAATTTACAACAAAAGGAAAACTGCAAAAATAAAGAAATAAACATTAACACATTGATCCATCTTCCTTGGAGTGAGTGGTCAGATCATTCCTTGGAAGAGGATTTAATTCATACTTTTAATTCAGAACTTGCAGAAAAACTTTACTTCCAAAGATTGGAAAGAAAGAACAGATCTTGATTACTTGGGGAAAAGAATTACATATCTGAGTGTGGAAGGTTGCATTTATAATTTATGTGTCCAACCAAATCCTTATTTTAGAAAATACAATATGATATTATCTTTATTCCAATCCTAACAACTAAGATCTCCATCTCCACAAAATATGGAGAGAGATATATTATTGAAGTCAAAGTCTTATCTCACTTATTTTAGGAAGATTTTCTCCCAAATCTTTTCCTTACTTTTCGGTAACAAGAATCATAATGATTTTATTCCTCTAAATTATTGGAAGGAGGATTTTTCTCAAAATATGATTTTGACCAAATACCTTTCTCAGATTTTCCATTTAACTTTGTTGTTTTTGACTGTGGAACTTTTGACACTTGTCTAATACGCTTTTTCCTTGGACTGCAGTTCACTAAAAGTTAGATTTATCTTCATTGGTAAAACCTGTTGTAAATCTGAATGAGATTTTTGTTAAACACATTTCTATGAACAAAAACCTCTCTCATATTTTTTGTTTGAATTTTTTGTTTCTGTTTATGAAACTTTTAGCACTCGTCTGATACACTTTTCCTCGGACTACAACTCACTAAAAGTTAGATATCTCTTCATTGGTAAAACTTGTAGCAAATCTAGAATGAGGTTTTTTGTTAAACACATTGCTATGAACAAAAACCTCTCTCATATTTTCCATTGGATTATCTGATATTTCACAATTCCTCAAAAAAATTCAAAATCTGCTTAGTTCCGAAACTAATCCTGCGAGTTCCGGAACTAACTCTACGAGTTCCAGAACTAAGCCTGCAAACTTAAAACAACTATAAATTTTGCATACGATATCGGATTGAGATGATTCTTTGTTTGAACTTGCATAATTTTTTGAGAGGAATTTGAATATGAAATTAGATTTGAGTTTAGATATACCATCCATGATCAATTCCACTTTTATCAATACTATAATTATCTTTCCTTTATGGCCTGCATACATAAGACATTGTATCTTTTCCCAAATAATCAATAGGATTAGTCAACAAAATAGATAACAAAATATTTCTAAAGAATGAACAATATATATATCTTATATTCTATCTTAAAAAAACTATAAGTTCCTAGATTACATTTAAATCCACTTTCAAAGGTAACCTGGAAGGACAAAATAATGGTAATTTATGGCCAATTTATGGCCTCATAAACAAGATCTCCAAAATAGCTTTAAGATGGTGATAGTAGCTGCAAAGAAGAGCAAGAAATAAAGGCAAGATCACAAAAAATATCGAAGTCTCCAAAGTTGCATCGTAGAAGAAAGAGAGGTATGGGCGTATTTATAGGATCGACGATGACTTGGATGGGGCACCGATGACTATAGTGGTCCATCCATTTGGGTGGTGGGATGATGCAAAATGGGCCTAAAGAGAGAAAAATAGGGTTTTGGGTGATAAGTATGAGCTAGGGTTGTCTAGGGGAGATAAAAGGGTGAGTGAGATGTGGAAAATATTAAATAAAGACAAACGTGAGATAAAATTATTAAATGAAGTCCTAGGGAGGGAAAAGGGGAAATTTAGGGATGATAGATGAATTAAATGGGGATTTAGGATTAATTAAGGATGATTAGGGATGATAAAGTAAGGACATGATTAGGATATGATTAAGGATGGGAAAAATAATAATTAAAGGGATGAGTTAAATTTAGGAGGGAAAGGGGAATTTAAATGAGAAGAGAGGTATCTATGTAGGAGATGAAAATGAGGGGAGAAAACATGGGATGAGGGAAAAGGGATACCAAAAATTGGTGTCTACATTCATTTATGTTGTCTCGAGCGTACAAGGATGTTTGTAATTCCTTTTCCAATGTTTGGTCATTTGTCCGCATTAACATTTTTTATTGCATTGTGTTTATAATGTTTGTATTGGTCTTTCTCTCTATCATGACATCTTGTCGCTGTGCATTCCAATCTAGGACCTCAAATGTAAATTTTTTGACATGTGCTTTAGATTGTTGGAGCATCTTGGTGTATTCTTATAAAATCAGGACAACGTCTTATAGCTCTTCCTTTGATTAAACCACTTACACTTTGACCTTCACAGTGTCCTATTCCTACCAATTTTCCACAATTTTACTAACTAGAGTGGTCATTTTTATTTTTCTCTCATTACTTGTTTTATTATTGTGTTAGTGACAAGTTGTGGACAATTATACTCAATTTGAGACTTCATATTCCACAATGTTTTCTCAAAGGTTACTACACACAACCAAATTTACACGGTGCTATATTGATTGGAATAGTGAAAATCCTTGATGATGATAATTTTTTTTCTAGATTAAAATGATGTATCGAAGTCCAATTATCTAGCTTGTAGTATGTTCTTATAGTGTAGTTTACCTTGCTTATCTATTTCCTAGTTATTCTTGCTTTCCTAGTTGCTTGTTCAGCCTTTCCCCTAGCGTTCTAGCCTTAAGTTATGGAACCATGCCTGCAGTTACGTAACCACCCCGAAATTTTCACAACCATCAATCTATCTTGAGTGGCGGTTACACAACTGGCGTGGTGGTTGTGTAACCTCCGGTTTGTGCAGACCGACAGTTACGTGTGCTTCTACCCAAGACTTTGACATCATGTTCTGAACATGTGTTGCTTCTTCCCAAGCTGATATCTCACATGTTTCTTTACCAAATCAACTTCCTTTAATATTTTTAGATGTGTATAGATTTCTTCTCCTTTACTTACTATTATTAGTAAGTTAACTGACCCTTCCTATGGTGATTTGGCACTTCTTGGTTGCCAATTGTGTTGCACCATTTCCCTACCAACTTTCTATAAAAACCAATCTTTTTCCCGAAGCGTTGGTTGGACTATTTTGATTTGGAATTACATCTTTATGCTACCGGAATCTTTCCAAGAAGCACACAAACAAACAAATATATTTTTCCTTGTTACTCTCATTCCTGCATTGCTACTAGACTTCTTACAAACCAACTACCTCCAACACTTCTACATGTTCTTCTTACATACGAACCAACAGAACTCCTTGGACAATATTGGATTCATCATCTAAAAAGAAGCTAAGGGGGTCTACAAAAGCACAACCAGCTATTGGAAACTTTCCCAATTCTACATTTCTAGGTTAGATGTGTACTTGAATTCCTATATGATTTATTTAATTAATTAAATTGCATTTCCTAGTTACATAGAATCTTGTTTTAAGGAAGTAAAATTTACAGTTAGCTACATTACTTGTAAGTAACTTCCATTGAGGATTTCTTCTCAGCTCATCCCTGTGGATTTTTCTAGGGAGGATTTGAAGGAAGTTGCTATGCATATGAAATTTTAATTCTTCACTATCAAGTTACTAGTAGCTTTCATTGCATTCATTAGTTAGATTTCATTAGCACACAAGAAAAAATTATCTTGAAATCTTCCTTCCTTCCTATCCCTATGGATTTGCAAGGGAAGTGAGTTTGAAGAAGCTGTAAAAAGCTTATGTAGATTTACTATTTTACTTGGGAAGTCTCACGGAATAAATTTATTCTGAGAAGTATTCCAATATTCCTATGATTCTAAGGTAAAACCATAGGAAATCAAATCCACAATTACAAATTAGAAAAATCCTCTGTTGTTATTAGATTAGATTAAATTCAATCTGCAATAGGGAAATGGCCACATCCATCTATTTCACTGTTTAGTTTATTTTACTTAGAATAGAAGTAGTTTCCATTTAATTAGAAGCAATTTTATTTTTTGTGTAGTTTGCATTTATTTAATTCCAGAATACTAGTAAATCTTCAAAAACATAGATTAGATTAATTAAGTTTGTTTATTTGTCTTATTCCCTTTCATTTGAAATCATTGAAAATAAAAAACAAGTAGATTAGATTTGATTTCATTGTTTTGATTACAGTATTTTCCTTTCGTTAATTAATTAGTTGCACATAGATTAAATTAAATTAAAGGAGAGTAATAAAAAAAATTTGATTTAAATTTTTTTTCATTCTTTGGTTAATTGAGAAACATAGATTTAATTAGACGGGAATCAAAACAATCCCCCCACGTTACCTTAGGGCTTAGATTACCTAAACTTGACCTTACTTTCTTGTGGTTTCTTTGTGTTCTTTGTTTGTTTCCTTAGATTCTTTGTTTGTATGTCCACATGACCATCCAAGGCGCCAGACAACCTAGATCCAAGAGTACCACAACCAAATAATGTTACACAATTGACTGACATTGATTGGGGCCTTAGAAAACTCATATTCCAAACCAACCCAATTTCACTAAGCATTATTTCACAATTGATATCCTTGAATAATGAAGTAGATAACGCTAATGAGTTCTTGTATAATCAACCTGGTAGAGACTAGATTTGTCCTCACCTTATCATCCATCATACATTTATGACCCTCTTCAGAGAGGATATCATAAAATACAAATGAGAGTTCCCATGAGCTCCACAACCAAGTCATTTCTTGTTTGGTTTCAATGACATTGATACTGACTTGTGTACCACAATCTTAGTTGACCGTTCCATTTCACTTGAACAAGTAAGAGAGGATTTCATTTCTCTCAACAAGAAGATACCCATTGTTCCAATTGATAATATTAGATTGCCTTGATCTCTTCCACCCATTCCATCTGTATTTCCATTTATCCACTATATATCCATCTATATATTTCACTACGGCTGTTCTGGCATGACCTCAGGAGGTCACATGCAAATTGAGTCACATGTTGATGCTTAGGTGTACAGTTAATTTATGATATGCCAATTGTATGGAATCTACACCAATATTGGATTGAAGTGTGTGCATTCCTTCATTATGTATTTACAATAGTACCTTATCAAGATCCACTTCGACTGTGTTCACTAATTTTTATAAGTTGTAGGTTGTGTAATACTTTAGGTGATCTATAGAAATACCATGCATACATGAGATAAAGAAAGGACTATCTTATGCTTCTATGTTTCCACTATTGATTATGATGCCTAGAAAAATGTTTACATGTCACCTTCCACAATTTCTTCTGTTATAGTTTTCTATGAAATGAAGGCTCCAATATATATGACGTTGTCTTTCAGTTGTGGTTGAATTTGCACATTAGCTGGTTTATGCTAGGGGAGTGACTATGGGTTGTGTAATATATTTTGATTTATCCCCTTATGTTTGCTTTTTCTTCTTATCCTCTTTATCGTCTGTTTTTATGAGTTGTTTCTCCTTTAAAAACCTAGGATTTTTCTTCTATTTTTTACAATTTCTTCAGTAGTGCGTTGTGCATCCTCAGCCTGTTTATCATGTTCCTCCTTCTATTGTTTCTCTTTTTTTGTTGTTCTTTTTGTCTTTCTCTTCTCTTCTTCTTCCTTATTTGCCTTTGTTTTTTCTTCTTTCTTTGATTTCTCTTCTACTTCTTTCTTGGATTTTTATTCTTCTTCCTTTTGTTACTCTTTTTCTTAGTTTTGTTTCTCCATGAGCACTTTTTGTATATTCACTTGTGTACTTGTTTAGTTTTATTGTCCACTTTTTCTTTGTCTTTTCTCTTTCTACTCGTGTTTCACTCTATCCTTTTTCCTTTGCCTTCTTCATAGATTTTGATTCTTCTAATTTGTGTAATTCTTCTTCTCTTCCTCATTCACAATGTGACTTGACAATTGAGAGATCTAAGAAAAAAAAAAGAGGTGATAATTTGAGCAAGATGAAGGTCAGTGGAGTAGCAAAGAAGCTCCTGATGACTCAATGGATGGTAAGTGCCTAAGCCTTAGTTTAGTTTTTAATTTATTTAGTGTTTTTTATTATTTTTTACACTTTTTAGAATTTTGGGGTCAGCACCAAGGGTAGTTTCCGACGATCAGACACATTCGTCGTCAATCGGGGACCAAAGGATTTGAAGATTGTTGATTTTTTACAATTTCTGGTGAGAATTTTCATGTGGGGATATTAATGATGGTTTGTTTGATGGGTTTTGTAAGAAAAAGACACATTATATCTTGGAGACAAAGTTCCAACACTATATGACCAAATTAGGGGTGATGTTATTGATGCGGAGTGGGATAACTTAGTCGCATTAGGGTTAGGTGGATTATGACATTATCAAAGGATATCGAGATATGTAGGATTGATGATTTCTTTGATTAAGAGATGGGAAAATCTCACTAGCATGCTTTGGTTCAGTACTAGTGAGATGATGGTCATACTAGATGATGTGTACCACATTTTGAGGCTATTGATACTAGGGGATCTGATATAATTGATTACATCTGAGAGGAGACTAGGTGTACTGATACGATTATTTGGAGTCGATGCCCCACAAATTACATTCACGTCATGGGTATTCCACATAGAGGTTTGGTATGAGCTAGGGACAATGAGGAGTAGATTGATTTTTGTGATTATTATGGCCATTTCATGCTATACGCTCCCATATTTTGGAGGAGTGATATTTTTCATGGACACAAGTAGGGGTACTAGCAGATATTTTTTATCACAACATAGTATTTTCCTTTGGTCCTGCCTTGTTAGCGCAACTTTATCATGAGATATGGATGTATGTGACCGAGAGGGGGGCAAGATTAGATGTTGGGTTCTTATTACAGTGGTAGGATTACGAACATATTGTTGTGATTAATCCACTAGGAATTCTATGGGTGACAAGAGACCACATTAACCTAACAGTTGGATTTTTGATATGGCGAGATGATCAGGCTCACAGAGATAGAGGAGAGAGAGGGGAGGAGTGGTATACTGATTGATTAGGTGAGCTAGATGTGGATCATATCAGATGGTGGTCATGTTATAATTTTCCAAAATGGCCCAGAGAAGATATTCAAATATATGGGACGAGATTAATTAGATGGGTGCAAAGGAGGAGACCAGATATGGTGTAGGTGATACAGTTCTCATGAGTTATGTGACAGTTCACAGTCATCTAGACAGTACTAGGAGACCCTATTAGATACACATGAGATGCGGCAAAGAGAGACCTACCTAATCTGATGGTGGTAAACCCTTTGGAGGAGGTTGGAGCACCTTAGGACAGTGATGATGACATAGGATTAGGGGTGGGATTTTTAAAGTGGATGACGATGACATGTGTGGCCTAGGCGGTGAAGGAGAAATTTGAGTTAGGATTGGATGAGGAGGAGGAGCTGACAAATGCTGAGGATGTGACACCTCGAGGAGATGAGGGTGGAGGTGGAGGAGTAGTATTAGAGATACATTTCCTATGGGTGGAGTGAGAAAATTCCTTTTAGAAGAGAGATGCAACGTGTCAAGAGGCAACAAGGTTAAACTAGGAGAGGGATATGGCCATCCAGCAGAGAGACCGATATAAGTAGAAATATTTATGACATGGTAGGTATGAGATGACATGATTTTGAAAAGATTAGAAATGATGGATTTATATGTTGATGTGTAGATATGAGTTTATAGGTTGTTAATAGAGATAGATGTGAGTAGAGATGAGACAATATTAGCCAGATTTAGAGGGGAATGATAAAAGAGTAACTGTATAAGACATAGAGAGGCCTATAGGGATATATTTATAGTAGCTACAGAGTCAAGGAGTGAGGCACTGGTGGTGTAACAGGGATCTAGTTAGATGGCTCTACCAAGTACTATTTTTTTTAGCAATACAAGGCACTAGGAGTGGAGGCACACTATTATGAGCACATTGTGACATCCAGGTTGCCACGTGTGCCGAGATACACAATATACTTATCAGAACAATGAAGAGTAGGAGATTTAGCACAACCAACACCATCTGGTAGCATAGCTAGTGTAGCGCATCTGAGACAAGACTGAGGCCTAGAGGTAGGAGGAGATAGATATGGATATGTGCAAGCACCTACCCCAGGAGGGTAGGATTCGAAAATGATATTATATGATGTGCAGTTCACTAATTAGCTGGACATTATATGGGAGACGCATTTTGATGTATATATATTTTTGAGATGGATCACATAGAGGTCTATCATGGATGTATGGACATGTTTTGATGATATATATATATATATATATATGATTTTGTTGTGGTTTATCTTGAATTCAATGATGTTTTATGTGATGAATGTGGATTACTTTATTATAGCATGGATATGTATTTTAGATATTAGATGTGATGTATATTTGATGAGGTGATGTTTTAATTTCATGATTTGATTATGTTGATTTGATTTTATTCTTTGATGTTTGATAATGAGATATATGGTATGTATGATGAGAACATGATTATTTAATAGGATTAATTGGATGAGATTTATGTTAGAGTATAAATCTTTATGACATGGTAGGTATGAGATGACATGATTTGGACTAGAGTAGAAATGATGGATTTATATGTTGATGTGTAGATATGAGTTTAGAGGTTGTTAATAGAGATAAATGTGAGTAGAGAGGAGATGATATTAGCCAAATTTATATGGGAATGATAAGAGCGTAATTATATAGGATGTGAAATTTAATGGGATGACCAAAATGTGAGAAATTACATGTCATCATAGAGAGGAGCATACATGGGAAAATATTCCATTGAATAGGATTCAAGGTAAACAAGAAAGGGAACAACACAAAATATTGCACTTGTGACCATTAACAGGTGTTAACACACAACTAATGATAGTTAGGTCACACCTAAGGTCATGAAGAAAAAATAGAGTGTATTCTTATATAACTTACTATAGACACAAAAAAGGGAGTAATATGGAGCTTGTACAGGGGGAAATAGGTTCTCCTTGGATGGCAGTCATAGGTCTATGCCCCAACTTTGAGAAATATGGTGCAAATTGATCAATGCATGAAGTTTACTGTAGATGAGAAAGATGATCGATGTGGGAATTTTTCAGGGATGCTTGCGTTTGATCTTTTATTTTTTCTTGTGATATTTGTAAGGTTGATCAATGCAAGAAGCCTTCTACTACCATGATATGCAATATTATCCATCCTTCGAGGGAGTGGTCTACATTAGGATTTTTTATTTGGATATTTTAGACTTTTAAGATGGAAGGATATATGATATACATGATAATTTTCCTTCAAGAGATTAGTCTATACTTCTGACCATATTACTTTAGATGAACAACTGTCTTTCGAGGGATCAATCTATTTTGGAGAAGATAACTTTTTAATAGGAGCATCAAATTTTTTTTTGAATTTTTAGGATAGAAATGGGGATAGCCAAGTAAACCACTTGGGGATGGGATGATAAGGTGTATAAGAAAATCTCATGGACCTTTAACATGGTTCTAGTAAGTAGATAAGTGGGTGACATATGTAATGATCATGGGGTTCCAACCTAGAAAGAGGAACTTGTCCATAAGGAATATGCTATGAGCAGAGCTGTGGTGCCCATATTCAAGGTCATAAATATGGAAGTGACGATAGAACACACAATTTCAAATAATTACAATGAGAGATGAGGGGGATAATGATGGGATCAAGATCTTAAGAAATGACTAAGAATATGTTGGTAGGTATGTTAACAATAGAATGGTTGCAAGTGCAAGGCATTGAGAGGTTACACTTCCGGTTTACCATAGAGAGACGCTAGATGATAGGCTCCAGGCCCATACTTATATGTAACAATGTATGGTACAATCTAGTTGGGATAAAACTTTCCATGTTGAATCCTTTCTAGAGTAGTGACATTTTGATTTTATTTAAGGAGAAGGTCATTAATGTTGAATTTGCACTCCTTGAGGTTTTTTTTTATAATCACATTTGATATGCTCTTGGTAGACGTGATAATGTTGAAGGGCAAGGAGGAAACACTCATCTAACAACTCAATTTATAATAGATGCTCTTGGCGACAATCTTTATTAGAAACTAAGTCATGAAGAGACACGCCTAAGGATGGAATTTTAAATTCAAGAGGAAAAACAACTTCAGAGCCATAAACTAAAGAAAAGGGAGTAGCACCCATAGAGGTAAAGATTCTAGTCTAATAATCCCAAAGAGCGAATGGACTATGAAGGTGCCAATTATGACCTAATTTATCAATAGTCTTGGCAAGGATATTACGAAGAGTTATGTTAGTTACTTCGGTTTGGTTGTTAGATTGAGGATAGTACAGAGAAGAGAAGGTAATATTAATATTAAAATAATCACAAAGCTTCTTGAGGTATTTGTTTTTAAAGGAATTTATGTTCTCTATGATGATCTTATGAGGGACACCGAAGTGGAAAATTATGTGTTGATATATAAAGTTAACAATTTTGCTAGTTTTGGTTAATGCGACTGGAATTTCTTCCACCCATTTGGTGAAATAATCAATAGCAGTGATGATGGAATGATGGTATTGAGAAAAATGTGGTTTAATGAGGCCGATGAGATCAAGTCCCCATTGTGAAAAGGGCCAAAGTTCCTGAGTTGGTTGTAAGGTCTGGCTAGGAATGATAAGGAGATTAGAATGCTACTGGAATTTAACACACTTTTTGACATAGTCATTGCAGTATTGATTGAGGAAAGGCCAATAATAACCCATGCAAAGAACACACTTGGAAACATGGAAATTTTTAGTGGTGAATATTTGTTAAGTCATGAATATTCTGGTTTTTGAAATTTGAAATTGGCAAATTTTGAGGGTACTAGTTAGGACAAGTTCACCAAAATTTTCTGGGTGCAAGTCAAATTTAGGTGTCAATTCTCCATTACCGTGAAATAGGAATTTGAAAAATTCACCTGAATACAGTCAGTTGGTAACATATTTTATTCTACCGAATGACAACATATACTTATGTTGTTGACCGATAACATAAAATATGCTACTGACCTATAGTATTTTCTATGCTACCGGCCGACAACATAAAATATGTTGTTGGCCAGTAGCATAAAATATGTTGTTGGCCGGTAGGATAAAATATGCTACCGGTTGATAGCATATAAAAAAGATACCATTTGGTAGCATTTAATAGTGATGTCATGATGTGTTGATATTCACCATTCTTGAGAAAGATAATTTTTCGATATTCACCAAATATTTTCTTAGGATTTTTTTTGGAGGGACCCTTAAATTTTTCCCTTCTTAGCAACAAGAAAACCACTAAAGTGTCTACCACAGATACCATCATGGAATTCTTGGGTAATGCAAAGAGATTCATGAGATTTAAGGCATCGTAAAATGATACCATCAAACCCACATTTGTAGAGGATGCCGCCAAGGATGACATAACACTTAACGTGTTAAAGAAACAACCTCTTACCATTTTTAGATAGGTCAAAGGGTATGATGGAGTGGGAAAGGTAGTTGAATATTTGAGAATACCAAAGATTAGAACGACTAGATTTGACAAGGTTGATGTAAGGGAACTCACTGAGGTCAGCTAGGTTTTCAATGCAATGAAGGATAACAAAGACTTTAGATTCCTTTTTAGTCCAAGGGATAAGATATGCAAGAGAATACATAGTGTTTGTGAAGAAATTATACGAGCAAGGGGTGGTTTGAAGGGTGTAGAAGTCAAAATCCTCAAGAAGGAATTCAATGACATTTTTTATGATCCTCATGTGTGGATTTCACTAACACCTCAAGGTTTTAGTGTAATGGTTTGTTGCATTTGGTATCAAAGTGACCACCTAGATTCGAGTCCCGTCATGGGTAGCTATACCGGCATTGCAGTGTTCTCTCGAGGCTCATACAGGGTAGGGTTTGGTCCCGCTATACGGGTGTAAATCTAGCCTAGGCTCCAGGTTATAGAAGCATGGTGGGATGTTATGATCCTCATGTGCGGATTTCACTAACGCCTCGAGGTTTTGGTGTAATGGTTTGTTACATTTGGTATCAGAGCAACCACCCAGGTTCAAGTCCCAACATGGGTGGTTACGCCGGTATTGCAGTGTTCACCCGAGGCTCGTATAGGGTAGGGTATGGTCCCGCTATATGGGTGCAAATCTAGCCTGGGGTCCAGGATACAAAAACGTGGTGGGATGTTATGATCCTCATGTGTAGCTTTCACTAATGCCTCGAGGTTTTGGTGTAACAGTTCATTACATTTGGTATCAAAGCGACCACCCAGGTTTGAGTCCTAGCATGGGTAGTTACGTCGACATTTCGGTGTTCACCCGGGGCTCGTATAGGGCAAGGTTTGGTCCCGCTATATGGGTATAAATCTAGTTTGGGGTCTAGGATATGGAAGCATGGTGGGATGTTATGATCCTCATGTGTGGATTTCACTAACACCTCTGATACCAAATGTAATGAACCATTACACCAAAACCTCGAGGCGTTAGTGAAATCCGCACACGAGGATCATAACAACATCCTTATATTTTTAGAGGATTTCATTTTGTATTGATAGATTACCTTGACTTGGTTAATGATGAGTTTATAATCCCCATAAATGTCAAGGATTTAAATTCCAAATAAAATAACGGTTTGGAGACCTAAGATGAGGGATTCATATTCAACCATATTGTTTGTTCCTTTGAAATTAAGCTTATAATCGATGAGAATGGGAGTGTCCCTAGGAGGAATGATAGTAATTGCAAATCCTCCCCCTTTCTGATACTTAGATATGTCAAAGAAGGGTGTCTTCTTAAGGGGAGATAACTCATGATCAATGGTAAAGATAGACTCATATGGAAATTGTTCATGAGGAGGATGAATATATGAAAGAGGGGCCTCGGATCATTGATCGGCAATGGACTGAACCTTGATGGATTTTTTGAGAGATGAAATATAGGTCAAACTCAGTCATGAGCATGATCCATTGAGTGATGCAATCAATATGATAAGGCTTAGAATACATAGATTTAAGAAGGTGAAAGCTAGTGACAAAAAATGTTTTATGATTAAGTAGATAATGACGAAGTTTGGAGGTAGCGAAGAAAAGAGCTCAACACAAATTTTCAACTTCAGTGTAATGAGTCTTATAATCATGAAGGGTGTGACTGGTATAATATATGGCTTGATCCCTATCCTGGTCATTTTGATGTGTCAACTTGGCACCCAAAGCATGATCAGTGTCAAATATGTAGAGATAGAAAGGATCCCCCTCGCATGGAGGGGTAAGTAAAGGTGGGGATAGGAGATAATTCTTGAGATATTCAAAGGCTTTTTAGAAATTTTCATCCCTGTGAAATTCAATATCTTTTTGAAGAAGATGGTGAAAAGGTTGGCAATGGTCAGAAAGTTACAAGATGAAATGACAAACTGATTAAAGTTAGCCTTAAAGATTTCGAAGCTGCTACAGATTAGGAGGGGGCATCTCTAGGATGGATTTGATTTTGGTGGGGTCAACATTAATACCCCTGATAAAGACTATGTAGCCAAGGAGTTTTCTATATAGGACTCTAAATACACACTTAACGGGAATAAGACAAGGAACAAATGGATAAGACACTCGAAAAAGACTTCAAGGACATAAAGATGATTACGTTGATGCTTGGATTTATTCAAGAGTTCATCAACATAGTATTCTACAGTATTATGGATGAGATCATGGAAAATGTAAGTCATGGATCATTGATAGGTGGATCCAGTGTTTTTCAAACCAAAGGATATGACACGGTAGTAGAAGGCTCCCCAAGCAGTGATGACTAAAGTTGTATATTAGTATTTTGGTGCGATGAGGATTTAATTGTAACCAAAAAATCCATCCATAAGAGAGAGAATATATTGACCACCAGTGTTGTCTATGAGTTGGTCAATGTTAGGAAGAGGAAAATCGTCTTTAGGGAAAGAAAGATTTAAATCTCGAAAGTCAATGAAAACAAAGAGATTTCCAGAAGATTTGGAAATGGGTACAATGTTGGAAACCCATTTCTAATATGGGATGATGAAATTAGAAGAAAGCATGTGTTTCAACTCCTCTTTAACAAGGAGGACAACTCGAGGATGCATGCAGTGAAGCTTCTGCTTAACCGGTTTAACATTGGAGAAGGTAACAATGTTATGGACAATGACATAAGGATTGAGGCCTAGCATTTCAATGTATGACCATGCAAAGGATTAGAAAGGAATGATTTGAAAGATTCAAGCTCCTGTGGATCAAGGGATTGACCTACTTTAAGCATCAGGGCTCTTGCAAAGTCCCTATGTTAATGTCGATGGTGGATTCATTAAGAAGGGTGGATGTATCTTGTGGTAAGTTCTTACAAAGGAAGGAATATTTTGACCATATCTAAGAAAGGATGGAATACTCATTGGTGCAATAAAGAATGTCAATGGTAGGGGAATCTTCCTCTACCATCTCTGGAAATTGAAGAGGGAGTGACCGAGTTTTACCTTCACATTGATAAGTGACCAGTCCCAATGTAATGGTGGAGATTGAAAAAATATAGAGGACATTGAAACAGTGTCATCGATATCCATAACCTTGTGGGATGGATAAAATGGTGGATCAATGTCCATGAGAGATAAAGACGGTGGCATAGGGTTGGTAGATTGTTCCTTAAAAACCAATCCAAACTTCTCATGGGGCTGGCAAGATTGGTCAATGATAAGGTCATGAATGACTTGTTCATAATGACCCATTCCAAATCCTTTCCATACGGAATGATAAAGATAAGTGTGGGAAAGTATTTTTGTATAGAAATTCAAATCCATTGGTGTAAGGCTTGGTGTGTGGTTGAGCATCAACGTGAGAGGAAGGGTGATCGATGCCACCATAGATAATATTGGTGCAAAGATGAGGTGGACTAAATGAAATGATGCCCTTGACATCAAGTTAATACATTGGATATTTATCGGGACTACCAAGTATATGAGGTGTAGGAAAAACATTAAGTGTGAGAATACAATAGTCTCTCAGCTTGAGACAGTCCATCACTTTGTTTAAGGAGTCATCATTAGAAATCTTGGATTTGGGGAAGGATGAGCTAGTGGATGTTGTATAAGAATATTGTTTGGGATTAAGCACATCATTAGAATGATAAGTAATGTGACATACTTTGAATAGAGGAGTGTTTGCAGAGAGAGTTCGGATATTTCCCTCATGCTCATATTTGATGCATCGATGAAGGGTGGAAGGAACACAATACATGGCACAAATCCATGGTCATCCAACTAAGACATTTTATTGAAACTCCCCTTTTATTATATAGAATACCTCATGAAGAATTTTTTCACCAACACAGATAGGAAGAATAATTGTGCCCAAATAGGGAGCAACATCGTCATTGAATGCGTGAATAACTGTGGGTGATTGGGTGATAATGGAATTAGGGAGTTTGAGCTAGTAAAAGGTGTGGGATGATATGATGTTTATGCTAGCTCCATTATCTATCATGGAATGACGAATGATGTATCATTGATATGCATAGTGATGAAAAGGGGAAGGTCATGCTCTTCAGGTGATATGTCAAGAATTTTGGTATTGTCAAAATATATGGAGGTCAAAGCAACAAGTGTTCCAATGAGAGACACAAAGGGCTGAGCCTCATTGCTAGGAGTAGGGATACTCTTGAGAGATTTAATGAGATGTTTCTTATGATAAGGATATATTTGGATGATTTCATAAAGTGGCATATTAACCATGACCTGATGAAGTTGTTTCATAACACTCAGTTCAATAGCACTAGACCGAGGGGCAGCTAAGATAAACACTTTAGGATTTGATGAAAAAGGAGACAAAGTAGGCTCATTAGAGGGAGTGGTGATGATAAATTTTTATTTGGATTGAATAGGTGGTTGAAATTCATGAGGCTGAGAGCAGGTGGTGATCCAAACAACATTGATAAAAAGAGGAGGACCTTATTTAGGATAGGTCGTGTTTAGAGGAGGGACTGCGATAAAGGTTTGAGATAAATGAGGAGATTTAGAAGTATCGGTAGATGAATATTGGGATGTATAAGTGGGATTGGTTAATTGAAGAAGGATATCCCCTTTGAAAATAAGGTCATCCTTTTCGATAAGATTATGAATAATAGTTTGGAGGGCCTTACAATGTTTGGTATCATGTCCTAGAGCATGATGATATGCAAAAATGAGATTAGAATATAACCAGGAAGGTATTGGACCTATGAATCAAAACAATTAATGGGGGGAGGGTAATTGCAAATGACTTAAGTAGACGTTGGAAGATTTATGTGTAAGAATTGATCAGATTTTTTGAAGGAGAGGTTGTAGATGGAGTGGTTTTGAGAATGGCGGATGAAAGTAAGATAGACAATTTACTTCAAGGAGGATTTATGGGAGCCTTTAGCTCTGTCTTGGATTTAGAAGGAGAATAAGGTGATTGTATGTTGGCTTTAGTTTTGATGATTGGTGGTTTAGATGGCTTGGATTCAAAAAAATTTAGAAATTGGTAAAAGTTGGGGGTTTTAAAAGGACCCACATCCTTGTACAAAAAGACCTCAAGGCTAGTTACAACATTTAGGCACTATAGAGATGAAACCCCCAGTAAAAAAAGGGGGGAAATGAAAGAAAATATAAAACCAGCGAGAAAAAAATCTAAAGGATAATAACACACAGTGCTATAGCTGTAACCAAATTACTTAGAAGAGCCCCTTGCATGGGATATAAGATGCATAGAAAAATAATTTTTTTTACATTTAAAAATTCTCCATTTGTCACTCCAATTAGGATCTACATTCTGGTCTGTGTGAGGTGGAAGTTGAATCTCTGAAGAATCCAATATCCCATCATTGGGATTCTCAGTACTAAAACTAGTATTAGCACAGTCATTACCAACACTTGGAATCAACGTTAGCACCTTATCCACCAAATATGTTGTACGAAAACCCACTGAAGATTCAACCAATGGGATGGAAACCTTATCTTCACTGACCTATGTATCAACAACATACTCAGGTTCCTCTTTAAGAAATAAAAGGTTTTGGTGAACATCCTTCCACCAAGAGATCTTTTCATTTTTATCTTTCTACTTGACCACCTGACAAGCAACAATGAGATGACCAACGTTAAAAAAATTTCTACATCGGAATGGTAAACCTTCATATTCCATGGGTTGTGACCAAACCCTCTCACACACTTTGATATCAATAGAAGCAGGTAGATCAAGAAAAGTATTCATATCCACCAATATTTGTGTGAAAGCAGTATGAGAAAAGGTATCCATATTGGAATCAATGGATAAAAATTTACCCAAATCATTACCAATAATATATAAACTATTATTTCCCCAAACCTACAATGGCATATGGGATAAACAAATCCAAACCAGCGTTACACTAGAATAAGAAGTGAGTGGATTGAAATTCGGGAACCATGGCTTCATCAAAAAATAATGATTTTATTGTTCTCATAGCTTTAAGAGAACAATATCTCTAGCATCATCAGATATGAAAGCCACAATAAAAACCCCCTTGCATAGGGATAAATGTCTATCCTACTTGAAATAAGGGGACACTAGTTCGTAGTGATCCATAAATGAAGAAGTGGAAGGCCAGCCAATAGCCCAATGAAGTAGCAAATCAAGCCATTGGAGGAGAAGAAATCCTCAGTCTCAAGAAATGAGTCTCCAAGAATGACCAGAGGAGTGGATTTGGAGGTAGAGAGAGGTTTAGAAACTGAGGAAACAAAAGCAACAATATACGAGTGCTTCCCAGTAACATGATCATTGAGCGGAACATCAGAGGGGAAAGGCCCCTTGCTGCTATTTGAGATGTCACTGTGAAGAGGGGGATCCCAAGGGGGTGAAAAACCCTTCGCAACATGGCCACCACCGCCTAAATCCCCAATTTTGCCACCATTTACACAATTCTATGCAGAATCAAAGCTAGGATTGGAATAAAGAAAATGCAGAGAGCTCCTAGTTGATTCGCTTCCACTGCTATTAGCAAAAAATAGATTAGGGTTCAAGGAAAAAATTTTAGGGGTCGACATAGTCATGATACAAGAACACCAATAGTTATGTATTAACAATTATTCGATGGCTTGGATTTAGATTTGACAATTGGGTATGTGAATTATTTTGAATAGAGATCAGATTTGGAAGAAGGATTAGATTGCTTGAATTTAGATTTATTGGTAATAGGGGTGTTGGATGAAGGGTCGGGACCTAAGATGGATGGAAATTCTCCTAAGAGTGATGATGTGACATTGGATTGCTTAGGTGGGTTAGTCTTGGGATGATGGAGCTCTAATTTTTTGGGTGGATGCGTGAGGGATTTTGAAATGGGTATGCCAAGGTTATTAGAATTTGGCTGTGAAGATTTTCATTTGGCATGAATGACGACATTTTCAACTAGGTTGTCTGTAGAGGCAACACCAGGTGATGAATATTATGTTATAGAGGTGGATATTGAAGATGGGAGTGGTTTTTGTATGATGCGCTTGTTGAGATCCAAAGGGGTTAATTGTATAATTCCAGGATTTATTGGTGTAGGAATAATTGGACTTGTAGATGGGGAGAGAGTATCATTTGTAGTTATCTATGATTTTTTGGAAAATATCTCTAAAATTTTGACACTTTTAAATGTCATGATCATGGACTTGATGATACTTACAATAATGCTCCTCATGATACCTTGTTGGTTTGTGTCATGATTCATCAAAGGGTCAAATGGGTGGAAGTATAATAAGATGGAACTCCATTAACTTGTCGAATATTGTAGTATAAGATTCCCCAACAGGGGTATAATTAGGAGGTGGTCTATGAGCTCTTTGTGAAGGATCCATGTGAGAGATAGATGTGGAGGAGGATTTGACCACGATATTGTTAGTTGTATTCTTAGACTTTTTGCCATGCATGGAAAACTTGGTAAATTCATGCTTGTGTTTATTTGATCAAAGTTTGAGGTGGCCTTGCTTAAGGGCATGAAGTTTGAGTTTATGATTTATGGTGAATGCCTCTTCAAAGGTTTGGAATGATTTTATGTGAAGATTAGAGGAAATATGCTTCACGCAATATTGTGATAAAATTTTGATTAATTCAGTCTATGGAAGAGAGAATGATAGTTGGTTGATTATACCACACCATCATGCAATGAAATATGTGATAGACTCATCATCAAATTGTCTAATGACGTATATTTCTGTGATGGTGATCTTACACCCAATGTTGATTGAAAATTGTTCTAAGAATAATTGTGCAAGTTGAGTAAAAGAAAATAAAGAGTGTTGTGGCATGTAATTATACCAATCCAACGTGGGACCAGCTAATGGCATGGGGAACATACAAAGTATAAGGTCCTAATCATGAGAAATGAGATAGCATGCATTCCTAAAGGCACAAATATGTTGTTTTGGGTCCTCCTTGCTATTGAACTTAGAGAATTTTGGTAATTCTTGGCATGGGGGATATGGATTCACGGGAATTTATGGATTGATAGGTTCATTGAAAATCTAGTCATAGGAAAAATTGGTATTGGATCCCAAAGTAGCGGATTCGAGATTAGCCAACCGACTTAGCAAATAATTCATGGGATCATTGGAAGTGTATCGATTAGAAGTGTCTAGATGTGGTTGTGGATGTAAGAAGAAAACATATTATGATGGAGGTGATATTGATAATGTTTTGGGTGATATTGATAATATTGTTGGTAAGTTGGTGTTTAAGGGGGTGATTAATAATGAGAAATATTGGTGAATGGTTATGATTGAATGGGTTGAGAAATAACATGTTGTTGAGATGCGGGCATGTAATTGTGTTTTTATTGTTGGGAGATAGGGATGTTAGATAGATTTTTTTTGGATTGATTGGAGATGTAGGTATGGGATGGTTGTGTTATCTGAGTAGATTGGTTAGGAAAGATATAAATGAAAATATTTCAAGGTGGGGGTTGATGAGTTTGAGTAGATTATAAAGAATGAGGTTGGGAGGTGATGACGTTGGTATGGATGATGGATGTTGAAATAGAAGTCTAGTTATGTTTTTCAAGATGAAAATAGGATTCTTACAAATTTTGGGTAGGAATACTAGTGACAAGGTTGGATGAGGAGATAGTGGGAATATAAGAAATAGGTGTAGTATTAATGGGTGGAAGATTAGAAGGGATAAGAACCACTAATTGAGTGGATTGGTGGGTTTGAGATATTGTAGAATAGGATTGATGGGAAGCAAGATCATGTTGGGGAAAGAACACATTGAGTTGTGATGTGAGGACTTGGGTAGACTCAAGATGAGAGTTATAGGCATAAATTTGTTACAGAGGGGGCCCTTCAATGGGGAGGTTAGTAGACTTACGAAGGAAATAGTCATGCAAAGAAATGGGTTTGGCATCTAGAAGCCCTTGGAATTCCACACACCCATGAGGAATGGTAGGAGGTTCAAAAGTCCCCAAAGAGGAAGCAGATGGGGGTGTGGTCGGTATAGATGGGACCGAGTGGTGATAAAGGAAAGGGTTGGTTTCAACGTGAGTATTAGGTGGGATATCTTGGGACTCTTAAAGAGAGAGAATGGAGGTGATAGGTTGAGTAACTGTGGAAGAGATGACAAAAGGGGTAGAAGTAATGATAGAGAGGCCTGAAGTTTATTGAGAAATGATGGCAGAAGTAGGAATGTTATTAGATGACATGGTTCGTTCCATTTTTCTTTCTTGGGAACATGTAATAATGGGCATGAAACAAGAAATAAAAACTAAAACTATGGTGATTATTAGTTATTTCAAACAAGTCACACAACAAAATTGTATTTATCTTGATCATTAAATATGTGAAAAGAAAAGGAAAATGGGCTTGAAGGGAGCCTAGGAAATGGCCAAACTATGGATGGTTTCAGGTAGTTTAGGATGAATTCCTCGATATACCTGAAGGTGTATGAGGCACAAAATTATGATGACTACTGGTACAAGGCCTTATATTGGGGCCTACCCCTGCATGTCATGCACCACAACATTAAGGATGTCGGGTGCTTAGCTAATATACCAATAGCAAAAATAATTGTAATGTGGCTAGAACACTGCAATGACTTTCCTATTAGGTGATGAAATCCCAATAGTTCCAACTGGGAGCAGATGTTTAAGATGTGTAGTTTTGATGTGTTTCTTTTGGATGTGTGTGATGAAAGGTGTATGCAAAGAGTTAACCTCCTAATTAGACTAGATTTCCAAGAAAATATGAAGGTTCTTTTAAGATCCAAAATGAAATGTCATGTTTGATGAAGACAGTTAAGCAAGGAAAGGAAAATGATGCAAAAGGAGAAAATAGATAAAAATGGAGAATACATGGATAATGCTTTTCCTTTTTTTTTTAAATCAAGAAAATGGATCCAAGAAAATCAACCCACACACACAAGAAATAAAGAAACACTCCCACCTACAAGGTTATTAGAATATTGATAAAAGAAAATGGAAATGAAAGACAAATGAAAAGACTCACCAAAAAAGGGTGGTCCCACCAGATATACCAGAAAATGTTGAGCAAATTTTCTCGTACCTGTTTTAGATTAATGAAATTGTAACAAGAAAATAAACAACTCCAAATATGAGAGGGTTTAAGGTACCTTCAGATGGGATGACGATGAATATAGGAATGATAGAGAACTCCTCCTCGCAACGAACTAAATGACCTACACAATAAAGAGAAACTCAACAGAAAAAGGATTAGTAGATAGATGGGTGGTTTTCCCAAAGATGTTGGTCCCGAGAACTGAAAACTTCCTGGGATGGATGTTAACCCACTTTGTGATAAAGATTGATAAATTGGATGTAGTAAATAATTGAACTGAAACAGAACAGTTGAGATCAAACAAGTGATGTAAAATAAAAATATGATCTAAGTTCATATATAACAAACCAAACATGGGTGGGTTGACGATGACCCAATTGTAGAGCTTAGTAGACGGCGACTGGGGCAGTGAAAGAAGAAAATGTAGAAGAGTCGATCTGAAAGGCCTCCTAAAGCCTGATCTGGAGCTGATCTGAACTGAGATGAAACAATAACACTGCAAGAAGATATAGATCTAGATCTTACATAAATGATGCAATAAAATTAATGAAAAATGAAAAATTCTTGGCAAGGTCAATTGTGATTGGATTGGGTTGGCACTGATTAGATCTGATGAATTCAGGACCTAAAGATACATGTGTGCAAAATGGCAAGATTGGTGGATGCAAAATATTTTGGGATCAGAAAGAGGATGACTAGAAAACTGAATGGAAGAAATCCAACAAATGAGTACTAAGTCGATAATGACCTGGTAGGGTCAACGGTGACTGGGAGTGATATGAGGATTTATGGAAAAAGATAAATAAGAATGGGGATTTGTAGATGGGAGTGAAGATAAGAAACATAGAGACAAGACTTCGAGATGACTGTTGGACCTACAAAGAGATCTCATAAAGAATAGGGGATGAAATGGAAATGATGGATCCAAGCATGAAAGAGAAAAAAAAATATTTGGAGCCCAAGATCTCCAAGGTATCTCCAAGATAAAGATATCAACTACAAAGACGAGCACAAAACAAGGGTAAGATCATAAGAAAACTTGAAAGCTCCAAAGTTGCATTCCTAGGAAAAGGAAGGGTATGGGCATACTTATAGGGTCGACAACAACCCGGATGGGTCCCCGATGACTGTGGAAAGCCATTGATTTGGGAGGTGGTTGATTTGGGTAGTGCGATGATGCCCAACTCAAGGTAAAATGGTTGTAAAGAGGGAAGATTAGGGTTTTGGGTGATAAGGTCGAGCTAGGATTGCTTATGGAAGATAAAATAGTAGGTGAAAGGTGGAAAACATTAAAAAGGAAAAGGTGAGATAAAATTATTAAATGAGCACCTAGGGAGGATAAATGGAGCATTTAGGGAGAATAAATGAATTAGATGAAGGTTTATATTTAATGAAGGGTGATTAGGGAAGATAAATCAAGGATATAATTAGGATGGGATCAAGGTGGGAAATAGTGATTAAAGGGATAAATTGAATTTAGGATGGAAAAGGGAATTTAAATTGGAAGAGATATACATGTATGTATGAAAATGATGATGATGGGGAGCGAACGCAAAATAAGGGACATAGGATACCAAAAATTGGTGTCTACACAATGCATTCTTGCTCATTTGATTTCTATAGAGATTACTTGTCAACTTCCTCATTTTTATGTTTAGCCTCTTGTTCTTATTGTACTTTGGGCCTTAACGATTGCAAAGGTTTTACCATCTTCTCAGGACTTGGTTGCACACTTGAGATTATACTATGTATTTTTTTGCATAGATTTCAGAATTGTTTCTTGTTCTTTTGTACCAACTATTGGAGTATTAAGTATTTCTTGAGGATATGAAGGGGGAGAAGGCGTAGTCACCATTTGTTGCACCATATGTTGTTGGAATTTGATCTTAATTTTTGTGAGGCTTGAACTTTTCTATCTTTTTTGTGTGTTCCTCTTTTTCTCGGGAAACTTTCATTTCCACTTTTTGTGTTGTATATTCTTGGGCTATCACTTATTTTGTCAGCGAGGTCCTTTTACATGTACTGAATCCCTAATACCAAATCTTGGTGTCTCCTTACAGAGGTTTTATATGAACTAGTTTGAATGGGCTTATATATTTTCTTTACTTCTTGTTTGGTGTTACAGGGATATCTTCTTCAATACAAGTCAGTTCAATAGATTGCAAATATGGTTCAAATTTATATCTACTTTGGCCTCCTTGAGTCCCTTCACAATTTTGATTGTGAATTGGTCTTATGTGACATTATCCCTATCTAAATTGATCATCAAAGAGTGTGAATGAGTGGGACTATGATCATATCTTTAATCCTTATCTACTAGGTTAGAGTTTTCACTCTTCTAATGAATTTCCAAGTGTACCACTCTCTCTCTCCTCTAGGAAATACATATTTGTGCCCATATCTTCAAGTAAATTGGTGTGCACTTTGATTTTTATAACTTTCAACTTATTGAATTCCATATTAGCGAACCAACCTGATATTCTAAAATCCTTTTCGACTTGCATTTGGCCTCTCCCAGTTTTTGGAGTGTCCTTTTATTTTCCCTTTTCTTACCTTTCGGTATATGCTATTGCTTGCATTTCAAGTTGAATGTCAATTGTTGGTTGCACAATTGCACTATATTGTAGCCCTCCCATAATCAATTTTTTTGTTGCTCAGTGCATAATGGTTGCACATGTGTAGCAATCATATTATGTTTCCTAATTAGTTATGTTTTGGATATATCCATGTCAATGAATATTGCAAGTTTCTTGGGTTACTTAGTGTTAGCTCCTTTAGAGCATAGTATGACACCATTGTGTAACAAAGTTGGGTTTTTCATATAATTTTGTGTATGTGTGCAATTTCTTTAGTATGTAGGGGTTTGTACTAAGTGTTTTCTCGATCTTTTTTATCCAAGCTTCCATCTTTTGGATGTTTTCATAGTGTCAAGTATATATCGCAAAAACATCTCATGAGGTTAGTATACATCTGCTACCTCAATTATGCCCTTCGAGGATCTCTAATGTGTGAAATATAATAACATAACTGACCATTGATACATGAAATTTTTTCTAGCATCTCCACTCAACTTTTGCACATTTGTGTTGAGCTCGTGGGCCAATAATTCAGGCCAATTGAATTCATGTATGTCTTCCCAAAGTATGGTGATGATGTCAACTGCATTGAGGGATGATTTTTTTTTTATGTCACTTTCTCATATATCTATGCTACTATTTCTATGAGAACTCAAATTTACTAGTTCACAATTGCATCCAACATGATCCCCCTTCCTTTTCATAGATGACCATAGATAGTCATAGTTAATTTTCTCATCAGGGTTTTGGTGCTCTTGTATGCAAGCATGGATATATCCATGTTAGGAAATATAGTGGATCAAGAGTTTGTGGATGCATTTATTGGGACTACATCTTACACACTTAACCACATGGAAACTTTGTAATAGTGGTTGATGTTTGTTTACATAATTTTTGGATGGTATTTGAGATATGGAAACTTTATGATTTTTTCCACGTCTTCTCTTCGTAATAGACCCTTCTCTACAAATTGGCCTCTTATGGCTTGATCACAGAATATTGGCCTCTCTACCTGCCAATATTGCTCTTATATTTCCAACAGTTTTTGGTGTGGTGGGTCACTCCATTTGGTTTCACATAGCATTGCAAAGATACCCATGTCCTCTTTATATACATCACTCAACTTTATGAATGTGATTCCTTATTCCTCCATCATTTCTTGAACTTTAGGCCCAATAGGCTTGGTAAATGGATATGTCATTGATAGTTTGGTGCTTCTCTCACAATCTAAATTTACTTATTTCAAAATTTGTCACTTTCTAAATGTTCAAGTTCTTCTTGATTGCTTTTTTTTGTACCTAACACCATGTTTTAGCTTTTTCCCTTCTTATATCATTTGGCGGTGTGATGTGGTTAGTTTTGAGTAGTTTATCCTTTGAACTACCCATTTAATGGTTTTTATCCATTGGATATTTTATTTTTGGATGTGTTGTCTTGTTTTTTCACTTCACTTTCCATGATATATTGTTAACTTGATGTGTCTTTCGTACAAGACCTACAAGTTGGTAATTTTCCATATTTTTAATTTTTCTTATTCCTTTTTTTCTCATCATCCTTTCTTGTTCTATGTTATATTTTCACCAACTTATTCACTTTCTTAGATATCTTCTTGCTTTGTTTACCACATTCATGCTCTTGGTCATTTGAAAAATTATTTCTTGATTTTTACTACTCCTATACACACTAGACCACAAAATCGTCAAATGCACAAAATCTCTAACTAGCACACTTGCTAAAAATTAAAAAATCCTAAACTAAAATTTGTGTCGAAGGCACATATTTCTACTTTATTATTATTATGAATTTATGAATTGTAGGCCTTTAGCCTATATCTATTAATTATCCCTGGGAACACATTTCTATACAAGTCATGCAATACAATTGTGCCTTGTATATGATGAATAATATAGGCACCCTTCCACCTAATGCATAATTTTATTAGGTGTACTCTGAATCTTCTCCCATACACTAACACCAGTTTCCTTTTTTGAAACTTATTTAATGCTAAGGTTTCTATCATGCCACACTTTTTTACTCTGTTTATGTACTTCTTGAATCCATTATGCATTCATCTTATTTCCTTCCATCATTGTCCAATTGAAAGCTTGTTCTCTATAGTCTCTTTATCCCCTAATTGTGTGATTATGGAAATGCGCAAACTCGACACAATGTATTCCATTATCATAATGGATTTTATTCCATACACAAATTTAAATGGATTATGTTTTTAATTTTTCCTATAGGTCTAAAGTATTGCGGGTATTATTTCTTCCTAATTAGCCCTTTTCACATTACAAATCTTTATGAACACTCTTTCCAAGACTTTGTTAGTGGTTTTTACTTCTCTGTTTGCATGCAAATGATAATTTATACTTTATGATGCACATGAAATCTTCTGTTATAACCTTTATTATGTTGTTGATAATATGAATTCCACAGTTGTTGACTAGTTTTTTTGGTAAACCACACCTAGTTATGATGTTTTCATATAGAAACTTGGTTGTATTATGTGTTGTGCAATTTGTTGTTGTTGCAGATTCAACCCATTTAGTAAATAAAACATTTGTAGTGTTTATTATATTTATCCTTGGGCCTTATGGATGGTGGATGAATTAGACCAATAAATTCTATCTCTATCTGTTTAAATGGTTACATAGCTAGAACTAGGTTGAGTGTTATTTCATCCCTTTGGTATGGTTTTCCTATTCTTTGGAAAACATCATAGTGTTTTGTAATAAGATGTGCATCCTAAAATAGTGTCATTCACCAAATTCCACTCTGCAAAATCTTCTTCACATTTAATTCCTCTGAAAAATTACCCCCTACTATACCTACATATGTTTCTTGCAATATTTCTCTCATTTTATGTTCTAATGTGACTCTATGAATTATTTCATCCTTCCTTGTCTTATATATAAATTCATTTATGATTGTATATGTCATGGAGTTGATCACAAGTTATTTCTTTTATTTTTATGTGTAATTATCTGGTAAAATACCATATTGTAGGAATTTCATAATTTCCTCTAGGTGTTCTAGGACTGTGATGAATTTGAACAAATGTGCATCTAGTAAATCTTCATCCAATTCCTCATGTTATTCTCATGTATTGATTTGACTTAGATGATTTGGAACTACATTCTCTCTTCTTGGTCTGATGTTTATCTTCAACCTATATTATTGAGAAAACATTAGTTATCTTGATATCCTACCTCCCAATAATGGATTTTTATTAGATATCACAATGTTTTATGGTCTATGAAAAACTCAAAGGGTTTCACCAAGAGATATTTCCTATAATTTTTGAGTGTGAAGACCTTGGATAAGGATATTTGCTATGTATTTTCATAATTTCTCTTCGCTCGTGATATTTTATGACTCACAAAGTGAATTAGATGGTCAACTCCTCGTTATTTAGGTCACACAAATATTTCTTTGATTGCGCTACCTGAAGCATCAACATGCACATGAAATATCTTAATCTACTTGGGAAATACTAATATTGACACATTGACTAGATTCTACTTTAAGTTGTGTGAATGGATTTTTCCAGTCTGTTGTCCATTCAGATTTGGATCCCTTCATCAGTAAATTTTCCATCAATTGCATAAGTTGGCATGCCTTATGATGAATTTTATGTAGTATCATGTACACCCTAGGAATACACACACTTTACAGGGGTTTGTAAGAGGTTTAAGTCCAATTATTACTACTATTGTTTCTTGGTCTATAAGTATCCCTTCTTTGCAAATAACATATCCAAGAAAAACTCCAAAAGGGGTAAAGAATAAACATTTCTTTAAATTCAAAGTAATGGAAAAATATCTACATCATTCTAGCATGAGGTTTACCTTAGAAATGTGCTCCTCAAACAAAGATAAAATTTCTCAATCATCAAGATATACATCAAGAAAATCATATATGAAATATTTGAATGTAGTGACCAAATATCTAGAAAAGACTACAGGGGAATTATTTAGTCCAAATGGCATTACCTAATATGAAAACTTTTCCCCACTCTATTGTGAAAGTAGTCTTTCATTGGTCCTCTTGTGAAATAATAATTTGATGATAGCCACTAAATTCATTTGTAAATTAGTAAACTTCATACCCTACTACTGCCTCCAAGATCTCATCTTTGAAAGAAGTTGGAAATGGATCATTTATAGATGCATCATTAAGGGATCTATGATCATAAAAAATTATGATTTCCCCTTTTTTATTTGGTTGAGCACTCAATCTAATTTTGCTACAGGATAGATTAAACCTATTTCTACCATGTGGTCCAATTCAGCCTTGACCTTTTCTTTCATGTTAGAATTCAACTTGTAAGGCCTCTTCTTGATGGGATTTGTACTTTCCTTTAGCTCAATTAACATTTCACATAAATATGGATATACTCCTTTAATTTTTCTAAATTTAGTGGGGAACACATCCTCATAATCGTGTAGTAATTTCATGATCTCAAACATTTCTTGTTTTTTTCTAGTAATTCCCAATAGTATCTAGCTTGACCGTTCCTGAAGGACTGATATATTTCACACTATTTTGTGCCAATTCATCATATATATTGGCCCTTGCCTTTTTACCTAGTGTCCTCCACAGGGAAAATTGTAAGACCTCATACAAAAATCCAACTTGGATTTTTTTTGTGAATTTGTAGAAATGTATTTCGTGTTGATGATGAATAAGAGAAAAATGTGTGTACTGACATAGAAAAATAAATTTAGGGGGAAAAGGTGCATTGGGAAGCAATTAAGATGTGTATGGACATCTATACAGAAGCATGCTATAGACATGCATCTATACAAAGTCCATATATAGGCGAGCATCTGTAACTTGATTACTCCCCAGGAAATCAGGATGTAGATACCCACTTGCATATGGAGTTTGTACAGATGGGAGTTTAGACTCTACAGTCGGGTGTCTAGACTCTGCAGTCGGGCATCTAGACTCTGCAGTCAGGCATCTGTTCTATGTGGTTGGGTTTCCTAGATCACTGGATACTATTGGTGGGTCATGTGGCATCTATAGCATGATTTTGGGCGTATGAAACATGTGGGGTTGTCTCAGCTATGCATTTGGGTGTCTTACCTATGTAATCATACATTTGGACTATGTGGTTGATTGTCAAGCATCTTTTATGCAAGTGAATAATGGTATTGGAAGGTGCTTATATTTTTATTAAGATATATTGGAAAATGTAACCGATTTATGTTTCGAGGTAATAATGATATGCATGCATAAGTATGAAATTTGTTGTAAACACTAGGTGAGCCGGCCCATAAAATTAACTTTCCTCTAGAAATTTTAGGTGAAATGATGCCCCGTATGACTCCTCAAAATTACCAAATGTAAATTTTAAAAATGTATATATGCATAAATTAGAGAAAATTTGCCACTAAAATTTTCCATGGTCCTCCACTATTTTCAAGCCTTCTCTTTTCTCCATGTTTAGATTGCATATATGCTCTTGTTCTTCATTGCATAATTCTTTGTTTACTGGAAGAGGTTTAATCCATTCTGGTTCAAAAATTATTGAGAGTTTCATCTTTTCTTTGGTATTTGGCTCATCTTCATCTTCTTTTTGTTGTTAAATCTATGACATACTTCCACCCTATGATGATTATCCTTTTTAGATATTTCACTCCTATTTCTAATGACTGTGTTATTCCCCTATTTTGTTTTTTCTATATTTTGGAATTCAGTTCCTCCTGAATTAATAGTCACAAAGCAGAGAAATGTTTTGATATTTTGTAATGCCACATCCACCATAAGACTGTTATTTTTGAATGTGAAAGTTTGAATAACGTATTCTTGCACCTGTCTCCAAGAACACATTTCTCTCATCATCTCTAGTGTAAGTATTGTTCTTTCAGGATAGTGGGGTAAACATCTTTAGGAAGATATGAACCCAACATTTTCGCTCAATAGTTTGTATTTTCTAAGAATCAATACATCCTTGAATTTGGATTTCCATGCCTTGATTTGTGCAATATATGGGCCAAAATTTAGTTATTCTAGATGCTAAGGAAAATATTACATGCAACAAGTTGGTGCCCAATTTGGTCTAGTTGAAATCTTAGCAAACTTTGTGAATTTCCCTGAGTATATTGTAGAAATCAAACCATTCCATCATTTTTCTATCAATTTGTGACATTTTTTGTGGTTCGCTAGGCCTCAATGTTGTAGTTGTATCATGGCTTAACCCTGTTATGTGATTTTACACTAACATCTTAATGATTCCTCTAATTTTGGTGTTTTGTCGAAGTTGTAGGTTTAATGGTGTAAGTGATGTGTTTGAATATCAACGTTCTTATAAAATGTTCAAATTAGAGCCACCCACGTAAGGAACTTGGGATTTTTGCATTTTCACAAGTTTACATTTTTACAAGTTTAAAAACTCCATTTCCATCCCCGAAGTGCACAAAATGGAATATTTGAGATATCAGGGGAAAGTGAGGTGTTAAAGCAATTTTGCATATATGCAAAGTTACAAGTTACAATGATAATTTTGAACTGTATAAAAGGAATATTCCCCCACCTACTTAATTGTTATGAAGAATTCAAATTTGATGCAAATTGCAAGCTACATGTTCATCCCTGAGGCCCGAAAACAAATATTTGGTGAATATGAAAACTGTGAAGAAAAATGGTAGCTTTGCAGTTCTATAGTTTGTAGCTGTTACAATATTTTAAACTATACTTTCATCCCTGAAGTTTGATAAATGAGGACACATGGCACAATATTATAACTACATACAAAAATTTAACTTTGTAATATTGCAAATTTTGTAACTTTACATTTCTTCAAGTTTGTAAACTGTAAATTCGTCCCTTAGCCCCAAAATGAAATATTCGGTGAATCTCGGGATCATAGAGTAAAAATACAACATTATAGTTATGTAGTTTGTAGCTTTTCATTTGTTGGAAAATTATAAACTACAATATCATCCCCACAGCCCAATAGGGGGACACATGTCATGATCTGGTGATGGTAGATAAAGAAAGTGGCTCTGTAGCTTTGCAGTTATTGCAAAATTGCAAACTACACTTCTATTTCCACAACCCAAAAATGTGGACATGTGTCAATGTATCGATACTTTTGAGAAGGAAATAAAATTTACATTTTATAGGTTTGCAACTTTGTATTCTTGCAAGTTTGTAAATTTCTTGTATAGCCCTGATGCTCGAGAAAGGTTACTATGCACAAGTAAATCATGCAAAGACACCACATAGGAGTAATTTAAAGCCTGAGCCAATGAGAGAATGGCACCTCATTCAAGTAGAATAAGATGTGGCCAATCTATCTACTTATAAGGATGAAATTTAAAGTAGAGATTAAAAGATCAATGGCCATGATTGAGGAAACCATGGGAATAGGTCCTGCCATTAATGAAAGCATGTGAGAAGCAATATATGGATGGAATTCACCAAAAACTCTCACTTTTCTCCAATTTTTGAGTTTGTGAAGAGCTTTGAAGCCCTAAGAGGAGAAGAAGACCAAATTTGTGCATTTAAATTGTGAAAAAGTTAATGTGGAGATTTGAAGGAATTTTGGTTGGTATCCTCAACTCAAAGGAGAATTGTGGTGGTGTTTACACGATTAAGTGTTCTACCAGTGCTTGTGAATAATTTTTGGTATTTTAGTGTGTTGGTGAGGATTATTGGAAGGGATGCGTGCATTTAGGTTGTTTTAAATTCCTCTTTCAGTAGATGTTTCATCCCTTCACCTTACAAACATGAAGATTCAATTGTTTGGTGTCTAGACCACCTCTTAACTTATCTCTAATTTAGACAAAGTCACATACACTAACTTGGGAAATGCAAACCTAGCTAATTTCCAGCAAAGGTTGCACCCGATAGACAAGAATGAAACAATGAGGAAGATTGATTGGAGTGGGCTCACCCTAGATGTTTCCTTTCCCCCATCTACTCAATATCTGAAATTGATATGGGTGTGTGCACAAAACTGTAACCCAATGACTAGGGAGGTTAGGGATGGAAGCAATGCTTTTGTCTTGTCCTTAACCAGTGAAAATTTTGAGGAACTGATAGGTCTCTCTGATGCACCAGAAGTGGTAGACATATCCATTGAGAATGCAGAGGAATATTAAAATGTAAACAGTGTAAAGTGTTCCAAAATATTGAACAACAATTGGCTTGAAAAGACAAGAATATATGCCACTAGGATCCCCAAAAAATTGAACAAGGCTGATTTTGTTGAAGAAATAGGGGATATCATCACTTTGCTAAACATGGTTATGGGGAAGGAGTTTGCATATCCCTATAATGACTGGATGTTCAAGTTCATTCAGATAATCCTTATAGGAAAGATACAAATTCAGTGGGGAGAAATTATTAGTGATTACATCCATCAAAAATGACTCAAAATGGAAGTACAAATAGAGGTGGGATATACCAGTAAATTGGAATTTTACATGACCTCTTATTTGGTTTACAACATGTCTCGCCATAGGTCATTCCCTAGACTAGATAGAGTAAAAGAATTTGGTAATTACATGGTTTATGATGTGACCCACAACTGAACTTGGAAAATTACATCTACAACTTCATACTGGTGCATGATACTTTCTTTTCTCCCCTCATATGCTTATTCAAGCCTGAATGGGAATATAACATGATATCTCCACAAGAAAGGAAAGTAATCACTGAATATGGATGTTATTTCATCTAATTCATGATTTTTACTTATATCAGGGTGAGTGGCTTTCATGACACCCCTTACATGTTACCAAGGTACTTGGATGATAGATGGGCACTTTTAGAAGTGTCAAGGTAGTTGGTGGCAAGTGCACAAGATGATTGCAAGGAAAGTATAAGGAAAACATTAAGTTCCCAATCAACATTGGGAGGTATGCATGCCCTACCTTGGTCAAAGGCTAGGATCTTAGAAGCAGAAATGGGTAGGATCACCTTGGAAAATTTCACTCTTAGGCCCAATTATGACATCAGATGGATAGTTCAGGGAGATTTGGGGACTTCCTATGAACATGAGCCTCACTATGAGGACTATTGGATGGATTGCAAGGATGAGGAGCTAAGATTCAGGGACTATTCTAGGATGACCCTCACCCAGATTGTGGATTACAAAATTGTAGTTGTCCTCAGGGGCTGGAAGATGGAAAGGACTTGGTGAGAAAGTATTACATTGACAAGAAAATAGCCTCATAACCCCTCCCAAGTGTTGACTAGACAAGGCTAGAAAGTAGCTCATTACATGATAGAACTACTCACATTGTCAAGAGGACTTTAATTTGGCTAAATAAGAAGGGAATTGATCAAACCCTACAAAACACAACAGTCCTAAGAGAGTACAAGGCAAGTGGTGGCATAAAAGATGTACTTCCCCCTTTAAGGAAGGGAGTTGCAAGATTGGATCCTTTGAAGGGAAATTCCACATATATTTTTATCAAAGGACCAACTTTAGGGTATGTGGAGGAAATCAGTGTTATAACAAGCAAGAAATGGACTTTTGTGTCAAAATTGACACATATGACAGAGGAGATACTGAAGAATACCATGCAAGATGCTCTTGTTATTGCAACCACACCTCTCTCAACAGTTCCCCACACAACATCAAGGCCTAAGACATCTGTTGGAAAAGGAAACCATCCAAGTTGATGTGCCAACTTCTTCCTCAAAGGGGTCATCCAGTAAGATGAAACATATGAGAGGAAGTGTTTCCCCAAGCCAACCAAAGATGGGTCCAGTATTGGAAACCATCCATGAAGAAGGTGAAGAGGATCCTGTGACCCTACATTTTGTAAGAACTAAGAGGGAAAAGGTGGAAACACCTACAAGGGGAAAAACCACAGGGACAACAACTGAGGGGGTAACTCCACAAGTTTAGATGCCTGTTGCAACCCCTCAAGTTCCAGAGGTAGTGAGGCACCTACCAATGTGCCTATTCAAGAAACTCCTACCAATGTGCCTATTCAAGAAACTCAGAGGCAAGAGATACCAGATCCATCACTTGAGAAAACATTCATTGAGTTGTTACATGGGTTGGATCAAGATGTTGGAGTTGATCTTCTCCAAGAAACTATACAAGACACATCAGTTGGGGAGAAGGAAGGAGGCCTAACATCACATGAAGTACCTACCACAAAAAAGGTTGTAAGTGGTGAGGTAGAAAAGTCCACTGAAGAAGGAGTTGCAACAAGTAAAATAGAGCAACCAAATGTTGAAGAGGTTCCATCGGTTGAAGGTGAGTAGCCAAAGACCATGGAGCCTATGCAGTCAGCTCTAGAGACAATGGAAAAGGTGATTGCAACTCATGAAGTTGTAGAAAAAGAGGCTCAAGGTCAAGAAGATCCATCAAGTGAACCAACCAAGGATCCTTCTCCATCTAGAGGAGAAGGGGGTGAGGCCATAAAACTTGCAGATACAAGTGCTCAACCCTCTTCAACTATGACGGAGGAAGAAGTGAAAGACCATGGGGCAGGAGAAGGAGAAACACAAGTGCACATTGTTGAATCTTCTAATAAGCCAGAGGTACATAGGTTAAAGATTATGGTCTCACTCTCCTTTCACCCCAAGAGTAGATGATAGTGTCAAGTTCTCCCTAATAGAAAGAACAAGGGGAAGGAAACATTCAAACTAGGTTGGTTGGGAGCAACCCTCCCAAGGAAGAGAAAGGTGAAGGTGCAAGTAGAGGAAGCTGACCTTCAAAGCATCATCTCCTTGAATCCATCAAGTCCCCAAAAGAAAGAAATAATCTTATCAAGAACAATGGTTGGGGCTCAAGGAGAGAGGTTTGTGGAGGTGTCTACCCCCCAAACTGATGTATTAAGGGATGAAGCTTCCCCTTCTGATTATCAAGTCACCAAAATCCCATTAGGAAAGCAAACCTCTGAGGGATTAAAGCATGATGTTACTATGGCATTCAATGGTCTCTTCCAAAAAAATGACAAGGATAAAGAGACCAAGGAGCAATTAAGAGAGAAGGTTGATATCCTATCAACCTATGTGCAAAAGTGGATACAAGTTCCTCCAACTGGTCAAGAGATGACCCCAGCCTTTTCCTCAGAGGTAATAAAGAATGTAGAAGATTTGAATTATAGAGGAGAGGCAACAAAAAGTGGTAAAGTGAATTAATAACAAGAGGTAGCAAGACCATCAGAGACATCATTGAATGTCATAATCAAGTCTCTGAACAAATTGAAGCAAGTAAATCCTTGATTGACAAATACCAAATAGAGATTGATTATTGGAATGGCTTGCTACCCAATCTTGAGGCCATAACAGATTTGGGAGATGAAGTGGTAGAAAAGGAAGGAATAGTCTCCTCAGATTGCAGAGGAAGACAATATGAATACAAAGGGGCCATCAAGTTAAGGATTGAAACATTGGAGGGATGCATAAGCAAACTCTAGGACATGAGGGAAAAAATAGGGGATTATATGGATGACATAGACTTAAAACTTGAAAGAATGCCCCCTTAAAGATGTATATACCTCAAGATCCGCAAATGTAGAAAGGTTGATAGAGATACTTTAGCAACATGTTGCAGGAGAATTGGAGCCTCCTAAAAAGTTTGATTATTATTCTATACAAAAATTTATTCATTTAGAAGGATATATCAATAAATTGGCCAAGAGAGTTAAGAGGAAGAAGGCTATTTCTATTGAATTTGATAACATTCTTTCCAAGCAGGAAATAATATTCCTCTACCATGCATGGGGTAGATGAGGATCCAATTTTGGGTATGTTTGAAAGATTTGATGTATACAAGAATAAGCTAGAGGAAAGATTGAAGGGAAAATAAGTGGACCTTGACTCATCCCCCTAAAATTCCTTAATCTTTGTCCCCTTCCTTAATTATTCTTTATTCTACCCATTATTTTCTAAGGAGAATCAAATGATTTGATTATAATATGTAACCAACTCTTTCTTGAATGTACGTGGAATGATGATAGTTGCAGAAGAAGAAAAAAGATTTTGTTGGAAGAGGAAAGAATATTCTCCATTTCTCCATGTGTTTCATCATGAAGAAGAACCATTCCAGTTGGACAAATCAAAATGGTATCTTTTTTCAGTTTGGGTGCCCCTTCCATCCAAATTTAAATCAGGGACCTTGCCCCACATGTATGCTTATTTTCAGCATTCCATGGGGTATTTTCTAGGGATATTTCCTTTTGGGAAAATTTTGTATAAAAGTGAAGGCATGTCTTCACTTTTAGATGTTCTAATTTTGGGTTTTAGTTAGGGTGATTGTGTCTTGTACAGTCACTAGCATGCATTGAGAGCATTTTTGCATGTCTCCCTTGTTAATTAAATACACAAGACCATTTTTTCATGTATAAGTCTGGTATCTCCAAATGTAAATAGAGATAGAATCAAGAGATGTACTCCTTTCTGTTGTAATTTTGTATCTATCATATCAATGAAATATAAAGAAGCACGTTTCAGATCATTGTATCAAATTGGTTATTGAATGAATGTTGTTTTGTAGTGTTACTTAGCAATATTTGTTTCAATTATTAAATTCCTTTTTGGAATTGTTAATCTGGGAGTGAATATTTTTCCTTCAAGGGTATACTAGGTTTTATGGATCTGGTGTAATAGATACATGAAGTTTTAATCACAAGTGTTTGTGTTTAATTTTTCAGAGATTACATGGTAGTGTTTGCACAAATTGGGTGTCCATGAATGCAAATAACCCTTGAAAGTTTATATTATTTTAAATTCAAGCTCTAATGCATCACAAGAAGATCCATAAAAGATGATGAATATTGTTGTTTCTCCCCATTAGATCCCCACCCCATTTCATATTAGTTTCTATCCCACCATCTTGTTCTACCCATGCAAAAAACATGATCCTAGCATATCCAACAAGTGTTTGTCTGTGGGACACATTATCTTTACATATTTTAAGTGGGTTTTCCTTTTATCTTAAAGCTTAGCATTCTTAATGTCATTTTTTCCCAAGTTGTTAACAACATCCTTTTGAATGATGTTCATATTCATATCTCATATGTCTCTAGTAGCTTGTGTCTGATGTTAGTATGTGCATTATTTGTGTGAAAACTCCTTTTGAGTGAGCATTGCATCTGTGGCTATACTTTCTTCAGATTGATTTGCCAATAATTGCAAGGGAGATTGAATCATAGTATCCCTCCCCCTTCAAGCTACCATTCGGGTCCTCTCATCCTGGTTTAGGTAGAGCCAAAAGTAGCAGGAGATTAGTCACTTCCTTTGTACGTGCCTCCTAGTCATTTCCAAGACAGGGTGTAAAACTAGGAACCAACACAACATACCTATTAATTCACTCTACACAAGGTTCTTTGTTCTATGTACAACCCACCGTGTTGTTGATATTCCCTTGAGTGCGTAGTCAAGTGTGCTTATTGTCATATCTTCTTATGGCACATGTTCATGGAATTTGACAAAAAATGTATCCAAATTGAAAGTCCCAAATTATTTCAAGGCTTATTTATCTCCACTTGAACCAGTCTCATATGTATGATATCATGTTATCTACACATCCAATGGTTTAAGAATACATCTAAGTCTCCCCAAATTGAGAAAGACACTTCCCATGGAATGTGACTTTCTACATTAATCTATATATAATCCAAATCATTGTGCAAAAATGCATATATGTTCCCTATATAAAACTTAGTAGGGGATCTAATTATATAATACGAATCCTCTTCTACAAATGGTTACTTGGAGTGCATGTTTGTTGGGATTTCCCACTTACTTGACTCTTTTGTTTGTATTTCCCTTCTTGATTATGAGGCTTATGATCTTTCTTGATTTTCTACCGTAAACCAAATCTCAATATCTTGCTCATAGGGAGACATTAGCTCTTTAGGGATGGTATATGGATTTTTCTCAAGTTAATTCACAGGTATGACAATGATAGAGTCCTCTAAGTGAACTTCCAACTGATTTGTCATTGTATTGATTGCCACATTTCCATCATATGCCTATTTATTTCCAGTTAAAACATGACAGTGTGTCTCATTAGCCACCATATCAATGAACTCAAAATATCCCTTCAACCTTAGGTCCCCTACTTGAATTTATACATCTTCCAGCTGTCCAATTGGATTAATTCTCCCATAATTTGTAAGACTCAATGTGACAAGGATGCAAGCTAAGGCCAGAGCACCCATACTTTCCCATGTAGACCTTGGCATCATATTAAGAGTGCTTCTAAAATCAAAGACAACATCCCTTGTCCCATAGCCTCCTATAATTATAATTAGTCTAGTGTCTACATCTTAGGGGTTTTTTGTTTTCACATACTAGATAGGATTCTTAGAGTGCACCGCTCTACTAGTTGCACTTTCTGGTAGAGTCTTCAATGGATTGGAGATATTTTGTGAGATATTTTCATTACCCAATACATTTACTATTATTAGAAGGTCCTCCAATACAACCACTCCTTGCTTTAAAATCCTCATCATCTAGCCATTTATGTACACTTTTTGCTTCCCCATTATTTTTCCCATTGACATCTCTATTCTGAATTGAATGCAAAAATACCTTAGCTTCTTCCAAAAATGCTTTCTCTTTTCTTGGATTGGGATACTTGTCATTGTATGCACGTTTGACTTGGGGCTCACTAGGAATCTCCACATGTTCCAAGTTTTTCTCTTTTCTATGAGATCAGGCGATAACTTGGGGACTATTAGCATTTTTGGGTACCACATTAATCATTTTGATGTTGTGTAATTTTTTTTCCCTCTACTTATCCAAAGTGGGGCAGTATTCTATGTTATGTTGCACTTGCACCCTATAATATGCACAAAACACTTCCCACTCTAAATTTGAAGGACACTTTCACGCAATTGGGATCAATTTTCTACAAAGGTAAAATATTGCCCCTTGTCTCTAAGGTCGAGTTCCCATCCTCCTTGGTTGATAACCACCATGGTATCCACCTTGTTGCGAACTGTATGGTCTTTGCGAGGCATTCCATCTTTGATTCTTACTTTGATATCATCCATAAGAAGCTTGGGTGGTGCGATGTGCTTGACTAAGGGGACATATGAGGCCATTGCACACTTGGTCAAGGAGATATGGCCATTTCTATTTATGAGTCAAATGGTTGTGATTTTGAGGCTAATTGTGTTTGGAATACAAATGCATTCCTTGTAACTTCCTCTTTAAAATCCATTAACACTTTGCAATTTTTAGCCCCGTGCATAGTTGATGTACAAAAGTTGCATACTATGTTCTAGGGATAATGATTGTGATGTTGGATCAAATGACATTTGCTGAATGGGTGTCCTTGTACCCTGCATACTTCATCTACATTTTAGTGTAATCATTTTTGTGATGTCTTTCATTTCCGCATTTTGCGCACCATATACTTACCCTGGGTTTATTTCCTTCTCGCAATTCCTCTAGTATGCACATGTTTACATCTAATTTGGTTTGTCTTGTGACTTGCTACCCCAATATGTCCATAATCTTTAGTATTTTCTACTGTGATAACAACTTCAATTACTTTTTCTTTTGTGCCAAATTTTGTCTGCACAATTGTAAAATGAATTTTATTGTGCAATACTTCTACAAACCTGGCCGCTTAACTAGGTTCATCAAAGTTAAAGTTGGTTTTGTACATTACATCCAAATTCACATGTTATAGTCCATGACAAGTTCTCTCATATTTTACTTTATTTATTTTAAATCTTGAATTGTTTGTCCTATGCACTTTTTCCTTTTGAATTCATGCATAAGGGCATCACACATGCTCAAAGCTTCATATAAGGCTTCTTGGGCATGACTGCCATGGGATATGCTCAAAGCTAAATTCAACTAAAAAATAAGGATGTTGACTCCATCTTAAAAATTAAGAATTCCATACTTGATAATTGCCTACGAAAAATCGAGATCACCTCTAGTGTGCCTAGGTGGAGAAATTAGTGTTGGCCATTAGCTATCCCGTTTTGTCGATACAAACCCCATATTGGCTACCATCTTCTTGCCCCTCAACATGTTCCTGGGTGATTCCTTAAATCATCGTAGAAACCTTAAGTTTAGGGATTTGATTTTGTCAAGAAGGTTTGATAATACCTGGAAAGCGTGTATTGAGCTAAAAAGCTCATTTTTTGTGGTGCCTTATGTATTACAGCCTCCCTGTTGGAGACAGGATCAAGCATTGGGGGTTTCAAACCCCATTTGTCTCGCTTGCCAACAACTAGAGTCTATCAAACACCTATTTTGGTTCTGCGGGCACACCCAATCTTCCTAGGAGTGAATTTATACCCTTTTCCAACCTTTCATCCATGAATTTTTTTACTTGAAAAATGGTTCTCTTGGGGGACTCGACCATGCTCCTTGCAAAATTCAAAAGTTATTGGCAAATGTTTAAACCTGCTATTCTCTTTCATATTTGGAAAGATAAAAATTTTACTTTTTTTTAATAATGTATCTATGGATAAATAATTCTTTGTGACTAATGAGGTTACTGTAATCTCTAATGTAATGCCCGATATCCAAGTCCGGGTTGAAGAAGTTCGCCTAGAAGTGGAACCCCTGCAATCCTTACTTTGCATGAGGGAAATGCCTTGTGTGTTGTCTACCAAGTAACTCTAGACTCATCACACCACCACTTCCCTTTCTAAGGTTCGTGCTCGTGGTCGGGGCTTCCACAAACGTCGCTCCAGTAGTTAACGAAGCTCCTCTCCTTGATGCCGCCGCTCCCCGCCTAGATCTCGATGCCCTTCACCTGCCCATAATGGTGGAGTTTTTGACCAGCTCGGTGGCAATGTCGACAGTGGTGGCAATGGGTGGGGTGCCCCTCCTCCGCAAGGGAAATTCCCTCTATTGGTACTTGCCATTTCTCCCCGATACTAGTCTCAGCAAAATACTAAAGAAGAAGAAGAACATCAACAAAATAATGGGTGAGATCCCATCTTAGAACATGACCCACCCCTCTGGAACTAGTGGGTGTGCGCTGTTGTGGCTTAGTTTTCTTGGGCCTTTGTGCATTTGGGCGCCTTTACTTCTCGAGTCTCTTTTTTATTAAAATATTATATTATCCAGTTTTTTGATGCCTTCCTGAAGTGAGCTGACCTATTTCTTGGGGTTTTCTTGGCTTGATATGTTCTGCATTCTGGGGTGTTGACGGTACAACGGAATTATCTATCTTGTGGGTTCGACACGCTGGGAAACCTTCAGTCCAGTTTGATGTCAATAATGTGTGCTCAACGGATTCTTCTATAACAGCTTTTCAAATTTGGAGGATAGACAGAGGGTTTTTGATAATAAACCCTAGTTTTATAAAGGCTTCGGCACAGGTTTTTACGATGGTGGAATCCAGGAATCAATCCAGATGCGGAAAATATGGACTGAAAATCATTTAAAGGAAAAAACATGATTTCCATTAGAATATATTTCAATTACAGATGCTACTTATCAACATCCGGAACAAGATCTGATTCATGAGATGAAACAAACGAGTGAGGGCATGATGTGACGATGTTATAATGGAAGCGTAGCCGAAAGGGCAAAAATGATAACAGAGTTCCATTGGTTTGATGTGAAAACATAGAAGAAACAATGCACATTAACGACACTTCATTTATAATCACACAATGCCAATGCCATCCACTGCCAATCTCAAACTCAATCATACTACACAAAACCCACTAAACTCTAATACATATCTTCAACTATTGCAAAACTGCATTTCCAAGAAAGCCGTTTCAGAAAGTACGCAAATCCACTACCATGTCAATGATAGGGAAATTAAGTACTCCACGCATAAACTTATAGAAAATAACCTTATCAACATGTATGATAAGTGCGGATGTTTGGTTGATGCATGCAAAGTGTTTGACCAAATGACTGAACGGGACCTCTTCTCATGGAATATCATAATTGCAGCTTACAAGAGACACGGGTATCCTCACGAAGCAGTAACACTGTTTCACCAAATGCAACGAACACCTATCCAACCCGACCAGTTCACATTTGCCACCGTACTTACGGCCTGTGCCCAAATAGGAGCTTTGAAACAGGGTATGGACATCCATCTAAGCATAACAGAAGGAGGGTTTTTGTCAGATGATGTAGTTATGAATTCCCTGGTAACTATGTATGCAAAGTGTGGAAGCATACACGAGGCATGTGAACTGTTTGACATAATGCTTGAGAAAAATGTGGTGTCATGGAATGCCATGATTGCAGGATATGTACAAAATGGTGTTTTTGACAAGGCTTTAAAGCTTTTCAAAGAGATGCCTCAAAAAAATGTGGTCTCATGGACTGCAATCATTGTAGGATATGCACAAAATGGGTTTGTTGAGAAGGCCTTGGAAACTTTTAAACAAATGCAATTAACACGTGTGAAGCCAGATTCCATAACATTTGCCAGCATCCTCCCAGCCTGTGCTAAGGCGGGAGCTTTAGAACAGGGTATGGACATCCATCGAAGCATAATAGAAAGCGGATTTTTGTTGGACATCGTAGTTGTAAATGCCCTGGTAGATATGTATGCAAAATGTGGAAGCATACACAAGGCACATGAGCTGTTTGACAAAATACCCCACAAAAATGTGGTCTCATGGACCGTAATGATTGCAGGATATGCACAAAATGGTGTCATTGACGAGGCTTTGAGGCTTTTCAAAGAAATGCCTCAAAGAAATGTGGTCTCATGGAATGCAATGATAGCAGCATATGCACAAAATGGGTTTGTTGAAAAGGCTTTGGTAACATTTAAACAAATGCAATCGGCAGGTGTAAAGCCAGACGCTGCAACCTTTGTCAGTATCCTCCCAGCTTGTGCCAAAATGGGATCTTTAGAGCAGGGTATGAGCATCCATCAAAGCATAACGGAAAGGGGAATCTTTTCAGATGTTTTAGTTGCAAATGCCCTGGTAGATTTGTATGCAAAATGTGGAAGCATGCGCAAGGCACATGAGCTGTTTGACAAAATACCCCACAAAAATGTGGTCTCATGGACTGCAATGATTGCAGGATATGCACAAAATGGGTTTATTAAAAAATCCTTGGAAACTTTTAAGCAAATGCGATTGGCAGATGTAAAGCCAGACTCTGCAGCCTTTGCCAGCCTCCTCCCAGCATGTGCCAAAATGGGATCCCTAAAACAGGGTATGGACATCCATCAAAGCATAATAGAAAGTGGTTTTTTGTCAGATATAGTAGTCACGAGTGCCCTGGTAGATATGTATGCAAAATGTGGAAGCATACACAGGGCACGTGAGCTGTTTGACAAAATGCCTCAAAGAAATGTGATCTCATGGAATGCTATGATTGCAGGATATGCACAAAATGGGTTATGCAAGGATGCTTTCAAGCTCTTTGAACTAATGAAGTACTCTGGAACATGCCCTGACCATGTAAGCTTATCTTGTATTTTATTAGCATGCAGCCATGCAGGTTTAGTGGATGAGGGCTGTAAATACTTAACTGACATGAGTGACTCTTATTGCATTAAACCTTCAATTGATCATTATGTGTATATGGTTGACCTTCTTGGCCGTGCTGGCTATCTTGAGGAAACTCTTAACATAATCATCAAAATGCCGATTAAACCTGTGGTGGTTGTGTGGATGTGTTTGCTTGGTGCCTGTGGAGAACATAAAAATTTAAGGTTAGGAATATTTACAGCAGCTCTTCTTTTCGAGATGGATCCTAAAAATTCTGCAATATATGTTCTTCTGTCAAACATATATGCAGAAACGGGTAGATGGGGTGATGTTCAAATAGTAAGGAGATTGATGAAAGAAAGAGGAATCAAGAAAGTACCCGGATGTAGTTGGATTGAAAGTAATAAAACGTTACATGCTTTTTGTGTGGGAGACTGATAGCACTGAAAGGCATGAGATCTATGTAAAGTTGGAGGAGGAAAAATAAAAATTCCTCTGCCACCAAAATGTGAACTTGGCAATTCCATTTGACGTGTTAAGTATGCTCCATGTAACAATTATTAGAATCATCAAAAACCTTCAAACGCGTGTTGACTGCCACACTGCAACAAAGTTTATCTCCAGGATTGTTGGAGACAAATTGTTGTGAGACATTGGAACCAGTTTCATCATTTCAAACAAATTCAATGTTATTGTGTTGATTATTGAGGACGCTTAGTGATGCACTCTGTAAACATATGCTTGCACCGCCATACGGCACACCGTGTCAGAGCAGCAGTGATAAAAAAGGGACCAGGTTTTATTTTGAGATTATAAGAGGTGTTTTTCTTTAAGTGTTTGGTGATCTTGACCATGCTGTTGAGTTCATGTGTAGTATACAGCGTTCCTTGTTAAAGCCATGTTTTGATATCACGGAGGTATCACCCGTCTAACATTAAACGTTGGAGGAGAAAGTGGAGAATGAGAAAAATAATAAGAAGAACACTGAGAAGGAGATGGAAAGATGCTAGGCCAACAGGAAATGTGCGAGGACTTGCAATCAATCCAATGCTTGGAGACATTGGTGAGAGCATATCATTTTGTATGGTCCTTTTGTCTAGATTAACTGCATTATCTTGTGTCTATTTACAAATGCAAATTTATATCTATTCATGTGAATTTTGTGTTGCTTCACATCCCTTTGTTTTGTGGGAGAGCTAAAATGTATATGAACTCACAATCTATATTTAATTTATTTTGATTTAAATTTATTTGTTTTTAAAATCATAATTTATATGTGTAGAACTGGAATTACAATTGTTATTATATTGTAAGTGACAAATATGTATGGTGATTGGATAAACTTGTATAATGAAGATAAAAGATTGATGTTGGAGAGGAGGATATAATTTATATATCTAAAAGTAAAATCACAATTTTATATTGCATATATACAGTATTAAACATTTGGCATAGTGATGTTTATAGATTAAAAATAGTGAGAGGAGGGTTAGAAGGTAACTTTAGAGAGAATTAAATAGGTTATGGGTAAATTGAATGGCAGAAGAGAAAGTATTGGTAGTCACTATGCATTACAAATAGGAGGAATTTGGGAGGTTGAGAATGACAAGAACTTATGGGGAATGTGATAGATAACGTCTATTGTAGTGAGAAAAAATTGCAAATTATATTTATTTTTTAACTATTTATATTTTCCTTTGATCAGTGAAAAAAGAGTTGGAGGGCACATTTCATTAAAAATAAAAAATAAGGTACATAAAATTTTGGCCTAGAATTAACAAAAACATGTTGCAGAGACACTCATTCCTACAATTATTCAAAATATATCTTAGTACAGAAGTAAAGGATGGGTCCACAGGATATACAACTATATCTAATTGTAACTAGCTACGGAAGATGTACTGAAACTTGCTTGAGGAGTAAAGCACACCTCCTATAAAGATAGTACTTTTGTAGCAAACTAGTACCATATTCATCTACAGACCTTTCTGCAGCGTGTTATGCTATAGTAGTTATCATACTCTTTTGCCTCAAAATATCCCATGCAGAGCTTCAATCCTCACATTCATGGAACCATAGGAATCTTTACAAATCTTTTGAAAATCTACTTGCAATATATGTCTCAAAATCCTTCCATTTCTGCACTTCTTCCTCTCTAACAATTTTGAGGTCCTACCATGCCAATATAAAATAGGGTAGCAAAAAAATGGAAATAGAATTATCAACCATATCCGTCTTATGCCCTTCCTAACCAACTCCCTTTTAATATTCCTACCACGCCAATCCAAAATATGGTAGCAAAAAAATGGAAATAGAATCATCAGCCATATCGGTCTTATGCCCTTCCTACATATTCCTGTAATATACAAATCAGCTCATTTTCTTGTTTCCCCAACTGTGAAAGGTGAGAAGGGTTGTCTCCTCCACATGGGATGGGAGAATAATATTTGCTCCCCCGTTGTAACCAACTCCCTTTTGATATTCCACCCTCAACCATAAGGGATAGGATTCTTCCATAGTTATGTGATGGACTAGTTCTTGGTTACATCTACTCCCATTTTGCAAATATGAAATAAATGCTCTGAAAAGAACATACCTTACAAACGGATTAGAGTTCTAATGTACATCATTTGAAATGACCAAATTATGAGCATCAGCTTCATAGAAAAAACTCGTCTTCCTCAATGGAGGATAAGAAGAACTCACAATTTTTTTCAGATTTTGGATATCTCAATGGCCAAGAAGGATGTCAGTCTTCCCAACGGTAATTTCAGCAAAATCTCCTTCAAGATCAATGAATACACCCGGGAGGTTCTATGTCACTTCTACATAAAGTATGAAAGAGTCACTTTTTGGGTTAAATTTGTATTATAAATCATTTTTTGTGTGTGTTTTTTTAATCTAAAATGCGTCTATTAATTACACAAAAATACACTAGTCAAAATGTTAAACAAGAACAAACAAGGACCCCCACAAGGAATAGGCCGAGAACATAAGCATTATACAAAAGAGCCCTCTTGAAATGAGGGAGAAGGTAAAATTGAGAATCAATACATCTAGTCAATCTTGACCATTGTCATAGAATATTGTTCGGAAACAATGCTTGAAGGCATTACTTTATCCTCTTGAGTGTGGCACACGCCTCCGAAATTTTTAATGTTGAATTGGTCCATTTGCAAACATAAAGAGGACAAACTTTGAGGAAAGTGTTTTTGTAGCACAAAAGTGATGCAAAAATGAAGCAACCAAACATTTTTATTTGTGTCACTTTTGTGCCACCGAGGTGCCACTATTTTATGGCACAAAAATGATGCGAAACCCATTTGATTAAAAAAAACACAATATAATTTTGTATTTACAAATAGTCACAATGTATTTATTGTTTAAATTTATGGATATTAAATATTAATTATATTTTATTTTATAGAATATTTCATAGTATTATAGATTTTGGGTTAATACATAAAAAGTAAAACTATTAACGTTAAAAGGGAATATTTAAAATATTTAAATGTTATAGATAACTAAAGACAATATTTCAATTCTAATTGTTTTTATACAATAACGTATAACATTATAATTCCGAGAGATTATTAAAATATCACTTCCAAATTACAAATCAAATACATATAGAGAACTACATCCTAAATGTCATAGTGATCATCGTATTCCTCATTCTTCCACTCCTCTTGATCTTGACTGCTATCCTCCTCATCACCGTCATCATCCTCATCATCATATGTTCCCTCCTTATCTTCCCATTTTCTTTTGATCTATAAATATATAATAATAATTTTCAATAAGTGTTTAATTTTCATTAATGATTTATATAACCCACAACTATTTAAACACCACACATCTCACCAACACAAAATGATTATCATGGGCCCACTCGTTGAAGGAACGTGTGTTCCATCCCATGTTTTTTAATGTTTTAAACACTTTCTATGTTGTGCATTTTTTGTACATGCTTCCTATAAAAATAGTTACATGATTTTTTTTTTAATATATTAATAATTTTTATAAATTTTTCTATAAACAAAAAGATATAATTCTAAAGTGAATCAATATCAAGTTCTTTCTAGACAAGCAAAAAAGGCTTAAAAATGCATATACAACTTGAATATATATTGAAAAACATTCAAATTTGTTTTAAAAACTTCCTTAATGAACTATAATTAAGCTAAAAGCCATTTTCTAGGTGGGTTTGTATTTTCCTATGGTATGGTAAACAAATATAGTTTTAGTGTTGCGTTTTCATTATGGTCAAACTATATTGAATAAGAATGTAAACTTCAAATACTTCAGTTATAATTTTATACAATGCCAATGCCAATGCCAATGGCACTCACTACTAATCTTCATATCTTCAATTATCATAGGCTTGTATTTGCAAGAACGAGTTAGCAAGAAAGACCTGTTGTGCTCCTTCAAAAGCCATAAAAATACATTAAAAAAACAAAATACTACAAGAATTAGAAAAATAGATTCATAAACTTCCATTGCAATGCCTCACATGACTCCTACATATCTATGATTGTCTTACATGGTTTCCTTCATCATGCGATGTCTCATTGTTTGCTTAGTCAAAATGAATAAAATTATAGCTAGTTTGAGCAACTTAAAGCTAAATTTGGTCCTCCTTGCAAACCACCTAGCTCGAGGTTGTGCATGCTCGGCCTCTCCTCTGTTGGTCTTCTCTGTGGCTCGAACCTTGCCTTGTGTGGTTTTGCCTACAGGACTTAACCTGCATGTTGTTGTCTTGGCCCTTGTGGACTTGGCCATTGGCCTACCATGCTCGTCATGCATTGTCCCCTTCACCTTACACCGTCGAACTCCTCCGAACCCTGCTCTGACTCCTCCGAACACTTCTTTTACTAATGCTTAAATCCTATATTTAAATGAAATGGCATTGTGGTGAGGGAGCTCCCAAGCGACATGAGACATTTTTTTATAGAAAAAACTTGTTTTTCCCTTTCTTTGCTTTCGGCCTTGTTTTGTGCTTTTTACAATGTTTTTTCGTTGCATACTACTGAAACTTATTGTGGTATCCACACTTGTGTGATTTTTCACCAATTGCAAGGTGAGTGGCCAAATATTTCACGTCGCAAAAACACACCTGGGTGTAATCAACACACTATTTATAAATTGCCACAAACAAGGGGGTGTATAATTTTTGTGGTTCTTTCTTACCTTGTATAATCTAATCTGCCATGGGTTCAAATTTAGTTGTTTTGCTTACTCCCTTCAACTATCATGATTGGAAAACTTCTATATCTCTCTCCTTGTAAAATAAGAGGCTTTATTAGATAACTACGGGTTTGCAAACTCAACCAACAGATGCTACAAGAAATGAGACGGATTGACAAATGTGATGAAGCGTATGGGTTCTTGTGTCTTTATGTGTCACTGGAACTGTGCTTTCATATAAATTCTACCAAAACACTCAAGGATGTAGGGATACCTTAGAACAACTTTTTGGGAAACATGATGAAATGAGAGGGCATGAACTGGAAAATGAGCTTATTAGTCTTAGCCTTAGCAATTTTGACACACCTCAGGACTTCTTCACCAAATTCAAATCTGTCAGATTGCTATTAAAAGAATGTGGAATTGAAAAAAATGACTCACAACTTATTCTTTCCGTCTTTGCCAAACTAGATCTCGACTATTTTGTTTTTGTCTCTACCTTCCAAAAGGGCACTTAGTGCATGATGTAAAATGCCCTCCTTTGATGAGTTTATTTTTGACCTTACCAGGGAATAAGATAAACTAATTCAAATAGGTTCTCTAAAATCTACTAAATCCCATGCTCTACTTGTGGGTCATGACAAACAAAAGGCTTCAAAAGAGAAGAAACAAAAAAAAGATCATGAGAACAAGAAGGAACAATCCACCACTAAGCCAAATTCCTACACTTCCTCTTCTAGTGTTAATCCTACAAAAGAAAAGATCAAATGTGGGTATTTCCCATATATGCATAATGAAAGTAAATGTTTGAAGAAGCAGATTACCCTCCTCACGAGTCTTCTTAAGAAGAACAACAAAGGAGTACCTGAGTCTATAAGACCATCTTCATCAACTCACGAATCCTCTAAAGAAAATGACAATAAAAAAGGGAAAGAGAAAGAGAAAGAATCAGGAAAGCAAAAAACAAAGGAAAGAGCTCTAGTTGTAGTTGTGCCACTGAATCCTACATGGATTAGTGATTCTGGTGCATCTCATCATATGACCTCGTCAGATGTGGAGTTCACTTTATTAGAGCCATGTGATATGTCTTCTATTCAACTGGGTGAAGAAACTTGAACTACTATGGTTTTTGGGAGAGGGTCTTTTGAAGTGAGTGGTGGAACATTTAACAATGTTCTAAGTATTTCGTCACTTTCAATTAATCTCTTATCAATCTATCAGATTACTCACCTTGGTCAGGGCATGTGGGTTGAGTTCATCTAGATTCTGTATATGTCAGAGAGTTACAAAATAATACTATCATAACAATGGGGTTAGTTGATCATCATACTTAGCTATATTCCTTCTCCCAATTTTTCCATCCTTCAAATTCTTTATGTGGTTCACCTACACTTGATGACACTTTTAAGCTTGAGCACATTTATGATAATGAGGACTTCTCTTCTAGCATGATTGATTTAAGTAGTGATGGGGACCCATCCCCACCATTCACTTGTCACATTATATATTTTTGAGGAGTTACTTGTTGATCCATCTACTTCAGGTCCACCACAGACTTTTTAGGGAGCATGTACCTAGATTCAAGACTCATCAGAAATCAAACAGTCTTCTACACAATTATAAAACACTCCACCTTCCTTCTCTGCTATTGCTTCAGATTCACCATCCCCCCATGGAGTTGTTTACACTTCTACCTTACTTGTGGACCATAGTTCCTAGGATATGAACCACACCTTTGTTAGAGATCCATCAAACACTTGGCAGTTTCACTCATCCTTCCTTGGTGGTTCACTCTCCATTGCATTGACTTCTAATCCACAATCACTTCAGTATGTTTCCTTGTAGGATAAAAGATGTCTTCAAACAGTTGCATCTTCTAGGGAGGCTAGATAGCTCTCTTATTCTCCTCTTCTTCGTCTTCTAGAAAGATTGTAGTTTGTACATGGGTATTGTTATCTATTTTTTACCCCCAATAAAAATAGGGAACTCACGAGGATGGGTTTGAGCAATGGATAGGGATTCATAGAGAAATATGGAATGATACAGGAGTATTCAAGTGCTAGGAACACTAAGGATCTGATTTTGTAATATTTTGGAAAGTTTTGGAGGTTTTTGGATCCGATCCATCAGAAGTGGGATTTCAGGCCTTGATGAACATGCACCATGAAAGGAGGACTTGAGCTTCAAAAGGAAGATTATGATAGCCATGTGAGGAATTATAAGTCCAACAAAGTTTCTATGGAATTAATTTTTCATGACCTATATGATGGAGAAGATGAGACGTCTTGAAATATCATGCACGTCCCGAGGTAACTCAGCTCTTCCAATGCATACAACTAGACATCTTGAGAAAGAAGGAGCCATTTTGAGGTGATAAAGTCAAAATTGGATCTTTGAAACTACTACCATTAGATTTAGTGGGTTGTTTTTAAATGTGAAATAATATATAATTTGACCCCAAAACTCATCCAGAGAGCTCAAGATATAACCTTCAAAAGTTGACCTCTTGGGGTTGGTCAACTTGGGGGTTGGATGGCTGGGGGTTGGACACCGGGGTTGGTCAGGTGGGTTGGTTGGGTCACATTTTTAGACACGTATAGATAATTTAAGATGCCCGTCACACCACCCACATTTTCACGATGCAGAAGTTGGTCAGAATGCCAGGTTGGTCATCCCTAGTAGTTGTTAAAGGCCACAGGGGTTGGACTGGTCACCAGGTGTACGGACAGGTTAGATGACGTACCAAAGGTCTCGGGTTTGATGAGCATAGGGGATAGTTGACATCAGGTTAGTCGAGTAGCTCATTGTATGGGAATAAATATATGTTTTTCCAACCTCCTAGGCTAGCTGAGCCCACGATTTAAAGATGGTGACCCTGACTCAGGTTGGTCAATGACTATAAGATATGTACATCCCGCTTACTAGGTTTGATGACATCCAACTCCCTAGGGTTAGACGGTTGAGGCCAACGCCACACACAAGGTTATACGAGTCATAGAGGTTGGACTTCATGGGTCAACAATAGTATGGTACCAGGTTAAACTAGGTCACACGGTTGGGTGGTTTACAAATATTCAAGGCAAGGTGAAGGTAGGTGGGCAGAATAATAACTCAACAACTAGTATTTAATGCACGGTATGGCACCCATGTATTCATTTGATATAAGTACTCTTGAGAAGTAAAATCATATGGGTTTCTCATACGTCTTTAGTGAGGGTATGTTAGAAAATGCCTATTATAAATTGGACTCGAACCCCTCATTTTTGTAGAGACATTCTAGGATTTAGGGAAACTCTTGGCGGAAACTTTCCCTCAACTCCTTTTGAGTTATAAGCCTTCTCTTGCGCATGGAAAGTGTATTTATTCCTCTGTGCATAGAATCTAACATGGTTTGTGCATGTAATGAAGCAATAAAAACATATTTTTGCATTGTTTCTTTCCAATCTTTTCTCATGTTTTATTATTTTTCCTTTGCTTCTCCATTATTATGTTATTACATTATGTGCATGTATTTCTCACTTGCAGGTGTAATATGTCATGTTTCATGGAGTGCAGATGAAGACTAAGGAGCCTGGGTTTGTATCACTTCTCATCTGACCTCTGCTCAAGCCCTATTTTTCATTCTTCTTCCTCCCTTAACATAGTATCTCACCCCTTTTTTCTTGTGTTATCACCACCTTTTAGTGTAGGATTTCCCTTTTCATGAAATCTCTCTCTCTCTCTCTCTCCCTGTCTCCTTAGAAGTGTTGGTGTCGGCTTAGTCTTAGTCTCCTTGGAATTTTAGGATACATGTAGGAGTAGTTTAGCATTAGGATTAGGAAGAGGAAGCCAATATTCTATCCAAATGGTCCATCTCAAGTTCATAAGTCCCACAACTTGAGAGGATGATGCCCATGTTATGTAGATTACACTGGATGCCCCACTCACAATGTAGGACCATTCAGGGGGTGTTGTAATTTTGCAGTAAATAGTTTTGGCACACCTAGTGGGAAAAGCAAGGTGAAAGATTTACATTTCACAAGTTTTCCACTACAAATATTGGTCAGAATATATATTTATAGGTGTGCAGCTCAACATCCAGAGATTAGACTTCATTTCGGTAATTTGTTGTGTTCTTGTCAGAATTTCAGCCTTTGAAGGCACATGCTCAAACACATCTGACGGCTCCATTTGGTCAATAACCCATTCTCTAAGTTACATAAATTCCTCTATTCCACCCATTTCCATTTTCCCCTTCCTCTCTCTCCACTTTCTTCCATCCATGAAGTTGTGCAATCATGACTTCATTTCCCTCATGGAATTCTATCTTGTAGTAGCAACGATGCCATTCAAACATACCTCCACATTTGTAACACATATTCTCATATTACTAGCCACCTCTAGATCCATACTACTACAATAAAGATCAACAGTATCGAATACCCCTATGAGTAGGATACAGGTCAATTTGGTTATACCACCAAATTATGTAGGGTCCTGAAGACCAAGGGTATGCAGATTATGGAGGTTACCCTACATCCGAGGATCTTGAGTTGCAGTTGAAGGTTCAAGAATTGGAGGCAAGGATGACACATTAAAGGGCTGTAACTCAAATACAAATATGTAAGATTGGTTTTAGGACCCCTTGTCCATGCGTACACCCTATTCCAAGCTATTACAGCTCACAGAAGAAGGTTGACTTTATTTTTGAGATGTTCCCAAGGCTAACAAAGTGGATCCTAGAGGTAGGAGATGACGAGTTCGATCAATATTTTGTGCATTTCCATCTCACAAAGGCTGGTCAATCTTGTCACATGGGATTACACCTCACAGGAGAAGCTTGACATTATCATCCTAGAGGTAGGAGCTTTTGTTGACGAGTATCAATCCTGTCTCATTACCCTCACACTCCCATCCCAATTTGCACCATCTCAACCCAAGAACATAATTTCCTGAGTTTCCTCACATGTTGTCCCCATTGTGGAATCCACTTCTCCATCTCCTAGTCTTCCATCCCATCTCAATTCTTCTTCTCTTTTCCATTCCAAACCCAAATCCCCTCCACACGAGCCAAAAGAAATACCTTCCCTTTCAACACAAAAAAATAAACAACCAGTGGAGACCCCACCCACCACTCCTCCCACCTTCCTGGGTGCATGTTGGGAAGAGACTCAAAAATCCAGTCAAGGGGAGCAACAAGAAAAAGAGCCCAAAAAATAAGAAATGATGAAAATCTTGATGAACTTTGGCTCTTAGATTCAGGATTGATAAAATCCCCTTGATGGTTAAGCCTACAGAGGAGGATAAGGTCGAGCCACGTGTGGTGGAAGCTGAGGTTGTAGTAGAAGCAGAGAGAGCAACAAGAAGAAGATGATCAACAATCAGTATGCTTCTGGAATATAGTGTCCATGATGAAACCCTATTTTCATGGAGGTTGTTGACTCAATCACCAGCTGTACCACCAGCAATGGGGAAGAAGTAGCAGCTCCAAATCCAAAAGAAGAGGAGCGTATTCTATCTATGGAGGAGATTCATACAGTTTTAGAGGTCTTTAGCACCAAAAAGGCCACACAAGCACCTTCAATTTCTTCCTCCCACTTCATCCCCTTTGAGCTCTAATATCAAAGAAGAGTTTGATATTTCAAAATTCATGTTTAAGGATGAGGGGAACCATGGTGAGAAGATTGCAGATTGAGGAGGACACCATGGAGGAGGTCGAGCTAATACAACAGGACAACAAGGAGGAAGATTATCTGTCTAACTTGCAGGATTGCTTTAATGGAGAGGAGCCCGTAGAGATCACATCATTTTCTCCTCCATCATCCAACTTCTAAGAACAAAATTCCTACTGTCATGGAAGAGAGATCATTCAAGTGCATGAGATCCTACATTTCACAACAACCCTTTGGAACCAAGATTGGAAGATTTGAATCTTCCAACACTCACACCAGACAAGGAAGAGGAAGGAAACAATGATGACACCATTTCCACACTAGTCATCAAGGCAGAGGATCAACTACTTGCAGAAGCAATGCAAAGCAAAAATCAACATGCAAGCAACCTCTTTTTTCAAGAATGTCCGTAGGATGACTTCATTCGTGGAGTCAACATTCAGAGTAATGGGCACATCCATCAGATCAGATCATGCCCCATAAGGTACTTGGATTCATTGGAGCAAAAGGAGAAGACAAAAAAATTCATGTCCATTTCAGGGCATGAGGATGATATTCAAAGCACCAAGGGTCACCATCAACACCTACAGGAGTCTAATACCAATCATCTTGAGGAGTTATTTTTGATTGATGTTGATACTTTGGTTATTTGGGTGCAAGATTGGCATTTGTTCAATTTTTCACTCTCATACATGACCATGCCCATTGCCAAACCAATTACATGGTCCAAGATTTTGAGGAAGGGAAGTTACTTCTCCCTACCATTATTCGCAGGATTTATTTGAATTTCCCTTTTACTTCTGGTTAGCATAGGGTAGGTAGGTTTGTCTTTCAGAAGAACAAGTGTTTATGCACACTCTGCATGTTCCACTTGGAGGCATGTATGATTTTCCATTTTATACATAGTGTTGTGTGGTGTTTGTGTTTCTTATTGATCTTACACAATCCATTTATCAGAGGAAAATTCAGGTTATAACAATAGTTCATGAATCAGCTTGTGAACTCAAGATTATGTGGTGTTTAGCTTGTAAAAGAATCATTAAATTGTACACTTCATCTGGCAAGAAACAAATTTGGGACAGTTTCAGAAGATCCCATAATTAGACTCGAAAGAGAGAAATTCTAGGTTCTAAGATAATTTTCCACTCTCAAAAACCTTAATTCAGATAATTTTATAAATGAAATGAGAAAATCCAAATAAGGGCAAGGTAGTTTCAGTTCAAGGATCAATTTTTTGATGGTCTCAGGGGAAAAGTTCAAAATAGATCAGTTTTTCAAGGTATAGGGATTGACTCCATGCCCAATGGACACTCAAGGCAACTAGTCACACATCTAGCAGGTAGATGTCCCCGAGAGGTTTCAAATTATTATCTTTTTTACCCCCAAGTAAAAATAGATAACTTGAGAGAATGGATTTGATCCACGGGAGATTTTAGGACGTTCATGGAGAAATATGGAATGATACAGGAGATATTCAAGTACTAGGAACACTAAGGAGTTGATTTTGGAATATTTCAGGGATATTTTTGGAGGTTTTGGAGCCAATCCATCAGAAAGATGGGCTTTTGGGCCTTAAGGGAGCATGCACCATGAAAGAGGACCTCAAGCTTCAAAGGAAGATTATTGATAGCCATGTGAGGAATTATAATTCTAACAAAGTTCTTATGGAATTAATTTTCCATGCCCTACATGATGGAGAAGATGAGACATCTTGAAAGATCATGCACTTCCTGAGGCAACTCATTCTTCCAATGCACAACTAGCCATCCCGAGAAAGAAGGAGTCCATTTGGAAATGATAAATTCAAATTTGGATCTTTATACCACCACTATTGGATTTAGTTGGTTTTTTTACATGCTAAATCATATAAAATTTCACCCCAAAACTCATCTGAGAGCTCAAGATATCGCCTCCAGAAGTTGGCCTCCTAGGGGTTGGTCAGCTAGGTTGGACACCTGGTTGGTCAGCCTAGGTTAGTCGGATAAGATTTTTGGACACGTATGGATAGTTTAAGATATTCTTGCAACCCCCACATTTTCACAACATAGAATTTGGTTTGGATTGCCAGGTTGGTCATCCCTAACAAATGGATGGCCAGGGGTTGGTCGGGTCACACATACAGACATGGTTAAGATGCCCGTGACACCCCCCACATTTTCACGACGGAAAGGTTGGTTAGCTCAGCAGATGGAATGACCATCAGGTTGGTTAGGTAGCACGTTGTATGGGAAGAGATATATGGTTGTCCAACCTCCCAGGCTGGACAACCCATGATGTAAATATGGTATACCCTTAGGTTGGTTAGCGACCATGAAGGATGTACGGCATACCTACCCCCCCAAGGGTTGGATGATTGAAGGTCAAGAAACACATAGGGTTAGATGGGTCAGGGTTAGTCATTTAGTAGTGGTACAGAGAGGTTAGACTAGTCACATGGTTGGCATGGCACATCACAATCCCAGGCAAAGGTGAAGGTAGGTGGGTGAATGAAAACTCAATAACCAGTATTAATGCGGTATGACGCCCATGTCTTCATCTAATAAAAGTACCCTTAGGAAGTGAATTTGTATGGGTTCCCATATCTCTTTAATGAGGGTAGGTGACAAAATTCCTATATAATGTAATTGAACCCCTCATTTTTGTAGAGGCATTCTAGGAGCTAGGGAAACCCTGACGGATTTTTTCCTCAACTTCAATGAGCTGTAAGCCTTCTCCTGCGCCTGACAAGTGTATTTATGCCTCTATGCATCAATGTACATGGTGTTTCATGGAGTGTAGATGGTGAATGGAGCTTGAGTCTCTGTCACTTATATTCTTACCTCGTCCAAATCTATTTTTCCCTCTTCTTCCTTCCTCAGTAGAATATCTCGCCCCTTTTTTTGGTGTTATCACCCCTTTCAGTGAAGGATTTCCCTTTTATGAACTCTCTTTCCCTGTCTCCTTGGAAGTGTTAGTGTAGGTTTAGATCAGGTGTTTTTATGCATGTAGAATTAGTTTAACATTAAGATTAGGAAGAGAAATCCGACATTCTCCAGAGGGTTATCTCAAGTTTGCAAATCCTGCAGCTTGAGGGAAAACCCCATGTTATGCAGATTATACCAGATGCCCCATTCACAATTAGGCCATTCAGGGGGTGCTGTAATTTTACAGTAACAGGTACATCATCGGTCATTTTTTTGTTAGGACCCACATGACACATCTTTTTAGTTGTTTAGGATATTTTTCTAACTCTTGTAAGTGGACATTTTTTCCATTGGGTTTTCTTCCATTACTTGAGATCCTTATTGTACATGGGTACCGCATCAGGCGTAGCCGCTAGGACCTGTTGCTCTTTTTGGCTTGCCATGTCTCTACCTAAGCTTTGATGAAGGGGGGTGTTGGCGCGAGGTATATTTTTCATCTTTTATTTATTAAATTGGTGAACTTCCCTTATCCATGGTGAGGCATATCACTTAGGTGAGTCATAGGTATCTAGGTTGTCATTAGGAGTTATATGATAGATCTTTTCATAAAATATGTCATATGCATTGATAAAGGTCATACTTGATTCTGGGTCCTCCAAGGGGAGTGGGCGGGGGGTCCCTTCCATTTGTATTCATTATCATCACTAGACCCACAAAATACGTAACACAATGTGAACACATCTATGGGAGGAGGAGGAGAGGAGCCCTGAACTCAGATATAGAGAGGAGGGCCCTGACGACCTACTCTTTATTCTATATAGCTGGGCATAGAGAGATATGTAGGTAGGCTCCAAATAACTCCATTTGTAGAGATATGGGATTGTAACTCCTTTCTCCCTTGTGGAGGTATGATGAATTTATGCATGGGAGTTACAAAATACTCCTATTTGTACTTCTTTTTTTATTTATGAGAATAATAGACCTTTTTCTTTTACGTGAACAATTGTTTATGGTTAATTTTCTTGTTGATTACTTGAGCACATTCTCATTTCCATTTGAGAGAAAAAACCTTGATGTGCATGGGTTTCGTTGATCCTCGTCATTCACTCTCACATACTCCACCTACGCCAAAATCCTAACTTCATTCTTATTCACCGAAACTCACCAAATTTTGCACACTTTTTTTCAGGTTTCGGCTTGGATTTTAAAATTTTCACTATAAGAAATTAATTTTTTTTGAAGTTCTTGGAAAATAACTTTGTTTGAGTTTTTTTGTTCTTTTCAAGGTCCACTCAAGCATTCTAAAAAATGGCCCAAATTTACATGAAGAACTCAAAATTTGGAAAGTTATTGTGCTTTTAGTTTTGTTAAAATGTTTTCACTTATATTATGAAGAAACCGCTAAAAGTTTTCAGGCTTGTTGTGAAATATTCAATTTGTTTGAAGACTTGCGTTGAATTCGCAAAAGTTTTCCTGAGTGTTGGAAATAGTAATTTCAACCACCAACATTAAAACCTCCCACCGAATGCACCTCACCACTGACTAATTCATCGACTGCTTTCAACCAACTGCAATTAATTCACCGACTTCTCCAGATCTTTCTTGGTCTGTGATTGGAAAAAACCATGTGAGAAATTGATTCCAAAAAATTCTAAAGACCTCTATAAAAATGAGGAGAATGTAATCGGTTGAATTAAGGAAGACAATAAATGTTTGGTTTCATTGTGTCGTAGCACATATATTTTTTCTTTTTGTCTATGCCCACATCATAATGGTATCAGAGAACATGATTTTCCATCCACCATTAATTATTTCTTTGCTGTAAATTATCTCTATAACCAATGATATTTTCATGTAAGCTTTTGTTTCCTCCATTTTCTTAGTTGTACAAACTGCTAAGTTTTATCTCAGACTTGTAAAATTTGCTTGAAGATCATTAAATTAGTATGGAATTTCAGTTGTACTCCAATTATGAGGCATTGAAGTACTGAGCCACTTGGTTTTCCCTATGATGCACTCAAACATGCAATAATGTTGTATATTGGGATGTGTCTCACCTATATGGTGTTAAGAATACTATTGCAAGGCGTTTTGGCTGGAAGAGTTCAACCTGAGTTTGACTGCATGGCGTTACAACTCACCTTTCTACCCATTGAAGCTGTGCAACTCTTATATCAAATTGTCTAATGTTGATCGATCGAGACACTCGGGTGGTATAAAGCTGAGTTGTTAAATGGATTTGGTGTGACTGCAAAGTTGTTGGCAAATAGACAAGGCCGAGGAACTCCCGGAGTCTGCCAAGTAGTTAGTCGAGGTAGTAGTGCGTTGAACATTATGGTAATAAGGTTTTATTTTCAAATACGATTTTATTTTTGTATTGAATCGAAATCAAGGTATGGATTTTAGTATAAATCAACCTATAATACCAATATTTTCTGGAAAAAAATATGATACTTGGGATTTTAGAATGAAATTGGCATTTGACTCATGTGAATTATCAGACATAGTTATAAATGGTTATATTGAACCACAAGATGAGTTTATCTTGAGTTTAGATGATGGGAATATTCTTAAAGAAAATAGGCAGAAGAACAAGAGGGCTTTGCAGATCATTGCACAAAGATTGGATGAGTTAGTTGTTGGAATGATTAAGCCAACTATCACAACCAAAAAAACATGGTACATCCTAGAGATGGCGTATCAAGGTACTAGTAAGCTAAAAATTGCCAGATTACAAGCACTTAGAATATAATTTGAAAATATGTAAATGAAAGACTCTGCATTAGTAGATCAATTCACATATCGTGTTATAGATTTGGTTAATCAAATAAGACAGACTGGTAATGAGCTAACAAATCAAAAGGTTGTAGAAAATATTTTAAGATGTTTTCCTAGAAAAAATTGATGCAATTGTTGTAGTAATTGAAGAATCCAAGGATTTGACTAAATATTGTATAGATGAGTTGGTTGGTTCTTTTAAGAATTATGAAGACAGGATAAACATGAATGACAATACTTTATTGGAGCTTGCATTCAAAACATAAATGACATTTGGCAGAGGCAGAGGTAGAGCCAGAGGAAGAAGAAATCTAGGATTCAAAGGAGGAAGAGGAAAAGGAAGAGGAAGAGGAAGAGGAAGAAACAATTTTCGAAGAGAAGAAAGAAATAGTCTAGATCTAGGAGGAAGGAGAAATCAAAATTTTAGCTCAAGGGGACGCAATAACAACCAGGCATCACAAATGTATGACAAATTAAATGTGTAATGTTATTACTACAAGAAGTATGGTCACTTTGCTAATGAATGTCGAAAGAAACAAGTTGATATGAGCAAGTAGAATGTAAAATAATCTGAAAGTGATTTAGGGTCTATATTTATTACATGTGATGTACCTCAAGAAAGTTTTAGTAACATTTGGTTTCTAGATAGTGGTTGTAGTAATCACATGACTGGAAACAAAGAGTTGTTTGAAAATATAGATACATTAGGTAAATCAGAAATCAAACTGGGGAATGATAATGTTATTGATGTCATGAGAAAAGGTGGAATTAATGTGATAACAAAACTTGGTAAGAAGATTATTCTCGATGTTTATTTTGTACTTGGTTTAAAGCATAATCTCCTAAGTGTGGGACAACTTATTCAAAAGGGTTCTAGAGTTGTCTTTAAGGATAACGTTTGCACAATATTTGATATTTACCCAAGTAACATGGTGATTGCAAAAGATGAAATGACAAATAACATAATGTTCCCACTTCACATGAAAAGTGGAATGATGGAAGAAATTGGAGCAAAGTTTCAAGACATCAAGTCAAGATCAAGCATGCACGTATGAAATTTGAGGTGTGGTCATCTAAACTTCAAAGGATTGTGTTTGTTACCAAAAAAAAAATGGATCGAAGCACCATTAAACTTATGCAAAAGTTGCATTTTGGTCAAACAACACAAAGAGAGTTTTCCAAAATAAATATCATATAGAGCTTGGGCACCATTAGAAATTGTGCATACATATATATGTGGCCCAATGAAAAACACCATCATTAGGGGGGAACATTTATTTTCTAACATTCATTAATGATTATAGTAGAAAAACATTGTTTTATTTTCTCAAATATAAATTTGAGGCATTTGGAAAGTTCAGAGAGTTCAAAGCATTGGTTGAGAAACAAAGTGGTCAATCCATCAATGTATTGAGATCAAATAGAGGAGGAGAATACAAGTCAAATGAGTTTTTAGATTATTGCAGGTATCATGGAATAAAGAAGCAATTCACTACAAGGTACACACCTCAGCAGAATGGTGTTGCAGAAAGGAAAAATCGTACAATAATGGAGATGATAAGGAGCATGTTGAAAGACAAGAATCTATCTAATGAATATGAGCTGAAGCAGTAGCTTATGCCGTTTATATATTGAATAGGATTCCAACAAAGATTGTGAGGAACGTGATTTTACAACAAGCATGAAGTGGTAAACATCATAGTGTTCCTTATTTTAGAGTATTTGGTTATATTGCATATGCACACGTGCTTAAAGAAATAAGGAGTAAATTGGATGATAAAAATGAAAAATACATTTTTATTGGTTATGATGAACAATCTAAGGCATATAATTTGTTTAATCTCATAACCAATGAATTCATTGTAAGTAGAGATTTTGTATTCAAAGAAGAAGAATCTTGGGATGACAATATAGATAAGACAATTACAAGTAAAACAATAATGCCATATGAAGAACAAAAAAATGTCAAGGAGACCAAGGGTAACAAGGAGAATAATCAAATCAACAATGAGGAACATCACAAGAAGAAAAATCACAAAGCCAAGTTTAAGAAGGAGAATCATCAAGCCCACAAGTAAGTAATGACTCAAATCCTACACTTGCATCATTGAGACCAAGACTAAGAGGCAAAAAAACTAGAAGTTTACAAGAAATATATGATCAAGAAGATATGATAGATTTGCAGTCAAATTTTTCTTTGTTTACCCAAGATCCTATATATTTTGAAGATGCAATTAAGGAAGAACATTGGATTAATGTAATGAATGATGACATGAAATCTATTGAGAAAAATGATACATGGGATCTAGTTGATTTACCCAAAGATAAAAAATACATAGGTGTGAAATGAATTTATAAAACTAAATATAAGACACATTGAGAAGTTGAAAAATATAAGGCAAGATTAGTAGCTAAGGGATTTACACAAGAATATGAAGTTGATTACAATGAAACATTTGCTTCCGTAGCAAGACTTGATACTGTTATAATAGTATTAGCAATTGCAGCACAAAACAAATGGAAGATTTCTCAAATGGATGTTAAATCAAATTTCTTGAATGGTTACCTAGAAGAAGAAGTTTATGTGCAATAGTCACTAGGATATGAAGTAAAAGGATATGAAGATAAGGTTTACAGGTTGAAGAAGACACTTTATGGATTAAAGCAAGCACCAAGTGCATGGTACAACATGATAGATTCAGACATGATAAAGAATGGATTCAACAAAAGTACTAATGAGCCTACACTATACACCAAAGTCAACGAGGAAGGTCAAATTTTAATTATTTGTTTGAATGTTGATGATTTGATATTTACAGGAATTTTTTCTATAAACATGTTTAAATCTGCAATGATAAAAGAATTTGAGATGACACATTTGGGATTGATGAAATATTTTCTTGGTATTGAAGTCATACAAAATGATAATGAGATTTTCATTTGTCAAATTAAATATGCAAAAGATGTATTAAGAAGGTTTATAATGATGAATTACAGTTCAGTCTTTACACCTGTGGCAGTAGGCACAAAACTAAGTAGAGAAGATAATACAACAGATTTTGATTCAACTATATTCAGAAAATTGGTGGGTAGTTTGATGTATCTTACAACAACTAGGCCAGATATAATGTATGGAGTTAGTTTGATTTCTAGATTCATGGATTCACCAAAGAACTCACATTGGCAAGCAAGAAAAATGTTGTTAAGATATATTGTAGGAACTATGAATTATGACATATTGTATTCTACATCAAATGTTTTTCAGTTGATTGAATATACAGATAGTGATTTTACAGAAAGTATAGATGATAGAAAGAGCACATTTAGATATGCATTTCATCTTGGAATATGTACTATAGCATGGACATCAAAGAAACAACCAATAGTGACAATCTCATCAGTAGAAGCAGAGTATGTAGCAGGTACATCAACAACATGTCAAGTTGTTTGGATGTGAAGAATCTTGAAGGATCTAATGCATGAGCAAAAGGAGTCTACTACAATCTATTGTGACAGCAAATCCACCATTGCACTATCAAATAATCATGTTTTCCACAAAAGGACAAAGCACATTGACACAAGATGTCACTTCATCCGAGAATTCGTCAACAATGAAGAACTCATCCTACAACATTGCAGATTACAGGAGCAACTTGCAGACCTATTCACAAAGGCATTAGCACAAGAACAATTTGAGTATTTGAGAGAATTTTTGGGCATTGTAAATGTTGATGTAATTAGTTATTGATAGTTGAAATTAGGGGAGAGTGTTGGAAATAGTAATTTCAACCACCAATATTAAAACCTCCCACCGACTTCACCTCACCACCGATTGTTTTACCGACTGTTTTCAACCAACTACCATTAATTCACCGACTTCTCCAGATCTTTCTTGGTCTGTGATTGGAAAAAGACATGTGAGAAATTGATTCCAAAAAATTCTAAAGACCTCTATAAAACTGAGGAGAATGTAATCGGTTGAATTAATGAAGGCAATAAAAGTTTGAGTTCATTGTGCCGTAGCACATCTTCTGTTTTTTATTTGTGTCTCTGCCCACATCACTGAGGAGCTCGAAAACTTTGGATTCTTGTTATTCACTAAAAAGAACTATAAAAAGCATCACTCTTTTTTGTGAAAAAAATGAAGTACAAAGGTGGTATATAAAGCGCACCCCAGATGCCTGATCGAATGGCAAATTTTTTAAGATTTGACTTTCATTGTGGATTTTTTCCAGAAGAATTCGAAAATTTAAAATCTTTGTATTTTCACTAAAGAAATTATTAATAATTCAGTTTTTTAAAAAGCTTTGGCTTGTAATTTGAAAGTTTAACAGAAATTTCTAGAGCGATTCCAGAAAATTAAAGACCAGTCATCCATTGGATTCTGTTTTTTACCTAAAATATTTAATGTTCTATGGCTTGGCTTTGCATTTTGAACATTTTAGAAAATTTTTAAAAATATTGTCTTACCTTGCAAGGAAAACATAAATCTATATTTTAAATGTTTTAGACTTTGGCTTGGAGAAAGTTTTCAAGATAGTTGATGTTTTCCAGTTTGGTAAACTATGGAAGGGAAGCTTATTTGATCATTTTTTTCATAGCAATATATGATCGATGGTTCCACTTTTTGCCTAGGCACACAAAATAGAGGGTTTACAGAACTATGCTTCGCCATCGCTAATTTTCTGACATGTTTAACATGTGTAGACTTGCATATTCCCCTTGCAGATATCGAGTAGTCCTCTCCTACCTCCACAGTGCACCACATTCCATCTCTATTTCTTCAAGGTAATGTTAGTAGTTCTGCTCAAATATAAAAAAAATATTGTACAAAGTAGATATATATGTAAAATGTGAAATCATGTAATTGACACGTGAATTGTTTGGCTAAATTTATGAATGAAATGTGGTCTTATGGATTGTATTGATTTCAGGATATGCACAAAATGTGTTTGTTGAAAAGGTTTTGGAACCTTTCCAACATATACAATCGGAAGGTGTAAAGCCACGCTTTATAACCTTTTCCACCGTTCTCCGAGCTTCTGCCAAAATGGGAGATGTAGAACAGGGCATGGGCATCCATCAAAGTATAATGAAAAACTGATTTTTGTTGGATATAGTTGTGAGTGCCCTACTTGGCATGTATGTAAAATGAAGAACCATCTGTAAGGCGTGTGATACGATTTTGTGAATTACAATGATTACAGAATGTGCACAAAAAAGATTATGTATGGGAAAATTATATACGCTACCGCATTTGGTCTCATTTATGCTTCTAGGAGAACTAATATGTTAGTGCACTCAATCTTTCTTTTAATCTAATTTAATCTCAATATTTCACATTCATTGTAAACTATGATATGCACCATACTCGATTGAAACTTGACACACCTTTCAATGAGTTCTCAAACCAATAACTGAGCGTCAATGAATCAAAGGTTATATGTTGGTGTCAAAGCTCTCGTGTGTTCCGTTTTCAAACCTTTGATGGCTGCTGACATTGTATGGAATCAGAAATAAGCATGCACCAGGATCTCTTCTACCCTCTTTGCTATCTTGCCCAGGTGATGGGGAGAAGGGGAAACGAATAGAGAAAAAGGTTGTTGAGTTAGGCAATGGTAGTGGCAATGCATTCGGCATTGACATTAGGTATTAGGGAGGCTTGAAGAAGGATAGGGTGGTGAATGCCAACAACAAAATGCAGAGAAGGGAATCTTTCGTTACACCAACCCAATACCTACTAAATTTGGATCTAATTATGTCTCGGTAAAGTGACAGTTTCTTGTAAGAAATTATTCAAGTATATCGTCTGAGAAGAGATAATATTTGATGCCCATCTTGCCTGTATTCCTGAGTTTGTTACGTGTATAATTGTTCTATGCACGTTAAAACAATGTTCCTGTCATTTATGACTTGCAGAAATATCTGTAAAATGTTAACATACATATTTTACTCAAAATGTGGTACAATGAATATCTTTCATATCTTAGTTTTCTTTGACATTTTAATTATTGTTGCGCCGCAGCAAGAGAGAGTTATTCTAAAGGAGGATAAGGTAAAGGCTTTTGAGGAAGAAGTATTAAGATTTGGAGTCAGTTTACATTGTGCAGGTACAAAGAAACACAGTTTTATTTATAAGGAGTTGAAGAAAATGAAAAAGAAAAATGAGTAGTACCCCTGAGATGATAGATACTTTTCAAAATGAAAATGTGAGAAAAGGGTTTACAATCAATATAATGTTTGGACATAATGGAAAGAGCATCTCTTGATGACTGTAGGGGATTGAATTACATATACAAAATAAAATTTGCAAGTCATGTGCAATTGCTAAGTTATTTTACTATTTTGTGGAATAACAAGTTGACAACGTAATTTTCTGTCCTGTTACTTTTGAACACCCATGTAAAAACTCCTAATATCCTTTCTTTAATTTATTAAATTTTTTTTTTGCCTGCAACATCCCTTTCCATTCCGTCTAATCTACTAAACATGAAATATAAATATAGATTAAAGGCTAACCACATTTACAATTAAATATTACTTCAAAAATTATTTAATACATTAACATTTGAAATTGCAGAATTGGGTTCAATCTCAAAATTTTATATCTATTTCCATTGTAATATTTTTTGTTTTTTGGTTTTAGGTTTTACAATGCAGCATGGAATACATAAATGCATGTTCCGAATTGTTTTTCAAAAATTAAAATTTTAATGCACCAATATCAATTCTGTTTTCTAGGGGAACACATAGACGATTCAAGAACAAAGGCGTGACCTTCACACGAGATAAGTATACTAAAACAAATATTATACGGCGGTTTGTGTATATAATGGTTCCTTGATATATGTTTTTGAATTCAAAACCCACAAAAAATGGACTGAAAACAATTATCTGAAACAACAAGAGTGGAACTAGGGATGTTAACCGAACAATGAAAATTATTTGACACGATTCTTTATTTATCATATAAAAAATGCACTAAGGTATAACTGATATTGAAAAAAAAAGTGTTAAAAAAATGTCAATGCCCAATGGTATAATTTATTTGTTTTAGAGGGATAATTATTACTTATTTTAGTTGATGTTGATAAGGGGTGTGATTGATTTTGGTTGTGTAGAAATATAGATGAGCCACTGCATTTGAAAAGTGCAAACATGACGTCTAACCTTTAAAACAATTCAATATGCCAAAAAATGATATAATGTACAAAGTTTTGGTTGGAAACAACTATACATTTCATGGTTTTTTTCTTGGCATTTGAAAACTATAGGTATTTGTATGCAGATATAATGAAGAAGACATAAAAAATGTGTTGTTTTTGGTTTACATAAAGAAGCGAGCAATGATAAAAAAGAAAAATTGAACATGTATGTTGAAAAGTGTTATTTTGTTATTTTGTTAACAACACATTGAAGACGCTTAAACTCTTTCTCCCTCTGCAAGCGAGGCGTAATTAATGTCAAACTCGTTGTAGGGAGGGGAATTATGTTTCTAGTCTATGTCATATTAAACTGGAGAGGGAACAAAAGTATGTTATTCCAAGAAGTATGAAGGAAATAGAGATGTAGACCAAGTTTAATAGTAAGATGAACTTAAATATAAATTCTAACATATACAAGCAATAATCTCATAATAATTGTGAGATAGAAAACTATATGCTTTGTATGCATGACAATATTCACCATTTAACAAATTTTATCTTAGAGCATGGTTTTTTATCTTAGAGCATGGTTTATGTGGGCCACATCATCCATAAATTTTACATTAACATTTCTCTTTGTCCTTTATCTAGATTCTACATCATTTTCTATGTATATTGCATTCATATATTTCTACCCTTTATAAATGCTCAAGATCGGCATAATTTTTTCAATTTATTCCATTAGATTTTTTTCCTCATAATGGCAATGACCTAGTGAGAGTCTGACATCATAATTCATTAGACCCAGATAAGTATAGAAACCAATGCCAACATATGAAAATCAAAGTTTAAATAACATGTTCTTACTAAAAGTCTAAATACCTCATAGCAAATAAACTCTCAAGTTAAAAGAAGTGCACCGGTAATTATGTATGACCTATCTAAATACCTTTATGACCTATCTAAATTATCAATGTTAGCGAACAAAATATCTTCAAAAGGTTGAAACCTGAAATGAAGGTAAAAACATTTAGACCCAGATAAGGTTGAAACTACCCTATGACAATTTATAGATTTCAAATTTAAGGGCAAAAAAATTAATTGTTAACATCTCACAGATATTACAGTTCACCACAAACAACCCCAATTGCCATTATAGGGTGCTTTTGGGAATAATTACTTTGGAATCTAGAAAGATTTAGTCGTGAAGAAATTTGCTTATTTCACTTGTTTCAAATATCATATACACACCAACTCTTAATGGGTGTATCTTAGCAAAATGAAAAGATATTTATTTCTTTTACTCATTTCACTTGCTTTAAAAATATTATACACACAGCGCAGGATATTTCCCGTCTCAACTGACTTAATTTCCTATCTTGTGATCAAGATAAAGATCTCTTTATCTAGATACAACCTTTAACTTCCTGTTTCCTTTCTTGATACAACTAATGCTTAGACATATCATAGAAAACCTGACATATCAACCTTATATCACATTGCACCTTCAAAGGTTGCCAATGGCCAAACAATACATATATACATTTGTAAGATAGTACATTCTAGTGACAAAAACCCGCAAAGAGAAGTCTGTTCACACCTCAATTAAAATTCACATTCAATGATGTACCTAAACCTTGTTGAAAGTATTATTCTTTAAATCAATATGTATTTTATAAATTATTAAACAAAATAGTGGCAAGTTTTTTTCTAGCAAATGATTTAGGGTTTTAAAATAACATCATAGGTAAGTTGTCGTATTTTGTGAGACCAAGGAAGCAATTATAGAAACAAAATATAGGTTGGTTATGTATCCATCGGCTGCAATATTTTTCTCTACAAATTTGAATTCAAGACCATCCTGATTCATTTATTCATATGTATCATTCTATAGACCATAAGAATCCTCACCATTACAAACCACCACAAGGAAATCGACATCCTAAAATGGCAGTAGAAAGGGAATTCAAATTCATTCTCTAGAATAAGAGCTATATGTGACAGTGCTTAATAGCTTATGAACTTGGAAGATCAGAACTTCATTTTTGAAAGTGTTCCTTATTTCCTAAATACCATGAACATCTACATGTAGTGTTGGCATACATGCTTCAACTCACAAAAGAGATACCAACAGGTTTTGACTAGAGGAAAAATTCTAATCAAAGGGAGATATTTTTGGAAAATTTATCTAAACAACTCGTAATCTAATCCAGACAAGGAACACACTGACTATTTATCATATGCATCAACATGAACACCATAGCTCCCTCCTATGAAAAAATAAAATGGCCAAATGAAGAATATGATCCATCACTTTCGTGAATATTGTCATCTCTTGAATTCATGCCACAATATGGCCAAGAAAACCAATAAAAGCACAACACAAATAACTCTAGTAGGGTAAGCCTCAAAGTGGTACATTGAAAACAAATATTGAATTGAAAATTCTTAAATATCAAACTAAAACTTCTGAAATCCCAATGGAATGGGATGTAAGCATGCACACCAATAAGAAAGAAGTTGGTCATGTAGACTCAATAGTCTAAAAAAGAATGAATACCACAGGAACTAACTGCTGATTATCAAAATATAGCAGATTGTCTGAAAGAACTCTGAGATGCCCTAAACATGCATGCAACTATAGGTAAGAAACATGATAGTAGAGCAAAAGAACATTATTCTTATCTAAATTATTGTAACCCAACTTCTATAAAGAGACTATACACTCACTACCCACAAAATTGAGGACCAACGACAACATTCCATTTTAGAAATGGACATCCAATCTTTCAATTCAAGCTGCAATATCCAATCTAATTCTAAAGACCCCACACCCCCAAAAAAATTAAAATAACATTTTAAGGACTTACAATTTCTTTGAAAGTGAAACACAAAAAGGACACAAAAATTTGAACAGAGAAAAATTCATCCAATGCCCACCGGGAAGAACCAAAAAAAGGAAAAAAAATGGACCCAAATGAATTACCTATGTAAGCTTGTTCGATCATGGCTGGATCAAGTGAATTCTCAACTGCAATTCTGATGAATGCATCCAAAACTTGTAATTATCGAGAAAGATTCATAAAATAAAGACACCCAATTTACATTAGATGGTAATGTGATTGAGTGTTACTATGTGTTTATTTTGAAGAAAAACATGCCAACCCAAACTACTTTAATCACAAATAACATTACACTAATCTAGGAAGAATAGGGTAATGAATTAACTGAATTTGGAGGAAAAAAAGGAAGAATGCTGTGAAGAGATCATGCAAACGAGGGTTGGTTTGTAAACAACACCATGTTTTGTATTGAATAACACCGGGTCAATTATTGTGGGCCAAATCTTCTATGCACATATGGTGGTTTTGGGTGTCTTACTTTTATATTTTTATTTTTTTGGGCCGGTTTTTATTTATTCCAAGTGCTAAACTAAAAACAACAAGCATGCAAAATAGAAAAAAATAATATAGCAAGTATCCAATGCATCAAAATCTTAAGAAAACAGGAAAAGAAAATAGAGAAAGTATCAAATGCAATAAACTTTAAAGGACCAATCTCTAAAGAGCCATATTGAAGGTAAAAAGAGTCAAGAGGGAGGCTAATGTAGCCAAATTCTAAACAAACTTGATAGACTGCAAATAATATGAAATTCAAAAGAAAATAGATCTCCTTCTTTGTTATTGAATAATGAATTACAATGTTTCCTGAATAGGAAAACAACTTCCAACTCGATTTGAAAAGAATACTCTAACTAACTTGACTAAATCTACTCTAGGTGGCAGAAATTACTATTTTTAGCAGTTTACTAGAACCTTCTATTCTTAGTAAGTTCGCATGCTTATTCGTAGGGGAAAATAATTTGCAACACATCTTCTACATTCCTAAATTAGATGAATTGCCAAATTTCTAACTCATAATGCAACTAATAGACTAAAATTAACTAGTGCCCAAAATAGGAAAAAACCAAACAACTTAAATCCTAATTTTTAGCCTCAAGATGGCAGATTTAGTGCCCAAAAATGTGCCAAAAATTGCTACAACTAGTAGTACTGGTTGATTGGTGCTTTCATCTCATTGAAACATGTGGTTTAAAAAAAAACGGACTCAAACAGACACTTGAAGCTCAAGTTATGACCTTGTCAAGTTCCTGCTAATTTTGGCGCATCATTCTCCCCTACTTGAAAAAAACATAGCTCCTGCAAGTTATCTTCTTCAAACTGCTTCCATTTATCTACATCCAACTTCTTAATCTCCCACTCTGTGACCCAAGTATTTTCCTCTTGTTCTAGTTCTTTCCAATGTACCAAATATTTGTTGTATTTCCCATGTCGCGTGTCCATTGTTTTCTTATATAGAATATGATCCAATTCTTCTTTCTTCCTCACCGGAACCTACTTCCTCCAATCTACTAATTCATCAATAAAATCCCCTTCTGTACCATCCCCATGAAAATAATACAAATTTGAAACATTAAACACTGGAGAAATATCAAAATTCCCTAGTAATTCTACCTCATAAGAATTATCATTTATTTTTTTCACAATTTTGTAGGGAGCAATCTTCTTGTACTTCAGCTTGTTATAGGTTCCTTTTGGAAACCTTTCCTTCTATAGATATACCAAAAACAACTTACCAACTGTAAATGCATTTCTCCGTCTATGCATATCTACTATTTCCTTATACTTATTATTACTATTCTGCAACCTTTTCCACACTTCTTCCTATAATTGTTGTATATGTTCAACAAATGCTTTTTCATCATCATTGACGAGCTGTCATCAACTGGTAGGTGTACCAAATCTAACACCCCATTTGGATTACTCCCATACACAATTGAAAATGGAGACTTTCATGTGGATCTTTTTATGGAACTGTTATATGCAAACTCAGCTTGTGGTAATGCTAAGTCCCATTGTTTCGGCTTTTCCCCAATGATGCACCTTAACAGGTTTCCCAAACTCCGATTTACCACCTCTATTTTCCCATCAGTCTGAGGATGATAGGCACTGCTGAACTATAGTTGAGTTCCCAATTTCTTCCATAAAGTCCGCCAGAAGTAACTTAAGAACCTTGTGTCCCTATATGAAGTAATGGTTTTCGAAACACCATGCAAACGAACAACTACTCTGAAAAGCAAATCTGCTATGCGTGTTGCATCATTTCTTTTCTTGCAGGAAAGAAAATGAACCATCTTAGAAAACCTATCAATAACCACAAAAAATGAGTCATTACCTCGTTGTGTTTTTGGTAATCCCAAAACAAAATCCATACTCAAATATGTTCGCGACCCTTTAGGAACAAGAAATGACATATCCAAACCTGTATTCTTTGCATGCCCTTTCGAGAATTGGAAAATTCAACACCTCTCCACATATCTTACCACATCTCTTTTCATCTTTGGCCAATAGTATTTCTCTACAACCAAGGCTATCATCTTATCCTTACCAAAATTCCCAGCCAATCCTCCGCTATGTAACTCTTTCACTCTATTCTCTCTTATAGCCCCAATTGGAATACATAGTTGGCATCCCTTGAATAGGTAGCCATCCTGTAAAATGTACTCATCCTGGAAATATCGTGCATTATCTGACAATGGATGAATTAACCTTTCAACAATATCCTTGAAATCAAAATCAAAAAAATGCAAACCCTTTATTGCTTCAAAACCTGCCACCTCATTTTTCATTGTGGTAAACAAAGTCACACGCCTACTCAATGCATTTGCAACTTGATTATATTTTCCTGATTTATGTTTTAGAGAAAAAGTATAACCCTGCAAAAATGATACCCACTTTGCATGCCTACTATTCAACTTCTTTTGGGTATTCACATACTTTAGGGCTATGTGGTCTATAAATAATACAAACTCCTTAGGAACTAAGTAATGCCTCAAATGCCTTAATTCTTATACAATTTCATAAAATTCCACATCATAAGTAGAGTAGTTCTTTCTTACCTCATTCAATTTCTCACTAAAGAAAGCTACTAGCTTTCCACCTTGACTTAGAACAACACCAATACCCACATGTGAGGCGTCACAATCAACCTCAAACACTTTATCAAAATCTGGTAGTGCCAAAATGGGTGCCTCTGTCACCTTATTCTTTAAGAACTGAAAACTATCCTCAACTTCCTTTGTCCACAAAAACTCCCTTCATTTTGTGTAATCAGTTATAGGTGCTACAATACTGCTGAAAATTTTAAAAAAATTTCTGTAAAATGTTGCTATACCGTGAAAGCTTCTGACCTCTATTATACTCTGTGGAGTAGCCCATTCAATAATTTCCTTTATCTTTTCTGAGTCCATCTATACCCCATCTGCTGAAATAATAAGGGCCTAAGAATACCAAACTCTCTTGCATAAATGTGCACTTCTTCATAGTTGCATAGAGTTTCTCTTTCCTTAACACTTCAAATACCACCCTTAGATGCCTCAAATGTTCTTCTTTAGTTTTACTAAAGATCAAGATATCATCAAAATAAACCACAACAAACTTACCATTATACTCCCATAGCACGGTGTTCATCAGTCTCATAAAAGTACTAGGTGCATTGGATAACCTGAATGACATCACCAACCACTCATATAATCCATTTCCTATCTTGAATGTTGTTTTCCATTCATCTCCTTCTCTGATCCAAATTTGATGGTAACCACTTCGAAGATCAATCTTGGTGAAATACCTAGATCCAGCAAGCACATCCATCATATCATCAAGGCGAGGTATTGGGAACCTATACTTGATTGTAATTTTATTGATTGCCCTGCTATCCGGGCACATTCTCCATGTTCCATCCTTCTTTGGTGTTAATAAAGTGGGGGTTGCACACGGAATCATGCTCTCCCTTACGACGCCCTTTCTCATGAGCTCTGCCACTTGCCTATTCAACTCTACATGCAATGCCAGGTTCATCCTGTGGGAGTGAAGACCCTAATATCAAATAAATATGGTGTTGAATATATCTTTTGGGTGGTAATCCATCTAGTAGGTCATCAGGAATAACATATGAAAATTATTCTATTAATTCTATTGTTTCTATTGGTATTTATACACTTGCAGGTTCATCCTTATTTACAACTAGTGGATAACAAAAACTAGTTGCCTTTGCCTCCTTCACAAATTCCTTTGCAGAAAGCATATTTTCAGCCTTTCCCTCTTCCTTAAGAGGTAGCAAAACTATTTTTTTCCCATCCTTCCAAAAAGTATAAGTATTCTTTCCCTCATCATGAATAACTTCTCTATCAAATTGCCATGGTCTTCCTAGCAGCATATGACATGCATCCATAGGAATAACATCACACCAAATCTCATCCTTATAATTGTTCCCAATAGAAAAGCTTATTAAACATCTCTTATCAATGGTAACTTCATTACCCTTATTAAACCATGCAATACGGTAAGGGTTAGGATTCATCTGGGAAATACCACCTCCTCTTCCTCTTCCTTCCATTTTTTTTGAAAGACTCAAACCTTGCTCTTATACCAGATAATGTAGCCAAATTCTAAACAAACTCGATATACTGCAAATAATATGAACTCCAAAATAAAATAGATAGCCTTTTTCATTATTGAATAATGAATTACAATGTTTCCTAAATAGGATAACAACTCCCAACTCAGGTTTTCCAAGCAAACTCTAACTTTGACTAAATCTACTCTAGGTGGCGGAAATTACTATTTCTAGCAGTTTACAAGAACCTGCTATTCTTAGTAAGTTCACATGCTTATTCGTATGGGTATAGAAATTTCCACTCATCTTCTACATTCCTAAATTAGAGGAATTGCCAACTTTCTAACTCATAATGCAACTAATAGCCTAAAATTATCTAATGCCCCAAAATAGGAAAAAACTGAACTACAACTTAAATCCTAATTTTCGGCCTCAAGATGGCAGATTTAGGGCCCGAAAATGTGCCAAAACTTGCTCCAACTAGTAGGGCCGGTTGACCTATGCATTCGTCTCATCGAAACATGTGGTTTTAAAAAAACAATAGACTCAAATGGACACTTGGAGCTCAAGTTATGACCTTGTCAAGTTCCTACTAAGTTTGGCACATCAATCATGGATGCAAAAAAGTTTAATGATGTAACACCAATAGGGGGAAGTAAAAGGAGAGGTAATTCATTTGCAGTGGCTACGTTTGTGATTCCTAATCCAATAGTATTTATGAGACATTATTTCCATGTCCTTTCATTAACTTGATTTATTAATTTTAATGGAGATATATGGGTTTTGTGCGAGAAGTAGTGAAGAAAATTATGAAAAACCAATTGTTACTTCTTTGAAAAAGGATAAGCATAATATATACGTGAGAATGTGCACACAATTTACACTTAAAGGGGCCAAAATAAAAAATAGGGAAAATCCAAGATGTTTTAGGTTTGAAATCCAACTACAATGTTGTCTTCTTATAGTGCTTTGTAGCCCACTTTTAAGTGATAAGCTTGACTAACTGCATGAAAGTAGGGGATATGTGAAAAATCAACAATACTTTCACTTGCCTTATATACTCGAAAAACATCACAAAACCAATGACATTGTGACATTTATATATTATAACAGTTTTGTAATGCCTCCATATCAACAACTCCACTACACCACTCGAGTGTGATTGTTAGCTATAATAAATGATTGGACTTACCTTTTCCATCATGGTACATTGGAGTAGATCGTCTTTGATTGGCATGGAATCCTTTACTAAGTAAACTTAGGATATCATAAACAATCATATTCTTAATTGAAAAAGGATAGGTCAAAATCTAGGAAATTTAATTTTTATATTCTTCAAAGGATTTTCGATGTGTAGGCCAACATCGACAATAATACACTATAGTGGTGCCATTCATTGAAATATTTATGTGAGTGCAATTTATACTTAAAAGGGAAAAATTTAAATAGGGAAAATCCTACATGCTATAGGTTTGAAACCCAACTGCAATGCTATCTTCATGTAGCACTTTGTAGGCCTCCATTTTAGTTGTAAGAACGAAAAACTGCAAGAAAACAAGGGATGTATGAAAATTCAATGATACTTCTTCTTGACTTATATACTCAACAAACATTTCAAAACCAACAACAGTGCAATATTTATATATTAAAAAAATCCCTATATTACACAATCCAATCCCCTAAATAACACCAATTATCATCTCTTCATAGTTTTGTGACTTAATAGAGATGTTCAATTTTCATGGTGAAAATGACAATAAAACTATTTATGTCACCACTTGCAAAATTAATACTTCCAATTGTGTTCAAATAGGTTGCAACACATATCATGCTACCCTTGTGTGAGGCTCAAGATTTCACGAGCTCTTTAGTCTTCCTAGAGAGGACATAATAAGCATTTTTTCACATCGCCAAGAAATCATTTGCGTAGGGTGGTGTTCAATGAACTCCCAATGTTTGTTTACAAGTTGGAAATTTTCAAATATCATTTAATCTATAGTATTTTCGTATACGAATGTGAGACTCCACGTCAACTATTGTAAAGAAATTTGTGCATCAACAACCAAACATATCAACACCATTTGTTACCCTAGTTTGTGTCAGATGAAGTGACTTTCAATCCAACTTATAACACATACAAAATAACACCTATATTATTTATGTTTTCTAAAGTTTAACCAAATCTAGAAATGGAGATTCATCATTGAAAAAAAATGAAATTAAATATTAAAAAAAACATAAAATTTATTTAGATAATCTTTCGATCAAATCAATATACCCTAACTTTATTTGTTTTATTAAAATAATTATAATTGCAAATTACTCATTTTGAGGACATAATATTGGAATATTAACGTGTACAAGGAGCATTAGACTCATTATTCTTATACTTTAATTGCTTAATAGGTGCTACATTTTTTCAAAAATAAAAAAATAATGTTGACAATTTATTTTAATGGTAAAACCAATTTACAGTTTAACATTGAATGTCACAGTCATACATTTTTTTGTCGTTGATACTATGTAGCATTAAACTTTCAAATGAAATTGTCAGTACACGAAAATGCATACGTGGATGGCTTTGATCATTTGGAGATCATTAATATGGGCTAGGGCATGGCTGGTCGAGATCAGATGGGCCACTTGCATAGTTTCATAATTTGGTCTGTCTTTTTAACTAGAAAAACACCTTTCTACATAATAAATATAAAAATCCAAAAGTCTACATTCCAGGCATTACAATGCCATACAACTGGATGGAAACATGTCATCTATTCAACCATGTTAAATGAGTATGTTACGAAATCAATGAAGCTCTAAAGTTCATTGAGCTTTCCAACACATATTTTGTATAAAACTACTTCCTTAGCCTATGTGAGTATTTATATACAATACAGAGAAATAAACATTTTAATAAGGTTTTTCGTCTCACTCATCATGGGAACAGAACTATGCTTCGCCATCACTAATTTTATGATATGTTTAACATATGTAGACTTGCATATTCCCCTTGCATATATCGAGTAGTCCTCTCCTACCTCCACAATGCATTCTATTTCACCTCTATTTTTCAAGATAATGTTTGTGGTTCTTCTCAAATAATTTTTTTGCACAAAGTAGATATATATGTAAAATGTGAAATCATGCAGTTGACATGTGAATTGTTTGTTTAAACGCCTGAGTGAAATGTGATCTCGTGAATTGCATTGATTACATGATATGCAAAAATTGTGTTTGTTGAGAAGGATTTGAAATCTTTCCAACAAATACAATCGGAAGGTGTAAATCCACACTCAGTAACCTTTTCCACCATCCTCTGAGCTTTTGCCAAAATGGGAGATGTAGAACATGACATGGACATCCATCAAAGAATAATGAAAAGCTGATTTTTGTTATATTTATTTGTGAGTGTCGTAGTTAGCATGTATGTAAAATGAAGAACAATCCATAATGCATGTGAAAAATTAGATAAAATTCCTTAATTTGCAATGTGATCTTGTGGAGTGCAATGAGTGCAGAATGTGCACAAAAATATTATGTATGGGTAATTCTATACTCTATTGTATTTGGTCTCATTTATATTTATAGGAGAACTAATATGTTATTGCACTCAATCTTTCTTTTAATCCAATTTAATTTCAACACTTCACATTTGTTGTTGTAAACTACGATATGCACCATGCTCAATTAGAACTTGGCACACCTTTCGATGAGTTCTCAAACCAATAAGGGAGCGTCCATGGATCAAATGTTGTATGTTGGTGTCAAAGCTCTCGTGTGTGCCATTTTCAGACCTTTGATGGTTGCCAACATTGTATGGAATGAAATAAGTATGCATTTTTGTCTCTTCTACCCTCTTTGCTATCTTTCCTATGTGATGGGGAGAAGGGGAAACAAATAGAGAGAAATGTTGTTGAGTTAGGAAATGGTAGTGGCAATGCATTTGGCATTGGCATTAGGTATTAGGGAGGTTTGAATAAGGATAGGGTGGTGAATGCCCAAAACAAAATGAAGATAAGGGAATCTTTCATTACACCATCCTAACACCTACTAAATTTGGATCTCATGACCTCTCTCTAATGTGATCATTTCTTGTAAGAAATTTATCAATTATATCATTTGACAAGAGATAAAATTTGACACCTATCTTGCCCATATTTGAGGGGTTGTACATGTATTATTATCCCATGTTTGTTAAATCCATGTTCCCATCATTTATTACTTGCAAAAATATCTATAAAACGTTAAGATACTACATATTTTATTGAAAATGTGGTACAATGGATATATTTCATATCTTAGTTTCCTTTGACATTTTAACTATTGTTGCGCAACACCAAGAGAAAATTATTCTAAATGAGGATAAGGTAAAGTAAAGTATTAATATTTGGAGTCATCTCACATTAATTGCACAGCTACACAAGAAACACATTTTTACTTATAAGGAGTTAGAGAAAAGCAAAAAGAAAAATGAGTAGTGCCTGTGAAGGAGATAGAAAGATGATTTGCTAAATGAAAATGCGAGAGAAGGGATTACAATCAATATAATGCTTGGGCATAATAGAGATAGCATCTCTTGATGGTTGTAGGGGTTTGAATTACATATACACGATTATACATAAACATCCTTTCTAGCATAGTTCACAACTCATGTGAAATTGCTAATCTATTTTACTATTTTGTGAAATTACAAGTAGACAACGTAATTTTCCGTCCTATTAATTTTTTAATGTACAAGTAAAAACTCCTTAAATCCTTTCTCGAATTTATTTTAAAAAATTTCCCTATAACATCACTTTCCATTAAGCATGAAATATAAATATAGATTAAAGGTTAACCACATTTATAAATAAATAGTACTCAATACATTAACATTTGAACTTGCAAAAATGTGTTTCATTCTCTAAATTTTATATCTATTTCCATTGTAATATTTTTTGTTTTTTGGTTTTACAATACAACATGGAATAGACTAGCAATTGCACAAAAGTGGGGCAATGGAGATGTCGATAGGGGATTAACAGGAAGGAATTTTTTTAGCAAAAGGGAGAAAAATATGCAGGGATGGGTTTGGCTTGATGGTGTGCAATGTTTGACGAAGGGTAAAGAGAGGAGAAACAACAAAAATATGGAAAACATGATTGTGGAGTATCAATAAAGGAGTTTTTTGTAGGTAAAGGAAAGATACTCGGGGAAGCGTGCTTTTGTTTTAATATTTGTGGAGAAGAGGTGAATATGTTTTTTTGGTGGAGAATTGTAAGAGTTATTGTAGGCACACATCCAAAATAATTCATTCGATGGAGGAAGTTGGCGAAGCACGACCATTTTTTTATAATAATTGAAATGAGCTTCAACATTTTGATTTGTTGGAAGCAAATGGTGAAAATAGACTTTGTATAGAGAGATTATAGATAAATGGTTAGGGGAGGAGGGGGGAGGAAACTCTAGATACATGAGGGCCCGTACAAGTATATAGAGGGTGTCGACGGGCCCAGATAGAGGGAGATCGAGGGTGTCCATCGAAAGAGAGGGGGCCTATGCCTACTAGATTCTATACACCTGGGAGAGGGCTAGGCCAATTCCATCTCCCATATATAGATATATAGGCTCACAAATCAATAGAGCCACCAATATCTATTTATGGGCTAGAAATATTTGAGCAACATTTGATTGAAAAATTTGGTAAAGCATGGAGTGAAAGCAAGTTTGTTTTTCCAAATCATTGAAATGGGTTTCAACATTTTGAATGTGGAGAAGAATATGGAAAAAAGAGACTTATGATGGATTCAAATCTTGTGGGTGGGTGGAAGATTGTTGGTAAATAGATAGACGTCTAGAGACTTCTTGAAAGGTTCAGTCCATATGTACACATTTTGTAAACATATGTGTGGTACAACATTTACAAATACAATATGTGATAAAAATACACCTGTAATTGCTTTGTGAAGGATGTTTTTGCAACAACAACATCTGGGTATAATCCACTTACAAGTATTATTGGATAGGTTTGTATAATACGGTACAAATCTTGTCTTTGTACATATTGGGAATATGATGGAAAAATGTAGATTTGGGTTTTGCACCAATGAGTGACATTTTTGTAATGTTCACAAGTTTCCATAACCTATCTAAAACATTCATTTTAGTGTAATGTTCACCAAGCACAAGTTTTGACATTTAAAAGTTTCCAAGCCTTATTACACAACCCCAGTTTTGTGAATATACTAAAATCATTGCATTTCATGAGATGATATTTTTCAAAGGCCTCTCGTCAAGTAGTTGACATGGCTGGTGTGAAGGTCACTTGAAAAGGTCATAGGAAAAAATGTGGAAATATTGTCCCTGACAACCTGTATTTTAAAATACAATTCTAATTTGTCCTCATGTTTTGGCGAGCATGAATATTTAATATGCATGTGCACACAAGAATTAACAACTATAACATTTGACCAAAATATACTTCCCATTATATTTTGATGGATATCCATAATCTATTATAAAACTCCAATTTTAGGACGAATTGGGAGTGGGTTGGGAGTATGCTGACAAAGGTTGTAGAGTTTGTCTTTACACCTACCATATATGCATTTACTCAAAAGTTTTTAAGGCCTTTTCAATGAAACCATTTTATGTATATCAATCATTCATTGTAGTCCACAAAACTACATATTGTTGACACTATGAACACGTGCCTTATACGTTGCAACTATGAATAATGACTCCCATCAAGGTACTCACATGCTAATATAAATTTGCATTCTTCTCTTATAGAAACTATTCTTTGTTGTACTCTTCTTCTTTGTACTACTATGGCTGACCTTTGTAGTTATCATGAAAATCACTGATATACGGTCATATTTTTTTTAATCTTTACATCACTAATATTGCTTATGTGCTCATCGTAGTATATATGATTTTCAGGTCTTCATTTTAGTTTTAGATGCTTTTTGTTTAGGGTTTCAGTTTTAAGGTATTTTTTTGCATTTTTATTAACATTTAAAATACTCGTGAACCATATTGGACTACTTTGACAAGTTTCAAAAAATCGAATCGAATTTGAATTAGTTTAGAATTGATTGGGCTTGGTAAACATGCTTTAAAAATATAAGGCCTTTCAACTTCTAGTTATATATGTGTATCGTTTAGTTTAGGCTCTTGAATTAGAGATGGAGCTTATCCTCAAACTCCTTAAAATGCAATTTCCGCACAATGTTTGGTGATGGTGTCTATTAAGTCACATCAAAACCTTAAAGGTGTTTGCAGGAATTAGAGGTCTCTAGTGAAGAGCCCCAGGTTTTATAAGTAGAGAAAAATCAGAGGGACCTCCGAGTTGTGCATCATTATGCTTTAGGACCTTCATCAAGAAAAGGGTGACTCATGGAAGGAGAAGGAACATTCACCCATTTATGGGATAATGGTACAAGATACAGTGCAAGTTAGGTGGAAAATAATCCCTTCCATCCCGAAATTGGCCAACTCGGTTTCCCTCTTTAGCCAGTGCGTGTTGGTTAAGGGGAAATTGATGTTGATAGGCGGATGACATCCCTCCAATTGGCAACCCATCAACCATGTTTTTATTTACGATCTCATATTAGCATATATAGAAACAACGTGGAGTTACATACATAATTAAAGTTGATATATTATTTTATTTAAGTTAAACATGGTGTATAATAAGATGCCCAACAAGGAGTATATAAAAGGGAGCGTAAATATCGTAAAGTAACTACAAAACCAAGATGCTTCCAAGTCCAACGACACCTCCCACAAATGAACTTACACCCTTAATCAGGGGTTAAATTTGACATCCATTTAGATCTTTTTTTCATTATTTTAACCGTAAAATACTTGCAAATATTTGAAATAACCGTCACATGAGACTTGCATATTTACAATATAAATGTCATTTTTAATATATATTTATATTTAAATTATATAAATATATTTAATATACATTAATTAATTAATTAATTTATATATATATATATATATATATATAATGTTTAAATAACTACTATATCATATTTTTGAAGGATAATATTGGAAAATTACCGACATCTAAAAATTATTTGAAATGCATAGGTGGACGTCAAATCTAACCCCTTCCATCAATAATAATGCGAGTAAGCTATATAAATTCCTAAAAAGCGAGGATTCCGCTACACCTAATTTAACCAGTACGATCAAATGCAAGAGTGCCTCATAAAAATCTAAGGTTGTCTTTTACATCGCAATGAAATAAAGAATGTAAAAATCATTGGGTTTGAAGGAACCGAAGAGCAATGAAGGAGGCGACACCGTCTCACAATCTCCTTGTCAGATTCACCGACTACTACACGCCAGCACACCACCGTCTCCACCTCAGATTGAACCCAATCCTAACAGTAAGTAGATGTAGGTAAATAAATTCACCATTCCCGTATCGTCATGGACTCGTGTACTGTTCCAAGAGGCACTGCCAGAGTATCTATCATGGAGTTTATCGAATTCCAAAATATTCTCATTGAGTTGCCAGAAACGAAACCATTGAACTGTAGTTAGAAACCAACAGAGGATGAACTTGCAGAAACCAACGGTCGGATTAAATCCGTGCTTCGTCGCATGTACCTGTTATCAAAATTGAACTGCTTATTTTCTGGTGCCGCGTCAGAATTCAAGGGCTTGGCTGTGAAAGGGGACGCCTATCGACGTAATAAATACATCTAAGGTTTAGAATTGTTTTTCAAAAATTAATTTTGTAATGCACCAATGTCAATTCTATTTTCTACGGGAAAACAAGGACTATTCAACCACAAAGGCGTTACCTACACAAGAAAAGTATATTATATGGGTTAAATTTGACGGTCGTTTAGACGTTTTTTGTGATTTTAGCATTAAATGCTTGTAAATATTTGCAATAACCATCACATGTAACTTGCATATTTAAAAACTGACCGTCATTTTTTTATATACATTTATACATAAATTATAAAAAATATACAAATATATCTTTAAAATAATTACCTAAATATAGAATAGATACTATAAATAACATTATTTTATATTTTTGAAGGACATTATTAAAAAATTACTGTCATGAGAAAAATGTTTGACAGGCATAGATGGCCATCAAATTTAACCCCTGGAGTATTGTGAACGTAGTTTGAGTATATAATGGTTCCTTGATATACCTTACTTTGAATCTTCTTGATTTTGAAAAAAAAAATGAGTTACAACAAGCGCAAAAAAATGTGGTATATGAGGTGTTATTAGAAAAAAAGTTGTAACTAATTATTGAAGATCTAGACTAAATAATAAAAATAAATAATAAAAGTTATATGTTTGTATTTATTGTATTTAAGTATAACTAGCATATATATCTTAAATACATCTATCTAAAATATGCCTGGGAGATATTAATCTCAAAATATCTAATTATGCTAGCCTTTACTATTTTTTTATGGACTTCTCCAAGAAACAAAAACTATCTCAAGGCACTTATTTAACTGTTGTAGAATTTAATATCTTTTGATCAACTTCTCCAAGAAAAAAGGAAAAAAATGATATAAGTGACACTTTAATAAAAACTAAATTTATAGATGGATTGTCAAGTGCAGTTAAATGGACAACAAATTTAATACCAAGAATAAAAGTGAACATCTCACTCCATTACAAATGTGGCTGCCATCATAAGAAGGCCTCTTGACATAATTATATTAAATATATATAGAACTCACATGGCATATAAAGTGTATTAGAAGTTTTTTATTATTAAAGAATAAATAATAGAATTTGTGTCTGTATAAATATTTGCTTATAATTACAACTATAACAATTTATTGTTCCTAAATGATAGAGAGTATTGAAAATTCTACTAAATTTGTAAAGTTAATAAGAATTTTACGTAATTTCATATAATTTTTTTAAAACTAATTGATTTCCTTTGTTTTAAAAATATTAATTAATGTTATGTGTGAAAAATTTAAGATAAAAATTTCAAAATTTTACTTAGAAGTCTTGCTAAGGCAAGGCTTGGAGATACCTGACACATAGAGTCGAAAGCGGATAGGGCCAGGATCGTTCCCTGGGTGACTTTGATAGATTGGATACCCCCTAGTTGTGGTTGCTTAGCTAAAGTAAGGCTTTGATATCGATATATGCTTACTCATCAAGTGTATAAATCAATTGTTTGTAATCTCTAGCTTATTAAGGGCAAAGATGCCGATATCTATGTAATCGTTGGTCTCCCAATAAAAATAATAATTTAGATTTTTACACCAAAATGCGTTCCCCCTATGGGAAGAGCCTCCAATCGTTCATGATGTGGAGTTAAATTTCACGGGAGGTTAGACATTTTTGTCGCGCATAAAAAACCATCATGAAGAATAGCGAACAAGTGCATTATTATTGTGCTTATATGGATATTCTGAGGTAGATGCCCATGGGCCCGTAGCACACCCTTGGGCTTCTGTCACAAGTCACACAATTCAACTGACTTAAATCTCAATTTTTTGTTTTGTCAACTATGCGAAATTTACAAGTGATGTACTATAGTGGTGTGCTATGGTAGGATTTCGTTCAATGCTCTCCTCCTTTAACGATGCAATAGTGGTTGAAGCTAAAGATTGACAAAATGTTAACTTATGACAAGGAGTCGTAGACTGCAACAACAAAACATACATTATTCGTAGTGGGTCTAATTGTCTTTCATAGGACCTTAGGTTCCAATCTCCACAAGATCTTTCAAGGAAAGAGGGATTTATTCATTTATCTGCTACAATGGTTGAAGGTAAGTGGTCTCAATTGGGCTAGGAGCATAAAGGCCTCTTCCAACACCAATTTTGACCTCCGGTAAGAAATAGATTTGGTATTCAAGGCATATATTATTAGCATAGGATCCCCTTTAACTGTAATGTGTTTAATATAGTTGCTGAAGACGAGATAGAACTTCAAATGTTGCTTCAGTCTCCCAACTTGATGGTTGCTCTAGGAAGATCTAAGGCATAAGAAAAAACAACTTTACCTTTACTATCTTTAAGGACACTCCAGTGCATGCTAGCCCTGAGTTACCTTTGACGGCGTCATCAAAGTGTAGTTTGATCAGCTTTGATGTGATTCCAACTAGGGGGTTGTGAACTGTATACTGAAGGGGTTGTGGTCCAATTAGTGCGATGAAGGTATGTCACAAAGGATATTCCATCCGCAAAATTATGAATGCCTAGAGATACCTGAAACAAAAGGAATGAGGCACCAAGTGGAAGGAGACCAATTATTCATGTACCTTGAATCAAGGAATCATTTGTTCTTTATAAAAATTTAAAAAGAGCGATTTGGACCAAAGTAAAACAACTATAAGAGTTTATTTGGATACATTTGGTATTTGTGGAATGCCCACAAAAAACAAGAACTCAAAAATGGCGCACGTATCAACACTTAGAGAAAGATGAAAGGAGGCAAGACTAATGCCACTCAACCAAAACAACCCATCATAAATACTACTCTCTTTTTTGATAGAACCTCCACTACTACTTTACTCAGCACTTCTTGTATCCAAAGTGACCATGTTGTTCAAGGGGTATCAAATATAGTCATGTTTAGTGCAAATAAAATTGCCCACAAAAGGCTACCACTCATGATATAAAATTTGCAAATGTGCGGAAGTCTTCATGTATTAATGTTTAGTTCAAATAAAATAGTCCGTAAAAGGCTACCACTCATGATATAAGATTTGCAAATGTATATGTACGAATTTGTAACAACTTTTAAATGTACAAATAGAACCTTTCAATGTAATGCTTCATCTATATACCATTCACGTTGCATTGTACCCATGTGGTTGCTAGTTTATAAAAAAAATTCAAATCATATTTTTACACCGAAGTCGTTCCCCCTATGGGAAAGGGCTCTGCGGAAATTCACGAGACTATGTCAAATTTGACAGCCAAAATGGCGGTTTTGACGGGCGTGGTGTTTGTTTAGCTTTTCTTTTCTATTTTCGCAGATTTGCTATTTTAAAGTTTTGTTTCTTAGCTTTTGTATGCAATAGATTTTAAATACACGCTTCCAACGCATTCTTCAGCATTGTTGGAAGTAAGACCGAGTTCTCCAAAAATTTATTTCACTTCATCTCGAATAAGTTCAGAAGCAGAGTTTCAAAATACGGCTGCCTACATTTACGTATTTACAATACTTTTGATCTTTATTATTTTAAGTTTATTCCAATTATGTATCTATTATTTTGCAATGTACATTCCCCAAGCAACTAAATTAAATTTCAAATGCATAGTGAGTTCATTCTTTTGTGATTGATTTCATTGGCTCCACATTACCTTCTTCAAAAATCAACTTAGAGATATTTTACAAAAGGTCATTCTGATTCTGAGCCGAGATACAATATTGTTCTCCAAAGAGTAGATCCTGGTAGAAGCTAACCCCTAAATCCCTTATTGCTTTCTTTTTCCTTACCAAGGATATTAATGGATCCTAGAGAGTTATAATTTTTTAGGGAACCCAAATTTCCAAGCGCTGTGAATAAAAAATAGCTTAATGGTATACCCTCGAAAGAGTAAATTGGTTTTCTGATTACTCATTTTTTAGAGAACATTCCTGCGAAAAAATTCATGTTGCTTCTGTAGTTAGGCTTTCCAATAATGAATCTTGACTTAGAATCAGGAGGTAATGAATGAAGTGCCTCTCCAACACACAAGTGAAAAACCCTTCTGAAGAAAACCATGAACTTTTGGAAGGCCATGAATCAGATCTAGAAAAGTTTCTGAATGACATTGGCAATAAGTGGGAGTAGGCCAAGGCAACGATTAATCATCTGGGAGAGGACCTCAATGAGAATCACAGCTGCCTTAGCAGGATTCTGTCAGATCTTGTGAAGCAGTATGTGTTGAGGGGCTCATTCCCAAATGAGGGCATTTTGAAGCGTTTCAAGTTGGACGTTAGATTGATTAGTGAGAAGGATTTTAAAGCTGCCCCTCATACTTAATAATATCTTCTTGGATAACATATACCATTCGGCGTTCACATTGCATTGTACACATGTGATTGCTTGTTTATTTATTCCAAAAGACGTAGCCCATATGAGAAAGAGCCTCTGGTCATTCATGTGAGGGGGTTAAATTTAACAGGCGTTTAGACCTTTTTGCGTTTTTAGCCGTAAAATATAGCTAAATTTAATTTCAGACGGTGGGAAGGCCCCCTCGGTGCTACCAACAAACCGACCCCCTCTTCAACCATCTCGCTTCCTCCTCTAATCGGAAATTCCCCTGCGCCACGTTGCTCTGCAAAAGGCTGGATATAAGCAGGTGCAACAACAATAAGCGGTATTGTGAATTACCAAGTGTCCTAACTCCTATGACGATGGGTTTTGCATTACTGATCACATAATGAGGGCTGAAATGATTTCATGTAGGGCACTCTCCCACTGGACTACTAGCCTCTTTGTGGTCTGGACTTGGAGTTTGGATTGTTCATGCCATATATATTACTGTTTGTCATATATACCAAACGTACGAGCTCTATTCGTCTTCAAAAGATCCACAACATATATACCACCAGATCTAATGTTAATGAGAAAGATTTGAAATCTATGTCATAGAACAATTAATCAAAGGTTAGGCAAATTCCACTAGCATTCATTTATGAGTTCTATATTTCGTTTTCTAAGGTCAAAGTGGAGGAGAAAATTGTATCAGGAGATGCAAGAGATAGTCTGTATCAGGAAGTCAAGAAGTTTGAAGCAAATTTACTTTTTATTGGGAGTCATGGCTATGGCACTTCAAAAGGTATGCATCTTCCTTTTCTGCTAACTTTAATGAAGCAAATTTGATATTGTAATCTCCAAGCTTGAAGTGGGTGATCAGGAAGATGATGATAAGACAAACATTGTTTTGACAGGACTTTTCTAGGGAGTGTACCAATAAACTTAAAGGTAGTGCAGATTCGTACACTCACAATGTCTGTGCGGTGTACCATTTCTTGCATCTAATTTTCAGATGTTGATCGAAATGCGAAATTGGGTTGTTTTTTTTAATGGATGCTCAGTCACGTGTCATTCTTTTTGTGACTTCAGTTTCTGATTGAAGTTGTCTACCTGTTTTAATTTTTTTTGCTAATTTTAGAAGTGGAACTTGTAGAAGGGCTTGTCAGAGTGATTAGAATTTTGGAGCAGTGCATATATCCATCGATATATAAGAGATTTTTTGAGGATTAAAAGCAGTAGATAGTGATTAGTAATGAGTTTTACTGGTAACTGAAGTACCGTTCTTTCAGATTGGAGAGGAAATATGTAGCCCTACCGTGCATAGGGCATGCCTAATTCAGTATCGGATATCTGTTCTCATGCGACATGAGCCACAAGTTTTGTGTTTTATTAGATGTCAGGTTGAAAGATAGGAGTGGCCACATACCTACTACCTACGGCTTACTGTCCTTTCCATAATAAAATTGGTAGCTTGGAGTTTGAAAGATATGTTGTAGGGTATACAGCAAGGGACTCTTCTGGTCATTTGCCTCCATACAATTGTACTCTGAAGTGGCTTATTATTAATTTTATATTCCTCCTTTCAAAATTTAGTGGTATTGAGGGGCCATATTTACGCCGAAGGCTATGAAAGGGGAGGCGAACCTCTTGGTTCTGACAAATGTTAGAGTGATCTACAACAGAGTGGGGGACACTTGGCATTCGACGACATATGGAAAAATAGGGGTCAGACAATCAACCCCTATTTTTCTGTACGTCATAAAAAGTTTAACTGAATCTTCGCCAACAATTTATGAAGACATTTTATCGAATGTTGATGGATATATATTCTTTGCTCCAAAACATCTATTTCAGCATAGGCTAAATTGATCCAATTTAGCTCCTTTAAAAAATCCCCTTAAAGATCCCTTTTAGCATTTCCATTGTACATTTCACGTACGATTGCTAGTTTTAAAACAATTATCTTTTAATATATTATTAAGAGTTATATACAATTAAAATTAATTTTTTCTTATTGAAATGCATATTGAAAACTATGTACACAAAGATAGGTTGGAAAATTTGGCTTAAAAGCATTAATATCAGCTTTTTTATCAATCTAATAATTTAATTATTAATATTTTCCATTTGTCAAATAATATTTATCCTTTTTATAAAATGATTAATAAAGTCAACAATGTATTAACCCATTAATCTAATTTTTTTAAAAACAAAATTCATATTCCATTTATATAGTTTGCTCTAAAATTATAAGGAACATGTATTAGTTATTTTGAATTACCACTTAGTGTGAATAACCATTCAATATTGTGCAAATAATGCCATATTTTTGTTCATTTTTACATTGAAAATTGACCTTTTTAGAAATTTTACAATATGTTTTTAGTGAGAAATCATGTTGATTTGTATGGCAAAAACACGACGTGACTAGACAATTTTAGTTGCGTCGACTTTTCATCTTTTTTGTGTCAAAACTATGTCTACTTTGCGTAATCTCAAAACAATGCAAGACCGCTATCATTAACACCAATGGGTGGCACAAATATGACGCAAAAATAGTTGATTTTTTAAAAAGAAATGAAATGAATCATAATTACAAATGATATAATTAGGAATGACTATATTATATTGTTTTTCTTATTTAGAACTATTAAACATTATATACTACAAAATTATTTACAATGTATTCTAACTAAGAAATTATACAATGAGAATTTGTAAAGTATATAGATAATATTATTAATAATAAAATAAGACATTGTTTCAATTCAAAATGCGATTACAATAATATAATAGTGTGATTTTGAGAGTTTTAAGGGGTCCCTTACGAATTAAAAATAAAAATAAAACTACATCCTAAATATATGTGTAATCAATCTTATCATCCTCCCCTAATCCTTACAATCTTATTGATCTCCCTGAGCTTGATCATCCTCCTCCTCATCATCATCCTCTTCATTGTTCTCTTCATTGTCCTTATCATCCTCATCCTTCTCTAAATCCTCTTCATCCCTCCGATTTATTTTACCCTATTAAAATTTAATTATAAAATGTTAACAATTTTTAATTTAAATTTATAATTTGCATGTACAAAAAAATGAACTCTACATGTCTTATTGGTACAAATTGATTATTTTGGGCCCATTGATTAAAGGTTTTTTTGCTTCATCGCAAGTCATTTAACGTTGCTCACACTTTTTTTGTTGCATACTTCTTATAACACTCTTCATGTGAATACAAGTATATGATAACATTACACATATTAATATTTCGATTTAACAATATAGTAAAACAAAAAAAACATAACTATATAAATAACTTATATAGAACTTACAAATTTATTAGTGACATCTTCTAAGTTTAGTCGGCCTAAACGATAAGTCACCAATAACTCTTTTCAGACTCTAGCTTCACACCCCTAGAATACATTACTTTCGATACCTGCATCAATTTCAATATATATCAAATCTTTAATCAATCACGATGTTATACAATTGCCATTGCATTCTGATTATAGATCATATTTATCTTTTATAAGATGTGAATGGAAACCAAACAACGTAAAATGTAAAATTAAAGAAACCGTATTTATCAACTACAATGAAAAGCTTTAAATATTCCTATTTACAATGTAAATGTCAACAGATTTCATTTTTTTCATTAACTAACATGTGGTTTTTTGTGCGTCTAGTTATACCTACCAAAACATATTGATGCACGTGAAACTTGTTATCACATTTGCACACATAGTTAGTCTAACTCCTCAAATGGCCCATCACACCAGAGTAGAAACCTCAACATGCTTAAGCGAGGAAAAAGAGAATACTAGTCCCATCATGTTTAACATTATGACAAGGAAATTAGGCAGTTAGTGACACATATGATCTAATAAGGCAAATACATTAGATTAATACACTCATGTGCACAAGAAATACATTTGCTCCATAACACCTTGTACTTCATATTTACTACTCAAAATATTACATAACAATGATTATCTCATGCCCCCTAAAATGAAACCTACAAGGGGTATATCTATTAGTGGGGACTTTCCCTTCACTAGGTGAACAATATTTATTCTTATTCCTTAGATTCCATAACTACCACTTAACTATTACATTAAGGAAGTGATTATACCACATGTTGTTATACTCTATTTCTATACTTTGCATGGTAATACTCTAGAAATAGTGTGGCTATATTTAGCCATATCCTTGCTCTATCTACCTTATGTACTAACTTTTAACTTGTTCTACTTCTTCTTACATCAACTTCATACAAGTAACTCAAACTTCAGTTATTTTAACTATTTTTATCTCATCTCTTTTTGACGGAATACTTCCTCTCTTACATGCATATTTTTCCTTCAGGACATGCTTGTGTACCTTCATGTTCTATTTTTAGGCATGAAATTTCCTCCTTATCCCAAATCATCTACGTTTCCTTTTAGAACTCGTACACTTGCCAACTTTTACATGTTCCTTAATAACCCTCGTGCTTGGTTCTTCTAATATTCTTGCGCATGAATTTTATGATATTATTGTGCATGAATCTCGTGTATTTCTTACACGCAACCCAAAGAATATAAATGTTGTGCCCTTAATCATATATCTTACATTGGATGTATATAGTCAACTTGTGGCTATCATAACTTCTTATCATGATGTATCTCTTTCATATATGTTATATTATCATTAGTGGGTCGGCCTTGGTGATGGAAATATCATAGGAATAATATATATAGGGTTTAGTAGGCAATAGTTAATCATCATTGAGCATTTGAGTCATATTGTATGGTTTATAGGTTTCCCCCTTGAAGTGACTAAACTATTATACTTGAATATTGAGATCATTTATTTGTAATATTGTGTTCTTTGGTTTTCTATTGCTTCTCATAATCAAATTTATACAAGTAATTTCATTACAAGTGGTATCAGAGCCTGATCTCAATTGGCGTTGCATTAAACCATAATTGTGAAGGTTCAAATTTATCTAAAAATTGGTAGCAATTTTTCTGATTTTTTTGGTGAGGTGAAATTAGTCAAGTAAGCTCCTCTCTAAATTTCAAGTATTTTTGACTTGTTTTGCAAAATTTATAGCGGTTTTATGTTTTTTCAGAATTCGGCTACCAATGGTGTAATTTTTGAAATTTTTCTAAGTTTCTTATATTTTCAAAAAGCTTTCCAAAAATTAGCTAGGGTTTTCTTTATGATTACTTATATTCCGCCAGTGAATCTACGAAACCCCAAACCTTAATTTTTTTCCCTATTCCATCTACCCTGAGTCCCAAACCCTATATCATGACCAATGGATCAAATTGAGGCCAAGGGAAAGGTCAAGCAACTCCAAGAATGAACCCAAATAAAGAATATATGGATTTAGAATCTTCTGGTTTGGGAGTATTTGAGGTGGTCATCCATCTATAGGAAAGGTTAAAAATATGGTGAGTAAAGATGACCTTAATAATGGGCTTATTCATTTGAAAGGTAGCCTTAGGGAGGAACTTTAGACATATTTTCAAGCAATGAAGTAGGAGGTTTTGTTGGCTATTTCAAACACAACTCCCAATTTCAGTCATTTGGGTTCCTCTAACAATACTCACACAAGTACAAATCACTCCAATCTAGGAGGCTCCTTTACACATTTAGGTGGAACTCTTCACCAATGGTTGGGCATTATTTCAAAAGTGGAAATTCATAAATTTTATGGAAATGATCCACTTAATTAGATTAACCAAATGGAGAATTTATTTTATCTCCATCAGATCCCATCGAGACAAAAGGTAACTGTAGCATCCTTATATCTAGAACCTGATCAATTTGTTTGGTATCGTTGGTTATGTGCTGAAAGGTAGAATAATGGTCTAAATGTCACATGGACAATTTTCACTGAAGATATTCAATTACATTATATTTCTAGTGTTTTAGAGAATTACTTTAGTCAATTAGCAAAGTTACGACAAACAGGTTCAGTTAAGGAATATTTCCATCAATTGCAAAATCTTTCCTTACGTGTGGAGGATATTACAGAATAGTATTTGAATGAACTATCTCTCGAGAGTCTTAAGGACCACATTAAGCATGAGGTGCACATGTGTAATCCACTCAAGGTTTCTGATTCTATTATCATGGCATGTAGGGTAGAGGGAAAATTTCTTTCCAGTAAAAGGAAGTCCTTCTCCAACATAAAATATCATATCACCTTGCCCTCATCATACTCTCAGCCAGTTCGGTTGACACCAAAACACATCGAAGAAAAAAGAGAAAAAGGGTTATGTTTTAAATGTGATACCAAATATATACCAAATCATAAATGTTATGAGAAAAAAATATTGTACATTGAAGGGATTGGTGATGAGGAATAATATGAGGAAACATCAAGCGAGGAAGTGGAAAAATTATAGGAAGAATATGAAGATCCCTAACCAACTATCTCATGTCATGCTCTATTAGGTATTAGTACTCCACAAACCCTTCAAGTCATGGGTTATCTTAAGAATTAGAAGGTGACAATATTGATTGATTCAGGGAGCACACATAATTTCATCAATCATAAGCTAACAAAAAGACTAAATTTTTTCATCTACACAACACCTGAATTTTAGGTAATGATCGCAGATGGTGACATAGTCCAATGTTTAGGTAAATTCCATGAAATCAGACTTATGATGGGTGACTACACATTAGAATCTATGATGTTTGTTGTTCCCATGGGTGGATCTAATATTATCTTAGGTGTTAAGTGGCTTGCAACTTTGGGCACCATAGAGATAAATTTCTAGGAATTGTTCATGTGCTTTCATTTCGAGGGTAAATAGTTTGAAATTTGAGGACTACAGGAAAAAATTCCTTAGTTGGTTAGTTCTCACCAAATGCAAAAGATTCTTAAAAAGGGGGCTGGAGGTTTTATAGCATGATTGTTCTCCATGGAAGTTCAACCACTAATGATGGTAGTACATCTTGATCTTAGGAAGGTTATCGATTAACATGTAGTTGTCTTCAAGGATCCTAGAGGATTAACTCCGAAAAGAGAGAATGATCATGCCATTCAGTTGATTCCAGGAATTCAACCCCCCAACATAAGGCCTTATAGATACCCATATGTGTAAAAGAGTGAGATCAAGAAGATGGTGGAAGAAATGTTGGAAATGGGTATTATTCATCATAGTCAGAGCGCTTATTCTACTCTAATGGTGATGGTGTGATGCAAGGATGGAAGATGGCACATGTGTCCAAACTAGCAAGAAATCAACAAGTAAACTATCAAAGATAAGTTTCCTATTCATGTCATTGATGATTTATTAGATGAGTTGCATGGCGTAATTTATTTTACAAAACTAGATCTGCATTCTAGGTATGACCAAATTAGAGTAAAGAAAGAATATTTTCATAAGAAAACCTTCAAAACTCATGAAGGGAATTATGAATTCCTGGTGATGCCTTTTTTTCTCAGTAATGCACCCTCCACATTTTAGAGTTTGATGAATTCAGTATTTAGACCATTCTTACAAAAGTTTTTCTTGGTATTTTTTGATGATATCCTCGTCTACAACAAATCATGGGAGAAACATTTACAACATGTCAATACTGTCTTAGAAGTTGTAAAGAAACATCAACTATATGCCAAACCTTCGAAGTATTCTTTTTGTGTATAGGAAGTGGAATAATTGGGCCATATTATCTCTCAAGAAGGTGTTAAGATCCATGCCATGGTGGAATGGGAAGTCCCAAGAACCCTCAAGAATTTACGAGGTTTTTTAGGTCTCACAGGGTATTATCACAGATTTTTTAAAAACTATGGCAGTATAACAACACCACTTAAAAAAATATTAAAGAAAGACTCCTTTCAATGGAATGAGGAAGCTTCTAGGGAATTTGAAAAATTGAAGGTGGCAATGTGCACCACTCCAGTATTGGCAACTCCATATTTCTCAAAGACATTCATAGTTGAATGCGATGTTTCAGGAAATGGGATCGGAGTAGTACTCATGCAGGAAGGAAATACCATAGAATTTGATATCCGAAAACTAAAAGGAAAGAATTTGTTGAAACCCACCTATGAGAAGGAAATGATGGAAATATTATATGCAGTCAAACAATGGAGACCATACTTGATGGGTAGACACTTTAAGGTCAAAACTGATCATGCTAGTTTGAAATAGTTCTTGGAGAAATGACTATCTTTACAAAAACAAAAACAATGGGTTACTAAGATGTTGGGTTATGACTTTGAGATTATTTATAATAAAGGGAAGGAAAATGTGGTGGTTGATGCTCTATCTAGGAGGGATGAGTCCACAGAATCATTGTTATGTGCCATCTCTATCCTAAAGGAAGATTGGGTATATCAAACAAGGGATGAATGGAAGAAAGATGCAACAACACATACTCTCATTCAGAATCTCTAGGCAGATCCAACCATATCAGAACAATTTATATGGAAGGGGGATATATTGTGGTACAAAGATAGGTTATATTTGTGTAATAAATATACACTTAAAAATGGTTCACTTAAAAACCCCTCCCCCGAAAAGTATTGTAGAATGGGTGGCGAATCTCCGGAAAGAGATTTCACAAAATGGTGAAAATCAAAAAATTGGTTTCACAAGGAAAAGTTTGTACGGGCATAGGCATACTACTGCAGCAAAAACGTAGGCAGGTGACAAGTTTGCAAACCTAGGAAGGTGATAGGTGACAGGTGTGCAAACGTAGGTGGGTTGTATATGGGTAGTTGCATATGAAACTACCCATCTGCAGACTACGTGTCTACATTCGTGCAACTGTATTGGTACCCAAATTCATTCTCCCTTTCAAACCAAGTAGCAACATAGATTCAACAGGGAGCTTCGAGGTAGATAGATCATAAGTGTATGTTGTTTTGTAGCTAGGGAGAAATCTAGTTGTCCCTTTGTTACTTGGATTTGTGGAGAGATGGATAACACCTCAAAAGAATGTGATCTTATCCTAACTATTTTAGGTTGTTCCTTTCAACCAAGGTAAGAGAACCTATTGTGTAACCTCTGTTATTTAAAACGAGATACATGTACCTTTCTTTTGCATAAATTTTATAGAGAAGGCCTTGGGGAAAATATGATCAACACACCAAATATGATTCTCACGAGTTGTCACTTCCAGATTATGGAGATATTCTCACAACAAGGAAAAGGTTACTAAAGACATTTGGAAACCTGATTTGTTCTGCATACTTTAGTAAAAGGATTTTGGTCTAGTGTGGGTATACAAAGCAAAAACAGGGGTAATATGGGTAGGATTGGCTGTTGTTAAATGAATTTTGGTGGGAGGGGAGACATGATGGACTTGAATCACCAGATCCTTGAGAGCTTACACAAAATGGAAAGGTTCAATCAACAAAATGCCACAAAAAGTTAAATTATTCCCTCAACTAGAATATGTGCTTCAATGGAGGCCCAGATCAGCACTCTTTCACACAACCTGTGGGATTATGTCACGAAGGCTTGAGTTAGAGGACCCAATAAAGCACCAAGAATTAAACCAAGTCACGCTTGAGGTACACCTAGAGGCTTACAGAGAATCTCTATCAACAAAATGAAAGAAAAGTGATTTTAAACCATTTATCCCACTCCCAGATGAAGGCTCTTCTGAGAAATGAAATTTTAGATGCCACTAAACTATCACAAGGACTGAGAGCTGTATGATTAGACCCTATTTTGGTAAAAGATTGTAATAGAAACAAGAAAAACTGCTCGTATGCATTCAGAGATGAAATAAATAAACTTTACTCAAGATTAACACATAATAACTCAAAGTTTGATCAAATTTATTAGCAAGGGAAAGTTACCAGAACAATATCAAAGATTGTCAATGGTTGTACACTTACAACCACCTTGACATGATCAAATCTGACACAAAGAGAGATATACAGGCTTCTCTAGATGGCTTCTCAAAATGGACGGGCTCTGTCAAGATTTTTTTGCTGGAGAAAATAAATCCTGATCTTTCCAAAAACTCCCAACCACTTGCACGATGAATTCATGCCATTTATAGCATTTCCAATAGAGCCCCTCCCTCCCAAAAGACAAAAAATTTAAATGCACCAGTGCTTGCCATGATTCTTTCGTGATTCTCAGAATCATATCTGCAAAAACAAAATCTCCAGGTTCTCAAGGGGGTAGATTTCATTGAATGCGTCCTGCATTCAACTCCTTGCTCTAGTAGATCACTCTTCCTTCAATTTTCCAACCACTTCCGCCCCTATTCTGTCAAATCTGGCCCCTTGCATGCTTGGGAGAAGAAAAATGAAAAATCCGATCGGGCACGAAATTCAGACCATTTTAATGGCGAAAGACACCTTCCATATCTTCCCACCAAACTTTAGATATCGACATTAACTTCCTTCTCTGCTTGGCGTGTAGAAAAAACAAGAAATCATGAAAACTCACACTTCCAGGTGTGTTTCAAAAAAAGGGGGGGAAAATCAGATTCCAGACTCTCAGTTGTCGTTGATCTTTACTTTGAATTTATGTTGTTCACGTGGAAGATTCAAACCTTTAAAAATAGACCCGGGGGCTTCCCTTGAATTTTTACAACTTTTTGGAAGAAAGGAAAAATTTCACATTTTGCTCCGCATCTCCGTCCTCGGGAAATGAGCCTAACACGTGTCCAAATATGATTACAGCAAAACCACACTTCCCTTTTTAATTTTGACCCCTTTTTATCCAAAAGGAAATTTTTCCAAATTTCCCCCAAGAGTCTGCACCTTCGCCGTTGACTAGAGAAAGCTTTGACTTTTCCTTTATTGGGCTTACGAGCCATTTTGAGATTTTAATCCTTTTGATGTCAAGAGGTAAAAAATCCAATTTTCCTCTGATGGTTCACTTCCCCGCCTCTTTGAATTTTCAAACTACCACGTGTCACCACGACACACCTTGAGATGGTTCAAAAAATTTGATACTTTGAACGAGCGCGGGCTCGCCATGTGTCTTGCTCCGACGAAGTTTGTCTGAAATGCTCGAAGCTTAGCAGAAGGTGCCACGTGTCATGCTCTGAAGCAATATCCTTTTGGCCTATTGAAAAGTCTAAGTAAAAATACAAAGTGAGCAGAGGCCTCCACGTGTCAATGCAGCGCTCCTTGAGATAATCCCAAAAGCTGAGACCTTGATCGAGCATGGGCTCGCCACGTGTCCTCCTGTGGGGTCAAAGTGAGACCCTTTTCTGTGCCTCTTAAATATGCTCCAATCAGAGCCTGGCAAGGCCATGGGGTGAGTCCAAACTTTTAGCTAAAGTAGCAAAAAATAATAAGTTCAAAAACAGACCCGCCATGCCCCATCCAATTAGAAGAAGCCACGTAGGCACCAAAAGAACCAATCAGACATAAGCAGGGCTACGGGACCAAATTTGCCTTTTTTTTTCCAAAAAGAAAAAGGTGATAAGTTAAAGCATTTGCCCACCATCCCCTGACCAACCAAGGGAAGCCACATGACCACTTGAACACTGAGGAATAATTTTGACAGGAAAAAGACACCCGTCAGACCGTCAAAAAACAAAAATTCACCATTTATGCTCAGAACCCAATTTTTGCTAAGGATGAATTTTTTTTCGAAATAAAACTATGTGGATAATTGTTCCAAGCATGTCTTTTGACCATGGATTTGGATTTTTCAAAGGCATACAAATATAAATTGATCATTTTCGAGCTTCCATGGTTGAGGGAAAAATAGAAAAAAACGGCAAAGCCAGCATATCCGAGGAAAACTAGGGTAAAATGGTGAGAGGTCAAAAAAAGCACCAACATGCTACATATTTAGTTGGGTGTCTATGTATGCAGCCGCATGACTATAGACATGTATTCTACAAGGGGTGGTTATATATGCAACTGGGTGGCTGCATACACAGATGCACGACTGCATAGACATCTTCACAGCTGTAGACATGTTCTGTGCAATAGACGGTTATATATACAACCATCCATCTACATGCCACATGTTTGTATTCATGAGGTTAACTATGCATCTGGGTGTCTGCCTATGAATTCATCCGGTTACATATGCAACTTTGTTGTTGTCAGTTACTATCCTGGTTGTAAATGGGTGTCTGCAAGTTTCGATCCTCCCTTTCTCCATGTTTCCCTCATACTCGTAGGCTATATATTCATTCCTCAGTATTAAATCTCATTTCATTCTCTACAGAATGAATCTCTTCGCTCCTCACTCTAGCCTCAGCGTCTCTAAGGACCAAATTCCAATTCGCAAATAGCTTTCCAAGCTCATTCCCATTCCTCCTCCCAAGCTCATTATAATTCATCCTTCCTATGGCTCATTCCCAAGGACTGAGCCATGAAAAACCCATAAAATAATTTAAAAACCTAATGTGCCCCCAAATATGTGCACATTGAACGTGCAAAAGGACATATTCATTGACCAGGTCGAGCAGTGTTTGTTTCAGAGGGATAATTTACATGCCCCAATACGAAATGGACAACAGCTTTACTATAATTTCTGCTATCCAATTTTGACACAACGTCTTATGTCTTCAAAGTGAATATTCCATCTTGATCATTTTCTTTTGGGACATCTCCAGAAGATATCCATCACTTAATCGGGCTTCCTTACACAAATGCCAACCCTATCACAACAAAAGCACTCCTCTTAGATGAGGAAAAAAAGTATCTGACGTCCCATTTTAGCGTATAGGTCGAAGGTAAGTTGTAACAATCTAATTTTTGGTAGTATTTTATTATTATCAAAACATTAATAACGAATATTCATTTTCTCAATGACGTGTAGGTATTACCAACACCTCTAAAACAAGACGGGGTTTAACGATGCAAGTTGTTCAAACTGATTTTTTTGTAGACTATGATCAAATTGTTTTAGGCTAGGATTGTCTTGCAGGGAAGACAATCAGACATACCACCTTGGGCTCTTGTTTACATTCTTTATTCCCTATGTTGCCAAAACTTTAACTGGTTTAAAAATATATCCAACATGATATGACAAAATTTGACACATACTATTTGCAACAACAGTGCAACATTATCATGTTATAATTATGTACTTGCATTGTATCATGAAGCGTATTATCATTTTAACTCTAATACTAATATTCCTACTACACTTGAAAAAAGAATGAAAGTAAAATGTCTTTCTATTGGTGAAAAACATGTAAGTGTAAAGTTTCAATTTTTACAAATAAAATTTATTTAATTTATTTGTAAATTTGAGCTAATTTTCAGTTTTCTTTCAAAAGAGAAGCCTTACATTAAATGCAAGAAGACAAGCTGCACTAAGAAGTCATTAAGCACTTTAGGATAGTGCATATTCTCACCAAGATGAACAACTATCTATGACTGCAGGTTCAAGACAACAAAAACGTCATGAGGAATTATCTTACACCTGCTCAATTGTAAGTGTTAGAAGCAACTACATCAATCATTCCAGGTATTAATACCAGGGGCCAGTATGTAATTCTATAGTCAAAAGTCAAGACTCAAGCTATGATTCATGAAATAATGTAACATATATTATTTATTTATTTATTAATCAATTAGGATATTAATGGCTATGCATAATTTTTAACATTACAATTTACAACATATGTACAGATTCCACTGATGGTTCTCATGAAACTTCCCGACACCATGTTGAACATATTTACACCACTAGAAAAATGAATCAACCACTGATAGTGGAAGAAACATCTACCCCAACTCATAGACACCCCCAGGATGGTAAGTATAACTATATAAAATATATTTTTAAATCAATTACAATTTTAAATTTTCTTCTAAATTTCCTAAATATTGAATTCTTGTGTTTTCAAATTACCATTTTGTAGTTCCTTCTCCTAAGACAAAAAGTATGGCACCACCACCGCCCCAGAGACCGGTTTAAATGAGGAAAATAATATCTTTTCCAGCTACTAGTGGTGGTGGAACCAGTGGAACAATTCGTTTGACAAGGTCTCAGTTTCCAAATTTCTCTTTGAGTGGTATCCCAAGTGCAATGGGCACCACCATTTTGCATGAAATTGATCTTGATGATGATTTCTTGGGTATTGAGAATGGTACTGGTGATCCATCTACCTTCAATACCCATAATCTTATTCAAGGGCATCCCAAAGAAGCTCTTGTTTTACAGCTTGATTCACTTATTTCACATGACATGTCATCTCCTCCTCCTGTAGTACCCTAGACTTCAGATCAATTAACATCATTTCCTTTTAATAATTTTCTGGACGAAAGCTGTTATGCTAATGTGACTAAAGTTATTTTTCCTGATATACAATTATTGAAAACTTGGGAATTATAGGGAAAATATTTTGATGAAGGAAATAAATATCCATTTTCACAACCATTCCTAAAGAAATACAAAATTTTCTTCAGTTCAAAATGAGCCAGGAAAGATCGATATATTGGTGAATAAGGTTGTTTCAGGAACCATAACAGTAGAAAATGACTACAATGATAATGTGTTGGATGTTATGTTGAAAAAGTTAGAAAATTTAAATGGTGAAGCCCAAGCTTACTACAACCAATGCTTTAAAACCTTGTTTTGATTGCAAATGCGGAAAAAGATAAAGCTATTGTAAGTTTTTCTATTCTTTTTTTGCATTGAAATTTTAGTTCTACTTATTTAGATTAGTAAATTGTAAATAATAATTTTTTTTCAAACATGGGAAAAGTATGAAAATTTGAAGACTGAAGCACAAGTCTTAGATCTTCATCTAAAGACTATGCGTAAAATCTTAGTCGCTACTATTTCACTGAAAGAAAAACTTGTGCTCTAGAATAAACAAAATAATATGTTGAAGAAAATTATCAAGGAGCACAACATGGATCCAGAGATATTTTTCAAGTAGAAACTTGATGCAGATCCCAATTTATTATACACAGGTGATGCGGCGAAACAAGATATTGAAAATCTTGCTAGTATCAATGCCACAACTATGGATCTAGTGAAATCAAGAGTAATTCATGATGAAAAACCGCCTGAGAGTGAGGCAACATCATAGCTAATAGATTGAGATGGAACTTTTTTATAAGTTATGACTTTGTACTTTTTTATATTGTAAGACTCTATGAGTCTATAATACTTTATACTGAGACATTTCAGGAATTTTTTTGAAAACATATGAATCAATACTATTATTATATTTATATTTTCATTGCATCCTTGAATTTTGTTTTTTATTTCTTATGTAATTAGTATAATTTATATGTTTTCTATTCAAAATTACAGTTTTTATTATCTTGTTATTGTATTGTATACAAAAATTAAAAGGACATGAATAAAAATACTAAAATCATTTATTCAAGAAATCTTTACAAATTTCATATGAAGTTTATAGTTACAAGCATATAAATTTGCATCTTTGGTGATTTGTTTTTCAAATTCACAATGCAAACTAAACAATGTGATTTGTAAAGTATAAATAATATGTTTTCTATTTGAAAATATTGTTTTTAGTATCTATTTATTGCATTGTATACACATATTTAAAAGGAAATATGAATAAAAATACTGAAATCATTTATTCAATAAATATGTACTAATTTCATACGAAGTTTATAGATATGAGTATATAAATTTGCATCTTTGGTTTTTTGTTTTCACAATGCAAATCGAAAAAATGTACCTTATTGTTGGATTGTATACAAAAATTAAAAGGAATTAAGATAATATAATCATTTATGCCAAAAATTTGTATCAATTTGATATGAGCATCAAAGTTTATATATAGGACTATTTAAATTCGCATGTTTGGTGTTTCATTTTTCACATAAAAAATTGAAAGAAATTACAATGTAATGTGTATAATATATGTTTTCTATTCGTAATTTATGTTTTTTGTATCTTATTATTGCATCAATGCATTGTATACAAAAATCAAAGGGATTTAATAAAAATACATAAATCATTAATTCAAAAAAATTGTAGCAATTTCAAATGAAGTTTATAGATAGGATTATATATATATATAATATAAAATATATATATATATATATTATATAAATATTTAAACATGTGTCTTGATTCTTACGAAGGTACGAGTGTCAAGCTTAAAAACCTGGCAGCTGAAACCATGTTCGAGCATTTTTCTTGGAGACATTTACGTCTCTTGTGTCAGACATAGCGGAGAATCCAACTCCTAGTTCAAAACTAAGATCATCATTATTTCTTGTTGTGTTTGTGACTCCTCTTCGATCAATGAGTGAATTCCAATTCGGAACCACCCTTTTATAAGGAAATGCATCGATTGGATGATGTGAAACATATAATTTCAAACAAGTCTCCAAATTTTTATCCAACCCATTTGGAATCTTTGATTTCACAAAAGATAGTGCTCTAAAAACATGTTCATCTTCTACTGATCCCAAAATCATTGTTTGGAAAATATCATATAAACAGAAATATTCACTAAGAATTTCTTGCAGGACACTGCTTGGATGCATTATTTTCCATAGCCTTGTTATAGCTCCATTTTCTGTTGGATTGTATAGGCGCCGAAATTGATCCAACATTATAATTCCAAAATGTGATGATTGAGTTGTTAGTAAATGTTTTTGTAAAATACCTTTAATCTCAACACCATTTATCTATACAATCCTGTTGAAATGCTTTACCAGAACAGACATATGATTTCGAAATAATTCACTTACAAATTATTCGTTGTTACCGTCAAAGACATTCCAGAATATGGGATTCAACACTCCCATAGACTCTAGAAGATCGTCCCTTTGAAAATGACCATGAAATTTTGAAGATAAAATTTGTGCAATCTTTCTCAATTTCATCCTTGTATCAAAAAATAACATTCTCATCTAAGATGTGTGTAACAGGAACTTTTTCAATTTCAGGTCTAGCTAAATCAACTCTCTGTTGAAATGTATGCATTGGAATCTCCTTCCCATTTGCAACTATACAAATATAATCCTTAATATTAAATTTTAGATAGCAATTAGGATCTTTGATTTCTATTAGCATTTATCAGTTCTCAAATACAAGCCCTTTAAATCCCTCTTGGGATAGGTACAACATATCAAGAGTTTTACATACATGTTTCCTCAACCGTATGAAATCAAAAATATATATTGACCTCTCTTGAGCATGTTTACTCAAACAATTTATTTCCCTTAACATGGGAAGAATTCCACTTAAATCTGTTTCCAAATCTATTAAATAACAAATCTTTTTCCTTGTCAACATCTCTACGATATATGTACATAAAACCAGCCAACAATGGATATTGTTGAAACAATCTGCATGCAAGTTCATACATAGAAATCCACCTTGTATCTACATCTTTAAGCAGTTTTTTACCATCAGTCACACCAATCAAAAAAAATTTCTAAAACTCAAGGAATATCTTGGGACTGCTAGACATATATGCATGAAGGTCATGGATCAACTCTTCTACTTTTGCAACAATGTCAAATGTGTTAACTATTCTATATGAAAGATTCATTTTGTGTGCCATACAATGGATTGGAATCATGTATGGTGCAACAGAGGTTTGTAGTCGAATGCACAACCCATTTCTATTCCCTTGCATGACTGATGCACCATCCATACCAACACACACAAATTTAGTTGCAATACTATAATCATCCATTTCCGTTATAGTTCTCAAACTTGAAATAACCAACTTGTAAATGTTCTCTGCATTGAAGTTTTCTATCATTTTATGTACTGTCAATAAATGAGGTATCCTTTTATGGCTATCAAAATTATAAATATGAATGAAAATCCACGCAATGTTGTTAAGAGTTATGACCTCATCAATAGATAATGACATAAAATTTGCAGTTTTTACTTTTTCTTTCAAATCCTCCTTCTCAATCATTGTTAGACATTTGGAAATTTCCCAAGCACTGTTGTATGACCAATGGGATTGAGGAAGATTAGGAAATCCATTAAGTTGAAATAAAACTTTATAATCCTGAAAATCAGAAATAGGTTCACCTTATTTCAGAATATGGTAGATAGTTGTGAACTGTATATTTTTAGCTCACAGATTAATCTGAACAGCTTTTCCTAGGTGAGTTGTAATAGTTCCTCCTTTCTCAAAAAGATTTTATATGCATTTATTTTCATTTTCATATTATTTTTTATATCTAACATGCATACATTCGTTTGCATTTTTCCATCTTTGCGCTTGTTTTATTTGACCACCTGCTTGTCTAACTGACTTATATACTTTACCACAATTTTTATCTATTGTGTCAAGTTTGAGCTGCATTTTTTGATCCTTTCATAATTTCCAACTACAAATAGTACATTTACATTCAGTTGGAATATCAATTACCTTTTTATGGTTGTATTGGTTTGATGAATGGAAACTTTATAGCCCATTCGAACTTAAAAGTCATACCAATGATCCATGTCTTTCTCTTTCTTCTCACAAATTTTGGGGTTGCATTATCTCCTGCAATAGTAGGATCATATTCTATCTGAATATCTTCAATTTGTTGGATCTCATCAACATCAATGGGATTTTTTTTTGTGGTTGATTGGAAATTTCCTCTCTTTTTTCCATTTCGTAATTGTGACTGACATCAAGTGGAGGCACATCTTTAGGTTGTTGCATATCTTCTTGTGCAGGCACATAATGAGGATTTTCCTCAAGAGGAGACATTTCATCATCATGATTAATGGGATATTTTTCATCTACAAGGAAGTGGGTTATTAAAATTTTATTTTTAACTATGTTATTGAATTTTTTAATTTGAAAATAAAAAAGACTTAATTCTACAATTCGTACAGTACCTGCATTGGGTGTGTATGGTGGTTGCACTTGTATCTGATTGTGCATATCATCATCAGTGGGATATTGTACATCTACAAGGATGTGGGTTTTTAAAATTTTATTATTAACTATATTATTGATTTTTTTAATTTGAATATAAAAAAAAGGTTTAATTCTACAGCTCATACATTACCCACATTGGGTGTGTATGGTTGTCACACTTGCATCTGATTATGCTTAATCTCTTTTTGTGGTTGGCTAGAATATGTGAAAAGATTCATTTTTTTGGATTGGTCTTCAACATTGCAAGCACTAGAGGATCACTAGTAAGGCATTGTCATGTAGAGGAAAACAAGGTGTGGGCTAACAAAAGCAATGCAGCCGGGAAATTACAAGTTTGTATTTGGGAATAAGGAGGGATGCTAAAGTGCGACATGAAGAATACTGTAGGTGGGTGGGTGACACATGCTTGTGAGTGACACATGTAGGTGCGCGAACAACAAATGTAGATGGGAGGCTACACAACTCAAGCGGGTAGCTACAGAATGCAGGCAGGTAGCTGCACAACTCAGGCATGTGACTAGAGAATGCAGACGGGTGGTTGGATGTTCAAAAACATAGTAACCCATTTAGAACCCTAAATCCTTTTGTTGGGTGGCAGCTAGAACCTTAAACCCTTCTTTTGAATGCATAGATCTCTATGACATATGCTTGAGATTTATACTATAAGTCTATATCCCTAATACTGTATGTACATTTTAACTGATTTATTATGGCGAATATATATATTTATATGAAATTTATTATAAACACTAGGCGAGTTGACCCCCCAAATGAACTACTTCCCAAAAAATGTAGGTGAAAGGCTAGTCCGTATGAATTTAAAATTCACCAAATCCAAATTTTCAAAATCTAAATATTCGCTAATTAGAAAATAATCACCACTAAAGTTTTCCATGCACTTAAACACCATGTTATTTTAGAGCTCCATTCTTCTCCACTTGGTGGCCATTGTGGGTTCTTGAAAAATTATCATAGAGTTAAGAAAAATTTATTTTGGGAGGGGTTGAAAGGAGATGTTTAAAAATTTGTGGCAGAATGTTTGGTGTGTCAACAAAATAAGGGCGAGACCATTAAGACACCAAGTCTCCTCCAACCTTTGTCTTTTCCTAATGAGAGAGGGGAAGAGGTATTGATGAATTTCATCACAAGATTACCTAAATCAGAAGGGAAAAATGTCATCATGGTCATGGTGGATAGACTTACCAAGTATGCTCATTTTTTTTCCTAGCTCATCCTTTCACAACTATTATAGTTGCAATCTCATTTATTTACACCATTCAAAAGCTCTATGGCACACCCAAAATATATAGTAAGTGATCGTGATCCAATATTTATGATAAATTTTTCTATTGATTTTTTCTATTGTTTAGGCACCCAAATGGCTCATAGTTCATCTTATCATCCTCAATTAGATGGGAAATATGAGATGGTAAATAAATATTTATAGGGATATCTTCAATGTTTTACTTTAGCTAAACAATATCATTAGGTGTAATGGTTTCTACTTATAGAATGGTGGTACAACACTTTATTTCATTTCTCCTCCAAAATGTGTCCATTTCTGGCACTTTATGGGTACCACCCTCCATCACTCATCACTAGCTTGAAGTTCAAACCAAAGGTGAGATAAATTGAAGATCAAATTCAACACCAACACAAAGTAATATCCAGTCTTAGAGAGAATTTGACGATGGCAAAAAACCACATGAAGAAACAGGATGATCAAAATCGTAGTGAGCGACACTTTGAAGGGGGTGACTTTGTTTTTTATAGTTTCAACCATATAAACAATTTTCATTAAAAAAATAGAAGAAGGATAATAATATTTCTCCTAAATAATATGGTCCTTACCAAGTGTTTTCGAAAATTGGTAGTGTGGCATATAAGCTAGAGATCCCTCTAGGAAGTAAAGTACATAAGAAAGTTATTAGGAAACACATTTCTACCAATTCAGTGCTTTATGAACTAGATGAGGAAGGAAGGATCATATTAGAACCTAAAGGTATTCTTCAGATATGCACCAAAAGAGTGAGGACCAAAGTCATTACCATGTACCTGATCAAGTGGAAGAATATGAATATTGAGGATGCATCATGGAAGAATGAAGATTTTGTGCAATAACATCCAAGGCTTCCCAACATTGGGGACAATGTTGCTTTGAAGGGGAGGGGCATATTACACCCTTAATCATATGTCTTATATTAGATGTATATAGCCAACTTGTGGCTATCATAACTTCTTATCATGATGTGTCTCTTTCATATATATTATATTATCATTAGTGGGCTGGCCTTGGTGATGGAAATAACATAGGAATAGTATATATAGGGGTTATTAGGTAGTAGTTAATCATAATTGAGCATGCGAGTCTTATTGTATGGTTTGGAGGTTTCCCCCTTGAAGTGGCTAAGATATTATACTTGCATATTGAGATCATTTATCTGCAATCTTGTGTTCTTTGGTGTTCTATTACTACTCATGATCAGATTTATACAAGTAATTTAATTACAATAAATAATAAAGAATGAATATTTTGTTAGAGTAGGTATTTACCTTAGCTCATGTTCACCTAGGTACTTTATTTACCTTTATTGTATTTATCCTCACCCACTTATGTGTGTGGATATTTATTTTATCTTATTTAGATATTATGAGATATTATCTAGTTGTTAGGTATAGTTCTTTCCTTGATCTATGGTATTGACTAGATCCTTTATGTCTAGTTATTCCTTGATTTATGGCTTGATATACGAACTTGACTGGTTCTTAGATTGTTATTCCTTGCCTATTTAAGCAAGGCCCATTCTCAATGTATTGCATTGAGTTCCATAATAATATATGATATTGCTGCTCATTTATTTGCAAAGGTTTTATGTAAAGTTATTCTGGTGAATTTCTTTCATCTTATTGATCATGGTGTTTGATTAGCATTTGTGTTCTTGGCTTGGTACGATCTGGTTATCATTCCTTTCATGATATCAGAGCTACACGATTTTTCGTCACACCAAAATCTTGAACTGATGGTGGAGAGGGATCTCATCGTGTTAATTAGTTGCTACGCCAATACGCTCCTGCACGATGGAGCCCGGTATACACCCAATTAGGCCCAACATCATTAGGAGGAAGTGACACCAGGAATTTCCCGAGAGGTCACCCATCCCAGAGCTACTCTGGGGGCAGCACGCTTAACTACATGGTATCAAAGATGCACGACTTTCCGTCACACCAAAAGCTCAAACTGATGGTGGAGAGGGATCTCATTGTGTTAACTAGCTGCTACGCCAACACCCTCCCGCACAATGGAGCTAGGTATACACCCAATCGACCCAACAAAATTAGGAGGAAGTGACACCGGGAATTTCCTGGGAGGTCACCCATCCCAGAACTACTCTGGGGCTGGCACGCTTAACTGGCTGGTATCAGAGCTGCATGACTTGTCGTCACACCAAAAGCTCGAACTGGTGGTGGAGAGAGATCTCATCGTGTTAAACAATTGCTACGTCAATACCCTCCCGCATGATGGAGCCGGGTATACACCCAATCAGGCCCAACAACATTAGGATCATGGTGTTTGATTAGCATCTGTGTTCTTGGCTTGGTACGATCTGGTTATCATTCCTTTCATAGTATCAGAGTAAGAGATTGTTGTTGACATCCATTTGTAAGTTTTATTTTGCAAATAAATTATTTGTGTATTCATATATATGGGATCTAGTCATATTTTATTGTTGCATGCATTTTGTGCAAAATAGAGGCTTCCATTGGATTCGGAAGGCGTGAAAACCCTAAGATCAGCTGTAAACTCAGCCAATTGTGGAGGCCATCATTTTTTGTGGTTTTTTATTTTTACAAAGAAGCACACATGTGCGCCTCGGGATTTAAGCAAAGGAAAAAAAAATGTGATTCATATGGTATGGTCATATGAGGGCTTAAAGCTTATGATTCCTACTAGTAGGTTCTTAACTTCAGCCCCTTTAATTTTATTTGTGTGGTGAACAACATTTTATTTTGTTTTAGTGGCACCTAAAATAAATAACAGAGCAAAATATTAAAAAGCTTGTAACTTTTGATTGGTAACTCAGTTTTGAGTGTCGTTTTTTACAAAAGTGCTTTTTTTTTTGTGTTCTTTCCATTGGAAATATTTATTTTGAGAATTGCACTATAATTATAAAGTGCCAAATATGGAGTAGTGTTGTAATCAATTATGGATGTAATTTCAGTTGAGCCCGATGTTGGGAGCTACAGTTTGTACCTATCATGGATTCTAAGAATGATATGATTTTCTCTTAAATGTGTGGACTTCAAGAGGATATTGTAAAATTTGTGGAAGAAAATAGATCGCTCAATAAGTGAAATTCTCTTCTACAATCACTCATTCACGATAACGATATAATAATACACTTCCTGCAGAACAAACTTGCTAGCCTATAGCATCACCATCATATTGTGGACAACCATATCCATGATCCTAGTCCACTTGCAGTTGTTGATCTTGTACACACTGACATTGATCTGCTAGTCTTTGAGCCTAAACCTACTTTTGATGCTTCTAAACCTGTGAGGCTTGTTACTACATGCTCTTGCACATCTGTGCCTATTACAGTACCACATGTTCTGTATCCTACTTCTGCTCAACTGCATGACTTTTTAAAGAAGCATACCACTGCATTCAGTTCTCGCATGCTCCATTCTATGGGTCTCACTAGCGGATTCATTGGCAGACATTCAAAGGGTATTATTTCCTCTCTTCCATATGTTAAGTGGAATTCTCACCATGACATTAGTTTTCATGCAGATACTTCATAGGATCACACATTGATAGAGCTCCTGTGTTTGTTCGCTCGACTCTTTCTGAGGATCGTGAGCAATACATGAGTTCTAAATTTTCACTTAGGTTTGAGAAACTTGATATTTTAGCTGTTAGACATGATTAACCTGACACACATTCTGATGTTCTTTTGCATGAACCCATTGTGCATTTTGCACCAAGTCATATGCATCTATCCGTGTTGATTAGGGGTGGATATTTGATCACTCATGGAGGTGACATAGGCATCCGTTGAGAGGACTCTATAGGCATGGCTCCTCCACCATTCGGCCTCTTGCTCCACTTTCTATACCTTCTGCATTGTGATGCTGCTTGTTTTGAGCATTTTTCTTTAGCAGGTGTAGTGTATCTCTCTTGTTTGTTGAGAAATTTTGTATCTGTATTTTCAATACTTTTGACATGTTGATAGTCTCTCTTGTGGGAGAGAAATTCTAGTGGAGCCCAGTGTTAGTTTTTCAGTGTTTGAGTAGTTGTTTTGACAACTCAAACAAATTTGTAGCGCCATGCCACCCATTCAGCAGTATGGGAGGGTGTGGTGTTGATCCTGCTTCTTTGGGTTTCATGTCCTTTCCTTGTTACCTTGGCTTTTTTTGGATCGTGACACTCTAGAGTTTGTGTCCTTTCTTTGTTGCTTTCGTTATTGTTCTTGGATCGTGGCACATCTATTTGCAGCAGTTGATCAAATTATGTTGGGTGTTTTTTTCCACTTACGACATCACTCTGTTGACAGTCTCCTTATATGGAGCTATTCTGGTGGAACCCAGTGTCATTTAGACCACAGTTCACACCAAACTTCTTCAGTATTGTACGAGTTTTTTGAGCCAAGATTCTTGGGATGCCTTGGAGTGGATCTTTTCTCTCTTTACTTTGTTATTACTGGTTTTCGGTACCTTACGGTGTCCCCTTTTTTCCCAGTGATTGTACATGAGTACCTCATTAGGCCTAGTTTCCAGGACTCATACTATAGACATGCCACATCTATTTTTTCCCTAGCTTCACTTGAGGGGGGATGTTAGAGTAGGTTTTTACCTTAGCTCATGTTCACCTAGGTACTTTATTTACCTTTATTGTATTTATCCTCACCCACTTATGTGTGTGAATATTTCTTTTATCTTATTTAGATATTAGGAGATATTATCTAGTTGTTAGGTATAGTTCTTTCCTTGATCTATGGTATTGACTAGTTCTTTTCTTGATTTATGGCTTAATCTACAACCTTGACTGGTTCTTAGATTTTTATTCCTTTCCTATTTAAGCAAGGCCCATTCTCAATGTATTGCATTGAGTTCCATAATAATATATGATATTTCTACTCATTTATTTGCAAAGGTTTTATGTAAAGTTGTTCTGGTGAATTGCTTTCATCTTATTGATCGTGGTGTTTGATTAGCATCTGTGTTCTTGGCTTGGTACGATCTGGTTATCGTTCCTTTCATATTTAGTTCCCAATGTGTAAATTTAACAAATAAAGGAATACATGAATCTTGGGGTCCAACATTACCCTATAATAACTTGGATTCCCACCCTTAGTAAACATTTGTTTGTGTCTCCTCGAATAGATCTTGCACCTCTTGTACAAGCACATCTTCATGTTCCTTTCAATCATCTAGCGCTTTTTGTAAGATATGAGTGATTTGATCTAAATGTGAGGCTGGTGTGGTAAACACTTTAGTGCCTTTTACATCAGTAGTGGTTTTTACATGTATTACTTTTAATTTTTCACTAGCTTTAGTGTTCACAACTTCTAGCTTAGCTTCAACCTTGGTAGTGGCATTTCATAGATAACAAGTCATTATTTGATCTTTTCTCTCTTGTCAGTGGCCTCTTCTTCTATCTTCTCAAACTCCTCTGCGAGCTTTTTGTGAATATCCTTATCAATTCCTTCACTATCTATTTTGGATTACATGGTTACTTGTTTAGGTGTCTTCTTGTATGCACGTGTCAATTATTCTTATTTTCCTGAAAAATCATGTAAGTAGTTTATCCGTGTATGCAACCTTTCCTTCGAGATACTTTTTTAAATTTGTGTACATTTCTAATTTCTTCCCACAAATAACCCTAATGATTTCTTGTTCTCCCCTATTCTACCTCACCCTTTTCCTGTCAATATTTATTTTCTTAAATAGGAGGCTTAGTAGTTTTTCTAATTCTTCTGTATTCTCTCCTAGGATTATTGGGTGTTCCTTTATAAGGTTAGGTTCATTAAAGATTATCTTCTCACCTAAATATTTTACCTTTTTATTGGCACATGCATATTTATCTTACAAGGCCTTGTGTGCCCTATTTAAATCATGTAATTTACTCTCTTTTTCTTTTAGATCCTTTTGTAGCTTGTTCACCCTTTTTCTCTGTATAAAATACTCTTTTTCATTATTCAAATTTTGTTGGACCGATTCACACATTATTTTTAGTAGTTCCTCACCTACTTGGGTTTCAGATAGGTAGTAAGTTTCGAAGAGGGCTAGTGGGTCTCCATATTTTGTGGAGATTTAGTTAAAAAATTTGCAAGGTAACTCGATTATGGGTTCATATGTGCATGTATTGGGGTAAAGGATAAAACCTTCTTTACGTGCTTCATTTCTATTGAATCATTCATGAAATCTCAAGTGAACATATCTTTAAAGACCCTCCCTTGTTGATACCTTACACAAAGTAATTTACAAGGTTGTTTTGGATCATCCTTTAATGTTTCATCCTCATCGTCATCTTATCCTTCCCTCAACTCTTCCAGCACATGACTTCCTTTATCTTGGTGGCAATTTTCTTCCTCCTCTTCATCTATGCACTTGTCTCCACCATTTTTGTGAGTTACCTCGGAGTCCATTGTTGGCATGGAAATTTGTCAAGAATCCACCCTTCGCCCCCTTTTGGGTGAGGCCTTATGCCCCCCTTCTTCTTTAGAAGTGGTTCTCCCATGATTCAACCATTTTCTCCTTTACCTTTTGTCCTAGAAGGTGGAATCATTTGTTCATCTGGATCTTCTTCCACTTGTGATTCTACCATGTTTGATTTCTCTTGGCTCTCTTTTTTGAGGTATCGGGGGCCTTTACACCTAGAAAAAATTAATCCCTGATGGGATTTGTGTGAACTAAACAACTTCACCAATGAACCAAATTATTGTTGACACTATATAAAAAATTTCAACAACTAATGTGATACCGTTCAACTACCATATGGATGCCAAACTATAATGCATAGTTAATAGTTCATCTCCCATATGTATGACTTGGGAGTGCTTCCTAATTATATTTTTTTATTTTACTATTTTCTGAGATAACAAGTAGACAACATAATTTTCTGTCCTTTTACTTTTGAATGCATGAGTGAAAACTCCTTAAATCCTTATTTAATTTATTAAAAAAATTACCCTGTAACATCATTTACAAATATAGATTAAAGGTTAACCACATTTATAATTAAATATTACTTAATACATTAACATTTGAAATTGCAAAAATGTGTTTCATTCACAAAATTTTATATCTATTTTCATTGTAATATTTAATATTTTTGGTTGTAGATTTTACAATGCAACATGGATAGATAAATGTATCTAAAGTTCATTTTTTTTTTCAAAAAATAAATTTTAATGCACGGATGTCAATTCTGTTTTCTACGGGACACACCTTCACACAAGATAAGTATGGTTAAACTAGTATACATATCTTATAGAAATCTATGTAAAATATGCCGAGAGATATAAGTTATTCTATTCAATTTTATTGTAATAATATTAATTATTATAATACATATATTATAATTTATAATAATTTATAATAGTATAGTTTATCTATGTATTTAAGGGCATCAAATAATTTCAAGTAAAGTTATATTTGTGTTTGTTTTTTTAATGTAAGTATTTAAGTGCAACAAGTAAAATTACTTTTGTATTTTTTTGCTATGCAATTATTTAAGTGCAAAGTAAAATTACATTTGTATTTGTTTTTCCTTGTGTAATTATTTATGTGCAAAGTAAAATTAAATTTTTATTTGTTTGTATTTACAAAAAGGTAAGTGGGCCCAATTTTTAATTTCACGGACAAAAAATTAATTTAATTTCACGGGCACGACATCAAACTCTTTCACTCCATATATACAACTGTACATGCCTCTCGACATAATGGATATTTATGAAGGTTGTTTGAGTATATGATGGTTCCTCGATATACCTTACTTGACTCTTCTTGATTTTTAATTGGTTTTCAAAAATTAATTTTTTAATTCACCAATGTTAATTCTATTTTCTACGATTATTAGTAAAACAAATGAATATTTATTAGCAACTGAATGTGAGTTGCAAGATATTGTGGAATGTAAATGAGATGTAAATGGAATATTCTCATTCAACAATATTGTATCATTTGATTTTTTTTTTAATACTAGCATACATATCTTATAAAAATCTATGTAAAGTATCCCGAGAGGTATAGTGTATTTTTTTTTTTAAGGTGAGTGGGTCTTATCAAAACAAAGCCACACATAAGTATATTTTTTTATGTAATTATTTAAGTGCAGTAACTGAAATTACATTTGTATTTATTTTTTGTTATGTAATAATGAAAGTGCAGTAAGTGAAATTACAAATTAAACAAATATATATTTCTTTTTTCTTATGTAAATATTTAAGTGCAGTAAGAAAATTAAATTATCAAAAAATATGTATTTGTTTTTTATATAATTATTTATGTGCAGTAAGTAAATTACATTTGTACTTGTATTTATTTTTGTGAGTGTCAACACTAGAATTTTCCTCAGTAATTTCTATTTCATTAATATATGTATTATGAATAAGGTGTTATTAAGTATAGTTAGTAGTAACGTCCACTAGAAGATAACGGTGTTGCCAATACGGCGCCACCAATAAAGTATAATATGATAATAGTCAAAGTACAATAGGAATGTTGTGGTAAAAAGTAAATATTTGTCGTAAGCGGTCCTGGTAATGTTAAAATGTCAAAGTTAGAGTAAATGGATAAATATGGTCTACATGATTTCAAATTAGAAATATTATATTTGTAATAATGACAAGGAGTGATGTCATAAGTATTTTGTATATTTAATTTATATAAATGTGAAACCCATGTTAGATGATAAGGTTTATCTTATCTTACAAGATAAGCCTACATGTAAAGATAAGAGTTTAGGCATGGCATATGATTAGCCGGAAGAGATTTCCTATCCTATCTTAGAGATAGGGTGGATAAGCCTAAAAGTTCTATAAATAGAGAGGCCACCCCCTCTCATTTATCATGAAATAAAGTTGTAATATTTATTATATGAATAAATAAGTCACTGTGAAGGTGTGTTAAAAAAGCCATCAAAATGTGTAACTGTGAAGTTTCTTCCAGAGTTACTGTCAGAAGGCAAGTGGAGTTGGTAACACTTGGTGTAATTTATGGGTGAGATTATATCAGTATCATGTTAATAATATAATTTAAATTTGTATTTTAGATCTTTCATCATTCCTTTATAGACTGTGGTATTCTTGTGTTATGTTTGTTACTATGTTTCTAGATTAATACCACCAAACCAAAAGTTTTGCATTACTGAAATAATCATAGCACAACAAGTTCCCGATGAAATATTATCATAGTGCTAGATTGGTGTTGAAATTTTGGTTCCGTTTCCGGGGCCATTCCTCGTTGGTGGATTTTTTGGAGAGTTATTCTCACTTAGGTGGAAATCCTTTGGAGGGTAACCTTGTTTTTACCGTGCATAATATTTACTATGTAAAAGTCATCTTTTACCGTGCATAGTATTTACCACAGTAAATTCACTTTTTACCATGAATAGTGTTTACTGTAGTAAGTCAATTTTTACCATAGTAAATGTAAGTTTACCATGGTTATTCATATTTTACTGCAGAAAGGTGTAAAGTCACTTTCTATTGTAGTGAGTCAAATTAATTATGCACGTAACTCTTACTGATTGTACTTGTGAGTTGGTATTTCACTGTGGTTACTTTTGAAAATGGGAAATATTCCTGTTTTTTTAGCCCAATCTAATGAATATGCTCCCTCTTTCATTTAAGAGTTTAAATGATCTTGCATTTGTAATGACCTCATAAGAAGGGAACAATGAAATGATTTTTTTCCTACATTTTTGGATGGTTCAACCATTAGGTGGTTTGAAACACTAGGTGATAATGTTAAAAACTCATGGGATTTATTAACTATAAGTTTTCTTGAAGAATTTGGTGAACAACAAAAGTATGTAGATCTCATGATCGAGGTCACAAAGCTAGCCCAAGGAGAGAAGGAGAAGATAAGGGATTATTATGCTTGTGTTCTAGAGCTAAGAAGGAATCTCAATGCCCAGATCTGAAAGGAAGGATTAGCAGATGGGTTAATGAATGGTGTGGATAGTATCCTCTGCAAGTACTTCATTCTTCGGATGAAGCCAAAAATCAGATAACAAGTGAAGTATGACTAGTCAACGACCCTAAAACAAGAAAATGAGATTGCAAGAAAGAAAGAAGAAAGCATGGAAGAGGAGCCCAAAGAAACTATTGCTAAGGTGGAGCCTACACCAACACCTTTGGTCTAAAAGCCACAACCACTCTCGGTGAGCACAAATCTCCCCCCTAGTACATTTGTTGAGTATGAGGATCTCCTTAGGAAAATGGGCTAGTTAACTATTAATATTCTTCAAGGAAAGGAATTTAGTTCCCAGGGAGGAGATAGAGGTCCAAAGAAAAATATATCTAAAGCTATATGTTGTGGTTGTTATAAAAAGGGTCATTATAAGTATAATTATCTAGATAGGGCCTTTACATATGGTACAAGAGATAATGATAAATGAAAAGAACCCGTAAATTCTTTTGATGTGGTAGATATGAGTATAAATAATGAAGCAGATGTGTTTGTGAAAAAAAGAAGGAAAGAAAAAGATAACCAGGATGGAAATGATCATAAGAAGATGAAAGGAGAAACTAGTAAGAAACATAAGAGAAGAAAGTTATGTGTGTAAGATTTTCTTACTTCACAGGGGCAAGGAACATGCTCCACCTTAGAAGATCTATCTAAGCATCTTGTAAATATTACATATGGAAAACTTCTTGCTATGTATTTTGAGAAGCGGAGAGAACTGTGGAGTGGAATCAATGCTTGATGAAGGAAGGAGGATGAGGTCCCTATTTTAGAAGCAAAAGTAGATCCCTAAACTCCACAAGATGAGGTATTAGGTAACACAATCTCAATTCATGACGTATTAGTAGATGGAGGTGTTGTGTTTAATGTAATGACCGAGTCTGTAATGAATATGTTGGATTTAAAAATTAATCACCCCTGATCACTTATGTTAAGGTCATTAAATAAGGGAAAAACTAAACCAGAAGATGTTGTTTTAGATGTGGTAATATATGTCATGGGTGTTGTATGTGTAGTATAATTTCAGGTAATGAAAAATGGTATTGTTGCATACCCAATGTTTTTGGGAAGGCCATGTCAAAGGAGAGTACATGTAAGAAAATATTGGAATGAAGTCTTCATGACACTTGAACGTGGTAGAGGGAGGCTGAAGATAAATATAATCCCTCAACATCATATGGCAAGACCTGTGGATTCGATTGATGAAACTAATGATTGGACATCCACTTATTACTATAGTCCTAACGAAGTGGACATAAAAGATGAAGAAAGTGAGGTGGATGTGTCAGTCATAGATATATCCTTCCAGTCACACCGAATCATGAACCCATAAAATTATTTGAAGAATAAATTGATGATCGTCTCTAACTAATACAAATTGGTGATGCTATGATGGAAAATGAGAAGGAATCCTACCTCTAAGTCTTTAGAAGGTACATGCACTTATTCACTTTTGATGACAAAGAACTCTACCAAGGAAGTTCGGTAGAACATTATATTGAGCTGGTAGATGGTGCTAAGCCAATAAAGAAAATGCCACATAGAATGAATCCTAATTTTTTCGAAGACCATGAAAGAGGAAATAGATAACTTGCTTGATGCAGGATTCATATTTTCTATGGAGAATTCGAAATGGGTTTCTCCCATTTTGATCTCAATAAAAATGAATGGGAAGCTACGTATTTGTGTTGATTACAGTAAACTCAATAAGGAAACAAATAAGAATCATTACCCTCTTCCATTCTCATACCAGATCTTGGATGAAGTAGCTATCTAGGAGTGTTATAGTTTTATAGATGGATATAGTGGGTACAACCAAGTTCATATAGTAGAGAAAGATCAGCTCAATACTATGTTCACCACTCCTTGGGGAACGTTTACTTATAGAGTTATGTCATTTGGGTTGTGTAATGCTCCAACAAAATTCTAGTGCCTAATGAATAGGGTGTTTGAACCCTACATTTAAAGTTTCATCAGAGTACTCCTAGATGGTTTTTACATCTATACTTGAGTAAAATGGACCACCTGCACAGATGAAGGAAACATTTTAAAGTTTAGATGAATCAAAATCCTCACTAAACCCTGCAAAGTGTGTATTTGGATGTTCTAAAGGTGTGTTGTTAGGACATGTTGTATCTAGAGATAGTATTGGTACTGATCCTAGTAAAGTTTCAAAAATTAAGTAGTTACCATTCCTTATGAATAGAAGTAAGTTGAGATCATTTATAGGCCATGTGGGTTACTATAGAAGGTTCATCAAGAGTTTATGAAATATTTCACAACCATTAACCAAGTTCTTGAAGAAGGATGTTGCTTATGAGCTAGGAGAAAAGGTTCATGAAGTTTTTGAATAACTAAAGGAAGCTTTGGTGTCTTCACCTATTTTAAAGAATCCAAATTGGAGTAAGTTGTTCATTGTATATACTGATGCTTAAGATAAAATGCTAGGGAGTACTTTAAGCCAAAAGGATGAAAAGGGGAAAGATCATCCGATATACTTTAGGATCAGATAAATGAGCAATGCTGAAGTAAATTGTACTGTATTTGAAAAAGAGGCTCTAGATATCATTTTTGTTGTAAATAATTTTAGAAATTACTTTTTATGGAAAACATTTACAGTTGTACCAAATCATCAAGCAATAAAATATATTGTGAATAATCCTAACCCATTAGGAAGGATAACAAGGTGGATAATTTTACTACAAGAATTTGAATTTGATATTATAGATAGGCCAAGAAAGAAGCATGTCAATGCAGATGCACTCTCCCAAACCTATGATGGTTTAGGCCCATCTTGTGATGATGATGATTTCCCAGATACAGTATTATTATCCCTTGACACAATCCCTAGAGAATACATATATATTTAGAATTATCTGAATGATTTCAAGTTTTCTGATGGTGTCAATGCAAAGACTAATAGGAATATTACTCAATCAAGTCACCCATATTCTATTTTGCATGGAGTATTATTTCGATAGGGCCTAGTGGACAGTACAAGACTGCAGTTGGAAATGATCAAGGAAAGGAACTAATTGAAGAATTCCATAATGGTACATGTGGAGGAAACTTATTTTGACAACTTACAACAAGAAGGATCTTCGATGCAGGTTATCACTGGCCAACTCTTTTTACAGATTGTTATAATTATTGTAAGAAATGTGATATTTTCCAATCACATAGGAATCATAAGACTTCATCAGGTCCATTATATCCTATTCTTCCACTTGGTCCCTTTAAAAAGTGGGGAATAAATATTGTAGGTCCACTTCCAACTACCCCATGCCAAAATAAGTATATTGTGGTAGCCACTAGTTATTTAACCAAGTGGGTTGAAGCTAGACCCTTGAAAACAACTTCCATGGATGAAGTGGTAAGGTTCATGTATGGACGCACTGTCACTAGATTTGGTTGTCTATTAAAGATTGTAACAAATCAAGGAATCCACTTTATTAATGAGGTGGTAGAAACCCTAGTAAACAAGTTTTATATTAAGCATAGGAATGCCACAACTTACGAGCCAAATGAAAATGGACAGGTAGATAGAACAAATTATGTATTGTGCCAAATCCTAGCAAAATATGCAGCTTTAAAGATGCATAAGTGGGATAAAAGGATTCATGTACAATTGTGGGCATACAAGGAAACATCAAAGTCAACAACAGGATACTCCCCATTTCAATTGGCTTATGGTATTGATCCAATTCTTCCTATTAAATTTAATATTCCCACTGTGATAGTTATGAAAAATGAAAGGATGGATGAAAAAAATTCAGGAAAAGAAAGATTAGTACATCTTCATTTGTTAGAGGAAATGAGGGAAACAACAAAGCATACAAGCTATAAGAAGAAAATAAAACAAAAGGAGTAATTTGATCAAAATATCCTCTGGTCTTCATTTCAGGTGAATGACTTGGTTCTAGTATATGGTTACCAGTACAAAAAGAGGAAACACCAAAAAATTCTTCCTAAATGGATGTGACCCTACAGAATAGTAGTTGTACATGAAAATGGTACGTATCAACTACATGAATTGGATGGTACTCCAATTAGGAAACGGGTCAACCATGACAAGTTAAATATTTTTCAGGCACTAGCTTCAGATCAATCTACTCCGAGGATTGAGTAGAATCTAGGGCGGGGGAAAATGTCAACAATAGAATTTTTCTCCGTAATTTCTATTTCATTAATGTATGTATTATGTATAAGATGTTGTTAAGTCTAATTAGTAGTAGCATCCACTAAAAGATAACGACGCTGTCAGTATGACACCGCCGATAAAGTATAGTACAGTAACAATCACAGTACAATATGAATGTTGTGGTAAAAAGTAAATATTTGTCATAAGTGGTCTCAGTAATGTTAACATATCAACGTTAGGGTAAATGGATAAGTAGGGTCTACATGATTTAGAATTAGAAATATTATATTTGTAATAATGACAAGGAGTGATGTAACAAGTATTTTGTATATTTAATTTGTATAAAGGTGGAACCCATGTAAGATGATAAGGTTTTTCTTATCTTAAAAGATAAGCCTACATGTAAAGATAAGAGTTTAGGCATGGAATGTGATTAGCCAGAAGAGATTTATTATCCTATCTTAGAGATAGGGTGGATAATCCTGAAATTTCTATAAATAGAGAGGCCACCCTCTCTCATTTATCATGAAATAACATTATAATAATTATTATATGAATAAAGAAGTCATTGTGAAGGTTTGTTAAGAAAGCTATCAAAATGTGTAACTGTGAAGTTTCTTTCAGAGTTACTCTTGGAAGGCAAGTGGATTTTGTAACACTTGGTATAATCCATGGGTGATATTGTATCAATAGAATGTTAATAATATAATATAAATTTGTATTTCAAATATGTAGGGTTCATTTTAAGACCCCCTCTAAAAAATTAGTTTAGAATTGGTGGAAAATATCCAAAATCAACTTTCCAATCAATGGCGAATTTCTAAAAAACTGTTTCATGATAAAGCCGACTGGGTTGGATGGTTTTCCATCATCTTCCATACAACCTAGGTTGGACACCGTCCAACCCAAGCTATAGGCAAGATGATGGATGGTTGTCCAACCTGTGTTGGATGGTCGTACATTTTCTATCATCCAACCCAGCCGTCCAACCTAGGTTGGAAGGTCGTCCGTCTAATCTGGGTTGGATGGTCCTCCATTGTCTACCGTATAACCCAGACATCCAACTTGGGTTGGACAGGTGTCCATTGTTTTCCGTCTAACCCAACTGTCTAACCTAGTTTGGATGGTCATTCATTATCTGCCATCCAACCCATCCATCTAACCTGGGTTGGATGACCGTCTATTATCTATCGTCCAACCCAAGTTGGATGGTTGGGTTGGACAATAGACAATGGACGACCATCCAACCCAAGTTGGACATCGTCCATCATCTACTGTATAACTTGGATTAGATGACGTCCAACCTAGGTTGTATGGTAGAAAATGGATGGCCGTCTGATCTAGGTTGGATGATCATCCATTGTCTTCTATCAAGTCAAGCCATCCAACATGGGTTGGACGAATGTCCATTATCTGTCATCCAACCTAGGTTGGATGACCATACATTGTCTGTCGTTCAACCCAGCCATCTAACCTGGGTTAGATGACTGTCTTGTATTTATCGTCCAACCCAGGATGGATGACAGAAAATGTACGACTGTCCAACCTAGGTTAGAAAACCATCCATCATATGCCATATAACCTGGGTTAGACAACGTCTAACCTAGGTTGTACGATAGATAATGGATAGCCATCTGATCTGGGTTGGATGGTCGTCCATTGTCTTTCGTCCAACCTGGGTTGGACTACTATCCATTATCTATTGTCCAAACCAGTCGTCTAACCTGGGTTGGATGACCGTCCATTATCTGTTATCTAACCCAACCATCTAAATTGGGTTGGACAACCATCTATTATCTTTCATCTAACCCAGGTTGGATGGTTGAGTTGGACGACTGAAAATGGATGACCATTCAACCCAGGTTGGACGACCATCCATCATCTTCCGTCTAACTAGGTTGGATGACAAAAAATGGTTATTCATCAAACCTAAGTTGGATGGACAACCACTCTTTGTTGAATGTCTTTATTAAATGGGTACCCCCCTGCAACCCCCCAGGCTATGTATAATACCTCGGAAAATACATGCATAAGTTAATTTGTACATATAAATAGTAGGTGCACTGACCCATATAAATGACTTGTCGGCTGAAATTTTTGAAAATTCACCATTTCCAATTTCCAAAATCCATAATATTCGCGAGTTTACGAAAATTCGCCACTAAAGTTTTTCCTATAGATATGTCATCATTCCTTTATATTATTGACTGTGGTATTTTGTGTTACGTTTGTTATTGTGTTTCCAGATTAATACCACAAAACCAAAAGTTGTGCATTATTGAAATACGCATAGCATGAGAAGTTCCTGGTGAAATATTATCATAGTGCCCGATTGGTGTTGACATGAGCGGCCTCAGTTTTTATTTTATGGGCAAAAAAAAAAATTCATTACATTTTTATTTATTTATTTCAAAAGGTGAGCGGGCCCCCATTTTTATTTCACAGGAAAAAATAATATAATTTCACGGGTATGACATTAGACTCTTTCACTCCATATATACAACTGTAGATGCCTCTCGACATAATTAATTTTATTTTCTCTCATTAAATAATGTTCTCATTAAGGAATGTTTGAAAATCCAAAAAAACATTACCAAACAAAAATCATAAAAAATTAAAGTTCTCCTACCTTTGCACATGCCTACTTAGATATATAAAACAAATATTATGAAGATTGTCTGAGTATACAATGATTCTTCGATATACTAAGGATGTTAAACCCACAATAAAAATTATATGACATGATTCTCCATTTATCATATAAAAAATGCAAACGGTATAAATGATATTGAATTTTTTTTTGTTATATTAAGATGTATTGAAAAAACAACCTTCGACTAGATATAAGTGGTATTGTGTTATATTAAATTATATTGAAATAAAAACCTTCAATGACATATAAGTGGTAATGAAAAAACATGTGTTATACATGAAAAATATTTTTAACTAATTAGTGAGGATGTGGAATAAATAATAATAAAAAATAAATAATGTTATATGTTTGTATTTATTGTATTTAAGAGATAATTAGCGTAGATATCTTAAATACAAATAACTAAAATATGATGATTGAGGTACCTATCTAAATTTCCTAGATATTATTATTTTTGTTATGTGACTAAATCCCCGAAGCTTTTAAAGCATTAAAAGACTTGTTGGATTGTTAAATACAAGTTTGGTTTGAGACCTGTTAATAAAAGTTTGAGTTAAGATTCTTTATAAAGAAGTTGTAATAAGCTATTTGATTAATGTGGGAATGAATATCCCGAGTGTTTGATTAAAGATGCTTGAGTAAATTGAAAGGGTGTGGAAACCATTGGGTTGGTTCATAACCACCTATGATGTATTATAAAAGAGATGTAAATGTAAAGAGATCAACACGAAAAAGGACTAAATGAATTATTCTGAGAGAGAAATAATTTATAAAAGAGTCTTAAGGAATTCATGAGTTTAGTCTGTGGAAGTAAATTCCAAGGCTGAGTAGGTTATAGGCAAGTGGTGGGAAAAAGAGAGGGGCACCATCGGTTTCCTAATTAGGGATATAAAGTGCAAACTCAAATGGTTCATGGCTAAGGCAAGGTGAAAATACATGGGGTATAACATTTCCTCTCATAGTGCGGCCATAGTCTAGTGTCTGTTAACCTGGGAGTGTGTTAGAATTTTGTATTAGAATTTCTGATAAATTGACTCACATAAGATCTTTCTCTGCATAAGAATTCGGTAGAATTCATGATTATTGTCTTAGATAAGTTCTCTCTCTATAAAACTATGTAATCTCTATTAAAATCTAATGAAAAGAAGTTAATTATTCTGTCTATTCTGTTAATGTGTGTATGAAATTATGTTGTTTATGTATATTGTGAAATTATGTATTTTTTTTATAAAGAACAATGAACTATCGGATTTTGGATAGTTATGTCTGTTATTTTAAAAATATCTTGTATAATTTAATGCAGAATAAGAACTAATATGTGTAACTGGTAGTATAAATCTTTCTAATCAATGGCATCTTTGGACTATATTATCTATTTTTTGTCTTTCGGGGTCATATTATATGTTTTTCTATCTTTTATGCTTTGGACTTGAAAGATTTACCTTAGATATGGTTAATTTCATGGTTCTAAGTCCATCCAACACAAAATACAATATATTATATTGCAAATTTTTAGTTGCGAAGCTTTAGCCAATCAAAATGTACCATGTAGTTTTCACTGTGTCATAAATTTATTAGACCTTTCTGATTGTTGTGAAGTGAAATCTAATGAGATCATCCCATGCTCTTCGCAAATTTGGAATTTGTTAATTTGTTTATGTTTAATGTGAAACCTGAACCAATAAAATAGGTCAGAGTCTCTTCGCACTTCGTGAAGTTAATATTTTATTAGTCTTGACAATTGTTAACCAATAAAAAAAGTAACCTTCTTGCTAATTTATTAAGACCTTGTCAAATTTGGTCTATATGCGAGACAATATAACTTGTCCATGTTATTTTACATGTTATTTTCCTTTTTTAGGCTTTAGATATCGTTTTCCAATGAAATATTGCCACCTATCTCCACCTTTTTATTGACATGTATTATGTTTTTTTTGTGAACTCAAGAGTTTCTTGGAATTTGGTTGATTTCAGTATTTTACATCCACCTAGAGCCATTTCCCAAAGGTTTGGTAGAATTCAGTTCTTATGATCCTCATGTGCAGATTTCACTAACGCCTCAAGGTTTTGGTGCAATGGTTCATTACATTTGGTATCAGAGTGACCACCCATGTTCAACTCCCACTCGATTGGTTACGCCGTGTAGCCAGGGCCCGTGGGGCGCCTAAACATTGGTGAAGCGAGACTCATATGTATGGGAGTGTGGGTGTAAACCCAACCCAAGTCGGGATCTACAGAAGCATGGTGGGATGTTATGATCCTCATGTTAAAAATTTCACTAACGCCTTGAGGTTCTGGTGTAATGGTTTAATACATCAGCCATGTGCCTACCTTCACTCATTGGATGGTTGCCAAGTGGCACTCCCTGCTTGTTCCACCTATCTTTGTATTTTTCCCTCGTTGGCCACTTGGACCTGAAACTGTTTGTGTTTTGGTTAATTCCATGAGCTAGTGTCCATAAGGTGGAATTGTTAAGAAAATACACGGAATCATGACATGTGTATGTATACTTCCACGTTGATTTATAACTTTAATTTATAAATTTTAGTCGTAAGCAAAAATTTGTAAATTTATCTTAGTTATATTAATCAAACATAGTTGTAAATTCAACTTAGCTTCTCAATTAAACAATATTATAATACATAAAATGTATTAGTCTTCTGCAATAAGATCTGTGATAAAATTTTATCGATTTTGTCGAGTACAAATGTTAGATTTCAGTACTGTAATATGGGAAAAAGTCACATTTTATTTAGTATCAAAGATAATTATCCTCATTAGAAACATTTTTCTATTGTTATTGAGATGATGATATACTATTCTCAATTGTAGATTACGATGATTTTCTCAAAAAGATAGAAATTGTGTATATACATAGAATGACAAAAAAATCGAATGTGAATGGAATGGATTCATGGAATGACATGGATTACAATGAATTGGAGCGCCAAAACCAACAACTGGGAAGGGAAGTAACTTATTTATTTGAGCAATTAGAAACATGGAAAAATCAATTCGCAGAAGCTATGAACAAAATTAATAAAAATGATAAATATGATAAATCAGATAAAAGTAATAAATAAAAAATAAAAATCACTCTTATTCATATGATTTTGTTCCTAATAAAGAAAATGATTCTTCTGAATCTTTTAGTTCTTCTAATTCTTCTAAGGCCTCGCAAAAAACTTCAAGTAATAATTCTAAAGAAATACAAAACTTTTCTCATAAAATTAAGTTACTTGAATATGTAGGGGAAGTAGGAACAAGAGAAAAGTCTAAAACTTGGTTATCTAGTTTAGAAAGATATTTTGAATTGCAGAAAACTAGTTTGTTAGGAAGAACACAAATAACCTCCTATCAATTGAAAAATGTTTCCCTTAACTAGTGGGAGATACCTTAAGATCTAAAAAACATAAAGCTCATAAAGTCTCATGGAATAAATTTATTTTTTTAAAAGAAAAAGTATCTATTTGATCATTTCTTACAATAAAGGAAAAATGAATTCTTTGACTTAAACTAATGTCAAAAAACTATTAAAGAGTATAAACAAGATTTTGAAAGCTTAAATAGATTTGTACCTTTCATTTCTGGAACATACAAAGTTGTCAAATTTATAAATGGTTTAAGAGAAAAATATAAGGCCAATGTTTGGTGTGGAAAACCTACTTCAGTAGATGAGGCTGCCCAAATTGTAGAACAATTTAAAAAATATAAGACTATGGTTCATCAAAAGAAAGAAGATTATAAGGAAAAGAATTCTAATTTCCATTATAAAGATAGAAAAAGGCCATTTGGTGAAAATGTTAAGTGCAGTAACACTTAGATTGGAAATCGACAAAGGAAACAAGATTTTGTCAAAACTAAACCAGAAGAATTTAAATGTTGGAATTATGGAGATAACCACTATGCTAGGGGTTTTCCTCAGAAAAGGAAAGACTGGGATAGGAATAAAAATTATAAAATTGATGATAAACCAAAGGAAGTTGACTATACGCACCCAAATTTTCATGTGCTACATTGTTAGAAATGGTTCAAAGGTCCCCAATGATGATTCATGTATTTTTTGAAAGTTTTTGAGCTCCTTAACCTATTTGTTGTATATTTTTGTAGCCTAGCTCATCTTACTTATCCATTGCTTACTTTTCTGCAACTTCCTGTATTATTCTTATTTTACTTTTGGCCTTCAGTTACAAAACCGCTACCTTGCACAGGGCGACTTTCTAGAACTGCCACCTTATGTAGGGCAGTGATTTTGTGTGAATTTTTCAGAACTCTTTGTGCATGAATTAGGTGTGTATTGCTTTACTTAAGTTCATTTTTAGAACATGTTTCTCAATCATTTTAGCTGATTTTAAGCCTTACATACTTATCGAAACCTCCTCTTTCACTTGTGATTTCTAATACACTGTTTAATTGCCCCTTCATGCATTGATGTAGCACCCCATGGCTACCAAGTGTGATAGTGAGTTTCCTATCCAACCGTCTATAACACCATCGCTTCTTCTGAAGCAAATGGATGAAGATTATTTTTGTATCTTTCTTATTTGAGCTACCACAATCTTTCTAGATACTACGCAACCAAGATCTGTACTCTTCCCCTGATTTTATTCTGCTTGCATTGCAACTAGACTGCCATCAAGATGTCATTGCCCCAACACTTTCTTCTTTATTCTTTGTATGCATTCCCAAATTTCTTGGACTTAAGTGGACACAAAATATTGGTAAAGACAACTAAGGGGACAAAGTGATACCACAACTGGATTTTCCTTTGTACTGTAATTCTAGGTTGGGGTTGTTAAGTTTCTTCGTTTCTTTATTTCTTCATTTCTGAACGTATGCATACATATCAAATAGAGTAGAAGAAAACCAATTTCATTTATTGCAAATAGTTAGATTCATTTCCAAGAGGATTTTGAAATCTTCTATAGAGGATTCTGGTGATAGATTCTTCTCTTCCCATCCCTGTAGATTTGTGAGGGAAGAATATCTAGAGAAAACTTGTTATATCACCATAGAAAATAAATCTGTTACAAATTTTGGTTTTCCTTAAAATCTCACATATTCTATCTGGGAATTTACAGGGAAGAAAGGCTTCTGAAGCTTTAAATCTTCTCGACTCTGAGATAGAATAAGATTTAATAATCCACAATTATTAATTGGAAAAAAAATTTATTTTGATTAGAATAGATTTAGTACATTGGTGCACAGATAAATAAGTACATCTGGTTATTTATTTTTGTAGGATTTGTTAATTAGGATTAGAAGCTTTCATTTCTTCAGTTCTTCATTTAATTCCAGAAAGTTATAGAAAATACAAAAACATTAGTTTAAATTAGATTAGATTAGTTATTTTTCTTTTATTTTTTCATTTATGTTATATCCTTTCAAGTAGATAAATTAATCACACCATAGGGAACTTACGCTACCTGTACATAGCCTCTAATTCCACTTTGACCAATTTACCTACTAGGAATTAAAACTACACAATCTTAGTCCCTGATTCTCCTATAGTTGCTCATCAACACCCCTATAATATTCCACATCGGTTGTCTCAATAGGACCTCGAGAGGTCGAGTACGAATGAGGGCCATGTGTTGATTTTTAGTCATACAATGACCAAAACATGAAAGTTTGTGTTGCTGTTGATATAGAAAAATTGAACCAGTAGCGGTAGAAATGGTTGTTGGAAGAATAATAATGCAAACAGGGGCTTTAGTAGAAAATTTATACTTTCAAATTGACAATATTGCATCTAGTGAATATTTTCATGTGCTTAACTTAGATCAATATGATGTCATCTTAGGGATGACTTGGTTACAAAATAATCATGATTTTATTGACTATGAAAATAAACAAGTGTGTATTCAAGATCAATAAAAAGTTACTCATATTTTTCAAGGAACTAAAATACAATTGATTTTAAAAACTATTTATACTATTCAACTTAAAATAGGTCTTAAATAAAAATTTAAATTTTTTTATGCCCAAATTACTCAAAATGATAAGCTACAAGTAGATATAGATGTTCATCTAGTAGTCCAAGAACTTATAGATGTTTTTCCTTTTGAAGTTGAAGAATTACGACCTAGGAGATCTATAGAACATGTTATTGATCTTAATCATGGATCTGAACCAGTATCAAAATCATCTTATACCTGAATTAGCTGAGTTAAAGAAATAATTGACTGAATGATTGAACAAGGAAAGATTAGACCCAGTGTTTCTTCTTGGGGTGCACCAGTATTGTTTGTTAAGAAGAAAGATGAAACTATGAGATTGTGTAGTGATTATAGACAATTAAATAAGCTAACTATTAAGAGTAAATACCCTTTACCTATAATTGATGATTTATTAGATCAATTGAATGGTGCTAAATGTTTTTCTAAGATTGACTTATGTTCTAGACATGTGATCACTAAAAATAATATTATATGCATATTGAATGACACTTGGAGAAACCTTTTTATTTGTATTGGAGACATCCAATACGGATTGCATCTAATATATATTTTACAAGATTAATATGTTGAAAATTTTCAACATATTTGTGATATAATTTACTTCTAGTAACTTTACAAGTGCACCTGTGCTATGTAAACCAGATTTTTCTAAGAATTTTTCTGTGGCTACCGATGTTTGTGGTTCTGGTATTGGTTGTGTATTAGTGTAAGATGGTAGAGTTACAATGTGTTTTGGATCTAGAAATTACTTCTTGCTGAAAAGAATTATCCTACTCATGATTTGGAATTATTGGGAATAATTCATGCTTTGAAATTTGGATACCTTATTTGTTAGGCCTTTGAAAACTGATCATAGAATGAGACAAAGAAGATGGGTAGAATTACTAAGTCAACGTGATTTTGAAAAAAAAACAATATGTCCCTGGTAAAGAAAAACTGAGTCCATATGCTTTAAGTAGAAAAAGAATGTGTGCAAATGCTCGTTTCTTAGAAAGAAGTCAATTTGATCAAGAATTAAAAGATGCATTGCCTAATGATAGTTATTTTCATGAATTGTATTCTAGTTTGAAAAATGAAAACATCAAATGTGAATTTAAATATTGGACTTACTTCTTATTTTCTTGGTGTGAATGGATTTTTGTATTATTAAAGGTAGATTGTGTATTCATAATCTTCCTAATTTTTTTTTTTTGAGAGATTCTCATGATATTCCTATAGCTGGACATCCTGGATTCCAAAAGACATACTTGTGAGTTAAAAAGAATTAATTTTGGCCTAGAATGAAGCAAGGAATTAGGAAGTATGTACAATAATGTATGACTTGTCAAAATTTAAAACTACACAATGTAGTAAACCAAGAATGGTCATGATGTTATCCTTGTAATGGGTGATAGATTGATTACTAGTTGATTTTTAGCACTATTTATCATCCTGAGTCAGATGGACAAACTGAAAATATAAATAGAATTTTAGAAGATATGCTAAGTTAGCTCCTCTCTATTGTGGACCATTTGAAATTTTGAAAAGTGTAGGAAATATTGTGTATAGACTTACTTTACCTATTGAGTTGTCTAGAATTCATAATGTGTTTCATGTAAGTTTGCTAAAGAAATATGTATATGATGATAATCATGTTATTGATTGAAAGAACATAGTTATTGAATTACACGTGAATTCAAAATTGAACCTGAATTGATTTAGGAAAGGACTATGAATATTAGAAATAGAGAAATTAAAGAGGTTAAAGTAAATGAACCTTTTGTGATATTAAAAGTGCTACAAGGGGAAAAAGAATATTTCCTAAAAGAGCAATATCTTGAATTGTTTAACTAATGATTTGTGTTTTGTTATGTGATTTTTTTACTTGGCACTACTAAGGACAATAGCTAATTCAAGGGGGGAGAAAATTTTATGTGACTAAATCCCTGAATATTTTAAAGCACTAAAAGACTTGTTGGATTTTTAAAGACAAGTTTGGTTTGATACTTTTTAATACAAGTTTGGTTTAAGACATGTTAATACTAGTTTGGTTTGAGACTTGTTAATACAAGTTTGATTTAAGACTTGTTAATACAAGTTTAAGATAAGATTCTTTATAAAGAAGTTATTATAAGCTATTTTATTAAGTGGGAATGAATATTCTGAGCATCTAATTAAAGATCCTTAATTAAAGTGATAGGGTGTGGAAACTATTGGGTTGGTTCATAACCACTTATGATGTATTATAAAATAAATGTAAATGTAAAGAGATCAACATGACAAAGGATTGAATGAATCATTTTGAGAGAGATAATTTGTAAAATAATCTTAAGGACTTTTTGAATTTATTCTGTGGAAATAAATTCTAAGGTTGACCAAGTTACAGGAAAGAAATGGGTAAGAGAGAGGCACCAACAATGTCCTAACCAGGGGTACAAAGTACAACCTCAGATGGTTCCTGGCCAGGGCAAGGTGAAAATAAACAGGGAGTATAATATTTCCTCTCATAGTACACAGCCATAGTTTAGTGTCTATTAACCTAGGAGTGCGTTGGAATTTTGTATTATAATTCTTGATAAATTTACTCAGATAAGATCTCTCTCTGCATTGGAATTTGGTAAATTAGAATTCCTGATTATTGTCTAAGATAAGTTATATCTCTGTAAAACTATGTAATATTTGTTAAAATCTAATGAAAAGAAGTTAATTCTTCTCTCTATTCTGTTAATGTGTATATGAAAGTATTCTATTTATTAAGATAAAATGTGTAAGTGAATGGACTCTATTTATTTTGCTATGTATATTGTGCAATTATGTATTTGTTTTATAAAGAACAATGAAATGTCAGATTTTGGATAGTTATATCTGTTGTTTGAAAAGATATTGTATAATTTAATGCAGAATAATAACTAATATGTGTAACTGGTAGTATAAATCTTGCTATTCAATGGTGTGTTCAGACTGAATTATTTGTTTTCTATCTTTTGGGGTCGTATTATCTATTTTTCTATCTTTTATGCTTTGGACCTGAAAGTTTTTCCTTAGATATGGTTAATCCCATGGTTATAAGTACACCCAATACCAAATACAATGTATTATATTGCAAAGTTCTAGTTACAAAGCTTTAGCCAATCAAAATTTACCATATAGTTTTCACCATGTCAGAACTTTATTAGACCCTTATGAGCATTGTGAAGTGTGATCGAATGAGATCATCCCACGCTCTTCACAAATTCATACTTTTGTTAAGTTATTTTTTTCCAATGCGAAACCCGAACCAATAAAATATTCCAAGTCTCTTCGCACTTTGCGAATTCAGACTTTTGTTAGTCTTGACAGTTGTTTACCAATAAGAATAAGCCACATTTCTGCTACTTTATTAATACCTTGTCAGAGTTGGTCTATATGTGAGCCAATATAAATTTTCCATGTTATTTCACATGTTATTTTCCTTTGTTATGCTTTAGATATCATTTTCCAATGAAATATTTCTACCTGTCTTCGCCTTTCTGTCTACGTGTCTTATGTTTTTGCTGTGGACTTGAGAGTTTCTTGGAATCTGGTTGGCTCCAAGGATTTATGTCCTCCTAGAGCCATCTCCTAAAGGCTTGGAAGAATTTTTCCATGTACCTACCTTCGCTCATTGGATGGTTGCCAAGTGGCAATCCCTATTTGTTCCACCGGTCTTTGTATTTTGTCTCCACTGACCACTCGAACCCGAAACTATTTGTGTTTTGGTCAATTCTGTGAGCTAGTGTCCATAAGGAGGAATTGTTTATAAAATACATAGAATCATGACACATGTCCATCTCCTTCTGTGTCAATGTACAAATTTAGTTAATAAAGTTTAGCTATAACCACACATTTTTAAATTTATATTTGTTATATTAATCAAACATAGTTGTAAATTCGACTTAGCTTCTCAATTAAATACTATTATCATATAAAAAAACGTATCAGTCTTCTGTAGTAAGATATGAGGTCAAAAATTATCGATTGTTTCAAGTTAAAATGATGTATTTCAGTTGATTAGAGCTAGATTTTATTCTAAGAAAAATTCACGTTTCAATTTGTAAATTGACTTTTTTTATAAAACATATAAGTGATAGAAGATAAATTTATGGATGAATTGTCACGTGAAGGTTAAATGAACATCAAATTTAATGCAAAGATTAAAAGTGAACAATTCACTCCATTACAAACATGGTTGTCATTGTAGGGATGCCTCTCAACGTAATTATATTATAAATATATGCAATTCACATGACATATAAGTTGTATTAGAATTTATTATTATTAAATATGTGAATAAATAATATAATTTGTGTTTGTATAAATATTTGTTGAACATCAAGATCCAATTTATTAACTTAAAATTTACAACTTTAACAACTTATTCTTCCTAAAAGATACATAACTTATTGAAAATTCTACTATATTTGCAAAGTTAAATATAAATTTTATGCACTTTCATATTAAAGTTTTAAAATTAAATTGACGTCATTTATTATAATAAGTACAACATTTATTTTAAAAATAAAATAAAATAAGTTAATGTGATGTGTTAAAAATGTAAGATAAAAATCTCAAAAAAATTGATCGCTTGCTCTCTATTGAGGATTTGTAGGAAGTGGCCATGAAAATGGCCAATCATAAGGTGCCTAGCTGCGATGGATTTCCCTACAAATTTTGCAACGCTCTTTGGAGACACTGTCGAGCTAGATCTTCATCAGGTTTATATGGAAGCTTTTCAGTCTCAAAATCTTGGCCCCCATATCAACAAAGGGAATATAAAATTCATCCCAAAACTTGGAGACTCTGAGATGATAAGTAATTGGCATCCCATCACTATACTTAATTTTTCATACAAAATCATTGCCAGGTCTCTTGTCATTCGGATTTGACACATCCTTCATTTCATTATTCACCTTGAACAAATCATCTTCATTCAAGGGTGATATATCCTTGACAACATCATTGCAGTCCGGGGTGGGTCTTGGAAGGCATGGAATGGACTAACAAATCCAATCAAAAAGCCTTCTTCATTAAAATGGTACGGAATGGCCTTTCGTTCTTTCCGTGCTCAAAGCCTTGGGTTTAGGCTCAATTTTCATTCAGCCTACCAATATGATATTTTTGCATGTCTCTTCCCATATTACCATTAATGGGAGAAATTCATAATCATTTGGTGTTTTCAGATCTATCCAGTAAGGAATCTGCCTTGCACCCTCCCTCTATGTTCTGACAAATGAAGGATTTGGATACTTACTTTCCTAAGCTCAATCCCAGGGGCTTGTCAGGGGCATTTCTCTACCCTCTGTTGATGGCTCCCAAATACTCAATGGCCATTTCATGGATGACTCCTTCCTTATGCTCATTAAAGAGGAAAGTAACAATAATAATGACATGCAGTTCTTAGAAACCTTCTGTTTAGTGTTTGGATCTTTCATCCAATGGAAAAAACATAATTCTAATGACAATACTTCCTTCTCGCACCCTACTGGTTGGCATCCTATGATTGGAAGATTCTCAACCATAGATAAATGTTTAAGTTCATTGAAATTCCTTTTTATTTCCAAGTTTCTCCTATGGAGCTCTTACAATATGTCATGCAACATGTGGCCCGGAAGATGGAGTACTAGATCACAAAGCCACTTTCTTTAGCGGGAAAATTAAATAATTTCTCCAAAGTTATCGAAGCCATGCATGTTTACTACTCCTCCTCCTATGTCCTTTCTAAAAATTTTGTGCATAAGCTTGAAAAACTACTTAAAGTCTTCCTTTGGACCAATTCTTCTTTGGGTAAAGGTTTCCAAAAAGTTTCTTGGCAAACTTGTTGCCTGCCCATAGACTCAGGTGGCTAAGGCCTCATTGAAATTTTACGAAAAGGGAAAGTTATTTGTGTAAAATGGATTATCCTAAGCATGGAAGGAAAGGAACCATGGAAGGTTCTCCTTCGAAATGGTATTACATAAGGAACTCTGTATTTCCATGCTTCCTAGAAAGGAATTGGTTATTCTAATATTCTCATTTCCCCTATTCTAATAAAAGTGGTGGGTACCTTCGTGCTTAAAAGCATTTGCAAATTTTAGGAATGAATTAAGCTATGGCTCTGGTGGAATGAAAATGGATTCTACGAAGACCTTTCATTTAATCTCCACTCTCTGTGTTGGTCTCTCGTCATTAAATTCCAGGATCGTTGTCTAGTCAAGGTGCCTTAGATTCAGGTTCTCCACATCTTCAAAAGAAAAATTCGCACTATCCAGGATCTTTTCTATGAACACACTCAATCTTGGCTATCATGGAAAGAGCTCAAAGTATAGTTCAAATTGGCTCTGCTAGAAAAAACTCATATTAATGACACCATTTCCTTTGTTCTAGATCATATGATCAACAAGATCGAAATTTTCTTCAAAATTGTTCATGGTGGATGGACTGGAAATGGTATGTGGACACCCCGTTCTAGAATTATTCAGCTAGCCACTGGTTATGCCTATATTTTTCCACATCTTCCCATGGTGGGAAAACTCACTACCCATTGGGGATTGTGATCCTCACCACCAATCTAGAAAAGAATATTTTTTATAGTTTGGTCCGCATGTGTGGAACCTAAAATTGCACACTTTTTGTGGTGTGCTCTTCACCAATGCCTTCCGATTGGTTCACGTATTGTTCATATAAGAGTGTCTACCCCCAAATACCCCTTCCGTGGACATCTGGAAACCTTTTCTCACATATTATAGTGTTGTCGCAAATCTCAGAGGACATAGAATTGGATTTATTCTTTCTTCCTCCCTTTTTGACCAAAGTGCTTCACTTGGAAACATGTGCTCTTAAGAGACAATCCTTGAATGCCGTAAAAAATTTCCCATATTTGGCATGCTTTCAGAGGGGAAATATTATTCTAATTATGGAAAGAAAGGAATTCTTGTACATTTTCTAATGTTAAAGTTGATTAACAATTTTTTATTTATAATAAGTTTGTGGTTATTGCGAATGTATTATTGTAAATTCAAGTTCAAGCCAACAAAGTGGCAATTGAGGTGGAGCACTTACACCATTGGGGTTTAGCCCCTTACAATGTCTCTAGGGAACCTTTGTCCCCCTAACGTTGTTCCCCATCACATGACAGTTCTAGTGGGCACCAAAGAGGTGGTGGTCGTTAGAGCCAATCTCAGTCATGCCCATCAGTCCCCTCACAATCATTCTCCTCCTCAAAGCTTCTCTCTCCCCACTTCATCTCACCATTGAGGATAGGAAGTCCCCCCATCATCTAGCCAGCTCATATGGTGCTCATTGGCTACCCCCGAGCCACATACACATGAAGGATGGAGCCCCCACATCTACCCGACAAATTTCCAAGGTTTTCTCTCACCATCTTGCCCTCTTACACACCTACCAAAGAAACATAAGAAGGAAGTCATCCTAGCTCTAGTTGGGACATGCTAGATATTAGAAAATATTTTCCTGGTTCTGGTTGGCATGATCAGGACCCACCCCTGCAAGACAGCAATTCACATCGACAACTTAATCTTTCTATGTTTGTCCTTTTTGATGATTTGTAATTGTCCTTGTTTCTAGGCTTTTCTTTTACCTAGTTTAGTTCGTGGTTTTGAGGCATGCTTCCATACCACCTGTTTTTTTTCAATTATCTTGTATCATTTTACTTGTTAATATAATATAAGATCTTATTTATAAAAAAATCTATTTAAATTTTTTAATACATTAATAGATATACCAAAAATAATAATATTTTATTAAATATAAGATAAACACATTTGTAAATAATATATACATATAAATAATTAATTAATATTTTTATTTTATTTTAAAATGATACATACATTGTAAAAAATTCATAAAATTTAAAAATTTAGATTTATTTTATAAACAATTGTGTAAATGATATTGAAGAAAAAAAAAGGAAAAAAAGAAATGACTCACTTATTTAATAATCTTCAAATCTTTCAAATAAAAAACAACATAGGAATTAGGTTTTCTTTAAGTGGATCCGATCTTCTCCAACATAAAGAGAGTTTAGAAGGGAAGTTTTTTTGTAGGAGGAATAAAGATATGAATGATGGAAGGATAAATATATACTAAGAGTGTGTTAAAATTCTAAACACATTATGGAAGTTTCTATACATAGTCTTCATATAAATAAGAGGTAGTAAAAATTATTATGTACCTCCTAAGAAATACAATCAATTATGTTTGTTTTGTTATGATTTGAAATTTTATAATACAATTTTATTTAGTAGGTATGATTAAAGAAGGGTTAGGAATTTGCTATATGATCACATAAGGTTTATAGTTTATAAATGTTGATGGTATAGTAAAAATTAGGGACATGTAAAACTTCAGCCCTTTAGCATTTACCCCCTTTCAAAGTAGAGGCCAAATTGGAAATAGAACCTTCAGTAGGGGCATGTAGATGCAAATAAACTCAACTACTTATTGAGGCCAGCTTGAGATGTACTTTGGAGACCATGGGATCTTATGAGCAGAAACTCATTTTTGCTTGGTTTTCTCATCGATATCATGGAAGAGCCTGCAACAACACAAAAATAATAATGGTGCAAGAGTTCCATATTAAGGACTATGTACATAAAGATAGGGATGTAGTTTTGGCTTAGAAGCATTAACATCAACTTTCTTATCAATCTAATAATTTTAATAATTTTAATTGTTAATATTTTCCATTACTCAAGTGTATTTTTTCCTTTTTAAAAATGGTTAATAAAGTCAACATATATGTATTCATCCATTAATCTAAATTTTGTTCTATTTCTTAAATTCATGTTATTAATCTTTGTATATGAAATGTTTTATAGTTTGCTCCAAAATGTTAAAGAACATCTATAAATTATTTTTAATTACCACTTAGTGTGACTAACCACTTTATATTGTGAAAATAATGTTATATCTTGGTTCATTTTTAAGTTAGAAATTGATCTTTTTTGTGGGTTTTATGATATGTTTCTTATGATAAATCATGTCGATTTGTGTGGTACAAACAAGATAGGACTACACAATTTTCGGTGTCTTAACTTTTTGTCTTTTTTGCGTCAACACGAATCTAAAAAAAATCCTTCGCCAACAGGAATCCATTTATGCAGTACCACTATATAACAAACCAACAAGAAGTTGATTGACAATGCCACCCCTTATTTTTAGCAATACTCCAGATATGGTCCTTTTATACACGCCACAGTACTCAAACCACAAACATCAATAATTCTCGCCTTAAAACTAAAACATACAAATATTTGAAGAAATTATATATATTATATATTATAGTATATATTAGATTTTCTTGTCGAATGGTTCTATATTGATTACGAATGCCATCATTTTCTTTGCAAATTTTCCACTGGCTGGTGATGAATGAACCATATCTAGCTAACACCATGTACATTGCTCTCAGAGCTAATTAAGGGGGGCCTTTTACACGACAAAACAAAATGGGCTCAAAATTCCACAGTACATCCTAAAGGTATTTATGCGGTTGGTATCATCATCATCCTTCTGATCCTCACAAGTAAAATGGAAAAATTAACTACCCCATGGTCATCCTTATCAAAATGCATCATCAAATTGGCCATTGTTCTCCTTAACATTCTTATCATCGTATTACATCATTCTCATCCTTCTCTAACTCCCCTTGGTCCTGCCAATTGTAGTTTTATCGCGTATTGACGTTATTGTCAAAATGATAAAGACCCCTCAAATTCACTTTTAGTTCATGAACTTAGAGTGCTTCATGCAATGCACCAAATTGCTGCTGAATTCACATCTTGCCAATTGCGACCCCGTCAGTCAATGAATGGATAACAATTGTGTATACTAGGGGTACAAATAAGAATAATTTCACATCTAAGGCTGACAGATGATGATAGATTGACCATGTGTTGTGGTCCAGATAGTGCATATGATGGGTGTAACAAGTGTTGTCTAGCCATTCCACTAAAGTTCGCGAGACCACCTCCGTTCATAGGAATGAGGCCAGGATTGTGCCCTGATTGCGAAAATTGGTAGAATGGAAACCCCCTCAATGACATTGGCAGCTAAGGCGTTGAAGGGAATTTAATGTAGCAGCGACTCCTTGAAACTATAGGGTGTAGGGTATCAATGGAGGGGGAGAGGGGAAAAATGAGGATAGAGTATCAATCAAGAGAGTCTATGATCTGGATAGATATATGTTAGCGCATATAACATTGATATTGAAGGAATTTTGTTGCGACTCTCTTCATATTTCTCACTTGCATTGGTCCTTCAATAAAAAAAAATGTAAAGCAAGTTAGTCCCATAACTCTACCATATGGTTAAGATATTCTTATTTTTGACTCATTTTACCTCAAAATGATAAAAACATGGTGCTCTACATGTTACTCTAATTCTAATTAAGGAAATAAAAGTTGAACATTCATTGACTATCCATTCAGCTAGTCTACAATTCCTTTGATAGCAATTGTAGCAACTATAGTCACTATATTTTATTGAATTAGTCATTAAAAATTTAATTTAGGTGTAATAGAAATTCGAGTTAGTCGCACCATTAAATCCCTCCATGTATACTGCCATTGTAGAATGTTTATCAACGATAAAAAATCTTTCACATGTGGAAAAGAGCCCCATTACCTGTCACCATAATGGTCAAGATATTCACTATTGGAGTTTCATATCCTAAAAAAAATTAAGATGATGAGCCAAATGGTCTCCATGTAGAGAATATTAAATCGCAACACATTACACCATTGAGATTTTCACCTATAACTACCATCTGTAATAAGATATTAACATATTGATTTTGCTTCTTGTAGTTAACAGATCATACTGTAAAGTGACACTCACTATGAAGTGTCAAATTAACTTAGAGTTCACATAAATGTCTGACATGGTCACACCATTAGATCCCTCCCCTTGCTGCCATGTGGATAGAATTGCCTATCAACCATAGAAACACAAACCTAATCTAGAGATTATACTTTATATGACTTCTTAGCACAGTTACCAAGCTTGGATAATCGTCATTCATCCATTTCAATTGGGCGAAAAAAATCTAAAAAACTTTGGAATTCTTGAAAATGTCACCTGGAAAAATATATGACATGTGGCGTAAATCAATTTACTCATATATGAGCATAGTATTTATAAACTTTGGGAATCAAAATTTCCACAAAGTAAAGATGGAAAAAATATTAATAATATAGCATAAAATGTCAATACTATTTGAATATTAATCATGCTTATGAAAATTTCATGCTTGTGTGAAATATTTAATCTTATTGCAAAAATAAACTTCCTACAAAATTGATGTTTGACACTTGTCTCGAAAAAAATAAGGTAAAACATCAATTTACTGCATTTAGTCTGGGGCAGTCAATAGGGGCCGTATAATTTTACAACCCAGATCCAACCGGATTTTGTGCAGAGCTGACTATCAACTGGGCATATTGATAAAACTATGGTTCCTTAATAATTCAACACTCTTCTAAGCTTTCCTGAAGGCTCACCTCTAACCAAAATGCTTACCGCCTAATGTGTACTGGGATCACCCCAAATCTTCAATGAAAATATGAGACCCAATCAGGGATCTAGATGTATGAAAATATAATAAACCAATATGTTTGGTAGTTATGCATGCTACTTATGCGATTTTATCAATACTTTAAATTGGCCATATATCTAACATAAATGTTTTCAATAAATTTGAATTTTCAAAATGCTCTAAGAAAAATGTAGTTTCCTCGAGGTGCCTATCCAACTTATGTGAAATATCCAATAAGTGTCTTGAGATCTTTTTCTCATCTACTTATTTTCCTGTTCTGGAAATAAATAGGATGTAAACATGAGTCATCATCTAATATATGTGTAGAATTAGATTTTTCTCAAATCTTTGACTTATAAGAATCTCTTGATTAGTGACAAGTATAATGTTGTCGGTAATTAAAGAAGGATTAATATTTAAAATTGCATATCACCTTTAAAAATAATAGTTATAATTCAAAGAAACACAATCAACCCGAAAGATATACAAATTATAAGACATGATGAAGAATGTCAGAGAAGTGAAGAATCACTTGCTATGATCTGATGTCTGGTAGATATAACCCAAAAAAAATAAGGAATAATCTAATGTGAGGGGGTATTAACAGATTTTTTTTTGCTAATTTTGAATTACTCTTCAAATTGACAGTATTTCAAGATCTTTTCGAAAATATGGGAATATCATTAGAGGTAATTCAATTAAACAAATCAAATTCTTTTAAAAATTCACTATACTGAAGAATCCAGAGACAAACCTAAAGGTATGTATGCTTCTCTTGAATGTTCAGAAAGCAATACAACTGTAAAATGGCATTATCATAAATGATTCGACATTAGCTATTGATAATATATCCATCTTTTTACCGGAAACATAAAGTGAAGTTCCACTACCTACTGAGTTCCAACGGGCAGGTGGAATCTAGGCAATTGGAAGCAGATCTGGATTAGCTAACGAGCAATAGTAAGGCACAGATACATCCACTGTCGTGTGGTAGTTACCTAGGTCAACAAATCTTGATCATCAATCGCTAATATATCTCTCATGTCAAAATGTTGACAGACATTTAAATCTTAGCAAGATACTTGGTCTTTAATAGGCTACATAAAACAGCCAATTTGTATAAATATCTACCAATAGTCTATGTATGTTACCTTATTTATAGACCCTGCGTGTAAAATGGGTGCAAAGGCAGGCTGGAAGGATGATAAAAGTTGGGTGCGTGAACACGGTTGCCAAGCTGATATGTATGGGAGAACTACAGGCAGTTGACAGGCCCTATTTTAACACACAGTGCTGTCCTAAGAATATATAATGCACTGACAAACTAAATCTTATTTTCCTAATCTGTGGAGCATAATGAAGTTGTATTGACATACGTGATTCTTCCATCATGTTACTTATGAATGCTTGAATAAAAACTCTTTAAATCATTATTTGATTTAGCAAAAAAAATTACCATGCAACATCACTTTCCATTCCATCTATGTTCTTCTCTTTACCGTGGCTGTATAAATCTTGATTAAGGTATTTATGACTTTTCATTTTTTAATAGTATTTAATAAATTGTCGTTTCGGCTTGTTATATATTTAATTTTGATTTTCAAACATTGGGTAATAGCTGTATAATATTAAATGAAAATATTTTTTGTTTTTTGGTTTTAGGTTTTATAATGCAACATGGAATAGATAAATGCATCTAAGGTTCTAAAGGTTCCGAATTTTTTTCAAAAATTAATTTTTTTATGCATAAATGGTAATTTTGTTTTCTCTAGGAACACATGGATGATTCAACAACAAAAGAATGACCTTCACACAAGATAAGTATGGTAAAATGAATATTTACTAGAAATTTCACATGAGTTAGAAGACACGTTACATTGGATACAAATGGAATGTTCTCAATCAAGAATACTATATAACTTGAGTTAATTTTTTATATTAATGTTTTAGTAGATTTTAGGATTTTTTATTTATGAAAAAGATCTTATATTATATTAATGCAATAAGATACAAAATAGATTTCAACAAAAAAGTGAGTGGTATGAGAGCACGCCCCAAAACCACGAACAAACTAGGCCGAGCCTAGGAAACCAAAAGTCATACTAGGCCGATTCTAGGGAGATACAACAAAAAAATGATCCTGGAAAAGGACAAAGAATAGGCTGCAGCAGCAAACATGCCCAAGGCGGGTATATCCTAATCATCCGTCCACCCCAAACAAGGTAGATCCTTTCCATTGTCAGAAATATCCCACCCATCAGCATGCTCTTCCTCATGATTTGCTTCCCCACACGTAGGAATGGCTAAGCTGAGTTGGGGGAATTTGCCAGCAGAAGGTAGTGATGGCGGCAGATGGCAGGTGGCTTGTTGAGAAGTGGCAGAGGGAGAGCCCCAACCTTACTGGTGAGCCAAAGATCGAGGTAGAGAACCCCACCCAAGCTTTAGAGGTGGTAAGCCCCAACCCTGCTAGGAAGCTGAGGAATGCGGAGGTGAGCCCTTATCGCGGTGGTGCCCAAGTGAATGAATGTGCTGATGGATCGGTCTAGGATAATGATAGGAGCAAATAAATGCCTAGCACGGGGATCTGTTGCGTCGACTGCCACGAGATGAGGGTGAGGTGCACCTGGTGGGGGAGGGAGGCATTCGGGAAACATTTCATAGGCATTCTCCCCAATATTGCAACAAATTCTGGTGGTGGTCCACCTCCAGTGCCACCTTATTCACTTGAAATTGAATCTGCAGAAGCACATTGGAGATCACCATAGATTTATTATAAATAGAGGACTGATCAAATATAGAATTAGCAAAGAAAAAAACATTCCTTTCTTTCCATATCCAAAATAAAATCTCCCCTCTGAAAGCATGCCAAATCTAGGTGAACATAGCTAGAACTTTAAGATTGTCTCCCAAGAGGATATGTTGCCAAGTGAAATAGTGGGGCCAGGAAGGAAAGAAAATAGTATGGATCCAATTCCAGGTAGTTTGAGCTTTGGGATAGAACCAGAAAACATGCATAATAGTTTCCAGATGCCCACAGAAGGGGCATTTGGGAGCTGGAATCCCAATTTGAACAAGACGGGCCCTGATAGGGAGGCCTTGGTGAAGAATACACCACAGAAAGTGATTAATTTTGGGCTCAACACATATAGTCCAAATAGACTCAAACCGTCTACCCCAGACAGTAAGAGTGGTGTTAATTCCCCGGCGAGTATTAAGCTTGTACACCATGGGCAAATGGGGTGAGAGCCACCAATAGCCTTTGTTGGCTTTATAGTTACAGAAAGGAGTATCAGCATACCACTTCCAATATGTCCACCAAGGGAGAGAGGAGTGCATAAAAATTTTATGTAACATGTGATCAGGAACATAATTGATCACAATATTGAAAGTATCCTGATCCTGGTTAGAGAGCCAAAACAAAGTTTTAAACTTTGGCGAAGCAAACTAGGATTGCTTGTCCCTGCAAAAAAATCCTCGATGGTATGAATTTCACATTTGAAGAATTTGAGCATGGAGATTCCTGGGGCCTCTACAAGGCATTTATCTTGGAATTGAAAAATTGGTGACCACCAGAGAGATTGTTGGTTCAAAGATATCCCATTTTGAAAGCCATCCCCTTTCCATAAAATCTAGGGTTTTACACATTCCCAGGCTTTCTAGATATTTTTTAGCATGAAGGTGTCCACGATTTTGACAGGCACATGAGTGATGAGAAAATTTGACAAACCCTAAACCTTTCCATGCAAGGTAGCCATAAGGATAGCCTTTTGAAATGCCATGTCATATGATAACTTTCCAAGCTTTCTGACTAGTGATACTTATGATAATTCACTTGGCACAAAGAGCTTGCCCTTGGTACTGAATGTGGATAATCCTGAGGCCTCCAGAATTGCGAGGTAAGAAACATATATCCCAAGTGACATGATGAAAACCTTTTCCAGTAGAAGTAATAGCCCATAAGAAATATTTGAGCAACTTTTCCAGCTTTTGGATGGAGGCTTTGGAAGGCACCCAACAAGACAAGTAGTAAACATGGGTGTCTGTGAGAACTTTGGAACAAATTTGGAATTCACCAACAAGAGACAAAGGTCTAGCAAGCCAATATTCCAATTTTTCCACTACCCATTGAATGAAATCATGCCATAGATGAGTCGGGGAGGCTTGAAAAGAAAAATGAATTCCAAGGAATTTGAATATCTCACCATGCTGAAGAATTTTCCAATCATATGTGGCAAGCCATTCCACGTAGGAAGGAAGGATTACCTGTATCATTGAGTTTTTATCCATTAAATGGAGGAACCAGAAGCCAGGTAGAAATTATCCAAGTATTGCATGGAATTGCGAATGTTACTTTCATCCTCGATTAGCGTAAGGAACGAATCACCCACAAAATTCCCATTGAGGAGTTGAGAGGTGGGCTCAGAAGGTAGCGATATTCCACAAACAAGACCTTGAGTTTTGGCATGGGCTAAGAGATAACCAAAGCCTTCAACTCCCAGAACATAAAGTGTAGGGGCTAGAGGACAACCCTTTTTCATAGACTGGAATAGCCCAAAGGGCTCTGAGCTAAGGCCATTGATAGATATTTGAGTAAAGGCATCTAAAAAGATCATATTGATGGATTGAATAAAGATGGGGCCAAAGCCAAGGGACTAAAGCATGGCGAGGATGAAAGGCCATTCAATCCGATCAGAGGATTTCTCAAAGTCAATTTTGATGAACATAGCATCTTGGTGAGATTTAAGGGCCCATTCCATGCCTTCTCAAACTGCAATGATATTTCTAGGATGAAGCGTCCCCATATGAAGCCTATTTTCTCTAGCTGAATAATAACAGGAAGAAGATTGCGTAATAGTGGAGCTAACACTTTGGAAATGATTTTGTAGGAGAGGTTTAATAGAGTAATTGGCTACCAACAAGTGATTTTCTCAGGATATCCTTGCTTAGGGATAAATTTGATGTTCCCCTTGTTAATGTCAGGCCCTAGGGATTGGTTGTGAAACCCTTCAAAATAGACCTAAAAGAGGTGTTGTGCAATGAAATCTCAGAGAGTTTTATGGAATTCTTAGGGGAATCCATCGCAGCTTGGCACTTTATCATTAGCTATTTTCATAGTGGGTTCATGAAAGTATTCAATATCGAGCATTATTTTGCATAGCACCTTCTGAGCCTCTAAAAACTTGTGATGCATAACCCTCAAACATTGGTCAAGAGGGTTCTGGAAAGCTTCAAATGGTGGTTAAGCTTGGAAAACGAGCTTGTAATATCGCATAAAAGCTTACAACATAAGTTGTGGGTCAGTGATTCGAGCTCTGTTATCCATGATAGCTCGGATTTGTTGAGAAGGCTTCTTGGCTCGAAGAGAGATAAAAATTTCTTTCAAGACCTAATCTCCAACCTTGAGCCAGTGCATTTGAGCCCAGATCTGAGCATCTCGGGCATTATAGTTGTTTGCAATTTGGATTTGATGTCAGAGAGTTACAACTTGCAGTTGCAAAGCATCAGAGAAGGGATCACCTTGAAGCACCATTGTCTCCCAGATGAGAGCTGAGGTGTTAGCATTGTATGAGAAGTGCCAAATTTTGACCAGTTGGAAGCCATAGATTCTAATAAATCTGGTAGTCCGAGTCAGCGAATCTTCCCACCAAAGTATCCAGTTGGCCTGCATAGGTGGATTAAATCATTGACAATGATTGGGTCATGGAATTAAATTCTAAATCCTCTTGATATGATTAATGGTGGGGCCATGTTCTATCAAGGAAATATTAAGAAATAATTGGCCTTTATGAAAAAATGGGAGCGCATCATGCCAACAGATACAAAATTGTATAGGGGAGTGGTCCAAAAGGAAAAAGTCATGCATAACCTCCAATGGCATGGAATAAATGCTATCAAACTAAAAAAAATTTTGAGTTGACATCATGGACTTGTCAATCTATTTAAGTATATTATTTGTCCCACCACAGACATTGGACCATGTGTACCAAGCTACAGAGGTGGGAAAGCGAGATGCATTAGGATCAAAGAATCTAAATTTATTTCACATGAAGTACCATGATTCTCTATCACTAGGTGTCCACCTCATTAGCAGGTGGCCACATTTATCATTTAGGTTTTCACCCATATTAAAGTATCCACTTATAACCCAATATGCATCACGAATGCAGTAGGCTATCCACCTCCACAGATCAGCCATTTCGGTCACATCATTAGAGGTGTAAATATTAATGAGCCCAAAAGGGCGGCCCTCAATATTAAAGAGGACCCATATAACATGGATGGTGTGGTGGATTCCATGGTCAATCAATAAGGGCCGCCATTCAAGAGAAAAAAGTGAAATTAATCCCCACGCCCTGCTTCATGATTGCTACAAAAATCCAAGCTGTCATGCCAGATGGATTTATAAACCATCTACAACTGAAAACCTATAATTTTACTTCCTGTAAAAACAAAACATCCAGATTTACACATCGTTGTCTAGTTTCATGCACTACATACTTACGACAGGATTCTTTGAGACCCCTAACATTCTAGGATAAACAATTCATGGGAAACATTGGTCAAGAGCCATATCCCCATCCTCCAAGCCCTCAAGGGTATCATATTGATTATACAGGAAATAAGTAGCATTATGATATAAAAAATCCTATAGATTAGTTTTTTTTGTTCGACATACTCAATGTTGTATTTTGCTTCAGTGAAGACCACACTACGTGCTAGGCTATGGTCCCGAGAGATGTGAGGTGGACTTTGGGGTTGTTTAGAAGGCCCTTGTGAATTTCTTGGAAGTAGCAAAGGAACTGAATGTGAGATGGGTACGTGAGAAATAGAATTTTTCTGGTCCGTGAGAACCGATGCTGCAAGGGGCATGCTGGATTACTTTGGAAATGGGGTAGCCGATATGGCCAAAGTAGCTAGCTTCTTAGCAGTAGTAGTTGGTTCCTTAGCAATAGCTGTAGACTCCTTGGATGGAATATTTTGATAATGTTCCTTAACAACTGGTTCACGATGGCGATGGGAGCTAGAGGATTTGGATTACTAGCCTTTGTTATTATTTTTCCAACCTCCGGCCACTTTCCAACCTTCCTCCTGTTGGGGTTTGACTGGCTCGAGTGTTGTTTTTTCTACAGGGTGGTTATGGGGTACATAAAGCGGACAAGCTCTAATCTTTTGATTAGACACTTGACAACGAGAGAAAGTATTGGGAAGATTTATATACATTACCCGCTGAGAGTAGCGTTTATCCCCCATTTGAGTATCCATAAATTCCTTGAGGTCCTGCAAGAGGTCAATCTCAATGCATACTCGCTTCTAGGGATGAGCATGGTAAAACTTATCATCTTTCATGCAGACTACCCACCCAAGTGAAGCGATGATTTACGGTAGGAAATGAACGCATGGCAGAGGGAGACTAGGAAATTCAATCCACACTGGCACTTTAAGGGTGGTATACTCAAATACCATAAAGTCCTTATGTCAGGGTGTTAACACAAGCAACGAGTTGTGGACATACCAAGTGACTTGCTTGTAAAAAATTTTGGGCGAGCTAGCAGGGTCATAGAATCAAAAAATAAAGAAACCCTTGGTCATGTCCTGAACACTATCCAGGTAGACCCTATGAGGGGTCCATACCATGTTAGCCCAGGATTTAAGCATACTTTCAGAGGGGATTCAACCCATAAAATACCCAATGAGGAAAAAATATTGTAACCATTGACATACAACATTAAATTTAGGAATGGATAGAATAACATCTAGAGGGGAGAGATTACCTCGTGAAAAACCTTTGAGATGAATTTCCTGGGATGCTTCGCCAACCGTGCCATTTATCACTCCACTATGTCCTTCCGCGGTTGAAACATATGGGTTTGAATATGGCAAGGTCATTTTATAAGGGACGCCCACAGGGCAAAAAACCCTATGAAAGACTATAGAAGTTAATTCCCATAGTTCCCGTAAATTCCATGAAATGACGATTAGATGGGGGAAACCCTAGAAGATATGACTTTAGTTTTACACCAGAGTTGTAGAGTATTTTTTCCATAGATTTTAGGATTTGATATTACTTATATGAAACAAACCACTAAAATTTAGAAATGATAAGTTTTAATGATACATGTGTGGATAAGAAGGGAATAAGATGGATTTGCATACGCACACAAAGCTTCTTTCCAAATATCTGTGAACCTGTATACACGCATACATTTTTGACAAGAAATTTATTAAAGATACTAATAGGGAAATTTTCTTGGTAAAGGCCAATCCTGGGAACAAAAGGGATTCCTTTAATGGGTATCGACTCACTTTTAGAAAATTAAGCTGGAGATAATGATGGAAATACATATAATATCGAAATATATGGATAATAAGTTATAGATGTGTTCTATCCAGATATAGGGACTCATTCAACACCCTTGATGATAGGAAGGGGAGGGTTGAAAACATTTTTTGAGTAGTATTTGGCCTCATCACTCTACTCAAAGAGAAATTGTAACTACACAGTGATGTTGTTTGGGATAGGTTTGATGGCGATGATGCATAGAATTAACTTGTAGTAGTTTTTAGATTGTTCCCACATGTTGCATGACTATTTTGACTAATTACATGCCATGTGCAAAGGTCTAGGGTTCTCATGACACAGGTGTGAAGGGGTACGCAAGGGCATCCTTGGTAGTGCATGAAGGCTCGCACCTAAGAAGGACACCTTTGATACTTAACCAATTTTGTGGACCATGGGCTAAAGATAGACAAAGATGAGTTAGAGTGTCAATCAATCAATGTTTCAGATTTGGAGAAAAGCATAGAGACTTGGCGATCAAGGAATGTCTATTTTAGGATAAATCAAATGAAAATTAAAGATGGAAGTTCATGTATGGATCGATATAATAATAGGATTTAAGTATAGTTTATTTATATATTAAGCTATTATTATGATTGATAGAAAAGCATGCACTGATTTATTGATGTGCACATGGCTAATTTTGAGCATGCAGGTAGTTTATTTTGAGAATGCATGGACAGTGAAGGGAAATTCCCCATCCCTATATATATTTATAGTAGTTCATTATTTAAAAAACACTTTGTAATATGTTACACTTATGTTGCTCTGATGTACCAGTGTGCATGACTCTATGGTATTGATTGTTAAGTAATCAAATCTGTTATGTAATACCTTGATGCAATGGATTATGAAGGATGTATTCTGGTAATTGATGTATCTAAATATGGTGATCATATGGTGCAATTAACCTTAGTGTTTATTTGATCTGTATGTTTCCTTATTGTGTGTGTTTATTTTATAAGCTTGTGATAATTACACTTGAATGTATGCTTTGATATGTTTATTATGGTCACGCATGCTAACATCTTGAAAAGAATATAAAAAGGAGGGGCCTGGTAAGATTCATGTGCTTCAGGGGAGCATTCAAATCTGTCTGAATGAGGTGTCATCCTACATAGCATTTAAGCATAAATAAATGGGACTATATTTTGGTTGTGTTGAAATGCTCTTTGTGTTATAGATCCTTTTCCCACCCCATTCATAGAATAAATTCTTGAAGGATTTGTTGGGCGTGAGATATATTCCTTTACATATGGGTTTTCAGGTTATCACTAGGTGCATATCGTGAAAGAAGACCAAGAAAAGACAACTTTCACCACAAAATGGGGAAATTCTACATATACGGTTATGCCCTTTGGATTGAATAATGTGCTAGCAGTGTTCTCGTGCATTATTGTCAAGGCCTTTCAATACTTTATTCATAAACTTTTTTGGGTGTATTTGGATGAATAGACAATATATGGCTTAATCAAGGATCATTGTGATAATCTGAGGCTTATGTTTGAGAGGTGCAGGAAGTTTAACATCTCTCTCAACATTAAAAAGTGAATTTTTGCTACACCCTTTAGAACTTTACTTGGGAAATTCATTTGCAACAATGCTCACTTTAAGATACCTCTGAGAAATCAAAGGTGGAAATTTCTGAGTGAATATCCCCATAACCACTTTCATGAAACAAGAAAAATTTCTGGGTTTTGTGTGCAAAATATTTACCCGACCGAATCTTTCATTTTTGAGTCGTTCACGGAGCGACAGAAAGTTTGCAATCGCGTGAAAAAACATATCATGGCGTGTGTCTGCAGGCTCCTATCGTGTATCAACAACTACCTATTGTGTGTCAACAACTTCCTGCCATGTGTCAACAAACTTATGTCGTGTGTCAAGAACCTGTCCTACAAGTTCATGGTACTTGATATGCTAGTACTTCAGTAAGTTAGTAGTAAGTTACTAGTATACTACTCGCTGAGTTACCTAGGTTTACATATGAGTACTTTTCAATGGTAGGTGAAGCCAAACCCTAAAAAAAATTATATTGGAAATTTTAGGTGAACAACACATTGACCTGTTCTGAAAAAATCACCATTTGAAATTTTCCTAAAATGGAATTTTCACCAAATTACAAATATTCACCACTAAAAAAATCTCTAATTTGTAAAGAGGGATTGTTGGTAGATCCAACAAATATTTTTTTGATCTTGGGTTTGGAAGAACCTAATAATCATAGCAAGGTGTGCATATTCTTGGGTCATACATGGTACTAAAGAAACTTCATCAAAGGTTATTCAAATATCGTCATGCCCTTAGAAGAATTGTTGAAGGCTAAAGGGAATTTTTACTAGGGTGACGCACACTAACAGGATTTTGAAACACTAAAGGAGAGGCTTACCACCGCACCTATTTTGTTTTTTTCTTCATGGGAGAAACCCTTTCATGTTCATGTTGATGCTTCTGACATGGCGATTGGTGCAGTATTGGCACAACCAAGAGAAGGAATAGGGGACCATCCTATTTACTTTGCAAGCAGGAAGTTAACACCTGTGGAGTAGAATTACACAAATACTAAGCACGACACTTTATCTATGATCTACACACTGCATTAGTTTAGAAAATAATTATTGGCGACACCACTTTTTTATACAAACCATATGGTGATCAAGTACTTGATCAAAAATCATGTTTTGCAAGGGAACATATGCAGATGGATACTTCTATTTCAGGATTTTTAATTCACAGTTGTTTTGAAAATAGAAAAGAGTAATTCAGGGACTAATAATTTATCAAGGATCAATTCTGGTGAGGATGCATAGAGCATTAATGACATAATACCAAATACACATCTTTTATGTTAAACCGCGTGCCCGTGGACTTGGTGTTAGGAAATAAGGGATAAAATATGCAAAATAATCACACACAAAATCACATTAGTATAAACTAATATAAAGAATAATAACACAGATATGAAATATAAGTGCAGAAAAAACAAAAGAACACAACATAGAGACAATATTTAACATGGTTCACCCAATTTAGGCTACATCCACTAAGAATCACTAGCTCATATTTTATTACAAGCCACTTCTCTCTCAATACAATACCCAGATATGTTTGGAGTTGTGCTCAACAAACTCTCCTAATTCACACTTGAACTCACACACATCTGTAATGTAACATCCTCCCTACCATATTCACAAAATAACATAACTAGGCAACTGCTCAAGTAGTTTTACAATACAGTGGGTACCAAAACCATGGGCCAAAACTATCCCATAAACGTATGGGTCAAAAATACCAGCGAGAAAAATGTGGAGGGTGTACAATACTTTTAGTGTACAATATTCAACACTTCCACACATGAAAATAGGATCCACAACATAACAATTGGAGGATATTACATTTTTTTTTGGGACTTGATGTAATTTCATGGTTTTTAGGTGAACATATCTTTTGTAGGTTACAGGCACACTCGACGATCATATTGAGACATATAGGAGACCAACAATGAATATCAATGACACTTGTGTCACACCATAAAAATTAGGTTTTGAGCTCTTGTGCAGTCACGGGTGCCTAATAGATTAGACTTTGGTGCCCAAGCACCCCTGTTTCTAGTTCTAGTTGCTTTTTTTTTTGACAATTCCATAGGGTTTACATAGTTTTATAGTGACAGTATGTATGCTTGCTATGCATCAGATCTTCCAGTTCACTATCAATTCCAAGAATCACGCATATAGGGATCTAATTCATAATTCCTTAGTCTGGGGTGCACTTAGGGTACCAGTGTGTGAAAAAGATACCTTGTGATGTTTGAAGGAAAGTTTAAATGGATAAAGATGTGTGAGAAATTATAGAAGAATGTTGTGCCGATTGTAGGGTGAGTGTGTAGGAAAGAGGAAAAAGGTGTCATCAGAAATGAGAAGGATGGTGATAATAAGGAGATTTATCAAGATAAAGGCCACATGTAGAAAAGGATTACGCAATGTAATGTGTCACCTCAAGGTACACATTAGGATGAAATACTTGGCAAATCAGATGTGTGATGTGACTTATATAATGCGGTGCTTGTGAGGAACACGTGAAGGCTCTTGTGTGGGTATAATTTCTTAAGTATTAAGGAATTGTGAAAACATAAAAAGTGTACCAATGCATGGAAGAAGGCAGATTGACGCAAATTCTGAAGCTTCTCAAGAAGTCAATAACTAAAGTTATCAGTATGGATAACAACAAAATTAGACTTCTTAATGCTATCGAAGATCCTTGTCTGAAAAATATTTAAAAAGGAGGTTGAGAAAACTTATTCTTACCTAATACATGAATCACGAGTGATGATTCCTAGAAAATCTGATTGATCAAAAAGTGTTGACACGATTTATCCAAATAGGAGAAATCTCAATGAACTTATGGAAGACTGTGAAAACATAAAAACTTTAATTTGTATCCTTGCATAGGAAGTGTGAGATTTACAAAAAATATAAGGCATCTGAAGAGAAGGATATATGGTTTGAGGTACTAAAGTTGTAGTAATGCTATAACCATAAGGAACTTTTCCTTCTTACATCTAGGGAATTCATATTAGAAGATTGTATGTGGTTTTAACGAGAAATTGCTTTCTTTCTTGCAATGATGAATCTCGGGCTGATGACTTCAAAATGCACCTCGATCAAAAATTCTGAACACAATTTATATTAATAGTTAGTAATTTGATCTCAATCCTCTTTACATATGTGAATAAGAAAAAACAATCCTGTGACTGAGAAATCATAGGATGAATGGTTCATTCTATGCATGTGATACCCATGGAATATCACAATACAGGGGAAGCCAAATCAAATTGCTTAAAAAATGAATGTAAATTGGAAGATCAGCTATTTAAATAACAAACTATGAGAAACTAAATTGGTAGAAATTGAAAACTTAAAAATTATTAATCCAAGACAAACATAGAGGAGATAGACAATAGGGACAAGAGAATATATTATGACTCTGTGAATGGAACCCTGGATCAGAATTTTGAGACATGCTCTAACTTCGTCCAAACTGTGATTCTTTGGGAAACATAAAACACCTTCTTCCTCCCTATGGTGAGTATCTCAAAGTCCATGAGTAATTCATATGTAGTTTAATATTAGGAGGAGAATGTGAATCGGTAGTGTAGATGATAGGGTGCCTGACAATAGACATGGGGCCTTTAACAACATGAGAGATAACCATACTTCCAACATTTATAGAGTGATGATGTAGGGGTAAAAGCCACTGCATTTAAGTGATTAATTGTTATCCACCCCATTAGGCAACAGTGATGGATGTGAGATGCAGGTGTCACAGATCACTTGGAACAATAGTTTTTACCACGTGTTTGGTATAGATAAAAACTAGGTTCATTGCAAAAATGATTGATCTATGCATCATTCCAACAAGCTCCTTCATAACCTAAACCAATTTATCAAAGTAATGAATTAGAAGAACCTCACATAGTACATTGCAAAAGGCATCATTAAGGAAGCACACATATAGGTAGATAAGGTTGAGAAAATCTTATGGGGTGTCATATTACTTCTATTGGTATTTTATGAGATTGGGGTACCAGATGGTCCCAGAGAAAAGATGTGGGTGTATCCTATGGCAGCACAACTCGAGTTTCTTTCTAAAATTGGAGTTGCTTTTAAAAACGAGAGATGTTCATACTAGTTCTTAGATTTTTTAAGGCCCAGTGGAGTTACATTGAAATGGTTATGGAATCATGCATGAAACATTCATAAAGGTGAATGATAGGCATACCGAGATGGAAATGGTTCATTACATGTCATTACTAGACATCAAATGAAGAAATAATAAACTTGTGCCTTCAAATCAAAATCATACCTTGGGAACAGTTACTATACATTACAAAATGACAACTAACGTCCATGGTGTAAGCTGAACATTCATGTTTAGGGGGACTGCTACTATAAAGAAGAAGAATGGGAGGTCAGTGTTATCAAAAGCAATTAATGAAAATTTTATACATCTAACATTGACACTCACCCCCAATCCATGTAATGACATCATAATTATCTCTGATGGCTATGCAGAATCAAATAGATGTGTGTTTATGTTTCATATGATATTGACATGTACTGGTAAATCCATGGAAATTTGTGAATTATTTAGAGGTCCTCATTGACATTATTCAAATACTCAATAATTACCTCCTTTTTTTTTCCTCTTTTGAGGTTGCCAACTTACATTGAACCATGGTCACATGTGTGTGGTTGAATTTTCATCATTGCTAGAATTAGATACAAAATCACATGAAAAAATAGTGGATTCCTTGAGACTCCTTTGAAACTTCTACACAAAATCTCCAAACGAAAAGATCTTATCATTTTTGGTTGACATGACATTATGTGGAGATATCAAAAACTTACAAGAGCACCTTAATTCATGTATCACACAGGAACATTCCTCATTGAGATTCTCAAGGGTGAGGTCATGGATATTTTTTGTGGTATCATCTCCATCTTTAACTATAATGCCATTTAGAACAATGAAAAACTTTTTTTAGTAAATAGGGAATCATTATCGAATGCAAGAGACATGATTTTGAAACAAAAACAACATATCACCTTCTACATTCAATGGTTGCCACGATGTACTATCCCCATGTGCACTGCTTATCGTAACCTCCCCTCCCATTATGTGTTATCTGATAAATTTATGTAACAATCCAAAAAAAAAAAAAAAACTTAAATAGTGCATGAAATATAATGTAAATGCTAACATCCAATACTTCACTTTAGTTTTAGGGAGATAGAGAGAGAGAGAGAGACAATATGTGTGTGGGTGTGTGTGAGAGAGAGATAGATAGATAGATAGAGAAAGAGGTAATTGTGATACCAATTTTAAAAAAAGTTTGATGATTTTTCATGGACAGTAAAAAGGTTTGTTATTCAGATAAAATGTGGTTAGACACTTGGATATGTAAATGACCACCACTAAAGATAATACACGCATATAGTTTCATTATCAGATGCTTGACCATCAGACTGACATAAAGACAAAAATGTTTTCCAATAAAACATCAAACAATATGTAAACCAGACAACATCCATTAGTTGCTCCACATCTAACACTTTAGTTTTAGGGAAATGGTAAGGAATAGAGAGCATGAGAGAGTAAGATGAACCTAAGTTCGATGCTACCATTAATAATGTCAATCTAGGTTGGTGTCCAAAGGATGTATGCATTAAGAGAAGAATATCTTGGAAAATAACTCCTTTAAACACAAACCAAACTTGCATAAAATAAATCACACTTGCAGAAATTGAAAGGCACACTTGTAGAAATAAAGTTTACATGAAAGAAATCACACTTGCATATGGAAAAACACACTTGCATAAATTGAAATTGTTGAATTAGAAATAAACATAATTGAAAAAAACACTTACAGGTTCACAACAGACTACATTTTCACAATACAAGGATAAAAAAATACAACAGAATGAATTACAGACAAATGAATAAACATAAACATAAATACATAGATCCATCTTCCTTGGAATGAGTGGCAGCTCATTCCTTGGAAGAGGATTTAAATCATACTTTTGAGATCTTAAAACTACATAGAATATTTGAGAGGAAAGAACATATCTTTATTTCTTGGGAGAAAAGCATTACATATCTAAGTGTGGAAGGTTGCATTTATAATTTATGTGTCCAACCAACTCCTTATTTTGGGAGATACAATATGATCTTATCTTTATTCTAATCCTAACAACTAAGATCTCCATCTCCACAAAATATGGAGAGAGATATATTATTGGAGTCAAAGTCTTATCTCACTTATTTTAGGAAGATTTGCTCCCAAATCTTCTCCTTGCTTTTCGGTAACAAGAATCATAATGATTTTATTCCTCTACATTATTTGAAGGAGGATTTTCTCAAAATATGATTTTGACCAAATACCTTTCTCGGATTTTCCATTTGACTTTGTTGTTTTTGACTGTGGAACTTTTGACGCTTGTCTGATATGCTTTTTCCTTGGATTTCAGTTCACTAAAAGTTAGATTTATCTTCATTGGTAAAACTTGTTGCAAATCTGAATGAGGTTTTTGTTAAACACATTGCTATGAACAAAAACCTCTCTCATATTTTCTATTTGACTTTTTTGTTTCTGTTTATGGAACTTTTAGTGCTTTTCTGATACTCTTTTCTTCAGACTATAACTCACTAAAAGTTATATCTCTCTTCATTGGTAAAACTTGTAGCAAATATGAATGAGGTTTTTGTTAAACACATTTCTATGAACAAAAACCTCTCTCAGATTTTCCATTTGACTTTTATGTTTCTATTTATGGAACTTTTAGTGCTCGTCTGATACACTTTTCCTCGGACTACAACTCACTAAAAGTTAGATATCTCTTTATTGGTAATACCTGTAGAAAATATGAATGAGGTTTTTGTTAAAAACATTTCTATGAACAAAAACCTCTCTCATATTTTCCATTGGATTCTCTGATCTTTCACAATTCCTCAAAAACTGTCAAAATCTGCTTAGTTCTGGAACTAAGCCTACAAGTTCCAGAACTAACTCTATGAGTTCCGGAGCTAAGCCTACGAGTTCTGGAACTAAGCCTGTGAGTTCCAGAACTAAGCTTGCGTGTTCCGGAACTAAGCCTGTGAGGAGCTGAACTTAAAAAAATTATAACTTTTGCATACGATCTCGGATTGAGATGATTCTTGTTTTGAACTTGCATAATTTTTCGAGAGGAATCTGAATATGAAATTATATTTGAGTTTAGATATACCATCCATGATCAATTCCAATTTTCTCAATACTAGCATTATCTTTCCTTTATGGCCTGCATACATAAGACATTGCATCTTTTCCCAAATAATCAATAGGATTAGTCAACAAAATAGATAACAAAAGATTTCTAAAGAATGAACAAGATATATATCCTATATTCTATCTTAAGCAAACTATAAGTTCCTAGATTACATTTAAATCCACTTTCAAAGGTAACTTGGAAGGACAAAATAATGGTAATTTATGGCCAATTTATGGCCTCATCATTGCCCCACACTTAATCTTATGCATGTCCTCATGCATTATATTATTATCTCCTCTTCTTAGAGTCTTCTCCGCATTGAGCTTATGCATGTATGCATTCCATATATAGTTCAAAGACAGGTTCTTGTGGATCTCTTTCTGCTATTTTTAATTTCCTTTCTTTTACAGTAGGTTCTTGTGTGGATCTCCTTTTGTTGTTTTTTATTTTCTTCTTGCATAGAATGTTCTTGTGTGGATCTCCTTCTACTATTTTTTATTTTCTTTCTTTTGCAACAGGTTCTTGTGTGGATCTCTTTCTACTTTTTTTTAATTTCCTTTCTTTTGCACCAGGTTCTTGTGTGATCTCCTTTCTACCTTTCTTAGGTTCTTGTGTGGATCTCCTTCTTATTTTTGATTTTCTTTCTTATACAACAAGTTCTTGTGTGGATCTCCTTCTGTTGTTTTTTATTTTCTTTCTTGTACAACAGGTTCTTGTGTGGAGATCCTTCTGCTGCTTTTGATTTCCTTTCTTGTATAATAGGTTCTTGTGTGGAGATCCTTCTGCTACTTTTTATTTCCTTTCTTGTACAACAGGTTCTTGTATGGATCTCCTTTTGTTGTGTCTCATATCTAAAATCAAAATGCATACCTCGTGCTTCTCCTTCTCTCCCACACTTAAGCTCATGCATGTCCTCATGCATATTGTTTATTCATGGCTGCCCATAAATTAGACTCTAAAATTTTGATTGCAAAGAGGTGCACATATTTTTTATATAAGTAGGGGAGATATGAATTTTATCTTGCCTTCCTTGGAGATTTTAAAAGTGGATCTAGCTGTAATAAAAAAAATTACAATAAAACTTAAAAATAAAATAGTAGAACAAAATAACTTGATCATACCTCTAGTTGTCCTTGTCATCCTATTGTTAACATGGTCAAATAGTGTTGAGAAAGAAGCCACCAGGTAATAGTTGATTTCTTTTGAAGAAGAGCCACCTTTTTTTGGTTTTGATTGGCCAACAAGTTGGTTTTCCAATCAAATCTTATTTTTTTGCCTTTGATTGGCCAACAAGCTGGTTTTCCAATCAAAAGCTTTTTTATTTTTCCAATAAGCTTTTTTTTTTTTCCTTTGATTGGCCAGCAAGCTGGTTTTCCAATCAAAGATTTTTTTGATTTTTTTTTTCTGAAATGATAGCATGAGAAGGATTAGAGAAAAATTTGATCCATCATCAGACTATATTCATCAAAGTAAAACTTGTGTAAAATAGGAAGCAATGTCTGAGATCTCATAAAAACCTTTTTGCATACTTGGTAACTCCAAGAAGATTTCCAAAAATTGTGTAGACAATTTCTAGGTCTTCAAAGCCCATCTTGAATTGTGCATTATCAGAATCACCATAGTAATCTTCAAAGCCCAGACTAGTGATCTCAGGAGATGGATAGTTGTTAAAAGAGAGAGTGAAGGTATTTGTGTGTCCCTTCAAAATTTGCATGCTCCTTGGTTGATATTATTGGTGCTCCAAAATCTGCATGCTGGTATCAAGAACAACTCTAGAAATTCCTATAGATCTAGTCCTCAGTCGTTAGTATGTAAAAAATTCATTTCCTTGATATTCACCATAATTGCTTCTTAATGTTATACAAGCATATACAAAAATGAAGAAATTGAAAGACATGAAAACAAATTTTTCTAATGGATATGGTTCAAGGATTGAATTTTATTATGGGATGAAAACTAATTTGGATGGGTGGATTTATTATGAGTGATTTTTTATTTTGGCTCTAATGAAATCCCTGAATATGGATGGAGTTAACTAGAAATGCTACCACTTCATTATTACAAACTGGATAAGCCAGTTTTTTACTAAGGTTATGTGTAATAAGATCACTGAGTTGTTAGTTGATACAAGGGGAAATTGTGGTGGTTATCAAGAATTACATATGATATTTCATCAACTGGATCTACTTCTAGATTCAATATCATATTCTACCATTTCCAGATCTGAATTATTTGTTCATACCATTATACCTTCTTGATCAAACATCACAGTCATTTTCTTATACACAGAGTTAGTTTGTGGGGAGATAAATATTTACAATCTAATATTCCTAATTACAGAAATGAAATTTTAATCTACTTGTAGGAAATAAAAGTCTAAAGAAACTACTTACCAAATACTTCCTGTCACAGAATTTTCTAAAATGTATTCTACTGTCACTAGAATATTCTTTTAGAGAACTCCAAATCTCCTAATAACACTGTGTCCCTGGAAATGACGCCAAAATGATGAGGGTTGTCAATCCTTGCCATTAATAATATCAATCTAGGTTGGTGTCTGAAGGCTGTATGCATTAAGAGAAAAATATCTTGGAAAGCAACTCCCTTAAATACAAACCAAACTTGCATAAATAAATACACTTGTGGAAATTGAAAGGCACACTTGCAGAAATAAAGTTTGCATGAAAGAAACACACTTGCATGAATTGAAAACACACTTGCATAAATTGAAATTGTTGAATTAGAAATAAACATAATTGAAAAAACACCTGCAGGTTCACAACAGACTGAATTTTCACAATACAAGGATAAAAACAATACAACAAATGAATTACAGAAAAATGAATAAACATAAACATAAATACATAGATCCATCTTTCTTGGAATGAGTGGCTCAGCTCATTCCTTGGAAGAGGATTTAAATCATACTTCTGAGATCTTAAAACTACAGAATATTTGAGAGGAAAGAACAAATCTTTATTTCTTGGGAGAAAAGCATTACATATCTAAGTGTGGAAGGTTGCATTTATAATTTATGCATCCAACCAACTCCTTATTTTGGGAGATACAATCTGATCTTATCTTTATTCTAATCCTAACAACTAAGATCTCCATCTCCACAAAATATGGAGAGAGATATATTATTGGAGTCAAAGTCTTATCTCACTTATTTTAGGAAGATTTGCTCCCAAATCTTCTCCTTGCTTTTCAGTAACAAGAATCATAATGATTTTATTCCTCTACATTATTGGAAGGAGGATTTTCATCAAAATATGATTTTGACCAAATACCTTTCTTGGATTTTCCATTTGACTTTGTTGTTTTTGACTGTGGAACTTTTGACGCTTGTCTGATACGCTTTTTCCTTGGACTGCAGTTCACTAAAAGTTATATTTATCTTCATTGGTAAAACCTGTTGCAAATTTGAATGAGGTTTTTGTTAAACACATTGCTATGAACAAAAACCTCTCTCATATTTTCCATTTGACTTTTCTGTTTCTGTTTATGGAACTTTTAGTGCTTGTCTGATACACTTTTCCTCGGACTGCAGCTCACTAAAAGTTAGATCTCTTCATTGGTAAAAACTGTCATTGTTTTTGTTAAACACATTTCTATGAACAAAATCCTCTAAATCATGAATGAGATTTTTGTTTACATTTCTATGAACAAAAAATCCAAAAATCTCTCTCAAATTTTCCATTTTAATTTTTTGTTTGTTTATGGAACTTTTAACGCTCGTCTGATACACTTTTCCTCGAACTGCAGCTCACTAAAAGTTAGATTTCTCTTTATTGGTAATACCTATAGTACAAAATATGAATGAGGTTTTTGTTAAAAACATTGCTATGAACAAAAATCCTCTCTCATATTTTCCATTGGATTCTCTGATCTTTCACAATTCCTCAAAAATTGTCAAAATGCAAAATAAGTCTTGAGTTCTGGAACTAAGCCTGTGAGTTCCGGAACTAACTGAGTTCCAGCAAGTCCCCTGCAAGTTTCAGAACTAAGTTTTGGAGAGAACTTAAAACAACTATAACTTTTGCATACAATCTCGGATTGAGATGATTCTTTTTTTGAACTTGCATAATTTTTTGAGAGGAATCTAAATATGAAATCATATTTGAGTTTAGATATACCATCCATGATCAATTCCACTTTTCTCAATACTATCATTATCTTTCCTTTATGGCCTGCATACATAAGACATTGCATCTTTTCCCAAATAATCAATAGGATTAGTCAACAAAATAGATAACAAAATATTTATAAAGAATGAACAAGATATATATCCTATATTCTATCTTAAGCAAACTATAAGTTCCTAGATTACATTTAAATCCACTTTCAAAGGTAACTTGGAAGGACAAAATAATGGTAATTTATGGCCAATATCAATAAGAATTCACGAGAAACCCAATAGCAAAACATAAAAAAAATTATGGAATAATTTTTTTTCTTCTTTAAAGGTTACGAGGCCTTAGCCAGGGTGTCCATTATATCCCTATTATAAACTTTAAATAATTACAAGGTAGTTGGAACTAAAATAATGATTTATTTTTTTGATTTTATTTTTTTAAATCCAATTTTCGGATAATTTAATTCTCTCTCCTAGACCCAAACATTTTATTTAAGTAATCTTCATTTAGTTCTGCATTATTTAACTCCATTAACCCCTTTTAAATTAATTTATTTAAAGGCCCCTAATTATATTAAAATTTTAATTACGCAAGACCAAAATCCTATAGCTCAACATTATGCACCTTAATGTTTAGTTTAATTTTTAAAAAGTCAAGTGTGCACAACTTGTGCTAACCCCCTTAGGATCCCATTTAACAATACACACCCATCTATTATTTAGTAACATTTCCACCTAAATACCCCATCACTTAAGTGATGTAGGGTTCATCCTAGTCCATTGGATTTATTCTTTCCTAGCCCTTAGATTTAGGTTAGACAAAAGTAACCCTAAGAATCCTTATGGATTGTCATATATTGTTTTTTTTTCTAACTCTACTCTCTCATTTCTCTTATTTTGCTTTGCAGGTTAAGGAAGGAAGAGAAGAAAAAGAAGCCATGGAGGCCATTAGAGAAGATTGAAAGCTATCATTTGTTAAGTTTTCGTGATTAGGGCAAGGATCTACCTATTTCCTTGGTGGGTTTTGGTTCCTCTCCTCTATTTTTTTCTAAAATGGTATTTTCTTGCATATTAAATGTATATACAATGAGTATATACCCATTTGGGTAAAACCCGAATATATGTTTTAAAATAATAATAATAATAATAATAACTTTTTTGGTTTTTATTTCACCCAAAAAAAATTTACCTGCAAATTTCGGAGGGTTTGATTTATAAAAATCATTTTTTTTAATACCAAAATATATGGTGCCATGTGTGTGTGTGTGTGTATAATAAAGCTTGCAGCCACGAGACAGCAACAAATAATACAGTCCGTATCAAAAAAATGTAAAACCAAACAGGCCGCTTGGAAGAAAAGTCATGGAGTATAAATTTTTGAGTATTAAATTTATTAAAATCCACACCAAACAGATTTATCAAAGTTTGCATTACTTTATTTATTTTAATTACTAATAAATACTAATATAAGATAGGTACTGCTATGAAAAGGTAATGTGTTAAATATAATAAAAAAATTGCTCTCTTAAAAGTAAATCCCTCCCCCACGTGGCTAAAAGTTAATTCTTTAAATTGATTTTTTTTATTTTATTTAAATAGTTTTAGTTTATTTATATATAATATATATATATATATATATAAATATATATTTTGATTATTAAATTATCAATAATAGGTACTAATATTATTGCAATGCTATTATAATTTTTTTATATTGTATTATTATATAACTATGTATTAACAATATAACTTTGTTTTTAATACAATTAATTTTTAAATTTGAAAGTGATGATATTAGTATATAATAATATCAAAACTATTTTAACCATTTAGTTCAATTTTTTTGGGTAAAATTATAATGATAAAATTAAAACATAAGTGGTCCATTAATCCTCTTTGTATATGTAGTTGGGAAGGGAAACAAACTATTCTTAAATGAAATTCAATTCAATATACAAGTAACCAAGGATTTTCATTAATGTCATTAATCAATATTTATTTCCCATCCAAGAGCACTAACCTTTAAGAATAACATATTTTCAATGTAACTCCTACACACAAATTTTGATTTATGAGAGCTTAGTTTCCATTTACAAGATCATTACAAGGTTCCCATTCATAAGAAATAATGAGAATCATAATTAAACATTTACAAGGATCTAACCAATCAATAAGATTACATCCAATATAGTGTTGTTAAATTTACAAGATCTAAACAAATTTACAAGTTGTAATGCCAAAATAGATCAAATTTCACTCCACATGCCTTTTCCCAACAAGAGCATTCCATCCATTGAACTCTCATCTTCATCAAGCCAAGCACACAACAAAAAAAATGGGGGGATAGGCAACACTCTCCACCCAACCAAAATATCCAATGAGGGAGAGAAGCCTTTTTCCCCATTGGCCCCCGAGCCCCAACAAGGAAGCAATGAGGGCTATTAGACAACCATGGCAACTCAACAATGGCTTCCACACACAAAATCAAACAAGAGATTCAATGAATTAACAAAATACCAATCTTGCAACAAATCAACAAATATCAAAACACAAAGGCTTCATGCTAAAGCCATGGAGGAGAAAGGAACATGGGGGTTCTTCTTATGCCTCCCAAGGGCTTGGGTGTCCACCTATGAGCCTCCAAAAATTTCATCACAATACACACAACACTCTTATGCCTCCCTCCAAGAAGATACTCCACTCTTATGCCTCCCTCACTCTTATGCCTCCCTCAAGAACATAACAAGATAAATACAAAGCATATTTATCAACAAGGTGGACATCCCAACCCAACTCCCTCCTAAAATCCCAATAACATTTCTCTTATGCCTCCCTCAAGTTTTACCCCCATTTCCATTTCTCCCACAACCTAAGAATCTAATCTATTTCCCATAATCATAAGCAATACAAACACCATCATCCACACATATGAGTACTACAAATAACAAAGTAAATACAAGGGTGAAGATCTACCTTCCAAATGAAGAGGATCAAGCACAAACAATTTCCAAGCCTTCCAAAATCCTAACCAAGCACCATCCATTCCAATCTCAAACACCATTCTCAAGCAAGCTCTCCAAAATTTTAAACATTCCCCAAAAATAAAAATAAAAAAGTAACCCCCCAAATCCTCACACAAAATGAAAAAAATAGCAAAGAGGGAGAGAGGGCTGATGTGGCTCCATGTAGTATGCCACATCATCTATCCTCCAACCCACATCACCAAGGTCAAACCCAAACCCCAAAGCATAATAAATTGGTGGTTGGGGAAAAGACCACCCTCTTACACACTCAACCCAACCCACACCACTCAAGGACAAAATTAAATACCTATGTAATAAAAGTACACATAATTGCTCTTTTTTCTCCATAAAAACACAAAATAGGACCTAAAATAAGTCCCTCACATCATAGGCCTAGTGGGTGGGTCACTTTAAGAGGTGTGGGACAAGCTTAACTTGTCCCACAAGTCACCAAAATGGCCTAGAAGGTCAAAATCCGAATTTCACTTGAGAGATAGAGTACAAACTACTCCAAAACAAATTAAATTCATTCTCATCCAACACACATTAAAGCTACCAACTCACATTTATTCCCCCCTTTTGTCACATCCTAATTAACACTAGTTAAACAATTTTAATTAACTTAAGAGGGGTGTTAAACAATAATAATAAAGTGACTCCACATACTAATAAAAATACAAAACTCACAAATAAAATAAAATCAACTAGACAAAATCACAAACTTACCCAAGGTCACTATTGAGGTCACCCCCCAATGGGGACCTCCAACAATCAACAACAATACACAACATATGAATACACGAGTTGCCATGATGACCTATTGCCAATACCCCACATTCCTTCGTTGTTGGTCTCCTATCCCCCGTAGTTAGTTGTGTTATAATTTCCTGCAAAATCCAACAATACCTTTCTGGCCTCATGGCCATATTAATAACATCGAAACAATGAAACACATGCATGTATACATAACAATTTACATCATTGAATATCATAATTAAACCAATGTTAGAATCAAGTAATTCACCAATTGTTTAAGTTTCTAGCATTTCGATTATAACAATCCATCAATTTGCACTAAGATCACACCATCAACAATCATCTAGAAATATCTGTAATTCACGTCCAATACATTCATACAGTAGTAACAGTTAGAACATCGAATACTGATATAGGAATCAAGCATATAAATTTACTGCAATAGTCACATCATGACGCAAGTCTAACATGTATGTATTGTCTATCTAATAAGTAAAACGAGTGTATTAATGTTCATCTAAAAATGTCTAATTTTTATTACGATATCAAGGTCTAGGGATCCAATAAAGAGTGACCAGAGCCAAAACAATACAAAAATAGTAATGACATAACAATCAGTCTGTAACAAGGAAACTATTCTAGATCTTCATCATCATATCCTTAAATTCCCATCAAGGTCCACAATACGACATAGAGTCAAGGTAATAATAATAATCAAAACACAATAGAAATCTTGGTGTCCACACCTTTTTATTTTCATGCTAACTAGAACACAGCAGTCATGTTTACGATTATAAACAATTTGGAAAAGATACTCATGGTTCATTTAGTGTCGAAGGGAAGTGGGCATTACATCCCCCTCCCCTTAGATTTGACTTCCTCCTGGAAGTCATGGAGAAAGAGATAGGGAAAAATGAGAAACAAATAGGATCTCACCATTTGTGGAATTCGTTTGCTTCAAACAAGTGTGGGTCTAAAGAACTCAATTTTGGTCTAATGCAATTTAACAAGAAGAAGGAAGATTGTAAGGGATGAGTTCTATTTTTTATTTTTTTTCAAATAAATTTGCAAACATATAATTCTATAGAGTAACTCTACGTGATCAACCAAGCTACAACACAGCATCAAAACATGAAATGGTCACAAAAGTCTCCAGAATAACACCAAGTAAAGTACTAACAGGGATAATTTCGTGAATCTTTATATGACCACATAGTTTTCCATGGATACTACTTACTACAATAACAAAAGTTGAGGTTTCCACTAAGGTTGAGTTATGCTTCAATGTTCGTTATTTAGATGAGGCTAGAAAACTCAACCATGACCAACATTTTGTACAAGAAACATTCCTACCCAAAGGTCTCACAATTTTGAGATCACACAAGATGAGGTTTGACAAGAAAGAAGGACCCTTAATTTAGAAAAACATTTACAATCAAGAAAACTATTCATGGGAAGCACTTATATAACTCGAGAGGGTACAATAAAATTTTCATGGTAATACTAAGGAAAAAAATGACCATAAGGTTTCTATAACTTTATTTTACATTCAAGATCGAACACAAAACACTAACCTGATTTAGAAACGTCAAACATTTAGATAATATTTCCACTAGAAACTAACATACCAATAAAAGAGGCACCACTCACTCTACATAACACAATGGAATTTATTTATCTTAACTCCTGTTCAAGCTCTAAGTAACCATAAAAGAGTACATGCATAAATCGTAACACCAAATCACACTGAAGGGAGCTAGAGGGAAGAACAAGTAACAAGAGGGGTCCAACTACAATCCAAAAGTGCCTCATACCAAAAGCAAGTAACAGTTACAAAAATAACTTGCACTTTCCTTCCCAACGGAAAAAGGGGCAACAAAAACAAAGTGCCACAAGAAAATACGAAGGAAAGAGGACTTCCCAAACTTATGTCATATCCTTAACATATGTTTCCTTAAAATTACAATAACCTAGGTCACCAAGGAATAAATCATCACACAAGGAGGCCTTTTTCCTTAAAAACAAGAGACAAGACCCAATCCTAAAAGGCCACAACTCACGCTCATTGAGCTATGAGGAAACAAGGGTACGAATACCTAACTCCTACAAGGGAAAGCACATACGCCTATGAACAAGGGAGTACTTCACAATTAGAACACATTACTATCAACAAGGTGTTTCAAAATCCAGGTAGGAGGCAAAAACTAAGGGCTCAATTATACATTGAACTTAAAGCACTTAAACCTTACTCATTTTATAAACCAACTATTAAGTCAAAAGTTATAGTTTTGTTTGCTAAGAACTCTCCTTACAATTTTTCTTAATTAAAAATATTCCTTCTATTATGACATCACATATTTTCATCATTAAGGAGCACCACTAATGTTGGCATGATATCTCGCCATCTTGTATAGGCGGAAAATGTATTTATGTTACTCCTAGGGAAGGTAGATGGAAAAATTTTCCTTTCTATTCTTCTACATAGTTTTATTTCTTCTATTAATCTACCAAGGTTATAGCAAGGACCATTTTCCTTTTTCTATGTTCTTGTTTATTTGTTAAGTTTCAAAGTCAAATCCCCTCAATTATTAGTTTTTATTATTGTTTTAGTGAATTCATCTTATCAATTGAATTTTAATGAGAAGGAATATTCATACATATCACATTATTAATTTTAAGAGAAAGAGAGATAAATCAACACATTGCATATTTAATTCTAAAGGAACAAGAGACATTCAACTTAGCAAACACATCATTAATTTTGTAAGAACTAGGAATCAATCCACTCAACATGAGTCACACCAATATTTAAAGGGTTTACCAATTAATTTACAAGCATCAATAAACACTCCTAGTGGGTCTCCACAAGTCTCAAAAGAAGTTACAAGAAAATACCCATTAAAGAGGTATATTTACTTTCACGAATTTAAGAGGTTTAACAGTGTTTGTTGTTTAGTCTCAAAATTTTGTTCACAAAATAAGACAAGGAGAGTTTTACAAACAACACTCATACTCCCACAAGATACCACCAACCAAGCAACAAGATGACAAGGAAAATTTTACTCCAAGGACACCACATTTCCCATTAGAAGGCATCAAATGCAAGAGGAAAATCAACTAATCTACCCAACATGGATTCAACGACCAAGAGTTGTAGTTTTAAAAGAAGAAGCACAATATAAGCACCACTGAGATTAAAATATTAAGATATAATAAAATAACGTCTCTAATAGCAAGTTCCAAAAGACCCAACAACATCCATGAGTGTCTCCACATAATCCCAATACTAATAGGTCATATAATTTTATTCATAACAATTATAAAACGTTAAGGCAATGGTATATCTTATTTATGGGTCAATGAGAGAAAAAAAAAAAAGCACACTTAATTAAACACACTGCCCGAATGGGCTTAAATATAACCATAATTACCAAGATACACACAATCCACAAGTCAATACTTTCTATATATAAATAAGGAAACCATGATAAAACTTAGCATGCCATAGATGGAAATGTCACTACCAAACTAAAACACTTATCCACTAAAATATACAGTCAACCAAAAGTCAATCCGATCCTTAATACAATCCATAAGCCCATAACTAAACACATCTACTTTGACGAGGATAAAACATCTTACCAGGTTGTAAGAGCATCACCACCACCGCTATCAAGTTGCCAACTAGCTAGACACCCGCACTACACAACAAACTCTCCAAGATCCTAGACACACTCAAGGTTCTATCTTTCCAAAACCAAGGAATAACTTAAAGAACATAAGAAGACATTCCAGGCACCTAGGGTGCACCCCCATACGACGAAATGTCACAATACAAACAACGTAGAACCAGCTCATCAACATGCAAGAAGGAATCACGTAATCTTTAGCTAAGTAGCCAAAAAAATAAACGAGCTCTGAGTCACCAATCACGGTAAAATCCAAGAAATATCGGCAATCAAGAAAAGTGGCTAAGTAGCCGCAGTGCAATGTTTGAAAATTCTCGCAAAAATATAAATAACTAAAAGAGTCTCAGAGCTTCTCAATCCAATCTTAAAATAAAATGTTGGTTCTTGAAAAAAAATAACACCAGTTTACGAATATATAAAATACAGAAATTCAACATCACAATCACTTCGCAACCCTTCATGGCCGCCAATAGGGGTACTATGCCTTGAGCTCTGTTTTAATAACGCATACGCTAAGCTGGATCAAAACCGACACCAAGGCCTAATATCCACTTACTCCTACGGGGATTAAGTCGCCAAAGCGGCAACCAAACTAGCTCATCTAACCACTAAAGGAAAAAGGGGAGCTTTAGGTGACTAAAACAACTTTGAATTTACTCTGTCTGACCCCTGAACACAACCACTAATGCTAAACCACAAGAATCACACCATACAATTTATCATTCTAACAAGTCCAAGGAGGAATATTCTCAAAGGGTTTATCGCATCATACGACTGAAGCAAGGGTTAGGACTCATAAAACAACATCTTTTCAAAGGAAAATCAAGTTCTTAATACACCTAGAAGTTCACATGAAAATGTCAATTTAATTCAACATTTAGAGTTACCTGGGTTCGATAAAATGCCACTAGGCAAGTACAACAATTCAAACAATTTATTATTTTATTATTATTTTAATCACGGGGATTAAAATTTTGTTAACTAGTTTTTGGGTTTCAAAGTCGGCCCAGGGTCCAAGTGTTGAACACACTTGCTCTGATACCAAGTGTAACGACCACATAAAACTATCAATAAGAATTCACGAGAAACCAAATAGCAAAACATGAAAAATTATGGAATAAGTTTTTTTTCTTCTTGAAAGGTTACAAGGCCTTAGCCAGGATTTTAATTAAATCCCTATTATAAACTTTAAATAATTACAAGGTAGTTGGAACTAAAATAATGATTTATATTTTTAACCCAATTTTTTCAAAATAATTTTCGGATAATTTAATTCTCTCTCTTCTAGACCCAAACATTTTATTTAAATAATCTTCATTTATCTTTTGCATTATTTAAACTCCATTAACCCCTTTTAAAATAATTTATTTAAAGGCCCCTAATTATATTTTAAATTTTAATTACTAAGACCAAAATCTTGCTATGTTAAATGCATGCAATTTAATAATAAGTTTCATTTTTAAAAAGGGGCAAGTGTGCACAACTTGTGCTAACCCCTTAGGGCCCCATTTAACAATACACACCCATCTTTTATTTATAACATTCCCACCTAAAATACCCCATCACTTAAGTGATGTAGGGTTCATCCTACACCATTGGATTTAATCTATCTAAGCCATTAGATTTAGGTTAGACAAAAGGAAACCCTAAGAATCCTTATGGGATTCTCATATATTCATTTTCTCTAACTCTAATCTCTCATTTCTCTTATTTTGTTTTGCAGGTTAAGGAAGGAAGAGAAGGAAAAATGAAGCCATGGAGGCCATTAGAGAAGATTGAAAGCTATCATTTGTTAAGTTTTCGTGATTAGGGCAAGGATCTACCTATTTCCTTTATGGGTTTTGGTTCCTCTTCTCTATCTATTTTTTTTAAATGGTATTTTGATGCATATTAAATGTATATACAAAGAGTATATACCCATTTGAGTAAAACCCGAATATATGTTTTAAAAATAATAATAATAATAATAATAACAATAACCTTTTTTGTTTTTATTTCACCCAAAAAAAACTACCTGAAATTTTCCAAAGGTTTGATTTATACAAATCATTTTTTTCTTTAATACCAAAATATATGGTGCCATATATGTGTGTGTAATAATAATATGTGCCGTAGTGTGTGTATATATATGGTTCGCAGGAAAAGCAACAAATAATACAGTTCGTGAAAAACAGAAGACCAAACAGGCCGCTTGGAAGAAAAGTCATGGAGTATAAATTTTTGAATATTAAATTTATTAAAATCCACACCAAAGATTCATCAAAGTTTGCATTACTTTATTTATTTTTAATTACTAACTTAAATACTAATATAAATAGGTACTGCTATGTAAAAAGGCCTTTATATGAATCCTTTTTAAATTAAAATAAATTGTTCTCTTAAAGGTAAATCCCTCCCCCACGTGGCTAAAAGTTAATTCTTTAAATTGATTATTTTTTATAATTTAAATAGTTTTAGTTATATAATATTATATATATATATATTATTTATATATTTATATATTTATTATATTATGATTATTAAATTATCAATAATATCACTAATATTATTATTTATAAGGTTTAATACTATTTTTTTTTTTTTGAAAGTGATGATATTAGTATATAAATAATATCAAAACTATTTTAACCATTTAGTTAATTTTTCATTGGGTAAATCTAATGATAAAATTATAACATAAGTGGTCTATTAATCCTCTTTGTATATGTAGTTTGGAAGGGAAACAAACTATTCTTAAATGAAATTCAATTCAATATACAAGTAACCAAGGATTTTCATTGATGTCATTAATCAATATTGATTTCCCATCCAAGAGAATTTACTAACCTTTAAGAATAACATATTTTCAATGTAACTCCTACACACAAATTTTGATTTATGAGAGCTTAGTTTCCATTTACAATATCATTACAAGGTTCCCATTCATAAGAAATAATGAGAATCATAATTAAACATTTACAAGGATCTAGCCAATCAATAAGATTACATCCAATATAGTGTTGGTTAAATTTACAAGTTCTAAAGCCAAAATAGATCAAATTTCACTCCACGTGCCTTTTCCCAACAAGAGCATTCCATCCATTGAACTCTCATCTTCATCAAAATCAAGCACACAACCAAAAAAAAATGGGGGGAGTAGGCAACACTCTCCACCCAACCAAAATATCCAATGAGGGAGAGAAGCCTTCTTCCCCATTGGCCCCCGAGCCCCAACAAGGAAGCAATGGGGGCTATAATTAGACAACCATGAAAACTCAACAATGGCTTCCAAACACAAAATCAAACAAGAGATTCAATGAATCAACAAAATACCAATCTTGCAACAAATCAACAAATATCAAAACACAAAGGCTTCATGCTAAAGCCATGGAGGAGAAAGGAACATGGGGGTTCTTCTTATGCCTCCCAAGGGCTTGGGTGTCCACCTATGAGCCTCCAAAAATTTCATCACAATACACGCAACACTCTTATGCCTCCCTCCAAGAAATACTCCACTCATATGCCTCCCTCACTCTTATGCCTCCCTCAAGAAAATAACAAGATAAATACAAAGCATATTTATCAACAAGGTGGACATCCCAACCCAACTCCCTCCTAAAATCCCAATAACATTTCTCTTATGCCTCCCTCAAGTTTTACCCCCATTTCCATTTCTCCCACAACCTAAGAATCTAATCTATTTCCAAACAAGCATAACCAATGTAACAATCAATCATCCACACATATGAGTACCACAAAATAACAAAGTAAATACAAAGGTGAAGATCTACCTTCCAAATGAAGAGGATCAAGCACACAACAAGTTCCAAGCCTTCCAAAATCCTAACCAAGCACCATCCATTCCAAGCTCAAACACCATTCTCAAGCAAGCTCTCCAAAATTTCAAACATTCCCCAAAAATAAAAGAAAAAGTAACCCCCAAATCCTCACACAAAATGAAATAAATATAAAAGAGGGAAGAGGGGGTGATGTGGCTCCATGTAGTATGCCACATCATCTATCATCCAACCCACATCACCAAGGTCAAACCCAAACCCCAAAGCATAGTAAATTGGTGGTTGGGGAAAAGACCACCCTCTTACACACTCAACTCAACCCACACCCCTCAAAGACAAAATTAAAGACCTATGTAAGAAAAGTGCACATAATTGCTTTTTTCCTACATAAAAACATAAAATAGGACCTAAAATAAGTCCCTCACATCATAGGCCTAGTGGGTGGGTCACTTTAAGAGGTGTGGGACAAGCTTAACTTGTCCCACAAGTCACCAAAATGGCCTAGAAGGTCAAAATCCGAATTTCACATGAGAGATAGAGTACAAACTACTCCAAAACAAATTAAATTCATTCTCATCCAACACACATTAAAGCTACCAACTCACATTTATTCCCCCCTTTTGTCACATCCTAATTAACACTAGTTAAACAATTTTAATTAACTTAAGAGGGGTGTTAAACAATAATAATAAAGTGACTCCACATACTAATAAAAATACAAAACTCACAAATAAAATAAAATCAACAAGACAAAATCACAAACTTACCCAAGGTCACTATTGAGGTCACCCCCCAATGGGGACCTCCAACAATCAACAACAATACACAACATACGAATACACGAGTTGCCATGGTGACCTATTGCCAATACCCCACATTCCTTCATTGTTGGTCTCCTATCCCCCGTAGTTTGTTGTGATATAATTTCCTGTAAAATCCACCAATAACTTTCTAGCCTCGTGGCCATATTAATGATGTTGAAATAATAAAACACATGCATGTATACATAACAATTTACATCATTGAATATCCTAATTAACCCAAAGTTAGAATCAAGTAATTCACCAATTGTTTAATTTTCTAACATTTCGATTATAACAATCCATCAATTTGCACTAAGATCAGAACATCGACAATCATCTAGAAATATCTGTAATTCACGTCCAATACATCCATACAATAGTAACAGTTAGAACAGTGAATACCGATATAGGAATCAAGCATATAAATTTACCGCAATAGTCACATCATGTCGCAAGTATAACATGTATGTACTGTCTATCCAATAAGTAAAATGAGTGTATCAATGTCCATCTAGAAATGTTCTAATTTTCTATTACGATATCAAGGTCTAGGGATCCAATAAAGAGTGACCAGAGCCTAAACAATACAACGAATAGTAATGACATAACAATCAATTCTGTAACAAGGTAACTATTCTAGATCGTCATCATCATATCCTTAAATTCCCATCAAGGTCCACAATATGACATAGAGTCAAGGTAACAATATATTAACCAAAACACAATAGAAATCCTGATGTCCACTCCTTTTATTTTCATGCTAACTAGAACACAGCAGTCATGTTTACAATTATAAACAATTTGGAAAAGATACTTATGGTTCATTTAGTGTCGAACAACCAATTTTTTGGACCACGGGCTAAAAATGGACAAAGACAAGTTGGAGTGTCGATCAAGAAATGTTTCAGATATAGAGAAAAATATGGATACTTGGAAATCAAGGAATGTATACTTTAGGATAAAGCACATGTAAAGTGAAGGTGGAAGGTCATACACATATCAATATAATAATAGGATTAAAGAAGAGTTTATTTATAGATTAATCTATTATTAGGATCGATAAAAAACATGCACTACTTTATTGATGTACGCATGACTATTTTTGAGCATGTAAGCAGTCTATTTTGAGAATGCATGGGCAGTGAAGGTCAAGTCTCCACCCCTATATATACTTATAGTAGTTCATTTCTTAAAAACCACTTTGTAGTATGTTATAGTTATGTTGCTTTGATGTACTAGTGTGCATGACTCTCTATTATTGATTGTTAAGTAATCAAATTTGTTATGTAATACTTTGATGCAATGGATTATAGAGGATGGATTTTTGTAATTGATATATTTGAATATGGTGATCACATGGTGCAATTGATCTTAGTGTTTATCTGATATATATATTTCAATATTACTTGTGTTTCCATTCTAATCTAATGATAATTTGTACTTGAATGTATGCTTTGATATGGTTATTATGGTTATGCATGCTAACATCTTGATAATCATATACAAAAGAGGGACATGGTAAGCTTCACGTGCTTTGGGTGAGCGTTTGGATATGTCTGAATGACATGCCAACGTGCATAGTGTTTAAGAAGAAATAAAAGAGAATACACCACATGCATGATTGACACATAATTAGTAGGTCAAAATGGTGTATGGTTCCTAGGCTACTCTTACAAATGGTTAGCCACGATTAGTGGATATTAGGAAAATGTACCAAAATATGAAAAAAAGGTAAAATAGGGTAAATATAACATGGATCACTTTCGATACAGTGGATCGGTGTTGATCTGTGTGATCGACACCGATCTTTTCTAAAACTATGTTGATCACAATATGATTTGTAATACTTGTGATTATTGATGTAAAATTACATATCTTTTGAATATAGGTTCTTGGATTGATATGAATATATCTAATAATAGAATATGGTTATTTTCGATAAAGAAATATTACCTTTGGTGGGGACAAAACCGTGATGGTTTACTGTGAGGAAATATATTTCTCCAAAGGGAGTATGAGATGTAGGAGGCCCTAATCACTCCATGTATGTTCAACACACAAAACCGAAGAGCTTGGTCATGTCACAAGAAATCTTGGAGGCTAGATATCATGATTGATTTTTAAATTCTTGTGCAAAGGTATGGGTTTGTTTTTATAGAATTGATGTCGTTTTAATGGATCGCCATTGATCTACATCGATCACGGCCAATTTTGGGAATGGTTGAATTTAGTTTTAACCATTTCCTTTTGTAGGATTTTTTGTTTTGTAATAGATTTAAGGTTGTTTTGAGGTAGAGGGAGGGGTTGTTAGGAGGTTAGGTTGTTTTGATTTTTTTTAATTTGTCTTAGGTTTTTTTTTTGGTTAGATGTGGTTACAGGTGGTAAAATGGTAAAATGTAGATTGGTAGAAGGGTGAAATGATTGTGTGGGATTAAAAGGGGGTGTCCTAGAGTGCTTATGCACCTATGGGATTTAGGTTGCTCTAATTATGGTGTTTATATTTACCCACTTTTTTCAATTGGGTTGTGATGGATAAGCCACATGACAAAAATGAGAAAAATAGTTGGATTTTTTTTGGATACGTGACCCCCCCTCAAACTAGGGGCCATCGTAATCCATTGTGATGGTTACTGGTTTCAATAGATGGATGGATAAATAAACACAATATTATATAGGTTTGTATAAGATTACATTGGTAAATAGATGTGTTTCATTTTAAGGTTCCTCAAGACCAGGCATGAAATATCCTTGCAGAAAGGTTGGCTTGTACAATCAAGAAGTGAAGTGATAGGGGAACCAATGGGCTCTCAACCTTTTTATGTTTGACTTACTGGAAAAAAAAAGGTACCCGAGAGGCTGTAAAATCCAAGGTGGATTTGGGAGAAACAGGCTCAGGATGATATATATGGCCATAAAGGTGGGATTACATGACCGAGAAGTCAAGTGATATAGAAACCAATGGGTTCTCAACCTATAGACATATGAATTGTAATAAGTGGAAGGAAATAGATTCCTAAGAGACAGGAAAGTCCAAGGTGTATTAATAACCATAGTTTTTCTTTGTGGTATTAAATAATGTTTTTTGATGGGCCTTGGGGACCAAAAAGAAGAAAAAACTTTGGAATTATGTAATTTTAAGGGGATCGATGTTGATTTAATGAATCGGTACCAATTCAAAAGGAATTGACACCAATTAGAAATAAATTTTGATTAAGCAGGGAAGCCTATATATACACTTTGGATAATCATGAAAAACCATTGTGCTCATTGTATTTACCATGATACTTTTCCATAAATTTACATTTTCTATATTTGGAGAGATGGAGGCTAGTGGGAGTGAAATGAGGAGACGACGGCCATCTCAGATAGAATTAGGTTCATTTTTTATATTTTTGATTTTTTTTCTATATGTGGATATAGGATTGGCATCGATCACTAGGATTGGGTTGATTTAGATAGGATAGGTATCAATATTTATGGATCAGTGTTGATTTGGTATGTTTTGAAAAAAATAGATGGATTTTGTATTGCAATGAGTAATAATTTCTTGGTGAAGAGTCATCTGTTGATGAGGGATAGAGTGTCACCTTATTTGGGGTGACTACACGAGTATTTAAGGGATGATGACTGGGATATTTTGGAGGTGTTGGGTTTAGGTGGATTCTTCCACTATAGGCATATTCATAATGATTTGGAGATGATGGTGGCCTTCCTAGAAGAGTGGGGTTAAACCATAGGGAAATTTTGTTTGCCGATAGGAAAGATGAGGATCACCCTAAAGGATGTATATAGGATCCTACAGTTTCCTATTCAGGGTGATCTGATTGTGTCAATTAATGAGACAAGATAGGGGTGGTGACGATGAGGTTATATGGAGATGATTACCTGGACATGACAAATGTTTCTGGAGGTTTTACTTTTGAGAGTTTTTGGTATGCTGAGATAACATGGAGTGCATTGACTATGATGATTATGGTGGGTATTAACTGTTATGCTCTACTAAATTTTGATAGAGGCCATTTTCTATGGGCACTAGTAGGGGTGGTGGCGGATATTGTAGAGTATCAGGTGATTAACTAAAATTAGGATAAACTAATGTAGGCTAAGATAGTTAATCTAACATATGAGGACTAAAACACTATAAAATATGCTAAAACGGTATAAAATGAGCTTAAATAGTTATGCTAAATCAAATAAAATCCTTAAGTATGCAAAGATGTAATAGGAAAGGACTTAGTTGATTGCCGAAGTCTATTGCAAGTTGTCACAAGTATGATTATGGATTCCATGGGAAATAAAGATCACTCAGAAGTATCGTAAAGGCCATATGTGGAAGATCTAAGGAGACATGAGTACACGTGAAGGTACTGGGGTGCCCCGGGGCACCCTGGTCTATACAATAGGAACCCTGGTCTCTGTAAAATATCATAATCTAGTTTCATTAGTGTTTCAAAATACCCTAAAATATTCCCTATGTGTCGCACTAAATCTACCGAGTTGCGTTGGATGTAGAAAATAATATAGGATGAAGTAATGACCTACAAAATACAAAGAAGTATAAAAATCCCTAAAAATAAAAATGCAAAATGAATGGTTTAGGCTGACCTCAGCTACCACAACAATGGGCTTACTAAACTAATCATTGCACTACATTTCAGACACAAATGTAGGTCTAGTGTGTGTGCATGTCGTGTCCTAAGTTCTCTTGTGTCAGTCGCACTTTGTGAAATAGCGAGCAATAATAACTATAGAAAATATAATAACATGTGTGCATAGAATAGAATAGAATCCCTCCCCATATGTTGTATGTGTTGATGTAGATCTCCTAGCCTTGATGCATGGCACTATGTGGATGCAACTCTAGATGGAGTTCTCGTAGTATGTGACATTAGGAACCTCATTATGGTCTCATAACTTTATATTTTTTATTAGATAAGGTAAGAAGAAAATTTTGAAGGGACTGAGAACCTTGAAAATACTAAAGATAAGCAATAAGTCACAAGAGAGAAACAAAAAGAAATAAATACCTTCAAGCCCAAGATAAAGCCACCAAACAAGTGCGAGAGCCCCAAACAGGACAACCCAAGGGAGAAAGGGACACACAGATCAGACCAGCCAAAGAAACTTGACTAACACTGATGAGAAACCCAAACTACCTGAAGCCAACCCCTACAAAGGACTCAAAAAGGGAAAAGAAAATTATCACTTGAAAGAAAGAGGAGGAAATAAATGTTTCAATTTCCTAAAACGAACTTGACACCATCCCTCTTCCTCCCAAGCATTCTTAATAGGTTCAACATGATTTTTGAAACCAAAGGTATCAAAGATATAGCTATTATAGTGTGACCCTTGCCAGAAATCCAACACTTTGAGTTTATTATGGTCAAAATCCCCAAATGCAACCTTATTGGGGACTTTTTCAATTTCCAGAACTATTTCAATATTCCTAGCGATAATGCTTCCATTCGAATTTTCCACTTTTTTCTCATAAAATTTCCACCAATCTTCTTCAAAAGAGTCTTCGGTCCTACACTCAAGAATAGGGGAAGACATTGTAAGAGTATCAACCTCCATCTCATACCCAGAAGAGGATTCATCTTCATCCTCTGACCCACTGGTTGATTCGCTATTCGAAGTTACCTCCTTTGTTATGCTACCATCCAAATCCTTCACCTCAATCTCATTTTCCACTACCACCGATTTTTTGTGGAATAAAGGTGGATTAATGGCCATGTCTGAGCCATTGTTGATGCTAGAAATCGAATCCCTTCTCGAGTAGGCTGGCAACCCCCCATACCTAACTGCATGACTTTGTTCATTGGCCCAAAAATAGGTGTATTTTTTTCATTTTACCTTCCCTCTATTTCCTTGAAGGACCCTAGTACCTCCCAACGTGAAGCCATAACTCTGATAACCAACCCGTTGCTACCATGGACCATTCCATCATCGTCCTACATAAACCCCATATATTCCTAGCACGCTGCAAGCATGGAAACAACTCCCTTAGTCACAGATCCAGAATCCAACTTCTTAGACCAAGCCATATTAGTGCTACAAGAACTCTCTTTGTGCCCAACTGACCTACAAGCCCCGCAAAACATAAGGGATGCTTCATAAATTAATTTTTGTTGTGAGGTACTAAACTAAGAAATATGGTGAGTATAATCTAGTAAATTATTTCCCTGCTCCACATTAACACACATTCTTACACAAACAAACTGAGTTCTAAATTTATTGATCAAATCCACAACCAAGAAGCAACTCATATCTTTAGAAATACCAATGATCACTTTTTTCTCCCAAAATTCCAAAGTCATAGTATACATCCTGACCCAAAATGGAATAGCAATAAGAGTAAGATCCTATTAAGGCATGTCAAGTCTCCATCTAGAGATATGCAAAATGGTCCTCCCATAGAACCAAGGCCCTCTAGTAAGGACCTTGATAAGCTCTACTTCACCATCAAATTTGAACAGAGAAGCCTTATCTGAAAGGGCAAAGACTAAAACACATCCTTGCCACTTTCATTTGGCCCAGATTCTAACAGAGTCAATCGTAGGCCTGATTCTAGCAAATCTCCCCACCACAAAGAAACCCACTCTAGTATAGGATTTGTAGGTTACTTCACTAGGAACCATGAGGGAAGGGAAATCACCATTCCAAGAGGGATAGATATGTGTATATTTATCCTTGCCCCATTCTCAAATCATCTTTTGTTCCCATGAAGGAGATATGGTCTCCTCAGCTGCCACATATATATCCTAACCTCGCTCCAAGATTTCAAAATCCCATCTTGCTACATATTTCTTCTCATTCCCATCCATTCTACAATTGCTAAAGGGCACAATTATAGAACCTAATTGTGAATTCTAATTTCATAACTAAGCCGACACGGCTGACTAGAAAAAAGACAAGTATGAAAAATGGCTAGAAAGAGCCCAAAAAGAAGCAGGAAAGTAAAACAAAGATTGGGGCACCCCAAGTAGGACCAGGGCACCCCGAGGCAACCCAATACAAACCTGTGTGCCCCATTTTAGGCTAAAATGACGGGAAAATCCCAAAAAAAATTGGGCATGTATCTGGAAATGTGCGGGAATGACGAAATAAAATATAAATAAGATGGCCAAAAGATGGTATTAATTACTACTTTCTTTACTCAAGAACATTCTAAATAGTAGTATGAAAACTGGGCTACATAATGTCTAGCGTGCGTGATTTTGAGACTACATTTTTTCCTCCACTTTATGTTGGTGAGAAGAAATCTCGGTAACATAAAGTAGATAGAATTACATACATGATATCCATGTAAAGTGTATTACAGACATGCCGATGGACTAGACTCAAGCATGGAATGAAAAAAATAAAAAGTGGAGGAGCGTGGATTCTAAAGATGAAAAATGTGCATAAAAAGTGATGAGAGTGAACCTTGGGCGAAATACGTGTGTAGCTGTTGCAGTATGTAGTGTACCTATATGGTTAGTAAAGGTAAGTTTTTTCACATTTTGTCATAATTGTGCTCTCGTCATCATCTTCATAACTACTTGTTTCTCATACAGTCGTACCTGCAAGGAGAAAATGATCAAGTAGTCAAATATGTATGTATGTAAATTTCAAATATGTTATGTAAAGTATGAAAGTGTAAAATACGCTGCATGAAAAAGTAAATGGAACATGTGCACCTGATCCATGTCGAGAGAAAAGGGTGTAGAAGGATATAATATACTGCCGTGATTTTTTTGGATGATCTCATGATGGCTAAGGAAGTGTAGGGGGGAAGTGCTCTGTGTCCTCCAACTCTAACCACTTCTATTGAAATGTGTGCAAAGATCTCTATAGCGGCCTAATTTTTTGAGTGATCTGATGCAAACTACCAATATTAGTGTAGAGAGGCACACTATTGTAACCCCTAAGCCTGTAACTGCTTCCTAGAAATGCCAAAGGACACCATGTCCTACAAAGGATGTTGTGTATGGAGTTTATAGACTAGTTTGAACTCACTCGTTGTATGTAAACCCACAATTCCAAGGGTGGAAAGTGCACTTTACTGAACCGGTGTAAAATGTGTTGTGTTAGTATGTATAAATCCTCGAATGATGCCCCCTCTTTAGGGTCACATGCGACGCCACTGAAAGGATAATGCGGCCCCGAAAAATTACCTACCACACTCTGATATGTGTAACTCTGCCTTGCAGGGGAAAGGGAAATCACTTGGTAGAAAACAAGGTGCGCAAAAAATGGGATGGCTAACCAAAACAAGTGTTAGTTGGAAAACACATGCATGTAATAAGAGAAGTGTAAAATACATAGACAATGTAGTAACTACCAAACAAAATAGTGTAAACATGTAAGAAAACAAGTAGACTGCACAAAGAGGGTTGCAAAAATGGGACATCACTCACAATGTCCCAAGACACGCAAGGTCATCATGGCCATAATAAATAAACAAGTGTGCACACAAGTAAAGGGAAAATCCTGCATATAATGGAAAACAATGGTAGACTAGTAGAAACAAATAATTAAGGAGTCATGGAGACGTATAATCCTGAAAAAAAACTGTTACACGTGGAACACCCATTAGCATGTTAGAGCGATAACCAATATGTCAAAGTGTGTATGAGCAGGTAATATAAGATGCTAAGTACAAAATGAAACAATAACACTTGGATGAGACGATTGTGGATTCCCCTAGCGACCAATATAGGAAGGGTAAAAGGCAAGTATCCATGCCGTGTGTAGAGTCCTAGATATGTGATCACACTAAAAAAATTCATGAACGTGCATGTGTGTATGATACTGATAATGAAATATAAGAATTCAATCTAACATGTGTAGAAAAGTAATCATGCTAAACACTAGTAAACAAGAGTAAATACCCCCAAGATAATACAATATGTTATGGATGAGTGGAATAGAATGCAAGATGGAATGATAGGAGCCACGTGCCCCCAAGTGGATGGAAGTGTATGCAATGAGGTTCATTTTTTTTCCCCCCTCATCAGTCAATAATGAACCGTAAACGAGAGTACATCATCAGGAAATGGTCAAGTAGTGTTCATTGTGCCTAGTGTGTTACGATGAATGTGTATTTGTAGTGGTGATTAAACGTGACATATGGAGATATGTGTGTGAACCCTATAGCAAAAGCATATATCACGACTTTTTTAATGGATGAGTGATGATTTATCCCTAAGTGTATATCACTATAAGATGAAAGGATGAGTGATGATTTATCACTAGGTGTATATCACTATGAGGGGAATGGATAAGTGATTACTTATCACTAAGCGTATATCACTATATAATGATAAAAATAGGTGACGATTTAGCCTAAATTTTAAATTTATGTAATTCATAACTAATTAAACAACATGTCTTACTGGCAAAAATCCATTCTCGATGGCCCAATTTAATCGACATAGTTGAATCTCATCCCATTAATTTTAAAGTTGCTTACACATTTTTTGTTGCAAGACAATTTATATAAGAAAAATGATTAGTCCTTTTCTGTGTCGACATGAACGATGGATTGTTATCAAGTTTCTGCACATTTAGGTTGCAATTAGATTAGTGAAAGTAGTAATATAGGTTCATAGAAACATAAAATAATATCTTTAACTTATTGATTTTTCAAGGTACACAAAAAATAGTCATAATAACCTTGCATTCATTTGATATATTGTTAAAAAAATTTCCATTAAATTGAATGCCATCAAGTAGTATATTTACATTCATACACCCTGCATTATTTTTACTTAAGGGATATCAACCCAGAATCTCAATAAAGGTTGAACTTTTACAACATAAAATCAACTAAATTCATAAAAAATAAGTCATCCTCCTTTTTCAATGAACCCTTCATTGCATATATAAATCTAATGAGGTGAAAGAAACTTTAAATTATCAGCTTAACAATACTGATCAACTGGCCCTTGAACCATGTTTAAAATTCTAAAGAACTCTAAGTCAAAAAGAAGGTCAGGAGATAATAATGTTGAGCGAAATAGTACCACACCTTGTCCTTGTGCGATACTATGGAGTTTCTAATTAACGCTAGGTAATTCTACTTCATTAGAATCATTTCCTTTGTCCCACGATAACACACCAGTTTCTTTTTGAAAATGTGACAAAACACATAAGTTAGATCTAAATATATGGGGCAAAGCAATAAAGAGCACATCTAAGAAGTGTTAGATGAAATGATCAGAGGAAGACAATGCTAACAGTATCAACACCGCATTCACTTCGTAGGGGAAACTTGTACCTCAAAGGAAAATGGAAAAATGCCCCATGCCAAGTGCCTTTCCTGAAATGTGTGAGCATAGAAGATATCTGTTTATTTCCTTAAATGATGCCTTGCATAAGTTAACCTAGCCAAGGTGTTTTGGGGCTGGAATTATGTTTACAAGTTATTTTTACTCAATGAGGCTAATTCCATTGAAGCTAATATGACATGTCCAAAACAGTCAATTCCAATTGTAGGTTCTTTTTCCCAGAAACTTCGTACAATATTGTTTGGAAAAGAGATTATCTTAATTCATCTACAAAAAAAATTAGCATAATTGGAAATGTTGTTCACGACCTCATTAGAATCTACGTAATATTTGCATGAGAAATGAAACAACTTTAATATTAGGTAAATTTCAAACAAAATAATATGTGTCGTAAATAGAATATGATGTCCCTATGGTAAAGCAAATGGATTACACAGAGTAAGTACACACACACACACACACACAAGTTTACATGAAGAATTAAAATTACACATGTAGAAATAATGTACAATCCCATGGAAGTAAAATAGAGGAAAAAGATTGCTTATGGTTTTTGTTCCTTTGGCATCTTTTGTTTATTACTCTTCAAAAACTGGAGCCATGTGTGGAAAGAGGAGTACTTTCTAGAGGGCGACAATTACACTAAGGTACACGTGTAGAGTTATTTCAAGAAAATACACCCATAGATAGCTATGAACCACACAAACTGTTCTACAACTCTTGCATGCATCCTCCTAGCTAAACATACATAATGGGAACATTTGTTCAAGGCATGGGCATCCACCAAAACATATGTTGGGAGAAATAATATTTATAACAAACCATGTTGTAGTATGCCATAAATGTTAAATGGTACTATAATAATGACAAACATCATGGGTGCATAACTTGGCGTGCGAACTGTTTTCAAGCAAGTGCCCATATTGACTAATAGATATGATACTTGTTATGTAACTATTGAATGCAATTATCATTCTACACCATATCACCTCATAAATGGGAAAAAGTAAGAAAATTTGTCATGACAGTGTGCTGGATCATATATCACATTGAATCCTATTCGCATTGTCATTTCACCTAGATTTCATTGAAGTTGAATAAATCTTTGAAGCCCCATCTATAGTTACACTTACATGTATCTATTAAATGGGATTGGATTACATATTAGGGAATATATCAAAACAGCTTGAAGGGTACCTTGTGTCACGAATCTTGTACCAATACCACCATTTATCTTGATGTTGTTGACAGTATAACATGTGACACATCATTGAATTTTTTTTACCCCTTCTCACAACCGTGAAACATAAGTCATGTGTTCTCATGGATGTCTATCTAGCAAGTTGGAATGATTGATCATATTTCTTAGTGCTTGACTCACTGGACATTTTATAAATGGTCTTTGTGCTTAATCTAAGTAGCTAAAGTGTTTTAACCCCATTTGAAATGAGCTAGGGAACTTAGAAAATTTTATTGATAAACTAATCATTTCATATTGAATTCCTAAGACTCAATGGTTAGGGACAATATCCAATGTATCTCTTATATAATAGAAGTAAATCCATAAGTAGAGGAAACCACCCCTCATGAATAGATAAGAGCCACAAAATCAGGATCACTTGTTATGGTTTAAAACTCTGGTTGACATAAGTTCTATAATTCATTCATGTTCTCCTGAAATAGGACAACAAAAATTATACAAGAAATACTAGAGTGGTCAACTATTGGGGTTATCACACTGGTTGTACAGACAATATATTAGATCTAAGCATACATGCACATAAAAGTAGATATTCTACCAGAAGAAATATACAAAACAAGAGACATAAATCAACACCATATTTAATGTGGTTCACCTAGTGTGGGCTACGTCCACTAAGAAACAGGCCAATCTATTAGCCAAAGCTTTGACAAGATATACAATGAAGATTTACAATCTTCCACACCTCTTAGATGTTCAGTACTTTCTTTCCTTCAAGATTTTCTGCTTCTTCACAAAGAATTCTCTCTCTCTCACCAACTTTTGCAAGTATATTTGTAATTATTGATCCAAACATCTTCACTTCTAAACCCTAAGCTTTATTCTTGATATAGTTGTTTTTAGCCTTAGGGCACTTAGCCATGCAATTATAATTAATAAATCTACTTTAATGCTAAAAATAGATATAATTCCCCGAGAGTTAATTAAAACTTCGTCACACAGGTAACTGATGTCGATTCTACCTAACTGATGTCGCCAATTCCTTACTTGTGCTTAACCGATGTTGGTCTTCCCTGACCGATGTCAGTCTACCCCTTAACCGATGTTGGTTTACTGTATTTTCCAGCAAGTTTCCAATTGCATGCTAAACTAAAGTAATTGAGCTCCACAACTCAACAATCTTCCACTTAGATTTTAATTACTGTATCATTCATGTACAACATCATTCTTGGATCCTTCCTTAACTTTATTTTCTTCCTCTTTAAGTCTAAAACTCGAAGAACAACAAAAGTAGAGTGTAGCTCCAACTTCTCCTTTGTTAATGGCTATCGTTAGCATAATCTGCAGGGTTCTTGCTCGTACGAATATTTTCCAGATTTCAACTTGTCCATCCTCCAATACCTGCCATATGAAGTGATACCTCAACTAAATGTGTTTCATTCTTGAATGAAACACTGAGTTATTTTCTAAATGAATTACACTCTGATTATCACTAAATAGTTTACAATCACTTTGCTCCTTTCCCAACTCTTCAATTAACCTTCTCATCCATATCATCTCCTTGATAGCCTTTGTAGCTACAACATGTGCTATGCCTATGTAGTAGACAAAGCCATAACCTTATGTAATCTCAAAATCCAGATAACTGCCGTTCCACCTACTATGAAAATATATCCAGTAGTGTTTCTCCTACAATCTAGATCTCTAGCCATATCTGAATCAACATAGCTACGTAATGAAATATCTTAACCTCCATAGCATAATTGCATGCTAAATGTCCTTTTCAAATACTTAAGTATCCATTGGACTGCTTTCCAATTCTCTTTACCTGGATTAGCCATAAACTCTTCTCACAACTCCCATTGCTTGTGCAATGCTCTAGCCTAGTACAAAACCATAGCGTACATGAGATTTCCAACTACTGAAGCATATGGCACTCATGTCATGTATTTGACCTCCTCATGTGATGAAGGAAACTGTTCTTTGCTTAATTTGAAGTGTACTAGCCAAAGGTGTAATAACAGGTTTTGCATTTTACATGTTGAACCTTTCTAACACCTTGTAGATACAATCCTCATAAGACAAATACAATTTCTTGTTTTTCTTATCTCTATATATTTACATGCCAAGGATTCTTGTTGCAGCTCCAAAATCCTTCATAGGAAATGTGTGAGATAACTTTCTCTTAAGCTCACTAATGTCCTACATACTAGATCCTGCAATAAGCATATCATCTACATACAATAACAAAATAATATAGTTTCCCATTTTCAAGCTTCTTGAAATAAACACAATGGTTAGATTCACATCTCAAGTAACTATGTTCATGTATAAAACTATCAAACCCTCATGTGCCATTGCCTTGAAGCTTGTTTGAGCCCATATAAACTCTTTTCAACCTGCACACTAATTTTTCCTTACCCTTGACTTCATACCCAAGTGGCTGCTTGCATATAAATCTCTTCATCTAAATCACCATGAAAGAAATCCGTCTTCATATCTAGTTTCTCTAAATGAAAATCCTCTACTGTAACCAAACTCAATACAGTACGAATAGAAGTCATCTTAACAACAGGAGAAAATATTTCACCAAATTCAATACTTGCTTTTTGTACAAATCCCTTTACTACAAGCCTTGCCTTGTATCTTTTCTATCCACCCTCTTCTTCCTTGATCCTGTAAACCCACTTGTTCTACAATGTTCTCTTACCTACTGGAAACTTAACCAAATCCCAAGTTTGGTTCTATTCCAAGAATTTCATCTCCTCATCCATGCCATGCTCCCACTGGACGTGGGTCTTATCATGCATTGCTTCTTCAAATCTTTTCGGTTCACCATTATCAGTCAATAATAAATAAAATAGAGGTGTAAATCTTTCTAGAGGTTTACTTACCCTTTGTGACCTTCTCACAGAAGTTTCAGCTACTAGAGGCTCAATATGGACCTCCTAGACATTCATATCCAAATCTGTCAGTGACCGATGTCGATCACCTCTAACCAACGTTGGTTCTGCTAATCGATGTTGGTTTAGATCTTCTGTAACCGATACCGGTTCTGCTGACCGATGTTGGTTAGGGGTAAATTGACACTTGTTACTGTGTAACCCTGTTGGTAATACTTTTAAATCTGAGAGTTCATTTTCATTCAAAAACTTCTCAACCGGTTCATCCTTGGGTACAAAAATTTGATCCCTGTATATTCTCTTTTCATTCCATTCAACATCACAACTCCTAATAATTTTAGAATTCTATAAATACCAAAAACGGAAACTGAAATCACTAGATCCATAACCAATGAAAGTGTAACTCTTGGATTTTGCATCCAACTTTTTCCTATTTTCCTTATGAACATGCAAAAAATCTTTTGAACTAGAAACTTTAAGAAAGGAAAGATCTACCTCTTTTTGGGTCCAAGATTTCTCCGGTATTCCTCCATCTAGTGAACTTGAAGGCCCACAGTTAATCAAATAAACCATTGCATCAACTACTTCTGACCAAAATTGTAAGGGCAGTCCAGAATGTATCCTCATACTTCTAGCACATTCCATGATTGTCCTGTTCATTGTTTCTACAACACCATTATCCTGTGGTGTTCTTGGAACTGTTCTTTCTCTACATATCTCATTCACTGAATAATAATCATTGAAAGCTTTTCTACAGTATTCACCACCATTATCAGATCTAAGGCACTTTAACTTAGAATTTGATTCATTCTCAACAAGGAATTTTCATCTTTTAAAAGTCTCAAAAACATCATATTTACATTTAATACAATAAACATATACCTTTCTTGTAGCATCGTAGATGAAAGTAACATAATACTAGGATCCTCCATGAAAAGCTATTTGAGCTGGTCCCCACACATTTGAGTGTACAAGCTCTAATTTTTGCTCCTTCTTAGTTTCCCTACTTTGAGAAATCTCACTCTCTTTTACTTTCTAAAGATACAATGCTCACAGAAATCAAGATCTAAATCTTTCAAATCTGATAACTTACCCTTAGCCTTTAAAATCTACATTCCTTTTTGACTCATATGGCCCAACCAGTAATGCCACATGCATGCATCTGAATATAAAGTAGATAATGTAGAAAAGGAATCATTAACACATGTAGATAAATATAATGTTCCTACCTTCTTTCCTCTTCCCACAAAAAGAGCACCCTTGGTGACTTTCCAAGAGTCTCCTGTAAAACTAAACATGTAACCAGATTCACCTAGTTGCCCAAAAAAAATAAGATTCCTCCTGAGGCTTGGCACATGCCTCACATCTTTCAATACCCATGTATTTTCATTCTGCAATTTTAGATGAACTCCCCCTTTACCAATAATACTGCAAGGTTCATCATCACCCAAATAAACATGCCCAAAATTTCCCTGGACATAATTTCTAAAATAACCCTTATTAGGGGTTTCATGGAAACAAGCTCTTGAATCTAAAACCCATGATTCAATTCTATTATCTAAAGAAAGAATAAGAGAATCTTGCATTACGTCTGATGCAACAAGATTTTCTTCTTTACCTTTGTCTAGTTGTTGGTTCTCATTTTCCTTTGACCAACAATATTTCTTTGCATGTCCTTTCTTTCCACATTTCCAACAAGTAATTCCCTTACTTCTGGATTTAGATCTATTATCCCTTAACTTTGATTTCCCATTACTCTTACTCTTGGACCTCTCCTTCTGCTTGCCCTTGCTTTCTCCATTCAAAGCATTCCCAGATGATGATTCCTTTATACTCTTCCTATGAATTTCTTCATTCAATATTATACTAACCACATCATCAAACTTCAAAATATTATTAGCAGATATTGTATTACTAATAGTTATTACCAAGTTATCCAACTATCAGGAAAAGAACATAAGAATAAAAGTGTTTTTACTTCATCATCAAATGGTATTTCAACTAATTTTAACTGATTTACAATAGATCAGAAATCATTCAAATGACTAGATGCATATCCACCTTCATGCATCTTAGAACTAAATAGTTTTTCCATCAAATAAACTTTATTTGAAGCACTATTATTTTCATATAAATTATCAAGAGATTTCATTAACCCTACCGTAGAAGTCACTTCTGTAATATTGGAAGCCACGAATCCTGTCAGTCTCAATCTTATAGATCCCAAACCCTTTATGTCGAGAATCTTCCATTCTTCATCAGTCATCTTCGTATGTCTAGAATTCTCATCCAATGGTAAATATAAATCTCTTGGATACAGATAATCCTCAATCTGCATCTTCCATAATTGATAATATCAGCCGTCAAATTTCTCTACCTTGTATTTTTTTTCTTCTACCATTTTTGTAGCTCCCACTCAATCAGAAAACCCTCTGTGAGTAAATCTTTCAACACATAAAACCCTCAAACAAAGCTATGATACTAGTTGTTGGGATTAGCACACTGGTTGTATAGACAATATATCAGATCTAAGTATACATGCAAATAAAAGCGGATATTCTACCAGAATAAATATACAAAACAAGATATATAAATCAACACCATATTTAACATGGTTCACCTAGTGTGGGATACATTCACTAAGAAACAAGCTAATCTATTATCCAAAGCTTTGACAAGATTTACAATCTTCCACACCTCTCAGATGTACAGTAGTTTCTTTCTCTCAAGCTTTTGCTTCATCACCAAGAATTCTCTCTCTCACCAACGTTTTGCAAGTTCTTCTTAATTCTTGTTAATACTTCCTTCTAAGCCCTAGCTTTCATGCTTATATAGTCATTTATAGACTTAGGGCACTTAGCCGTGTAATTACAATCAATAGATATACTTTAATGCTAAAAATAGATCTAATTCCCGAGAGTTAATTAAAACATCCTCACACAGGTAACTGAAGTCAGTTCTCTCTAACCGATGTTGGTTCCTCCTTTCCTGACCGATGCCAATCCTGGGTGACCGATGATGGTTACTGTGTTTTCCAGCAAGTTTCACATTACATACTAAAATGAAGTAATTGAGCTCCGCAACTCAACATTTTAGAGTACTATGTAATTTTGTTAAATGGGATGGGGGTAAATGACATAGTATGGAGGCCATATGTACCTTTCACTATATAACATGGAGAAGGGGATGATCTATGGATGGTGCAGAAGGAGAGATGGATATGGGGATGGAGGGTAGAGATGGTAGAAGTAGTATAGTTTGGGTGGGTGCGTCAGAATTTTGGCCTAGTACAGGGTGTACCATGAAATACTCTATTTCATAGGAGAGTGAAAGGATATATAAAGATGCCTGCTAAAAAGATGTGGGACATTCAAGAGATGGAAGAGGATGAGGTAGTGTCAATCGAGATAGATGATTTTGTAGTGAAACCCAAGTATGTGGCATGGTGGCATGGGAAGATAATAGCTTGAGGGGAGAGGACTGTAAGGGAACGATATGAGCAAGGGGAAGAGGATGTTGAGATGGGGTAGGATACTAAGTGATATGAAGAAGGGGGTTCAGAGGTGGAGTTGGGGAGACTTAGGGAGTTGTTGTTTGAGAGGGATGGTTGGGTGGTTTCCTTGGAGGGGGAGGTGGTGAGGCTTATGGGGGTTTTGGGAGAGATAGATGAGCGAGTGACTGCCCTAGAGACGAAGTTGATATAAGTTCAGTAGGATTGGGACTGATACCATTGGCATCATGACCTATTAAGGGAGAATTTTGGTGTGACTTGGATTACATTGGAAACATCAGGGCCAGTATGATCAGTAGTGGGAGAGATGGAAGGGGGAGGATTATTTGGAGGAGTGGGTGGAGATGCGCCTAGAGGTTATATGGGGCCAACTTGGATGGTTAGCATAGATCAATACTAAGACCTATGGGAAGATATGAGATATTATGAGGGGATGGTGGGGGAGAGGCTCCCAAAGGTGCCTCGATATGCACAGTATGTAGCGAGCTAGGAGAAATCATCCCAGTGGCGTCTTGCAGTGCACTTGGGGAGAATCAGTGGGCCTATGAGGGAGCTTGAGGGTGGAGCAGAGGGTCTAGGGATATCAGATCTATAGTTTATGATGTGATTATTGTATGGGCTATGGAACCTGATCCTTGATGTAAATCAATTTTTGATATATATATATATATGGTTTTTTTGGATATATGGATGTGTAAAATGTGTTTTCATGAGATGACGTTTATCTTTTATATAATATTATGTGGATAGATATAGATATGGTTATGGTATAGTTATATGATGAAATTATTTAATTATTCATTTTTGGTGGATATTAGATGTGTTTATATTGTGTGGATGTTGATTTCATTGATTTAGTATATATAATGATGGTTGAGATGTGTTTATGAGCTAAATTTAGTTCTATATTTGATTGAACATTGGTATGTATGTGATTGTAATTTCAATGATAATGCACTTGTAACCCTAACTATTGGTAACATATAACTAATAATGGTTATTTGATTTAGGATTATGTGACTAATAAAATTAGATGAGATACACTATTTATTTATGTCTAATATGTTTAAGATTTAAACGTATCTTATATAAGGAATTGATTTCTCCTTAGAGGCTCTAGAATTTACCCCAAATTTATTTTGTTTAATATTGCACTAGCAAATTGATGCGGGAAGCTTGCATCTCTATAGGAAATTTGATTGATCCAGGAATATTTCCTAGGATGAACAGATGATTTTAGACATATTTTAGAAATTTGATCAATATGGCAAGCTTTTAATTTGTCGCCATGTATGTGATTTTTTGAGATTTTGGTAGCCATCCTTCGAGGGAATGGTCTACAATGGGTAAGTGCACCAAGTTGTGGGGCCAAACTGTGGTCTTAAGTGGATGCATTTTTTTGAAAAATAAAAAACTTCAACTTGTACAAGTTTTTTGAAATAGTTACACTCAAAATTGGAAGATGTTATAGAAAAATGAATCGTAGCATTTCGAGTCTAGTTTTTAAGCTCCTAAATTTCATTGAAAATGGATAAGTTTAAGTGGGTCAAATAACTAAAATACCAACAAGTGCTCATATTTTTGTTAAAAACCATAATATAGTGACTTTTGTGCCCCCCCCCACCATTTAGTATTTTTGAAAACCTTTTGGTAGAAATGATAGCTAGGATCATCTAGTTTGTGTTACAATTTTTTTAGATTGTTTTAGGGATTATTTTTTAATGATCTTTTTATAGTACAATTTTTTTTATGTTTTGAAAAATAATGGAGTTCCGGCCGTGCCACCCCTTATTACCTTAAAAAAGATAAAAAAATAGTTTTTTTAATATGTATAGAATTACTCCTAGTTTGTGCCTAAATGGTTTTATTCAATTTGGATGAGTCAAAAAAAAGATACACGACAAAAGACATACATGTTTAAAGTTTAAAAAATAGCTATTAAAAGGCGTAGTTAGAAAATAAATAGTATGTAAACCTTATATTTGTTTGAAAAATTGGAAAATAATAGTAATACAAAGAAGAAACTCTGCTTCACATCGTGGTATAATTTTTTTGTAAACGAATGGAGAATTTGATGTTAATTAATCATGGAAGAAGTTGGATTTCTGCATTTTTCTACAAAAACACATGGGTTGTTGTGTTTGTCTAGGTCCATGCCTTAGGCTTGGGGATCCAAATAAGATCCCAAGCCTTGAGGCATGGGATGCAAAAGGGAAAAATCATAACGCATACGCGTTATGCTTTATTTATATATTGTGGTCCCCCAACATCCCTTTCATCTCTTTCACGGGATTTATGCATACATTCTATATGGTCTACAATTTTCTATACATTCTTGCACGATTTTTTAGTATTTCATTTTTTCCCCTACCACACTAGTTGATTTTTTCTAATCATGGGTGATAAAATTCAAGCTAAGGACAAGAGGAAAGTCAAGAACAAGACATTAGAACAATTGGAAGAGATGAGAATAAATAAATTGAAGAGAATGCAAAAACTTCATGCAAGGCAAGGTACATCTGCTATATCAAATGTAGCTAATGTATTAGAAAATGGAGATGAAATACATAATGAAAATGCAGAGACTAATGATTTCGCAATGAACAATGATATTGAATTAAATGATAGTGTTGGTATGGATGAAGAAATTGATATGAATCCAATTGTTGAACCTTTACCTGAGAATCCAAATGTTAACCCCAAAATTTGTATGAAAACATTAAATGAAGAAAGTAACCTTGTAAATGAATCTTCACCTATAAGAACACCTCCCATTTTTTGAAGAAAACCAATTCACTTAATTGAAATTGATGAAAACATTATAAAACCAATGCCTAACAAAATGTCTGAAAGAAATGCGAGAATAAAAACTAGTGGAATTTGGGATAATTACTTTGAGAATTTAAATGACACATAAAGATGTCAATTATTTGTTACATTGATGAAATTAATTAAGATGAGACCTATAATGAAGACCTTGGGGTTAAGAACATCTAATGTTGCTGATCAAAATGTGTCAATTGTTGAAAACATACATAAAGCATACCAAATTGTAGGTGGAAAAAGATGCACCAAAGATAGTAATGTTACACGGCATGCACTTACTAATTGTATAGGAAGTGATAAAACACTTAATAAATGCTTGATTAGAAAAACAAGCAGTGCTTTGAAGCTAAACAGAAAAACACTAATGAAAGCAATAGAGAGACGTAAACATCTTGAGTCAGTCAATAACACTAACTATTGGGATTTCTCTAGCAGAATTCCATGGAAAGACAAGAATACATCTGATATTCTAAAATAATTAATTGTAAAATTTTGGAATGAGAACACAAGGGTGTCACCGAATAGAAGAGATACAGTAAAAAGAAGAATAGGTTCTCGTAATCGTGAATCGTGTGCAAAACATTTCTTAGATATGACTCAAACACAATTGTTCTCTAAGTTTAAGAATGAAAATCCAAAAATTAAAATTAGCCAAAGATTCTTTGAAATGAGAAAACCCTTTTATGTGAAAATCAATCACTCACGTACCACTTGTTGTTACAGGCATCATGTTGAATTTTCAATGCATTATGATGTTTTTTGTCAAATATGTCGTGTTTTACATACTGACATCATGTTGCAGGAGTGTGGATTAAATTTCCCACCAAAATATTCAAGGGAATTTATTTCGACAATATTTTGTGAAAAATCAACTAGACAATTTTTTTATAACAAAGCATGTTTGGATGGAACGTGCAATGTATGTGGTGGCTTTCCAAATCTAAAAAGTTGTATCCATGAGGAGAGTACATATTCAATAGGAAAATAATTGGTTGGTTTCAAAAAATATAAATTGGTGGCATATCAATTAAAATATGGAAAATAATCTAAGAGGTGTGAGCTTGTTACAAAACAATTACCTGTATCAGAATATATGGTCAAATTCAGAGAGGAAATTGTTTATGAGTATGCAAGGCACACACATAGAGCTCGATGGTTGGATGAACAATTCAAGTTAAGAAAGGACACATTCCCACTTGGTACTATTGTTTCAGTAGTTGACTTAGCAGAGAATTACACATTGCAGCCACAAATGGAGGTTCAGTCTCAATATTATAACTCAGTGCAAGTTGTTATTTTCGTGCATATAACATTCATGCACTCTCCAGAAAGCACTGAGCAAGATCAAAAAATATTAAGAGAGTATCATTTCTACATCAGTGATGATCGGACACATTCTACAGAATATGTACAAGGGTGTTTCCAGGTGTTTTATGTGAACTTGAATGAGAGGAACATTAGTTTCAATCAACATTACATTTGGTCGGACAACTGCACATCACAATTCAAGAATGCACGGATGTTTTATTGGCTAAGTAGGATGCACAAAGAAACAAATGTACAACATATCTGGATTTTTACTGAGGTAGGGCATGGAAAAGGAGAGCATGATGGTGCAAGAGCATGTGTGAAAAGAGCACTTGCAAGAGAAGAGTTAAAGTTCAAGGATGGTGCTAAATTTATAGATGCAAAAAACATTGTTGATTGGTGTGTCAAGAATATGGGCCATGAATCTCAAGAGAGATCAATGGTTCATAGATATTTTTGGTTGATAGAGGAACAACATCTGGAAAACTTTGAATATTGTATGATAGTTGCAGGATCAAGTGATATGCACTCATTCCATAGTTCAGATGTAAATGCTTGGACTATTTATACTAGGTGCATGACATATTTTTGTATATCATGCATTGATTTTGTGTGGAATGAATGTGAGTCACAGTAGTGGGTGGATGAATGGACTTGTAGACCTCTAATTCCACTCGACACACATCAAGTTCCATGAGCATTACAACTTGCAGGGTCTTCAGATCAAATGACAACATCACCTGACTTTGACCAAGTCTTTGATTTAGTGCAACAAGGTACATACATATATGTACATGCCATGTTTTAGATTTATAAATTATTAAATGGTCAACTCTTAATGTATTTTAAATTTGACTTCAGTTTTACTTTGTGATGTAGGGCACATTTTTGCAGTTATTGTGATGGAATTTAACGAAGAGGGAATAAACTACTTCTTGTCTCGTTGTGTAGAGGGGAAAAAATTGACTTCCACAGTCATTGATGGTGAAGACCTTGAGTATCCCACTAGGTCAGTGGTAGTCACTGGAACTTGGCTTCGATGATATCCTATCAAAAAATCAAACACTTGGTTGTTTGAAGACTATGAAGTACATCGAAAGATACTTCACTATTCACATTTGGTTCTTGCAACAAATATTAAATTGATCAAATATCGAGGTTGGCCATTAAACAAGAATCTATGGAAGGTTCGTGAATCAGATCATGAAGCAATTCTTGCTACTGTCAAGAGTAGAGTTGATCCTTATGGTTCATTGGATTGAATTTGCAAAGGTATGTTCTTCATGAATTTAATTTGAATATTTACTTTAATGATTTTGTTTAAATTCTGTATGATTTAAAATTCTATTTAATTGCTTACTAACATGTTTATGTAGGTTAGTGGTGCCAAAAAATCTTCCACCTTCACGTGGTTGGCACTGTCAGTAGAGAATTTATTATTCTTGAAGCCAAGTGAAGCTAAGAGAAATTAAATATTAGAAAGGAACAACAAACAAAAATTCTCATTTCACCACCTATATTGTATGAACCACCTATATTATTCAGGTGATTGGCAATGGACAACCTTACACTGACTCAGACTACACTATTTCACGCATTTACAAACAATAGGACAACGAGAACACCGAAATGAGATGGAAAAAACTGGCATAGGATTTTGTAGAGGTGTAGGATCTGACGAGACGTCTCTAGGTGCCACGGAGTCCGAGAAATCACCTGTCAAAGATATAACATGTTTTGGTCTTAGGGATCTTAAGGGACTACTCCTAGAAGAGGTAGTCAGGAAGCATGCGGAGTGTAAGAAAACAAAATGATGCCTCCACTAGAGTTCACCAAGCCATCCAGACATGTTGGCATAGATGGTTTGGTCCCATGAGCTATCGTTTGCAAAATATAGCATCTGACAGCCTTACACTGACTCAGACTACACTATTTCACACATTTACAAACAATAGGACAACAAGAACACCGAAATAAATGGAAAAAACTAGCATAGGATTTCATAGAGGGCCCTGATGTGGAGGTTTTGGATCTGACGAGCTATCTCTAGGTGCCACGGAGTCCGAGAAATCACCCGTCGAAGATATAGCATTTTTTGGTCTCAGGGCTCTTAAGGGACTACGCCCAGACGAGGTATCCTGGAAGCACCTAGAGCTTTGGCCTCCAAAACAACACCTCCCTAGCATTTACCTAGCCACCCCGATGTGTTGGCGTAGTTGGTTCAGTGCCAAGAGCTTCCGTTTGCAAAATATTGCATCAGACAACCTTACACTATTCTAGCATACACTATTGTAGCATGCAAATGAGATGGGATAGAAAAATGTAGAACTATTATTTTCTATAAATTATGGGAGATGATAGAGGAAGGTGTCATGATGCTTCTTGCAAAATTTTAGGTCAAATTTAGGTCATTTGTTCAAGTTATATGAGTTTTTGTAAAATAGACTTTTGTTCAAGGTTGTCCGACCAAAAAATGCTATATCTTCGACGGGTGATTTCTCAGACTCCATGGCACCTAGAGATGTCTCATCAAGATCCAAAACCTCCATGTTCAGAGGCCCTCTACGAAATCCTATTCTGGTTTTTTCCATCTCCTTTCAGTGTTCTCTCATTGTCCTATTGTTTGCAAACGCGTGAAATAGTGTAGTCTGAGTCAGTGTAAGGCTGTCAGACGCTATATTTTACAAACGGTAGCTCATGGGACCAAAATCCATCTACAGCCAACACATCTATATTTCTTGGTGAATACTAGTGGAGGCCTTTTTTTGGTTCCCTACACTCCCCGTGCTTCTGAGCTACCTCGGCCAAGGTGTAGTCCCTTAAGATCCCTGAGACCAAAACACGTTATATCTTCAACAAGTGATTTCTCAGACTCTGGCACCCAGAGACATCTCATTAGATCCAAAACCTCCATGTTGGGACCCTCTACAAAATCCTATCATCGTGGTTTTATCCATCTCCATTCAGTTCTCTCAGTTGTCCTATTGTTTGCAAACGCGTGAAATACTGCAGTTTGAGTTAGTGTAAGGTTGCCAGACACAATAATTTACAAACAGAAGCTCTTGGCACCACACTAACTATGCCAACATATCTGGATGGCCAGGTGAATGCTAGGGGAGGATTTTTTTTTGGAGCAAAACGCTCTAGGTGCTTCTCGAGCTACCTCATCCAGGCGTAGTCCCTTAAGAGCCCTGAGACCAAAACATGCTATATCTTCGACAGGTGATTTCTCAGACTCCATGGCACCTAGAGAATCTCATCGTTAGATCCAAAACCTTCATGTTAAGACCCTCTATGAAATTCTCTCATGATTTTATCCATCTCCTTTTGGTTCTCTCGTTGTCCTATTATTTGCAAACACGTGAAATACTGCAGTTTGAGTCAGTGTAAGGTTGTCAGATGCAATACTTTGCAAACAGAAGCTCTTGGTGACGAACCAACTACTCCAAAACATCCAAATGGAATGGTGAATGCTATTAGAGGCCTCATTTTAGAGTCCAAAGCTCCAGGTGCTTCCGGGCTACCTCGTCCGGGCGTAGTCCCTTAAGAGCCCTGAGACCAAAAAATGCTATATCTTCGACGAGTGATTTCTCAGACTCATGGCACCTAGAGATGTCTCATCAGATCTGAAAAACCATATCAAAACCCTCTACAAAAATATCTCATGGTTTTATCCACTTCTATTTAGTTCTCTTAGTGTCCTAGTGTTTGTAAACGCGTGAAATACTACAGTTTGAGTTAGTGTAAGGCTGTCAAACACAATACTTAGCAAACGGAAGGTCTTGGCGCCAAACTGACTATGCCAACATTCTGGATGGCCTGGTGAATGCTATTGGAGGATATTTTGGACCAAAATATCCAAGTGCTTTCGGGATACCTCGTTGGGCGTAGTCCCTTAAGAGCCCTGAGACCAAAAAATGCTATATCTTCAACAAGTGATTTCTCAGACTTCATGGCACCTAGAGATGTCTCATTAGATCTGAAACCTCCATGTCATCACCCTCTACAAAATCCTCTCTTGGTTTTATCAATATACATTTGGTTCTCTCGCTGTCCTATTATTTGTAAACGCGTGAAATACTACAATTTGAGTCAGTATAAGGTTGTCAAATGTGATACTTTGCAAACAGAATCTTTTGGTCCCAAATCGACTATGCCAACATGTCCAGATGACCTGGTGAAACTATTGGAGGCCTTTTTTTGGTTTTTAAATCTCTAGGTGCTTCCGGGCTACCTTGTCCAGACGTAGTCCCTTAAGAGCCCTGAGACCAAAAAACGCTATATCTTTGACAAGTGATTTCTCAGAACTTTGTGGTACCTAGAGATGTATCGTTAGATCCTAAACCTCTATGTTAGGACCCTCTACGACATCCTCACTCAGTTTGATCCATCTCCATTCGGTTCTCTCGATGTCCTATTGTTTGCAAATGTGTGAAATACTTCAGTTTGAGTCAGTGTAAGGTTGTCAGACGCAATAATTTGCAAATGGAAGCTCTTGGTATCGAACCGACTACGCCAACACATCTGAATGGCTTGATGAATGCTATTGAAAGCCTCTTTATAGAGGCCAAAGCTCCATGTGTTTCAGGCTACCTCGTCTGGGCGTAGTCCCTTAAGAGCCCTGAGACCAAAAAATGCTATATCTTTGACGAGTGATTTCTCGAACTCCGTGGCACCTAGAGACATCTCGTCAGATCCGACACCTCCATGTCGATGGACCCTCTACAAAATCCTCTCATGGTTTTATCCATCTCCATTTGGTTCTCTCGATGTCCTATTGTTTGCAAACACATGAAATATTGCAGTTTGAGTCAGTGTAAGGCTGTCAGACGCAATACTTTGCAAACAGAAGCTCTTGGCACCAAACGTAATGGACTATGCCAACACATCGGGATGGCCTTGGTGAACACTAGGTGGAGGCCTTTTTTTGGAGTCCAAAGCTCCAGGTGCTTCTAGGCTACCTCGTCCGGGCGTAGTCCCTTAAGATCCCTGACACCAAAAAATGTTATATCTTAGATGGGTGATTTCTCGGACTCCGTGGGACCTAGAGACATCTCATCAGATTTCAAAACCTCCATGTAGGGACCCTCTATGAAATCCTCTCATGGTTTTATCCATATCCATTTGGTTCTCTCGTTGTCCTATTGTTTGCAAATGTGTGAAATACTGCAGTTTGAGTCAGTGTAAGGCTGTCAGACGCAATACTTTGCAAACGGAAGCTCTTGGCACCAAACCGACTATGCCAACATGTTGGGGTGGCTAGGTAAATGCTAGGGGAGGCCTTCATTTTGGAGGCTACGCTCCCAGGTGTTTCCGGGCTACCTCGTCCAGGCGAAGTCCCTTAAGAGACTTGAGACCAAAACATGTTATATCTTCGACAGGTGATTTCTCAGACTCTGTGGCACCTAGAGATGTCTCATCAGATCTAAAACCTCCATGTTGGGACCCTCTACTAAAGCCTCTCACGGTTTTATCCATCTCCATTTTGTTCTCTCATTGTCCTATTGTTTGCAAATGCGTGAAATACTACAGTTTGAGTCAGTGTAAGGCTGTCAGATGCAATACTTTACAAACGTAAGCTCTTGGTGCCAAACCAACTACAAAAACATGTCGGGGTGGCTAGGTAAATTCTAGGGGAGGTGTTTTTTCAGTTTCCTATGCTCCCCATGCTTCTGGACTACCTCGTCTGGGTGTAGTCCCTTAAGAGCCCTCAGACCAAAATATGTTATATCTTTGACAGGTGATTTCTCAGACTCTGTGGCACCTAGAGACGTCTCGTCAGATCTGAAACCTCATTTGGGAGTTCTTGTTTAATGACTAGATTGGCTTAAGAATGAATTTGATAGGGGAATGTCTAAGAACACACGGGAGTTATCAATCACCTAGTAAATATTTCTTGTTTAGTTTTGAATGGGAGTCAGCTGGCCTACGGCTTAGTGACCTTCCATTCATTGATAATTTATGCTATGATAAACCCATGGATGCTTTCAAAAGTGCCTTCAAAAAGATAGGGGTAGTCATCAAGCCTAGTGAAGGGTGTGATGTGATTTCCAAATAACTTGAAATGCCTACAAATTTAAAGGTAATAACACGAATTGGACAGGATTAGACAATCAAGAATCATTGAGTGTCTGAATCAGAATTTCATTGCATCTGGAGACATTCTCGAGCATTGGAGTAATGCATATGGAGAGACATTCTCAAAATATCAATAGATGAAAGGTTATCAAATTGTGATGACTCTCAAGTGTTTTAACAGGGGAGAAGACTAAGAAGCATTGAAGAATGTAGTAGGTGCATGATAAGATAGGAACTAGTACAAAGAGACCATGAGCAAGAAGAAGCGCAAGTAAGGTAAATACACATATACACATTGATAAATTGAATGAATAATTACTCAGATTAGGTAACTCTTTATATACATACATTATATAAATATTGATTTCCAAAGTTTGATGCATATTATACATTGAAAATGCTAGTACATGTACATCACCAATAAATGAAAAAATAATCCATAATGTCTTAAATATTGTCAAGTGCACATCATATTAGTTTCATGCAAAAATAATCTCAGAAATGTAAGGTCTCATACAAAAATATCAAGTTCCAAATAGTATTTTAATGTGCATAATAAATATAAAAATGCCCAAATAGGTCATATACCATCAAGTTCAAATGCCATATAGGCGTACATACAATGCCATGCACATAGGCATACAAAAAAATGTCATGTAAGACATATATATTTCCTAATCATCAAAATCTATCCCTCTCTTGGCCTTTCTCGAAGAAGGCCCTCCCTTAGACGAAGATGGAGATCTATGAGATGACTTTGGATCATCTGAGCCCATGCTATGAGTCCTCTTCCGCTGAATACTCGCCTGTAGATGAACCTATAAATGCAAACAATATTTTTTTGTCAAAACTTAATTTATATATGTTTTCAACATGTATTTAAGACCATGCTAGAATGAAAGTATTTACATAAATACACAAACTTACCACAAGCTGTCGATCACGCCAAATCTACATCTCACGCTCAGATGAGTCATCGGAGCTCCTGGAGTACGAAACGGGGGTATGAAGACGATGAGATGGAGGAGTCCGTGCCCTCAAAGTCAAAATGGAGGGGGTTGAAGTTCCCTACATACACATAAGATCACAAAATCTAACATCAGAATTAGCAAAAATAGAACTAAGTACATGTATGTGTAATGACAATATTTTAACTAATTTTATCAATATAGAACTATTGTTTGTACCCCACCATGCCTGTGAATCAAATGAACAGGGGCTACCTGTCATGTTGCAGGTAACTCCTGCATATACACAATGAAGGACATTATTAACATAATTTAATAATTCTACAATGAAAGACATTACTAACATGTAATTTAACATAATATGAATTACACGAGCAATTTAATGAAATTTACATGTTGTTTGAATACCTCAGTGAGTTGTTGCGCAGATGAAATCACAGTGGCAACACCTTTCTCTATTTTTCACAGAGATGGTGGGTGTCTAGTGAAGTCAGCATCTTTATCAAACATGTATCACATGAGTTAGATGAACATACAAGAGCATACATATATTTGACTTCAAAAGTTATATATATATATATATATATATATATATATATATATATATATATATATATTTACATGTATGTGAAAATTTTACACAATTAACATTCTAAATTACCTCTGTGAATGTATGTGTATGCATGGTGCTCACCACCTATGGTCAGGATGAAGATGCACCTCCCACGCACTGTAATATCAATGCATGTACATGTACAAATACAATTATTTCAAAAATTTAACATATATAAGTAAATCAAGTACTCCAAACTTTTTGTAACACACATAATAAAACATAACAAATATCTGCGAAGGTGACACTGATGACTGTAATCTAAATGTCTCACTCAAAAAGGCATCTGACATAGTGACATTATCGTGTGCACCCCTAGCACCAACTCCACCAAAATCAGTACACATGAAAGTATCATCCTCCTCGGGCCCCAAACATATGCTACCACATGACGAGCAAAGATGTGGCCTCATGTTAGTACTCCCTGAGGGAATACTCTGTGTACCTCCATGAGCATTTGGCTCAGAAATTTCCCTCGTATGTCGAACAAGGGTCACAGATAGCCCCTGAAGCACATGGAGTGTATCAAACTCTATTATCTCCTTCACTACTAGAGGGACAATCTCAGGGTGAGGGGGATTCTATGTGGGGACTCTACCCTGCTGAATAGGTGCACATTGTGCACCTGGTCGATCCTGTGTAGATCCTTTTCCTCAGCCCTGGAAATCTCAGAAATCAAAATAATTTGGGATCTCATTGAGGATAAACTCACAATAGAGTTTCCTCAGAAAGTATAGTGGCACCTCGTTGTTATTGCAAGGTGGAAAATCAAACACCATCCACCATTGGTCCCAAAAATTATTTTTAATCAAATTATTATTGCACCAATGGATGGGAAACCATTTGCATGACAACGGAATAGGAAAATTAGTGCAGGGGTCCGTGAATAAGGTGCATATGAGGTATTTTGTAATTTATTTTTTCTTTACATCCACATATGAAAATTTGTTGGAATAATAAACCCTACAACCCTCTCTGTAAGATGTCCAACGATCAATTTTCCCCATTTCCACGTCAACTTGAGCAAGTAATGCCTCCAATGTGTTTACAAGAGAGGCGCGGTGGGGGTTTGTAGATTGTGAATCCCTCATTCTTTTGATTAAATCCTCAATTTCAATTTTGTTTTCAACTATGTGGGCTGCTAAATCTTCTTGACTACCCGGGGGATGTTGAGCAACTGTGGGAGGGTTGGGAGGGATGACAAGAATAGCAGGGTTTGGTTGTGGTTGATTCCCTTGACCTCGAACTGTAGCAATAAAAAAATGTATTCAATTCAAATTCTACTCTATAATTATCAAATTTCAATGCAATTTTGAGAAAATAATTGTGCCTACCTCTTCTCTGTGGCACCATCATCAATTCAGATCTTCCCGACGATCCAGAGATGATCGTTTGAGCTTGAGATCCAGCTGAATGACAAAACGTGAGGGCAAGGTTAAGCTCTGAAACTCACGTTTGAGGGAGATAAAATGATAAAGGCTCGGGCTTCTTTTTTATTTATAGAAGACATAACGTGTATGCATTATGGTTTGGTAAATTCCAAACCTAGGAAATTAAAATGTGATCACATTATAATAGAACGCGTACGCGTTTTGATTTTTTCAGGTTTTTGTCCACTTTTTGGCCCCCATACTTCGTGCACTTACCCTCCTTCAAGGCAACAATCTATAAGATGTTTTTCATCTCATAGTAATTTTGATTCTTTTAGGTGATGGTGGGCCTAAGAGACCATCTAAGGAGGGTGGATTTGATATACAATCTATAACATATGTATCATTAGCATGTCATTTGTTAATGGATAGGGTGAAGTAGGGGAGTAATGATTACGGGGTCCCTTACCATGAAGGGGACTTATCCATGTGGAATATGCTATAAGCAGGGCCTTGGTGCCAATATTTACAGTAATTTTAGGTATATTAATGGGATGTCCCACATAATTCTAAATTATTACTTGGGTGAGGGGTTTTAGTGGAAGATCTTAGTTGGACTAAGGTCTTGTATATAGATATGCTAACAATAAAATGGTCACATGTGTGAAGCATTAATAGGTTTCTTTTCAAGTTTACCATCAAGAGAGGCTAAACAATAGACCCTAGATCCATATCTATGAGTGATGATGTATGGTCCAAGCCAATTTGGAGAAAAATTCCCACGTTTACTCTTTTCCATATTTTTTACATGTTGATTTTCTTTAGGACAAGATCGACAATATTAAATTCATGTTCTTTAAGATGTTTTTTATATGCTTTTTTTATTCATTCTTGATAGATATTGATACATGTTCGAGGGTAGTTAGTCAATGTTTGTCCAACAATTCAAGTTGTGATAGGAATTCTCGATGATATTCTACCTCAGCAATGAAATATTTAAGAGAAATGTGTAAGGATGGAATCTGGACTTTGAGTGGGAGAAAAAATTTAGTTTCGTAGACTATAGAGAAAGGGGTAACACCTCTAGGAGTTTGAATGCTAGTCCTATAGGCCCATAATACAAACAGAATTTATAAGATTTCAATCTTTACCAACATGGTCAATGGTTTTGGTAAGGATCTTGTTGAGGGTTTTGTTAGATGCTTCAACTTGGGCGTTAGATTTCATTTAGTATGGTTTGGAGAAGCTTAGGTTGATATTGTAAGTATCACAATGTTTTTTAACTTTTTTATTTTTAAATAATTTACCATTATATGTGATAATTTAATAAGGGATGCCAAAGAGACAAATGATGTGATGATGGATGAAATTGAAGATCTTATCTTCTTTACTTGAGATAAGAGGGATAAATGCCACTCATTTTGTAAAATATTCAGTTACTGTGATGATGGAATTACGTTGTTTTCTTTTTATAGAATCGATGTTGTTTTAACGGATCATTTTCGATCCCCACCGATCGGCATTGATTTCGGGAATGGTTGAATTTAGTTTCAACCATTTTCTTTTACGTGGTTTTCATTTTTGTAATGGCTTTAAGGTTGTTTTTGTTAGGAATAATCTTTGTATTAGTGCTCACATTATTATTTGTAAAATGTAATATTCATATATTACATTAGTGATATAGTGTGTTAATAAGATATTAATATTGTTATATCAATATCATTTGTGTCTGAGAAAAATAAAATTTTGTAATATTATTAATATGAGTTATTAATCAACTCATTATTAATAATATGGGATTTTGTATTAGTTGTGAGTTTTTTAAATAAACAAATCACGTAGCTATTTGATTGTTTTGCGAGAGATTTATGGGTTTGGGAGTGATTCTAGGAGAGATAAGAGAGGATATTGTGTGATGAAAGATTGTATTTGAATTCTTGTATTAAAGATATCACTCCTATATATTGTAAGCTTACTCTCTATGTAATTTTCTCCAGATTTTATTAATCAATAACAATATATTGTCCTCTACAATTTTGTTTGTATCTCAATTGTTCTATGAGTTTAATATAATTGTTGCTTATTTATATTTGATAAGCTATCAATTTCACATCATTTTTGAGGTCAAGAGAGGGGTTGTTAGGAGGTTAGGCTGTTTTGATTATTTTTTATTTATTTATTTTAGTTTGTTTTGTGGTTACATGTGGTTGCAGGTGGTAAAACGGTAAAATTTAGATTGGTAGAAGGGTGAAATGACTATGTGGGATTATGAGGGGGTGTCCTAGAGTATGAGAATTAGGGTTCTCTAATTATGGTGTTTACAATTAATGTGATTTATCTCAACAAGAAATATTTGAAAATCCATAAAAATTTGTTAGGAAATAAGGGATAAAATATGCGGAACAATCCCACATAGAATCGCAATAGTAGAAACTAATATGTAGAAAATATTACAGATCTGAAATAAAAGTGCAAAAAATAAAAGTATATAATACAGTTTTAGTATTTAATGTGGTTCACCCGATTTGGGCTACATCCACTAAGAATCATTTGCTCATATTTTATTACAAACCACCTCTCTCTCAATACAATACCCAGATCTATTTGGAGCTATGCTCAACAAATTCTCCTGAATTCACACCTGAATTCACACACATCTACAATGTAACATCCACCCTACCATATGCACAAAAGAACATAAATAGGAAACTACTTAAGGGTAAGTGCAGGAAGTTGATGGATAAATATAGGGTCATCCGTGGACGTCATATTGCAAAAAATAGCGAAATCTCAACTTTTAGGGATTATTAGCTATACACGCACTCTAAATTAGAAAAATTTATATAAATATGAATCGTAGCATTCGGAATCTAGTTTCTAAAATACTAATTTTTTTTAAAAAAGAACAAGTTTAGCTATATTAAACACTTAAAATTATATGACTTAGGTTTTTTTTTTTTTAACTTATAAGATTGTAGTCCGTTTGCCCACATTTTGGATGACCAAATCTTATTATTTTTTTCCTTTAGTGAAACATTAGATGTAGTTGTCTATCTTGGGATGGATTTTATTTTGTATTTTTTTTAGCAATATTTTTTTTTATGATTTTTTCTGTGAAAGTGGTCTGAAAATATTTAGAAAATGGAGCGCTTTCCGTTTGCCCACCATAACTATATCAAAAAATATCGAAATCAAATATATTTTTTTTAACATTATAGAATTTGTCCACGCTTGGGATGGTATAATTTTTATCATATTTTGATAAGCGAAACAAAAGTTACAGTCTTAAATGTAGACATGAACATTCATGGGAAAAAATGTCTTAAAGACCTATTGTTAGTAAAAAATTATAAAATGATATTTATCTTATTCTATTCACTTTAAAAATAATATTTCTACGAAGCTAAGAGTCTCCCCTATGCGATGGCACCATTTTTGTGAAATGTTTTCAGTTTTTTAGCATGGTTCAAGTCTTTGGAAGAGAAGATTTGAGGTTTTTTAACCTTTTACACTTCATAATGACCTTCCATAGCTTTGGTTGGGGAAAAACAAATATTTTCCGAGGCTTAGATTCGGCAGATAGATCCACAATTGCAGTTTATAAAGTGCGATCATGGTTTTTTAACATAAACCGCGATCGTGGTTTATAAAGCACGCTCGCGGTTCATAAATCATATTTACACACATCCCAATGTCTGAATTACCATGTGATTTTACTCTCTGACCTTACCATATGAATTACTGCAAAATTTTGTCTTTTTTTGCATGTTTTTCTTATCACCGGAAGCAAAACATCTTGGTAGACAAAAAACGAAGTCAAAAAAGGAAGTCATTAAGTAAAAAAACACCAAACGAATTAGAGGCCAACAAAATTCAAAATGCTAAGCGAATGCAGAAACTTCGTGAATCTAGAAGAGGTTCATCTTCAATCCCAACTATTGTAAGCAATGAAGAACTAGGCAATATTTCTACTGTCAATGTTGAAGTTGAATTAAATACTCGTGATGAAGAAGTTTTTACTGTCAATGTTGAAGAAGAATTAAATAATTATGATGTAGCAAATGTTGAAAATGAAGGAGACAATGAAAATGTGAATAAGGAAATTCATGTTGAAACTGTAGACAAGCAAAATTTGACAAAAACACCTCCTAGGATTTTATGTAAGAAACCTAATTTTTTATTGAAATTGATGAAAACATTTTGAAACCAATGTTTGACAAACTTTCTGAATGAAAAATTAGAAGAAAAGCCACTAAAATTTGGGATAATCATTTTGAAATTTTAAATGATTCCCAAAGATGTCAGTTGTTGGTTAGTTTGATGAAATTGATTAAAATGAGACCTACATTAAACACCTTAGGATTGACAACATCTAATATATGTGGTCAAACCTCTACAATTATTGAAAACCTTCATGATGCATATCACATTGTTGGTGTCAAGAGACGCATTAGGGATAGTAATATTGTGCATCGTGTACTTGCTACTAGTGTTGTAAGTGAATCAATAAAAAAACAACGTTTGATTATGAAAACAAGTCGAATGTTTCAAGTTAATCGAAAAACTCTAATGAAAGCAATTGAAATATGTAATATCCTTCAATCACTCAATAATGCCGATTTTTGGGCATTTTCTACTAGAGCACCGCGTAAGGACAAAAATAATTTTGATGTCATAAGAGAATTTGTTATTAAATTTTGGCATGATAACACTAGAGTTTCACCTAATACAAGAGATGTTATAAAATGGAGAGTTGGTTCTACTAATCGTGAACCACATCCAAAGCATTTCTTAGATATGACTCAAACTCAATTTTTTCGTAAGTTTGAACAAGAGAATCTGGAAATAAAATTAGTCAACGTTTTTTTGAAATGTTGAAACCATTCTATGTGAAAATCAACCATGCTCACACCACTTGTTGTAGGCAACATGTTGAATTTGCGATGTATTATTCTAAATTTTTACGTATTCATTCTAATTTTCATTCTGAAACTATGTTATCTAAATGTGGTGTTCAAGTTCCACCAATATCTTCTAGGGATTTCATTCCTACTATATTTTGTGAAAAAGAAGTTGGACAATTTTTTTATAATCAGGATTGTTTAGATGGAAGTTATAGTACATGCGGCGGATTACCTAAATTGGAAAGTTGCATCCATGAGTAAATTAAAGGTACAATAGGACATAATTTATTTGAGTTTGATAAATATAAATCAATTGCATACCAGTTGAAAGATGGAAAAGAGTCGAAACGGTGTGAGCTAGTTACAGAACAAATGCCCATTTTCTAATTTATGAGAAAATTTAAGGTTGAAATTGTTTATGAGTATGCGAGGCATACACATAGAGCTCAATGATTGGATGAACAATTCAAGCTATGCAAAGACACATTTCCTATTAGTACTATTGTTTCAGTGGTCGATTTTGCAAAGAATTACACATTGCAACCACAAATGGAGGTTCAATCGCAATATTACAACTCAGTACAAGTTGTCATTTTTGTGCATATAGCATTTCTACATTCTCCTGACAGTACAGAGAATGATTGAAAATTTTTAAGGGAGCACCACTTTTATATCAGTGATGATCATACTCATTCTACTGAATTTGTGCAAGGGTGTTTCCAGTTATTTTATGGAAACTTGTCTGATAGGGACATCCACTTCAAACAACATTATATATGGTCAGATAATTGCACGTCTCAGTTTAAGAATGCATGAATATTTTATTGGATGAGTAGAATGCACGTCAAGATGGGTGTGAAACATATTTGGATTTTCACTGAGGATGGACATGGAAAAGGAGAGCATGACAGTGCAGAGGCATGTGTGAAAAGAGCTCTTGCAAGAGAAGAGTTGAAGTATAAATATGGTGCTAAATTAAAAGATGTAAAGAGAATAGTGGAATGGTGTACTGACAACATGGCCTGAGGTTCTCAAGAAAATTCCACAGTTTGCAGATATTTTTGGTTGATAGAGGAACAACATATTGCTAACTATGAGGATTGTATGACACTCACTGGGTCTAGTGATATGCACTCATTTTGTAGCTCAGACGCTACTTCGTGGGCCGTATGGACAAGAAAGTTGACATGTTTTTGTGCATATTGTATCGAATTTGTCACTGCTGAGTGTGATTCACAAGAATGGGTAGAAGGATGGATTTGTAGGCCTCTAACTCTGCTTCCTAGTTATCAACCTCCACAATCATTACGACTTGTTTCTGTAGATGAAGTTACAACATCCAAGGACTTTGACAAAAAATTTATCTTGGTGCGACAAGGTATTTATGGTTATTTATTTAATTTTTGTATTGAGTTATGTCCATTGAAATTTTAATATGTAATTTAAATTTGAGTTGTTCAACCTTGGTTATTTTTTTGTAGAACATGTGTTTGCAGTAATTGCGACAGAAGACAATGAAGAAGGAACAGACTATTTCTTATGTCGTTGCATTGAGGAAAGAAAGAAGTTGACTTCTCCTATTATAGATGGTGAAGATATTGAGTATCCTACAAGGTCAATGGTAGTTACTGGAACTTGGCTTCGACTGTATCCATTAAAAAACTCCTCTGTTTGGGTGTTTGAAGACTTTGAGACACACAGGAAAATACTCTTATATTCACATCTAGTTCTAGCGACAAATATTCAGCTGTATAGCTATCGAGGAAGACCTAATAACAAGATTCTTTAGAAGGTTTGAGAGTCAAATCATGAAGCAATCTTGTTTGCTATTCAAAGTAGATCCAATCCTGATGGTTCATTGGAATGAATTTACAATGCTCATGTCTGGTATATATAATTTCTTTTCAATATATATATAATTTTTTAGTTTAAAGATCTAGATTTAAGTTTGAATTTATTTTATTTTAAATTTGTGTATTTTGTACATATATAGATAGTATATAGTTTTGATTTGAAACTTAAATTTTTTTGACTAACACTTTTATGTTTATGTTAGTGGTGCCAGAAAAGCTTCCACCTTCACGTGGTTGGCACTGTTAGTAGAGAATTTTAAATTCTCAAAGCTAAGAGAAGCTTTCATTATTTGAAAAAGTTGTAAATTTTGAAAAAGTTGTAAATTTGGAAAAAGTTGTAAATTTTGAAAAAGTTATAAATTTTGAAAATGTTGTAAATTTTTAAAATGACTCCTCCCCAAGTGTTTACAAGACCATACCTACGCGTGTGCACCGAAATGAGAAGGAAAAAACCAAGAGAGGATATTGTAGAGGGTCTCTACGCCGAGGTGCCGGATCAGACAAGGCCTCTCTAGGTGCCACGGAGTCTAAGTAGTCACCGGTCAAAGTTGAACGATATTTTGGTCTCAAAGCTCTTAAGGGACTACACACAAACGAAGTAGCCCAGAAGCAACGACCCTTTCGCGCACCGAAACACCGCCTCCTCTAGCGTTCACCTGGCCACCCAGACGTGCCGATCCATAAACTACATCTTTTAAACAATAAATGTATCTTATCTTAGTGATGATAAATGAACAATTACCAAAGTTATTATTATGGAAAGTATGTTATGAAATAATCATTCATACAATACTAAAATTTAGATATGCAAGACAAGGAGACAAGAATTTTATCCTAGAGAAACCCAATGTGGGAAAAACTCTAGCTAGGTAAGAAATTTATTCACTTCACTATATAAATCTCCAATACAATACAATACAAGATCACTACCAAAAGATGTCCTTTAACAAGGATTTAAGATCTCTCTACTTGCATCACTTGTTTATAACCCTCAACGAGAAAGAACTTAGTTGTCTATGAACAAAACCAGAACAATTTGAGAACTTTCCCCATTTTCTCACACTTGAATTCAGTCCAAATGACTTACTTAGATGATTATTTATGTGCTTGCATTTATAGTTGTTATATCCAAGGATGAAAGGAGATGAGAAACGAACTAGTTTGGGAAGTCCAAACATTTTCAACTATTTAGATTCCCATTTTGGCATTGTCAAGGACAAAATCACTACTTTCTACAGGAGGTGTTTGCATAATCACCGCGGTAATTACGTAACTGCTCCAGTGCCTACTTCGCCATTTTCCATAACGATGAACATGTTGAGGGTATATTTTCCAAGTTTCAAAAAGTTTAAATACATATAATTTGGTACTTCTAGATCTATTTTTTGGATCATACTCACGCTTTAATAATTTAATACTTTGTCAATATCAATGTTGTGTCCAAGCCTATTTGCAATGAAGAGACGATTTGGAACATATTAAGAATGTAAACTTAATCAAACTGGAAATAACACAACTTCCATGATTAAAGGATCTATTTTGAATTTATTTAAGATAGTAAGAACTGGGGACAATACTTCTAATTCTATGATCATGAAAACATAAACATACATGAATGAAAATATTGTCTAGATAATCCAAGCACATTAATAAGTTAGAAGTAAAAAACATTAGAATAGTTGAACAAGAAATAAATAAAACTTCCATTCACATCGGAGTGGCCCTTGCTCCTTCCCTCTGATCTAGTTACTAAAGTATACTCAAAAACACAATTTATTCTAGAATCATGTTCTTTATTTATCAATTGTTTAGTTTACAGTACTCTTATTATCTTTCTTTAATGTCCAACCATTTATTTTATAATGATATAAATAGAAGGATATCATACATGCAATGAAATCAAATCAAACATATATAGTTCAGATTTATCATTATGAAAACCAACACACATGGATATATATATATATAAGAATCAAACAAAGTGTGCTCTAGACACACGTCTCTAAAAATATATATGTATAAGTTCATAATGTATGTGTACATCTCGAACTAAGCACGTGTCATAATGTACATATGGGACCACATGCGGTCAGAAAAGGCTATATATATATATATATATATATAATGGACTATGAATCTACTCATGACCACATATGTACATCCAGGTGGACTATAAATCTACTCATGAAACATCTTCCCTCTCTTCACCCTACTAGAAGTAGCACGTCCACGACCTGGGGATGTAGTGGAGGGAGATTCCACTAGGGATTTCATCTGTGTGGTCCTAGGTGTCTCTAAGCATGCCTGCAATCTAACCTACACATTCATAAGCAACAAGTTTTTAACACCCAAAATTTTAAAATACATTCAAAATTTAGAAACTTGTACAATTTAGTTAAAATGCATGTGAAATCTTACCGCAATGTCATGATCCCTATCAATTTTTTGTTGACGCGTCGCAGGGACAACAATAGACTCACGAGGGGTAAGCTACATTGTAGATTTAAGTTTAATAAGAAATATAATGAACCTCAAAAATTTAACAAATTTAAAAAATTGTACCTCAGTTAGTGGATTTGCAGATGCTATGGCAGTATCTACAGCAGCCTCCATAGTCTGTGTATATGGAGGAGTCTCTCTACCACTCATAAGCTATACAAAAAATATGTACAAATAAATATTAAAATCCACATGACATAGGTCCAAAGAATATAATCCACGTGAACTTCCAGTAATTAGAAACAAAGTGTAAAGAGATTTACTAACCTGCATAAAACTCATGTGAGGCATGCCAGTAGCCTTAGTTCCTTGAGCAGATGATGATCCGCTAGGCTCCTGTGTATAAAAGAGAAATATTAATACACGTACAACATACACGTGAAACATTATAATAATAATCTAGTGCAATCAAATGAAATTAAAAATGTAAGTTTGTACAACTTGAAAATTACGTTTGAAACACGCCCAACCACAGTAGCTAGTATGTCGATGCTGGATGTTTCCTTCACAGGATCTTGCTATATAAAATAAAATAAAAAATTAGTTTTTTACATGTATGTACATGACGTACAATCAATATATATATATATATATATATATATAATCTCAAACATGTGAATTAAACTATTGTGTATATATATTATTTAAATTTATTTGAAATTTACCTGTGAAAGACTAATATCAGTGGCACCAGTTCCAAAAACATTCCCCAGCATCCCATCTATAGAAAAGAAATCCTGTGAACCAACAAATGATGTTTCTCCTGCAGTGCATACGGCACCACATGATCCATAGTGGTGTGGTGCACTAGAATTGGCACCTCCACCAACATCACTAGATGCAATCTAGTCACTATGCTGGGTGAGAGTGTCAATGAGCTCCCTTAATGCATGTAATGTATCAATATCCACAACCTCCTTCACTGTAGGAGGGATAACTGAAGGCAGTGGGGGATTTGGGGCATGGGGGATCCTAGGCTGACCTACGCGTGCACTAGGTCTGCTCTATGTAGAGCCACCTCCTCGACCAAAAAAGTCAGAAAAGTCAAAATAATTCGGGACCTCATTGAGCACGAACTCGCAATATAATTTCTTCAAAAAATAAAGAGGAACCTCATTGTTGTTGCATGGTGGATAATCAAAAACCATCCACCATCAGTCCCAAAAATTACTTTTGATTCTTTCATCATGGCACCAATGGATTGGGAACCATTTATAAGTAACTGCAGAGGGTCATTGGTTCTAGGGTCAGTAAATAATGCACAAATGAGGTCTTTTCAAAAAAAAATTGTCTTTGACGGCCGCATGGGATAGTTTATCTACCTACCACTGCCTACAGTCACTTCTAAAGGTGTTACATCTATGTATTTGGTTTGTTGCAGACTCGACTTCACCAATCAATGTTTGCAATGTATTGGCTAAATTCATGCGGGATGGATTTGTAGCATGATTTTGTCTTATAGTTTGAATTAGGTTCTTAATGAAAATTTTATTTTCTCGAATTCTTCCAATGATATTATCTTGCGTTCTACTGGCTCAGTGGGGACAGAAAGAGCCATAGGAGGCAGATTATGTTTGGAGGAGGGTTTTGAGGAATGTTCAAAGGGTTTTGAGGAATGTTCGGTGAGTTTTGAGGAATGTTTTGATGGTTTGCACGATTTCGAGCTTGCCGACCAACTGATAAAACAAGAAAATTGTATACATAAACAAACATTTCAAAAAACCCATGAAAATGCAAAAAAAAAAACCTAAAATCCAAAAAAATGATTACAATCAAGGACTTACCTCCTCGTCTTGGCGGCATAGTTGAATCTATCACTATCCAGAATTCTGATGAGTAATTTTGAGGTGGCATTGAAAGCGCGAGTGAAAAATGTTTACTAACACACACCAACTTAGTAACAATACTATAATCATCCATTCACACAATTTCCCTCAAAATTGAAATAACCAACTTGTAAATGTTCTCTGCATTGTAATTTTCTGTCATTTTATGGACAATTAATAAATTATGTGTCCTTAGATGGTTCTCAAAAGTGTAAACATGAATGAAAATCCATCTGTTGTGACCTCATTAAGTAGTTTTACAATGACCGTAAATCGTACCATTTTTTACTTTTTATGGGCCAAAACCATCCTTCATAAATCTAACGCTCAGACATTTCTACCCATTTGAGAAGGGCACTTTTGTTTGACCAATGCGATATGTCGAAGATTTAGGGAATCCATTTAGTTGCCAATAAAAATTCTATGAATCTTGAAAATCAGAACCCTAGGTCTACCAGGGGTTGTAGCCCCCAGCCCCAAACCCTGACGTTGAAAACTTTGGGGAGTTTTTTGGCTTCATAGACTTCCAGACATGAACAATAGGCTTTTCAACATAACAAGATTTGTAATTGTTCCAAAATCCATTCTCAAGTAAAGCCTTTCTAGGCATTGTGTATGGTTCCACATTTTGTACTCTAGTCTACTAGGGATGCCTTACTATTGTGTGCATTCCCTTTAATCATTATTTCCATCTATGAAGTTCGTCAAAATTTGATCATCTAATATTATTTAACTAACTACTTTACACACACACATTATGAGCCTTGTACCACAATGTTTCTAATACTGTGTCCAGGTTGAGTTGTCACTTTTGTGATACTATTCCAAGTCATCCAGCTACATCTATACTAATACTTCATACCATTTTGAGTGATCATTTGTATGGTCGCCTAATATTTGAAGATACTTTTGAACATTTTGAGTATCTATATGCCTTTTTCTGGTTAAGTAATAGTTCAATGAATAGATACCTAGCTCACCCAATCATTGAACATGTATTTTTATATCCTTAAAAGTTAAGAGTCCACATAATTCTATTTATGCCAAGCATATTTTTTGGGTTGTATTATCACCTGTAATAGGTGTTTGATCGCTATGTTTTCCCTCAGACAGATATCATCAGTTTGGTGGATTTCTCACCTACAATGTTGAATGCTCCAAATCCCAAAAAATATAAGTATTAGCCTTTGATAACATCAATGTCAAGCATACAATCTTTTCTTAGCTACAAGTTGGTGTATGATTGATCAGGAAATGTCTTCTCCCTTATTACATATCATAATCATGAATGCAATTTGCCACCCACAAGTCGTAGGCTCCATAATCTGGATTGTCCAACAGGTGGAGGCATTATCTTCTGCTTGATAACATATCTTTTACTTGTTGTAAGTGATCTGAATGTAGAGTACATAATGAGGATTTTGGGTCCTCCAAGTCCCCGAGGCAATGTCAGACATCAGTGGGTTCTGACTACAAAAATGTAAAGGAAGTTTTGAAATAACCGTATTATTAGGCAGTAGCTATTATTGCAATGGCTTTGTAGGGGATTTTTAATATAAATAAGAAAGCTGAATTATTTAGTTACCCTACATATTACATGTATTTGGTGTGTATAGGAAGTTGAATACTATCATGAATCCTTTTTATGGATGGTTAAAACTAAACTATGCACAGGATCCCCTTGTTTTGAAATGTATTGACCTTCCAAAGTGGTGTCAAGTACTAGCTCAAAACCATCTGATAGATGCATTAATCGGACCATCTGGAGGGAATCCAGTTAGGAATCTTGCATGGTGCACACATCATTGAAGTGAAACTTGTCAAGGAATAGGAAAATTACGTAGATAGTATGAATGAGCATAGAACATTTATTCGTAGCGTTACGCTGAAAAAATTCACACATCTGAGAGTAAGATAACCAGGCATTAAGTTTGAAAATGCAGCTAGTCATTTGGTAAATACAATTGAGTTCTTTTATAGTTCATATACCAATATTGAATTTTTGGTGCGTTGCTACAACTCAGAAGTCTTGAAAATGCAATGCCAATTCTAAGTTCTACAGTAACACAAATAGACGAGTCAGGCATCTAGAGACGCGCACCTTCAGGCAATTTGGAAGTATGATAAGCCAAGTGTCTGTGTTTTGCGGTGCAACTGGGTGTCAATAGACAATTATTATTATTAGTATTAGCATCTTAATGAGACTAACAGCACCTAGCATGTTGTGATCATGTGTCTAGAATAAGAGTACTTAGTGGGTCATTGCGTCTAGACTCTAAGAGTTAGGTGACATGATGGGTGTACTTGATCATGTCTAGATTATGTTTTCAGAGGCATGATTCCGCAATTACAGAAGTTTGACATTTCGCATATGATTAGTATGATTTTACAAATAGTATGAGGGTGGTTTGGTGTATATAACGGTTCCTCAATTTTTACTTTCGAGGCATCGATGACATACATGTATTATCATATCGAAATTTATTATAAACACTAGGCGAGCAGACCCACAAAGAGTAACTTGTACCCGACAATTTTTAGGCAAAATGCTACATTGGATGACTCTGAAAATTTGCCAACAATGTAAATATTATGTGAATTAGCGAAGAATCGCCACTAACAATGTATCCCTGATGGTGCATTGAATAAAGTTAAGCAAATATGTACCAAAATCTAGGATATGAACCTATTTACGGTCATCATATGTAAGCACACCAAGTGGAGGGCATATTCGTGCATGTGAAACTCTTACATGCATAACATGTTTAAACATTAGTTTGACCTGATCTGGAAATTGAAGTAGGGAAAGACATGGAGAAAAAACCTCGGTCATGTGTATTCATTGAGATCTGAAAGCCCAATGTATGACCAAGTATAGCACTAGTGAAATGTCCCATGTGAATTCTAGTAATTGTTTGATCTCTTTATCTTCGGATTCCTGTGTTGTGGATGACTTATTTCCCACGAATGATGAATTATTTCCCTATAGTTGTGTCACCTAAGAGTACATAGGATGTAGAAGTTCACGAAGATCATGTGTGGAAATGTATTTATTTATATGTGGGAAGTCCACTATGATTGTGTTAAGAGAGGAGGTAATATTTGTTTGATTCTAAAGGCAGGGAAACATGGGCATCATGTTACAAGCAGGTAATCTCTATAGTAAGGATCATGGGAATTTTATTTTATTGAAGGGATTCTTGTACATGGGATCTACTAACATAAAAGTCATACCTTAAGTTTGGTGGAATCCTTGGTATTTTTGTACCCCTAAGTAGAAGACTCCTTAAATCCTTCGATGGCGACGTGGGTCAGATCCACTCGGATTTTTTTATTGTGAATCCGAAATGCACTTTGTCATGATTATATCAATTTATAGCGTTCCCGGAGTGATTTACCTATTGCTCCAGACGACGTGCAATATGGGTTACTTGTAGCACCTTGTGATCCCTTACTCACGCTAGGATAATATTTTTTTAACTTGAGGTTGCGAGAATGATTTTAGGATGTAAAAGGTAATGATTTCCTAGGTCCATATTGTTTTAGGATGAGAATTGATGCCCTTTCTTTTCTGACTTACATTTGGTACAAGTACTGTGGCCCTCTATAGAATTTTTTCTATTATGCTTGGGTAATTTTATAAACATATAGATTACAAGCACTAACCATATGTATACAGTAAATCAATTACTTAATACGTGAACATTGTCGAAATGTGTTTTAGCAAAGGAAGTGTAATCATTCGATCAAAAGGGTTAATATCGAGGTAAAGGGGAAAATTAAGCATGTTTACCTTGGTTTTAGTGGAATTACAATGGGAACAAGGAATAGATAAATGCTTCTGCATAGGTTCTATAAGGTTCTGAATTGTTTGGTTCAAAAAGTGCGTCCATAATTTGCAAGGCTGATGAAAATACGTTTTCTGAAGTGGAGGAACGTGACAGAGGAGGGTTATGTTCGCAATAAACGCTAGACCTTACAGGTTGATCAAGGTTGTATAAGGGATATGATCAGAAATGTAACCCGTTTGCAAAGGGTTATGGAAATTTGGGTGGAAATATGGAACACATGTAATGTCTTCTTGTAATTTTTTAGTGGCTAGCAATCGCATGTGCAAATGCCATGTGAATGCCAAATGGTATGTGTTATTTGATTTAGAGGGATAGTTATTACTTTTGTAGTTGATGTTGATAAGGGATGTGATTGATTTTGTAAGTGTAGGAATATAGATGAAGCATTACATTTAAAAGTTATATTTGTACAATTCAAATATGTTATAAAATTCGTACATATCCATTTGCAAATCTTACATCACGAGTGGTAGCCTTTTGTGGATTATTTTATTTGAACTAAAACATGAAACACGAAGACTTTTGTACATTTGCATATTTTATATCATGAGTGGTAGTCTTTTGTAGCCAATTTTTATTTTCACTAAACATGAATACGTTTGATACATTTGATATCGCTTTGGATACAAGAAGTGTTGAGTAAAGTAGTAGTAGAGGTGCTATCAAAGTAGAGGTTAATATTTATGATGAGTTGTTTTGATTTTGTTGAGTGATATTAGTCTCGAATGCTTTGGTTAATGATGAATTGACTTGAGAAGTCTATATGGAGTAGCCATGTGGATATGCAAAAGAGAGCAGAAAGCATCTAATGTGTTGCCTCAAAGAAGTGTTATATAGATTGAAGTGTGCCAAATTTATTAATATTAATATTAAATCATAAAGAAGTAAAGTTCTTGTACCTTGTGTAAATTCTAATTCTAATTCTGTAAATTCCCTTAAATAATTTTATGAAAGGAAGCTCCTTAGAAATCATTCATTAATATTTGCGACTCTGCTTTACACATAGAAGTGTGATCCTTGTAATATAGTTTTAATGCCTCCAATTAATACTAGTATTCATACCACATGATGAAAGGAAGTGCTCAATAAGAGGGTTTTGAACATATAATTCTATAAAACATGTTCACACAGTATTGAACATTTAGTTAAGAGTGCTTAAACCCATCCATATCAGGCATACAATCTTTGCTTATCACAAGTTCAGATTTATCCTTATTTTCCCACCCACAAGTTGTAGCTCCAAGTTCTGTATTAACATTTGATAACGTCAATTTAATGTTGTAAGGATTGAAGAGAGAAATATAAATTTTGGATTTTCCAAATCCCGGAGAAAAGAAAGACATGTTCTGACTACAAAAATGGAAGAGAACTGTTGAAATAACTGACCAAGGTAGGAGCTAATATAGCAATGACCTTCCAAAGGATCTGCTATCTTTATAAAAATGAAATAACCCTCAATAATATCTTCCGTATGTATAGGAACATATTACTATAACAAACCCTTGTCATAAAGAAAACTGCAATGCACAAGATTTGTAATGAAAAGTATTGATACACGGTGCTATGTACGCTCGATGCCAGCTATGGATACATACAACATGATGGGAAGTGAAGCCAATTATGAGACAACTCACAGCAGTGATGTAACATCCTCATTTTATACATTAGAACAAGTCAATTTTTTTTTTTTGATAAATGCTTCCTGGTTCTAAATACATAATTTAAAACTCACAAATCAAATAACCATTCTTATAACAGATAACCATATGCAGCTGTAATGACTCGGAGTACCTCCGATCGATTCATTCCATGACTCAGTAATCTACTGATCTATTCATGAGTAATAAGAGTTGGCGTTTTTATTTAACACGCCCCTCTTGCGGTTCTCTTCCCTATTCTGGGATTCAGAATGCTCTATCCAAGGAACCTAACTGAACAATTGTTACCATTATTCATCGGCATCTCATCCCTTAGACCAGGTGACTCAGGACAATGCAATCAGCAGCTTGCGATACTTTGGCCAAATATTTGAAACATACTGCTTATGTCTCGTATTCCTTAACGGCATACTCGTCAATCTGGAATACGTCCTTCACCCCATTCTTATGTTATATAGAACGTCTTATACCGACTTCTGTCAGTCCTTATCCCAATTTATTCACTCAGAAACGGATTAGTAAGGTGACAACGTTATATGGATGCACTCGAGGACTAGGGATAAGATGACATACTGGGTCAACCCTAGTTAAACCAGTGTGTCAAGATACCCTGAGTCTCCTAGGCAGCCATATAATGTGACCACATTCCTAATCGGTCCCAGAGTAACTTGTTCGAGTTAAAGGTGTAAATCTTAATGATCAATGCAAAGGGTGTTGTCATAAGTCACCTGCATTGTTGTATCTTCGAGAAGATCCTAATCTTCTCGAAGGTGCAACCCTGCAGTTGACTTGTGTCGTCAACCTTTAAATCCACCTCGAAAAGATCTACTTATTAATAAGCGTTACGCACATTGAGTTTAAATTATATTAAAAGACGTACCCCTAAGGTTAGCCTTTCCCGATCCCTAGGTTCCTCACCTTAGAATGACCTTTCTTAATAAAACCCTTTACACAGAGAAGTTATTAAGACTATGGTCCCATCAAGGAGTTCATAGAATATACATAATTCTAAATCAACGAAATTGGACAATAACCCAAAATATTCAACTGTGATTGCCAACCGGACCCATTTAGGTTTATATCAGTTCTCATAACTGAACTTATATCGTACTTACTAGTATCAAGATATAATGATTAAGAATCCAATTAAACGTTGTCCTGGCTTAATCAAAACTAGGGATTAATAATTTAATTCATCTTGTTTAGCGTTCTGTTTAAGTTTATTTTAACCCTATCTTTCAGAAAGACAGTGATCTAAATTTCAATTTAGCTTCTGATAGAACATACAGGAACTGCTAAACAATCATAAGAATTCAGTCTCACATTCTTGCAAGCTTATATTGACAATCACAAAAGTCTTCAAATATAAACAATAATAACAATGCTCTTTAGATTGTTTGAACCGAAGAAGGTCAAACTATCAAGATACGAATATAAACACATAAGTATCAAATATCTATTTCCATTCCCTTCAGAACTTATCAAATACATTTTATGCATTCAGCATACTTGATACAATGCTCAATGGAAAAAGAACATCTTTCCTCATATAGTACATTTAGAAAATCAAGTTGTAATTCAACATAAAATCAAATTTAAATAATCTGATCATCCTATCAGATCTGCATGCTTTTACCACTTACGGCGACCATCTGCAAAAATTGTCAACATGGGTCAGTTCGATGAAATGAGCATGATAAGCACTAACTCTTTTAAAAAACAATTGCAATCCACCAACTATTTTCATTAAACAACCTGTTTAAATGAGATCATTTCACCAAACAAGTATACATGTTTCAGACTATGCTTTTGTAATACAAAAATGACTACAAACGTGTAACTCTAATTATCGTTATAGAATAGTCCTAAATACTTCTCAAATATTTCATCAAAACGTTAGAGACCAAGAAGACAAATGCATCTAACCAACTATCCATCTGAATCCCAAGGACAGCAACATTAGACGGACTAATTTATTCAACATAATAAATGAATAACCTTTCATGATTCCATGAGCATGATAGAACAGTTCCAAAAGTTAGATAAACAATTATATCAACCTATACTTTAAAACAGAAGAGAAATAATGAATCATACATATTTCCCTCAGAACTAGCTCATGACTGTACCGTCTTTCCAAGAGCAAGCATTCACCTTAAACACATGCGAATAAAATCAAACGAGACCACCAAAAGCACCACTGTTTTGTTAAGGTTTAGAATATAACAACTACAGTACAGTAGCTATCACGCCAACAGTGATGACTATCTGCCAAACAAACTCTGCATGACCTCCCACACAAAGCGTCAAACAAGAAGATATTAACTGCCATTTCCTGTTGAGGTGCAGTCGACAACTCCTAAGTTCAATCAAGCTTAAGAATAGATATCCATGCAACATAAGACGTAAACACGCCAACAATCCCTTACATCAACCTATAGCCCACTCTAGTCCCTACTAAACATTGTAAGGCTTTTCGACCCAAGGTCGAAATCAACGAACTTCTATTATATCGCAGTCAACAATAGACTCCATGGCATTAAGCAATTGATGATTCCCTAAGACTATGCAGAGATAATCATACAAAATTCCCGCAACATGCACAGCCTCATCTAACTGGAATAATCAGAAAGGAAACATAACATACTTATTCTCATTTGGACGCATTCAGAGTTTAAAGTATGGTATTCACGACCCACTTTACAGAGCCAAGACACATGATATCTATCTATACTCAAGGAACCCCAACAGTGTCAAAAACAACAGTGTACCAAATCAGGCTTAATTAGAGGTAGATACACTGGTTACCTTTCAAGGATTCAACTGAATCCGAACAACAGTAAACAAGATAAATAATAGTAAATGATTCCAACTGTGCCAACAATGGTAAACATTTAAAATCAGGCTTAAACAATAGCTAAATACTGATTTCGCAACAAGGAATCCAACTGAGCCTCTTCAATATTTTTCGCTCAAGCTTACACAGAAAGGAAACGTAAAAATACACCCAAAGAGTTTGTACCAAAAATTCATGTTACAAAATAATAGAGGTCATATTACCTGTTACTCCTTCAAGATTCCGACAAAATCAAATTACCAATATTCAAAGATATAAAACTTCAACAGTGGTCCATAATATACGAATCATTCAATGGACTCCACAAAGTCGTTTTGAATACAATAAATATAAGTATATTGCATACTATCAACGGGTTGAATCTCATAACCTCAACACAAGGGAAAAACAACTTCAACAAGGTCGCAATGAAATATTGTAACACAGCAAGTTATCCGTTCACAAATAACTTTAAATATCATAGCGAAACCCAACTAGATTCTGTAACCACCATCTATAATAACCATGACAGAACTTACAAGGAAGTCCAATAAAACAGAACATTCACACAAAAGTCCAACAGTATCTTTTCCGACAAGTATCGACAACAGGCATCAACGACAAGTATCAACTATAGCCTGACCCCAACAAGGGAACAATACTTGGGTTCTCACAGAGCAGGTCAAGTATCCTTCAAGCATACATTTCACATACTTACGTCGGAATGCAAAACACATTAAAATGGAGCAACAGTTCGAAATACAACACACACCCATCAAGGGTTAAACTTGAAAAATCGAACAGCAAGAAGATACAGTAATAAAATCACCCGAAGCTACCATAAAATCATCTAAACCCATAAATCATCTGAACAGAGTTGTTCTAATGAAATCACTTGAAAGAAAGCAAGATTTTTTAAAGGTTAGGGCCTAACATGCCTGGTTATTTTCTTAAAATTTCGAAGCAGACCACTGAAAGAGCTCGAACCTTCTCCTTCTTTTCCAAGTTAGATCCACCAACAAAAATTTGCTATTTCCATGACTTATAAATTTTCCTTGCCAGAGAAAAGAGCTAGTTACGCTCATACTTGCCATGCAACACCAAGAAGACTGGTGCGAAGAACCAGTGATCAGACAGAGGGAAAACCGGAGTGCATGAAAAACCAAACAAACCATTAACTTTCCATTTTGCATGCCTTCCCGTGAAACCCGAGCTCGAAGACCGAGTTCATAAATGGCATTTACTCCAAATTTCCCGCTAAATTTCCATTGCCACCGACCGCCATATTTGGCGATGGATAAAGCCAGTTCAAAGACCATTTCCAACTTTAGCGACCTGCCACGTCGGCTCTAGCTAGCCGTTTAAAAACTTCCACCAAATTACATGTCCTTCATACTTATCCATACGTTTAATGACATAGAAACTGCCACCCATGGTTCACACCCTTCCATAGGTCCCCTTCTTCCTTGTTCAATAGTTAGGTTAGTAACTTAGGTTAGGATTTAGGATAACACCTAGTCTAACCTCATAGCACATAGATACTAACTTAGAACATTAGCTCTTAGCCTAGGTCTAGGTTAGATTTACACTAATCTAACCCCTAGGTTAGGTTTAGTTTTAGGTTACTAACCTTAATAAATCCAGTTAGGTCTAACATTTCATGTGCTCAGAAAAATAACCTACAACATACATTCTCGAACAGGGCTCACTCCTGTACTGCCATTAGGCTATTGAATTATATGTAACTGAATTATTACCTGGTCCACAATCAAGACCTTCCAGGTATTACGATATCAAGCACCAGTTCATTTAACATGATCAGCCTGAGTTATACTCCGAACTAGCTTATTCAATGCATCCAGACCTTGTAACCTGCTTAAGGTCTATAATTTTAATTCTTCACGAATAAACTTAAGCATTACTTGGATCAATACCACTGATCCAAGGCTAGGTCTTATAGATGGATAACTCCATAATTCATTTCAAGATCAGATTAAACTCAGGTGTAAAATGAAAGAAATAAAAGAGTCCAATCATATTCTGACTCAGTCAAAGATCTGCAATCTCAAAGAAGATACAGTCCATATCAAGCATGACTTCTCAATCAAAGGAACACATCCTGTTTACAAAAGAAATCACATATCAACACTTGTATGCTCAGGAGGAAGTAACAACAGTTTAGGGTGTTACAAGTGAGCCATGTCCTGCATAGGAAAAATACGTACAGAGTGTGGCTCAACACAGAATATTTATGGTTGGTGCCGCTGTCTATATTGTTGGAGAGAAAAACAATGTTAAGTTTGTTGGAGTTGTAATTTGCAGTGTAATTGTTTTTTTTTAGTCATATGAAGGTATCGCTCAATCAATTTCATTAGCTGGTTTGTTAGGGCGCCGACAATATAATGTAAATTTTATTTTCTACCATAAAGCACATGGATGATTCAACAACAAATATGTGACTCTCACGCAAAATAAGTATGGTAAACCAAATATATATGAGGGTGGTTTGAGTCAATAATAATAATAATAAAGCAACAATCATCTTTATGGTCATAAAACTAGTAATTGCACGTGAAGTGTGCAATGGAAACGTCGAAGAGGACGTGTGGAAGAAGTTTAAGTTGAGGGAGATAAATATTGGAGGAAGAGATTGAAGGAGGAAATGTCGAGGAGCGTGAATTTTTTTGGGGAACATATGTAGAGAGCATAGTGTCTCTTGTCATTAGTTCTGATGATGGCGTATGTAAATGACCATTGGTAAAAACACCTTGACCTCTAATATTTGTGATCCTTGACGAGAACAGTTACAGAGGCCTACATCTGGAAAAAAAAATTACATGATTAATGTTTGAGTCTTTGTAAAAAGAACGAAAAATATGTGTAAATCATGTCCTCCTTCAATCCTTCAAGTCATTCAATGTCCACCAAGAAAACACCCTGAGCTCTCAATTTTCCTGATACTCGACAGGAACAATTATCGATACGTGCATTTGGAAATACCTTTAAGTATAATTAATATTTGACGCACTGATGAAAGAGGGTGGAAATCATCTAGACCATATCGTCATTTGATCCTCCACGTCATCGAAGGTTATAAAAAGTGGACACTGCAATTTGAGGATTATATTTCGTTTGATCAGTAGGAAGATTATAATTCAGTTGGTTGAATGCATGGATGTTTATCGATGACAATTGGAATAGATGTGAACCCATATGTTGAGGCAATGGGGACATGTTTAGCCAAAATCATTTAGTTGTGTGGAGAGTCAACCAATGCAATGTTTAACCACAATCCAATGTAAAATGGTGGGGAAGTCAATGGTGTCTACTTTTACAATTTGTTCATTTTCAATTTTCTATGGAGGATTTTTTATTTGAGGGTTTGCTTCTATTATTCTATGGAAGACATAAGGTTGTGGATCAGAAGATTTGCACTTGGAGTCTTTCCACCCCCAATGCTGACAAGTCCATGTACAAAATGTAACATGATTCAACCTAAGCAATAAAGTATCAAGCTTAAGAATAACATTGTACCGTGTCTATTTTAAGCCATATGGAGGGGTGGATAAGTCAACGATGCTACCTTGTCCATTATTTCTATGACTACAACACCATGTTGTCACACAAATGAAATAAATAGGATTTGTTTAAAAAATATGGGGAAATGGGTTTTGCTAGTTTTTTATATTATTTTTTACAGCATTGAGAATTTCAAGTGGTTTTTGTTTTATTTATTACATAAGACAAAGACATGAATGGAAAATTGGAAAGAAAAAAGTGGGGATTGAATACATGCATGTCCCACACTTCCTCCATGACTCTAATTTTTGTATTAAAATACTATATATTATGTGCTCCACCTTATCGTCTCAATGCCATTTGCATTATTCATGTGGCTAAAATTCGTGCTTAAAAGGGACAAAATTAAAAATGGGGAACACTTGATGGGATAAACAAGATTGTAAGTTTTCGTAGGCAAGGCCCAAAATAGTCTTGGCATCTTGATGACATTTCGCGATGGATAGATAAAGACCTTGAAAGTGCAAAAAAAAAATCATTCTGGGTGTTTTATATTGTTAAATCACAATGTAAACTACATTTTTAGGTGAGTAATGATGAAATTACTCACCAAAAATCATCGTGTAACTGTAATTCCATGAATTGTGTTTTTTTGCAAAGAAAAGTCATTTTAAGAACATATCACAAGATTAACCATCGATTGTGGTGATTTCTTAATCCAAGATCTTAATTGTTAACTTGAAATCAAGAAAACTCTTCATAATCTTATAAGTTCCACTTTAATATCTCTTTTCATTTTAAAGTTTGGGTGACTTATTGGAATAGCTTTGGGACTTCCATTTATGTGTTTTCATGGGCACCATGAAATTTTGACACGATACATATTTATTATTATTAAAAGCAATAAAATGCAACATCAATTTCTACAAAAGTTCGTAACTAAGTCACCTTCTTTGTAACGGAATTTGTTACTAAAACTATTGAATTGGAAGGGACTGAGAGCCCATGTTTTAGGGGTTCTAGCATTTGACATAAGGAAAAAAAATGGAAAGAAGGGGAAGATCTCACTTAGTAGGTCTGGATACCTTTTCAAAATTCTCATGCAGGGTTCATTAGATAGGCAATATCCTAGCACGTGAGTTCATATTGAGGTAATTAAAATTGATAAAAGTAAATTCAATATACTGATAGACATGAGGGGGTGAAAGGGTTTAATATATTAATATTTTGAATCAAGTATTGGGGGTAGGTTAGAGAGGTGGGCCAAAGGAAAGGGAGGTTTAATTTTAATATAAAACTAAAACATTTGAACCCTAGTTTTTAAAACTGAATACCTTAACATTGCAATTTAAGGAGTGTGATCATAAAGTTAAATTATAATCTCTTTTTGAATAAAGAAATATATATTAAGAGATTCTTAACCAAGAAATAATAAGATGGTAGAAAACTAGGATTGAGTATACTTTTCAACACAAGTGATATTATTTCACCATCTTAATTATTTGAAGAACTATTGATAAATGATTAAAGCTTAACATTTATAAGGTAATTAGTAGTAGGTATTGAATGGATTCAAACTATCTTTGGAGAGAAAATGCATATTTAAAAAGAAATTGTGAGAAATGTGATATATTTTTTGTTTAATATATTAGGGTAGAAATATAAAGGGGTAATTAAAATTGTCATGGAGAAATGGGTAAGTAAGGTATATAGATAAAATAGGGGGTATTTTCTTTCTAATAATATGATGGGTGGGGGTATTATCAATTGAATAATTACAAGTAAAAACTACAAGTAAGGGTATTCTTTAATACCCTTCGAATGAACATGCTATACCATACTTTTACTAAGTCAACCCCCCGTGAAAATTCTTTGGATTTGATTTTATGTCCTCAATTTTGCATGTCTCAAAATTTTGATTATATTTAGTTTTGTTTATTTGTTAAAACATAATTATGAATTTGTCCAGTAATGCTTCATCTGTTTTACTCTATTACATATCTCTTATTAATTTTGAATGTCATTTGACCTAAAAAATCTACTTTAAAGAAAATGTAAATAAAGAATATATATGCATGATTTTTTGTGGATTCTTACCTTAACAATAATTTGAGAAAATTCAAAACATTTCCTAGTGAGATAATTTGAGTTTAAAGTTGTTCAAGATGTGTCTAATTAATATTTTTAAGAAATTGTTGGCCTAATACGAATATTGTAATCTGATATTCACTCTCTTTATTCACTTTAAACCAAAAGTTAAAAATATGGGAAATTCGATAAGTCCTAGGTTGGAAATCCAACCATGATGCTTGGTACTTGTAGCACTTTAATTTATTATTTAAACTATTGTATAGAACAAAAATAATGGAATATTCTTGATTTTAACACTTTGTAGCCCCCTTTTAAGTTTTAAGCTCGAGTAATTATAGGGAAAAAAATGATGTGTGAATAATCATCAATAATTGAGCCCCTCCAGTGGTTGGTCATATGCGATATTGGTATATTTTATCTACATGATTGAAATTTTTATACTAATACTCCATGTGATTCCTTACTTTATTAAGGAAAAATTGAATTTTATTAGTAAGAATCACCTACGAGCGTAAAGTTGAAATGTGTAGTCATGTGGTTAATATCAGTATGCTTGATCGGATAATATCACCTACATGCTTCTACCTACCTTTCATATAAAAGTTGTTGAGCCTTAAGGAAATGCTATAGTGGGATCGTACCACTACCACTCCTTTCTGCAACCATCCTTTTATAATTAATACATAATTTTCAAAATTTTGACTATCACACATAGGATCCGCACATGGGTTTAGAATGTGTGTGCTCTGAGTCCTAATAAATTTTTAAAAAACTTTACTACACATATTACTTAGGTCATGGATCATTGTATTTAATACCAGGAGATGAGATTTGACGCACATCCCACATGATTTTGGCATTTTTAAATAGATTTGAATAGGATCTACATCATGAAGCAGCCCCAGTCGTTGAGCCAACGTCGCGGGTTGAATTCCAAACTAGTTTAGTCCTAAATAGCAGTCATCTACCCCATAGCATAGGGGTGGTATGTTACCTGTGTGCCCTTAGCGAAAAATGTTCCATTAGGTCGGACATCATTTTTGTGGGCAGACACAGAAAAAAATAAAAGAATAAACCAAATGTTGTCGTGCTCCGACACAATCAAATTTAATTCCCTTCTTTTCTTATCTCAAACAATTACATTCACCTCTATTTTATAGAGGTCTCTGGAAGAATACATAAATCTCTGGAATCCTCTTTCTTCCACATTAAGCATATAAATCTACACATTTTCCTCACAGAAAAATCTGGAAGAAATCAAAAGGTTCTAGACATGATAGCAGTCAGTGGTGGGTTTGACTGGTAGAAATTACCAGATTACTTCTAACACTCCCCCTTAATTTCTACTATCCATAACTAATTAAATCAATATTTACAATGCCTAAAATTTCTCTCAAATACTCAAATTGTTCTTGTGTTAATGCCTTTGTAAATATGTCTCCAAGTTTCTCCTTTGATATGCAATGTTGTAGGATGAGTTCTCCATTGTTGACCAATTCTCAAATGAAGTGATATCTAGTGTCAATGTGCTTTGTCCTCTTGTGGAAAACATAATTCTTTGATAGTGCAATGGTGGACTTGTTTTCACAATAGATTGTAGTAGACTCCTCTTGCTCATGCATTAGATCCTTCAAAATAATTCGCATCCAGACTGCTTGACATGTTGTTGATGTACTTACTACATACTCTGCTTTTGTTGATGAGATTGTTACTATTGGTTTTTTCTTTGATGTCCATGTATAATACCTATTCCAAGATGAAATTCATATCTATATGTGTTCTTTCTATCATCTATACTTCTTGCAAAGTCGCCATCTATATATCCAATCAACTAAAAAACATCTAAATTAGAATACATTATGCCATAATTCACATTTCCTGTAATATACCTTAACAACCTTTTTCATGCTTGCCAATGTGAGTTCTTTGGTGAATCCATGAATCTTGAAAGTAAACTAACTCCATACATTATATCTGGCTTATTTGTTGTAAGATGTATCAAACTTCCTACCAATTTTTTGAATATAGTTGAATCAAAATCTATCGTATTATCTTCTCTACTTAGTTTTGTGCCTACTGTCACAAGTGTAGAGACTGGACTGCAATTTATCATTCTAAACCTTCTTAATATATCTTTTGCATATTTACTTTGACAAATGAAGATCCCATTATCATTTTGTATGAATTCAATACCAAGAAAATATTTCATTAATCCCAAATTTTTCATCTCAAATTATTTTGTCATTATTGATTTAAACAAGTTTATAGAAACATTTCCTGTAAACATCGAATCATCAACATACAAGCAAACAATTAAAATATGACCTTACTCATTGACTTTGGTGTATAGAGTAGGCTTACTAGTACTTTTGTTGAATCCATTCTTTATCATGTATGAACCTATCCTATTGTACCATGCTCTTGGTTCTTGTTTTAATCCATAAAGTACCTTCTTCAACCTATAAATGTCTTCATATCCTTTTACTTCATATCTTGGTGGTTGTTGCACATAAACTTCTTCTTCTAGATAACCATTCAAGAAAGCTAATTTAACATCCATTTGATAAACCTTCCATTTTTTTTGAGCTGCAATATCTAGTACCATTCTAGCAGTATCAAGTCTTGCTATGGGAGCAAATGTCTCATTGTAATTAATTCCATATTTTTGTGCAAATCCCTTAGCTACTAATCTTGCCTTATATTTGTCAACTTCTCCATTTTCCTTATATTTAGTTTTATAAATCCATTTCACACCTATGCATTATTTATCCTTAGGTAAATCAACTAGATCCCATGTATCATTTTTCTCAATAGATTCTTATTTCATCATTCATTTCATTAATCTAATGTTCTTCCTTAATTGCATCTTCAAAATATATAGGATCTTGGGAAAATAAAGCAAAATTAGATTGCAAATCTATCCTATCTCCTTGATCATATATTTCTTGTAAGCTTCTAGTCTTTTTTCCTCGTAGTCTTGGTCTCAATGATGCAAGTGTAGGATTTGAGTCATTACTTACTTGTGGACTTGATGATTCTCCTTGCTCAACTTGGCTTTGTGAGTTTTCTCTGTGATGTTCCTCCTTGCTCATTTGATTGTTCTCTTTGTTCCCCTTGGTTTCTTTGACTTTTTTCTTTTTGGTCTTCATATGGTATTGTTGTTGTACCTGTAATTGTCTTGTCTATATTATCATCCCAAGATTCTTCTTCTTTGAATACAACATCTTTACTTATAATGACTTCTTTGGTTATAAGATTAAACAACTTATATGCCTTATATTTTTCATAATAACCAATAAAAATGCATTTTTTCACTTTTATCATCCAATTTACTCCTAGTTTCTTCAGGCACATGCGTATATGCAATACAACCAAATAATTTAAAATGAGAAACACTATGATGCTTACCACTACATGTTTGTTGTGAAATCATGTTCCTCACAATCTTTGTTGGACTCATGTTCAATATATAAATGGAACAAGCTACTGCTTCAGCCCAATATTCATTTGATACTTTTTTCCTTTCAACATGCTCCTTGTCATCTCCATTATTGTATGATTCTTCCTTTCTGCAACACTATTATGATGAGGTATGTATCTTGTAGTGAAATTATTCTTTATTTCATAATACCTACAATAATCCAAAAACTCATTTGACTTATATTCTCCTCCTCTATCTGATATCAATACCTTGATGGATTGGCCACTTTGTTTCTCAACCAATGCTTTGAATTCCTTGAACTTTCCAAATGCCTCAGATTTATATTTGAGAAAATAAACACATGTTTTTATACTATAATCATCAATGAATGTTAGAAAATAATTGCTCCCCCTAATGATGATGTTTTCATTGGACCACATATATATGTATGCACAATTTCTAATATTACCCAAGCTCAATATGACATTTCTTTTGGAAAAATATTGCTATGTTGTTTGGCCAAAATATAACTTTCACATAAGCTCAATGGTTCTTCAATAGGGGATAAACCTCTTACCATTTCCTTTTTTACAAAAAAACATAATCCTTTGAAGTTTAGATGACCATACCTCAAATGCATACCCATGCTTGATCTTGACTTGATGCCTTAAAACTTGCTCCAATATCCTCCATCATTTCACTTTTCATGCAAAGTGGGAACATTCTATTATTTTTCATTTCAACTTTTGCAATCACCATGTTACTTGGGGAAATATCAAATATAGTACAAAAATTATCCTCAAAGACAACTCTATAACCCTTTTGAATAAGTTGTCCCACACTTATGAGATTATGCTTCAAACTAGGTACAAAATTAACATCGGGAATAATCTTCTTAGCAAGTTTTGTCATCACATTAATTACACCTTTTCCCATGGCTTCAACTGTATTATCATTCCCCAATTTGATTTCTAATTTAACTGATGTATCCAAATTCTCAAAAAAAAAATTATATTCAGTCATGTGATTACTACAACAACTATCTAGAAACCAAATGTTACTAGAACTTTCCTGAGCTACATCACATGTAATGAATAAAGACCCTAGATTACTTTCAGAAAAGTTTGCATTTTTCTTGCTCATATCAGCTTGTTTCTTTCGACATTCTTTAGAAAAGTGACCATAATTCTTGTAGTAATAACATTACACATTTGATTTGTCATACCTTTTTGATGCCTGATTGTTATTGTGTCCCCTTGAGCTGATTTTTTTATTTCTCCTTCCTCCTGGATCTGGACTCTTTCTTTCTTCTCTTTGAAAATTATTTCTTCTTCTTCCTCTTCCTCTGAATCATAGATCTCCTCTTCCTCTACCTCTGCTAAATGTCATTTGTGTTTTGAATGCATGCTCCAATAAAGTATTGGCATTCTTGTTTATCTTGTCTTCATAATTCTTCAATGAACCAACCAACTCATCTATAGAAAATTTAGTCAAATCCTTGGATTCCTCAATTACCACAACAATTAGATCAATTTTTTTAGGCAAGCATCTTAAAACCTTTTCTAAAACCTTTTTATCTATTAGCTCATCATAAGTCTACCTTATTTGACTAACCAAATCCATAACACAATATGTGAATTGATCTACTGATTTAGAATATTTCATCGACATATTTTCAAATTCTTTTCTAAGTGCTTGTAATATGGCAGTTTTTACCTTACTAGTACCTTGATATGTCATCTCTAGGATGTCTCATGCTTGTTTGGCTATAGTAGTTGGCTTGATCCTTCCAAGAACTAACTCATCCAATCCTTGTGCAATGATCTGCAAATCCCTCTTATTCTTTTGCCTATTTTCTTTAAGAATATTCTCATCATCTGGACTTAAGGTAAACTCATCTTGTGGTTCAGTATAACCATTTATAACTATGTATGATAATTCACATGAGTCAAATGCCAATTTCATTCTAAAAGCCCAAGTATCATAGTTTTTTCCATAAAATATTGGTATTATAGGTTGATTTATACTAAATGCCATACTTTATGAATTCTTTTTAATACAAAAATTAGATCTTCTTGAAAATAAAACCTTATTATAAGACAGATCACAGTGGAATGTTCAATGCACTACTACTCGATCGACTACTCGGCCGATTATGCGAGTGCCTCAGCCTCCTCCACCTTTATCTATCTTATCCTTTATTGGTAGAGAAGCAAACATCCATATATATTCCAATGTGGCACCAATAATCACTCATTTTTTTCAATATCGTGAACCATCAAATTTCCAACACGATATTTAGGATGCAATTTACTTTAGCTCATGCGGTAACATCCACTTTGAATGTTTTCAAGAATATTTTCAACACACCTTATCAGTTATTCATGCCATAGCAGAAATTTTAATCATTTTCAGCCTTAATCAATATAAATAGTGCCTTAGACAAAGTATTTTAAGCGCTCCAACCACTTTCCATGCCCTTCAATTGACTTCCTTGATTCCCAGACAAGATCAAATCTGCAATATTGCTAATGCACTCTCCTTTAGTAGTCACATCTCCAATGTTTTCTCCTTAAGCAAGAGCTCTGTAGATATAAAAACGAGTCAATGTAGAAGTCACATGGAAATATCTTGTGCTCGGTCTTAAAATGAGCTCTGGATGGTGAGATATGCATATCATGTACGGTACAAGAAGTCTCTTGAAGAAGATGTTACTTCACACACACATGGAGACTTTTGTAAGTTTTGATACCACTCTATTGGTAGGTAGAGACAGAAGAATAAAAAACAGAAAAAAAAAAAATCATATTGTGTTAACTGCACAATGAAATAAAATCGCCTTACATTTCTTGATCTCAAACAATTACATTCACCTCCATTTTATAGAGGTCTTTAGAAGAATACAGAAATCTCTGGAATCCTCTTTCTTCCACATTAAGCATAAAAATCTACACATTTTCCTCACAGACAAATCTGGAAGAAATCAGAAGGTTCTAAAGATGACAGCAGTCAGTGGTGAGTTTGACTGGTAGAAATTACCAGATAATTCTGGTAGGTTTGACTGGTAGAAATTACCAAATACTTCTAACAGTTTTCGAGAGAATGTTTGGAGTCGAAGAGAATGTTTTAATATAAGTATAGTAAAACAAATATTATGAGGGTGGTTTGATTATATAATAGTTCCTCAATATACCTTACTTGACTCTTCTTATTTTCAATTCAAAATCCTTTAAAAATGGAGTGAAAATAATTATCTCAAAAAAGAGTGGAAGACTAAGGATGTTAAGCGAACAATAAAAATTATGTGACACGATTCTCTATTTATCATGTATAAAAAATACACAAGGTATATTAAAAGGTATTGAAAAAATTTGTGTTATATGAACAATATAAGTTGTATTGAAAATTAAAATTTTAAGTAGTTATTAAGGATGCGGAATTAATAATAATAATAAATAATGAAAGTTATATGTTTGTATTTATTATATTTAAGTGATAATTAGCATATCTATTTAAAATATGTAGAGAGATATCAATTTCAAGGCACCTATCTAACTATGTTAGAAATTAATTTTTTATTGACTTTATAAAAAAAAATGAAAAAAAAAAACATAGAAGTGACAGTCCAATAGAAGTTGAATTTATGGATGAATTGTCACGTGATGATTGTTAAATGGAGATCAAATTAAATGTTGAGAATAAAAGTGAACAACTCACTCCATTATAGATCTGGGTGCCATTGTAAGAATACCTCTTGACAAAATTATATTAAAAATATATAGAACTCACATGACATATAAGTTGTATTACAATTTTTTATTATTATTAAATATGTGTATATATAATAGAAATTATGTTTCTATAAATATTTGTTAAACATCAAGATCCAATTTATTAAATTAAAAGTTAAAACTATAACAAATTATTCTTCCTAAACCATAGAGTATTGAAAATTCTACTAGATTTGCAAAGCTAAATATAAATTTTAAGCACTATCATATTATATTTTTCAAATTAAATTGATGTCATGTTAAATAAGTAGTATTTTTAAAAAATTAATGTGATGTGTAAAAAATTTAAGATAAAAATCTCAAAAAAAATTACTAAGATTTTCTTATAAAAAATTCAAATTATGTTTTAATATTTATATCAATTCTCTTTTATTACATTGTTAAGAGATGTAGAATTTTTTTTAATTTTATTAAATATAAAATAAACACATTTGTAAGTAATTTTTATGTTATATATGTGTGTATACATACACATATATGTATGTATGTGTATACACATACACATATATGTATGTATGTATGTATGTATACACACATGTGTGTGTGTGTGTGTGTACACACGCGGCACATATGTGTGTACTATGTATAGTGTATCTATAAATACATCTATCTAAATATATACACGCTACATAGAGATAATTAATTTCGAGGATACCTATTTATTTTATGATAGATATTACTATTTTGTAAGAACTTCTCGTAAAATTTAAAATTTATATTAAATGAGAATCCAATCCAATAGAAGTAAAATTTAAGAATGAACTATCACATGACGGCCAAATGAATGTATAAATATAATGTCGAGAATAAATTGAACAATGCACTCCATTACAGCCTTTCTGCCATTGGAGAATGCCTCTCAACATAATAATGTGTGGAAGACATAATTCTAATAATTAATTTAATACATTTTCATTTTTATACACTTAAATATATAAGTATATAATATTAATATTTTGTGAGATTTTTATCCTCATAATATAATAATAATTGCTACTAACAAAAAGCATCTACGCCATCAAAATCTACCTAATTCATGATAAATGGCCTAATAACTAATATTGACTATCCAGGTACGGGTGTACTCTAGGCCTTATACTCGTTAATAATTGGTATCCCTAATGGGCTGATTGAAATCCATTTTCCATCAAACCAATAGAACAAGGGCCGTTGCACTTAATCATTTTGTTTGAAATGTTATTCCTCAATATGCAATGTTCTCAAATAATGTTATACACCCACTATGTCCCATATAGAACCATATGGTTTTGCTTCACCGTAGAAATGACTCTAAATAACTGGTTTTGAGGGGACCATAAATCCCACCAGTATAAAGAGAAAATATAAAGCGCTGACTGGTAGAATTAGGTTACATAGCTTTTGACACCCGTGCCTAAGAACAAGCAAGAGACGAGGCTGCCAACATAATTAGCTCGTCTAGTTTTCTCCATATTTTATCTCATTGAACTGATGCTCTCAATCTACAGATAACACAAGCATTTGATTTGTTGCAGTATGCAGGCTTTATCTACAACACACATTTCATATTTTCCATATAATTTAGAAGGGTCCCCTAATGAACTATCTAACAATTTACGCAAACAGGGTTTGACAACTTGAATTGGAGCTGAGAAGCGATAATTAATCCTCACAAATTACTTCGTAGCGTGTCAAATACCTTACTCTACCATCGCTACAGATCCAAACCAAAGTCTCACTCACCATATTACAATGAACACTCCAACAGCGATCGATTTCGCTATAAACGCAAAGAATAAAAACAGTACAAAAAATACAAAGAACCCCCAGCTGGTAGATCGTAAAAAACAAGGTCGCTTAAAAGCTGTTAGGGTTAGAAACATTTTGAATGGAATATCGGACGCCATGGCAGACGACAGACGTCTGGAGGACTGGGGACGTCTTCACCTCCCATCTCAACATTCTGGGCTGAGGATGCTCATCGCAGCAGCACTCCAACTCAACAAACGCGATTTCCTTGGCACCCACAATGCCCTCCAGATTGTCGAACTTGCGCTTCACAACAGAGGGCATGCTCTGTTTTTGTGCAGGAATTTTATCAGGCGGGTACGGAACAGACATATTACATTTTATGTTTTTGTATTTTAAAAATCATTTTATTAAATATAACAAATTTACGTTTGTCCATTAGAGCATAAAATTCCGGAAATTATCATAAGTAAAAAATTTAAGAGAGTTTTTCAACGTCCGATGCTAATCTGCACGAAATACTTAATTAGATTCGCATTTCAAGTTAAAAATTTCTGAATTTTCAGTGATGAAGAGTGCAGTCGGGACACTTGGCGACGCCTTTCTTTTCTAAATCAATGATCAACTCGAGGCGGCGTTCCGGACGAGAATCCGGTGGCATTTCAGAACGACGACCCGCCTTTTAATTCTCAACAAATTATACGGTAATTAGCATGTTTTCAGTCTAACATATCCGGGTTGCTTCCACGTAGGATTTGAATATGTGGATTTTGAGTAACCAATTACGCCACGGCGGCTTCAACGTCGGTTTTGAAACCCACTATAGTTGACTGTTCACTGTAAACCACAACGGACTAATCTCGTCTGGTCATTACGCATCTCGGCTAGTTAAGGGGAGTCTTCAACGGTTCAGTGATTACTCTTTTGCGGCCACGCCATAGCATCATGTCTGTACGATATTGGCACCTGGCTCGTCTCCTCCAATCTATTCGAGATTATCTTCGCTTCGAGATTCGTTCCCATTGCCGCGAGTAACGGCGGTGCCCGACGCATTGTCTCTGGCTTTTCGTGACACTCTTTTATTAAGGGAATCACTATAATTTCTCGATTACAGATTACTTTTCGGGTTTTCGATAAGTTTTCTGTAGTGGAGGAAACCTCGTCTTTAGTAAGTCGAATCCTGGCAAAGTTGAAACGGTGGACGGAATTATCGTGCAGTCGCTCCGCTGCAATTTTGACGTAGTTATCGTAGCTCTTCATTTTCTGATCTACTGCAATAAGCATCTGATATCGATCGAGGAAGAAGGGTTCCAAAAATTGTGTTAAAGGGTGGCATCTTCCAGAACGTCGAAGAGGCTGATGAGCTGCGTGGAAAGATGAATGGAGGAACAGTGGAGTTCAAAGTGAAGCTCTACACTCTGGAGCTACCAGCACAGGTTTCGCTTCAGAGATCATAAGACTAAGATCCGATTTGTCATTAAAGCTGCAGTGACCCAAGAACAAGTATCCGGAGAGTATGATTACATGTCTGGATAGTCGAGCCAAGATCAATTAATTTCAAGACCGCTTGCAGACCCAGCTAATGAGTCTCCACAATTTCTTTTGCACCACTATCCATCAGCAAAATTGATATTTCAAAATGTCGGCAGACTCCCCTTAAAAACTCATTCATCAGGCCGTTAGAATTCGCTCATAAAAATAGATTCAATTGGTGATATCTTAGAATCAATTCGGAATATCTCCATATTAGATCCTCTTCATTGATGATCGAAATAATTCTTAACGGAACATCCAGTGAACCGCCTTCAATCAGAGCCTAAGCCGACCAGAGTTGAGACCGAAACTTCTACGCAGGCCCGAGCCTCAAAGGTGATCGATACTGGAACAGCATCTTGTTGTTTCGTTGTTCCAAGAAAATCGAACCTTTGGTATTATTCTAAGCCAGTTGTTGTTGATTTCCGTATGAATCAGATCCGATCTTCATCCAACATAAAGTCATTTGTACCAATCTAAACGTGAATTTGTAAAATAGTCAACATACCCAATGTTTAGGAAGTGTCTAAGGAATCTTTTATGCGTATTCTTACGATATGACGGAAGGATTAAATATTCAGTCTTTCATTGATAATGGATAGATCATAGACTAATTGTTCTAAGAGATCTTTCATGACTAGAATTTCAAATCTATAGTCTTGAGCAGGTCAATGTATGTAAATGCGAGTGTGAAACTATTTCGTGCAATTATTAGAGTTCTCAGGTATAATGTCTTTATATAAATAAGAATCAATGTTATATGAACTTATCTATAGATATATCGTTCTCATCTAGATACAATCATGCTTTGTCTATTGTTAGCGAGAGTCGTAAATTCCCTACTTCCAACAAGCCTTGATATTGCTTTGAAAGTATAAATAAAATTGTTGGTTCATAATTATGCATTGGAGAAGATAATTAAATTTGTAGATATCATGTATACAATTCCAGCAAATAGTCATTATAATATTGCCATCGTATAGTAGCCAAAAACTTCCTAAAATAGGAAGTGAGAGTATCACAAATCTACCCGGTATGAAATACGGGTAAGAAAAACTAGTGGCACTAATTGTTTATAATAAATTAATTAAGTGGTCACTATTAATAATTAGGTGAACATTCTCTAGAAAATATAGAAATTCCAATTCCAAAACTCATCACTTACATGTCTTATCCAGGAAATGCCTTGATGACAATCATTTAGATTTATTTAAATATTATAAGAGAAAAAGAGTTGTACAATAAAATAGGTTAATTTTTTAATCAATAAATTCTATAAAATATGCAGATTCAATCTTAAAAAAGAAAAAGTTGTGTACAAGCTCCATATTAATATGATGGCTCATTGTAGACTCAAGATACGTGAATCTTGGATAGGGATTAGAAGTTGCAAGTTAGCCAATGCACAAATATTGAATGTTGATAACTACATGTTTAGCAAGTATTAGAAGTAATAAATGAGCATGGGGAGGGGATTTTGGACAGCAATTGGAAATAGTCCATAACAGTAAAACCAAACTCAAAAGAATGATTCATCAAAGCAATAGAGTTACTATGATTAAATCCGATGTGTTTTAGGGTGATGTCATATGTCCAAGAGTCCAAAATTCCTCTCGCGATAGGCATTTGCGCAGTCAACTTTTTGGTGCCCAACAACCATTACGCGCAGGACGGCGGGCTATAGTCATTGCTTTATTTTTGTATGACTTCACCATGATTGGAACCTATGTCAAATGTGCATGCCATGGATCAATCTCTCTCATATACATCCAACCACCCCTGCCGGGTCATGTGCATGTACTGAGTTGGTCGTGACTAGAGCCAACATGTTGGGGGATTGTTTTACCACTTTCAGGGCATCTAGAAATGATAGTCGAGAGTAGTGGGATTGAACCTGTGATCGTCGACCCCCACCAATAGTGAGAGGATGTACACCTTCCCAACCGGAATCTTTTCTCCAAACAGGACTGTTCACTAGCATGCCAACGTGATTATAATTGAACACCAGGGGATCTCTCAATTTGATATAGGATTGTGGAATACATTGGGGAGTATCCCTGAGTCTGAATATGAAGGGGTTCTAGGGTGGACTATAGTGCAGGGGAAAGGCATTATAACATTTTAATATGTAGAAACAATGTGAAAATCAAACCATCGAATGCAGATTCATGTGCAAGTATATGGAAGAAAACCTTAAAATTCTATTATAGATGTTCATGAAATCTTTTGTATCCAATTATTTTCAAATATAAGTTCGTGGAGTACATAGCTATGTCCATAGGATCTCTCTTATGCACTCACTATCTTTTTACTCCACGAGTAACATTTCCATGTGAAAGTGATTATTTTTTACCCATTATGGATGAAAGATTTAACATTGCACTGTAATGCCCACTTCCCTACGACACTTAGTTGATTACCATTTTGAGTTATGCAGACTTTGGATATGGACATGACTTATACTTATGTTGATTAGCATGATGTTTTGTGACTAGATGCATTTGGATTATGATTGGATTTTGTTTTCAGTATGACCTACACTGACTCATGGACAGACTATTGGATACCGATATTATTTTTATATGGATATATTGCATGTGTTCTAACATTGGATTTCTTCGCCATGATGAGTAGAATGTAGTTGTTGAATTTACATTACTATAATTTTGGATAATGATGAAATGCATAATTAAGTTGTGATTTAGACCTAGAAATAATGATTGATTGAATTACGTATAGATGTTAATAAATTTCATGCATATGATTATTTTGGATATTTTGACATGGCCGCAAGGCCGAAGGAGGTATTTTGCATTTTGCAGGAAACACAGCATGATCACAACCATGAGGGGGATTGGGGACCAAACACAACAGGATGTCGGGTGGTTACAACAATTGGTCGTCAAGGCAACTAGTAAATTGTATTGTGTTACCTTTATTCTTGTATGTGTTAAAGAAAATTTCCATGAGGGGGAAATTTTCTAATGTGACCAAGGGGGTAAGAATTTTATTTACTTGTTTTAACTTGCTTTAGTAGGTGATTTCTATTTGTGATGTCTTTTTGTTAAATTACTTTTGCTAAGTGTGTTTAGATTAATGTAATATCTTGTTTTAATTTTTAAGTTTTTGGGAGGGAAGTCAAGTGGGTGTAATAAATTTTGATGGTTGGCTCCTTGAGCCTTGTGTGTCCTCTTGTATTGAATGCTTGGTTTTGAGTGTTGACCACTCCATGCTCTTTGAATCTCGAATTTGAGATTGAGAGCAATTTTAGGGGACTTGTGGGACAAGTTAAACTTGTCCCACACTTCCCAAAACCCCTTACCAACCATATCTATGGGTTGGGAATCCAAAAAGGGGATTATTTATTGTTTTGGGAAGGGAAATGTGACTTTGGAGTGCACTTTCCTCTTTTTGCATTTAATTGTGCCTTAAGGCACATGGGAAAGGGTTGAATGTGGAAGAGGGTTGTCATTCAACCCAACCACCCATTTATGGTGTTTTGGGATTTGAGTTGACCTTGGGAGGTGGTTTGAGGATGTGTGATGTGGCATCCTACATGGAGCCACATCACCCTCACCCTTCCTTTGATCTATTTATTGAAACTTCCTCTCTTGTTGAGGGGGTTGGAGCTTTGTTTTTGTTTTGTTGAAGAGTTCTCTTTTGTTATTTTGGGAGAGAAAAGAATTGGGAGAAAGAGAAAAAGAGAGTGCTTGGACTTGCATGCTTGGATTGATTTGGGAAGGAGCTTGGACAAGTTTCTTGATTTAGGCTTCTCCAATGGAGAGGTAGGGAACCCTCTCCTTTGTTTTGCTTTCATATTATTGTTGCTTCTATGCTAAAATTGTAAAAAAAATGCATGTTTACTTTGGTGTATTGTGAAAAATGGTTTGAATGCTTATTGTGTAGTATAGGAGAGGTCTATGGGAATACTCATGAGGGAGGCAAAAGAGTAGATTAGGATATTGTGGAGGGAGTTTGAGAGGGATGCCCATCTTGGGTAGGAATGTTTACATTCTACCTTGTCTTTGAGGAAGCCATAAGAGGAGGGAGGCATAAGAGTATGGGAGGAAAAAGGGGTACTTGAGGGAGGCATAAGAGTTATAGGGGCTTGTGTTTTATTGTGGAGGGTTTTGGATGGGCATCTCATCTCATTTGGGAGGCATAAGGAAAACATTCCCATAGTTCCTTCTCTTGTTGGCTTGGATGCAAGCCTTGTTGTGTAATGTATTGATGTTATTGTGTGTCTTCCTTGTTGTTCTTCTATTTTAGCTTGAATGTTGTGAAGAACTTGTATTGTGGAAGCATGTTTTGTTGCCTTGAGTTGGAGACCACCCTTCCATTGTGTTGTGTTTGGGGCTCGGGGGGTCAATGGAGGAGATTGCTTCTCTTCTCCATTGAGATTTGGTTGGGAGGAGAGTGTTGCCTCTCCCCCTATCTTGGTTGTGATTGAACTACTTGGAACTTGGAGCATGGATGAAGAACACCTATGGAGCTTGTGAAGACTTTTTCTATTTCTTTACATATATTATTTGGTTGTAAAACTTGCAAGTGAAAGAAAGTTGTATCATCTTGTTTTCATTCCAAAATAAGGGACATTGTAATCTATAGTTGCTCCAAGAGACACATGATTGAATGCAAATTTTACTTGAAAAGTGTTTACATGATTGTAAATATGTTCCACACGAAGTAAAAGGTGTTGTAACAAAATAATTGAGGAAATTTGTATTGAAATGTTAGTTCTCTCACTCAAAATTTATTGGAAAATGTTGTTGATTTCTTGTGGAATATTTTGAAGAAATTACAAAAGGAAATATATTAAGATTTTGTTTGGATACTTGAAAGTAATGTGTAGTAAAGATAAAAAAAAAATAGTGCATTACTCCTTACATACTTGTTGGAAAGGCTTAAGTTTTTAATGATTTGCAATGCCAATAAAACCTCTTCAAGCTCTAGTTCCTTCATGTTTTATTCATCTATGAATTCATTGTAAAATCCATTGCAAATAAACAAGAAAACGAAATCAAAACCTCTTAGAATACCCCTGCTATATCCATTGAATTGTGAGGAAGGAGATTGTAATACAAATTTCTAAACTTATCAAGTTCAATGTCCAATACCCATTATAGTCTAGCAAAAGTATTAATAGGTTTGAATATCTTTCTTATCTAAGTAATACTTAAACTAATGAATCTAGTGATAATAAATTTTAATAATATTAAGGTACTAATAAGCATTATTTTGTTATATATCCACTCTAACAACTATCTCTAACACATATGTAATAAACCACCATCCAATTTTATTAGGCCAATGAATTACATATTTAACCTACGTAGTCTCTATACTGGTAGTAACAAAGCATATTATGCCCCTGTATATTCTGGTAGGAAACCGATCCACCTCTGTCAGGCTTCCACCCGGGGTGACTTTCTCCTCTGTACCACGACCTATTCTGATAATAATAATATCTGAAGGTGAAACTTGAATTTGAGGATGCATTCGATACTGGACAGATAACAACAAAATCGGACAGTCAGCTCCTTGAAATGCCCTCTCAGCCGTGGATCCCCACCTCGTACTCACCTTTATAGCACCCAATGAGAGTGGCTGCTGTCCACGCGGCCAGACTGTATCTCTTTGTCCAGTCACCTCATAATACTGCTTCTGCCCCAATAAAACTTGAAACATTCGTACTACCTCCTCCTCAAATGATTTAATAAACATCTCCTTGAAGGCGAGCCCCCGGATTCGAAGGGACATTCAAAACTGAACAGATGATAAACACCCTGCTCACTGGTTCGCCTCTCCTACCCGACTGTCCACGCGCTCAGGACTCTTTCGTTGCTTCTTTGTGCCATGCGTGGCCAGGGGGTGAGGAGAGAACAGGGAAGAACGCCGGGGTTTATTACCTACTTCATGCTTAGAGAACTCTCCATCTTTCTCCACGCGGCTCAGGATGAATTCCACCGCAGGGCCCGACCTTGTAAGATCCTGGATTTGCAAAATCTAGTCAAATATATGACAGGCGGCCAGTTGTTTTTAACTTGCACGCAAGAGGATACCTTCCAATAAATGACGCGGCCAACGTGCTTATCTCATTCTTCCCGGTCGGCCGACACCCCACTCCAAATCTCACCTACTGTGTAAAATAATAAATACCCTTCTTCCTGTAAACATAACGGAAGGTGGTAAAGAAAACGGTGAGGGGGTGTTGTTGCAGTGGTGGGGAAGCCGGCCCTAAGCTTGCCCGATCCATGGCCAGGCGATTGGTTCATGAGGGATGTATTTAGTTTCTATTCTTGCGCGGGAGTTAGGCCAGCTAATTTGAATTTCCGTGTGATAAATTATCTGTTCAGAGTATAAATTTCCCCCTAAAGAATACACTTTCAATTTCGACTTTGCATTACTTAATGTCTAAGACTAACCATGACCGTGTTGAATTCGCTGCATTATGGACGATCAAGCCAAATAGTTCTATAACGAAATCATTTCCTACTTCCAGTTTGAGGAAAATCCAAAATAGGATGAGTTTTTATTTTTTTAGCGAGGAATAATGTAAAAACAGTTAGCAAAGAATCTCAGGATTTCCAATCTTGGTTAATCCTCCTTCCCCGTAATCAGATGGCAGGGTGCCCAACCCATGTCATTCAATTTTGTTAAGAATGTTTTAATCAGTGACTTATTGTCATCTACCTGACTTTATGATAGTGTGCGGCCTGTAGGAGTGCTCTACTCACCAGGCAAGGGTTATTTAATTATGACAGTGGTAGTTGGACTTCCACTGCCCAAACCTTAGTAAATGGTGATAGTTTGAAATTCCTTACTTTGCAAGTCTTCTTTAAGATGGGGAATAGCCAGTTAGGTAGTTGGGCATTAGATACTGTACTAGGTAGTAGTGGTAGGATACGTATCAGAATTTTCAAATAATTATTACCTTAAATATAATTATGGCACTATATATCCCTAAACATATGAAATTATTCAATGTGATAATATAGATTTGCGTCAAAGGATGTATATCGTAATGCGCAGCTCTTCTCAGTTTGCATGTGGATATATATATATATATATATATATATATATATATATATATATATATATATATATATATATTTGAGTGGTCAGTGAATCCTTTTCACAATAAATTCATCATACCCTAAAGATCACTTGAAAACATTTCTTTTACGACAGCACCAGATATCAGACAAATTTAACTCGAAAGACGACCATCCTTTATTCTTCATGAAACGTCGAGTCGAATGAGACTTAACTTCTTTTAGCATCGTTCCCGAAGCAATTAACATAAACTACATTTCCAGTTACAAAGCCTGTATGCGGGCTACCACTTCATCAGGTCATAAAAAATGAAAAATTTCTTCACATTTTTCGGGACGTTTGGTTGTTGTCGCGTGGCGTCAGCGTTGGTTTTCTGAAGCGATTACAACCATAGGCATTTAATTTGATGTTTTACATGTACACTGTATTTACATTCAAACCATATGCTCCAGTAGATAGATAGATTTTTATCAATCTCCTTACTATCTAGGATTTTTTAGGTTCACTTGGAATCATGTATCGAATTATTAAATATAAGATTTTGGAGTACATAGCTAAGTCATAGGATCTCACTTATGCAAACTAAACTATTATTTATCATGTTATTTTCATCTGAAATCTCTCGAATCTACTTGTGTTTACATAGGCATTGATACCACTTCCTTTACTCTATATGTCTATATATCTCATAGAATTGTACAACATATTGGGACTATTACTAGCAATCCTTTATATTCTAGCACTTCAAGAGGTACATAAAAAATGAAAAATACTTACAATCACTTTGCTATAGCTAAAATATATATTAGAAGGATTTCAAAAATCACATTTGTCGTAAGAGACACTTTTTACTTTAAAAGATATAAAAAATTAAAGTTGGTATGATAATTTTTGTAAATCTCCTTATATCTACATACATTGATCACTTGGAACAAGTAAAATGAATTATAAGATCTTGTATCCGGAATCTTGTTTCTTGTTTGCAAATTAAACAATTTATGAAGGTTATTTTACCATCTAAACTTGAATCTACTTGTGTTTCATTTGGTTGAAAAACTTTGTCATCTATATGTTTTTATTATAGAATTGCTACAGAAATATTGGGATATCTAGCAATCGTTTGAGGGGAACGATGGACCCATCCCCTACACAGGGGTTATTTTGAGGCAGACCTCGATATTGGAAGGACAATGACATTGGGATGGATGGAAGACTCTGGTGAAGATCAAGCAATAGATGTGAAAATGTAGGGGAATGCGAAAAATGGCAAGTAGAAACTTGATGTAAAACTCAAAAGTCGAATAACATGATGCCATACTATGGAAATCCTTTTGAAGGAGAGCAGGGGTGTTGAGCAAGATGGTGTGGAAACAATTTATTAGTATATATGTGAATGTAAGGAGTGGTAGAAAACATATTTCTAAAGTGAACATGAGTTTGCAGTTTTTATCCGTAGTATTTAGAGACATGAAGATGTGGAGTGCAACTAGCATCCAGAGGAAGTGAATTCATGTGAAGTTCTCCCCATCAACAATTTTGATGGAAGCATAGATACTAGAGACCATTTAGGGCACATGGATCTTTACGTTCAAACCATAACATGTACGAATCAAAGTATAGTTCATTACCTTGTAACATTTCCACTAAAAAATGTGAGAGTATGCCATCTAAAGCACAAATTGCACTCATGTCAGTAATACAAGTGAGATTGAAATAGTCCATGTGAAATCTCTAATATATAGTTGAGCTCATATGCCGCATATTTCTTGGGGAGGAATAATCTCATCCATGGAAAAGGTGTGGCCCATTTATTCATAACATTTAGAGACATGAAGATGTGGAGTGTAAGTGGAATTCAGAGGAAGTGACTTCATTTGAAGTTCTCCCCATCAACAATTGTGATGGCAGCGTAGATACTAGAGACCATTCAGGGCATATGGATCTTTACATTCAAACCATAGCATGTACAAATCAAATTATAGTCCATTACCTCGTAACATGTCCTCTAAAAATGTGAGAGTACGTTCAAGATTGTAGTCGTGATAGATACTAGAGGATTTGATACTAAATTTACAAATATAGTTATTGGCCATTGAAGGAATCATATCACTGAAAAATTATGCATTGTCGCTCCAGTTTCCATTATATTAATACAAATTAAAGGAAAATGTGTGCATCAAAATACATGGGATGGTGAAATTTGTATGCATTTTTTATGTTTCATATCTCATAATTGGAATGCCAAGTGTTAACAGTCCACATATCAAAAAATTCACATCTAAAGCACCAATTGCACACATGTAAGTGATATAAGTGAGATTAAAATATTTCATGTGAAATCTCTAATATATAGTTGAGCTCATCTATCACATATTTCTTGGGGAGGAATAATCTCATTCATGGAAAAGGTGTGGCCCATGCATGTGATTAATTTCCCTTGTCCAATCAAAATCCACAACAACCCATACCTATCACTTTTTTCAGTGATTATTGAATATTGATGTCATCACAATCATTGATGGGGATAACTTCACATGAAGTATCTTCCTCTAGATGCTACTTGCACTCCACATCTTCATGTGTCTAAATGCTACGGATAAAACTAAAAACTCATTTTCACTTCAACGATATTTTTCTACCACTCCTTACATTCACATATATACCTATAAATTATTTTTGCATCGTCTTGATCAACAACCCTACTCTCCTTCAAAGGATTTCCATATAGGGCGTCATGTTGTTCGAATTTTGAGTTTCACATCAAGTTTCTACTTTCTATTTTCACTACCCCTGCAATTTTCTACCATCTAACCACTTTATCTTCACTCCTCTTTCTCTCCCAATGTTTCTCTCCTTCCAATATGATTCCTTCAAAATATCTCCTGCGGCATTTCCATCATATATTTCACGTATGATTGTTAGTTATGTTGTAGAGCCACGATTCCACATCAACAAAGGCGTGACCTTTACACAACACAAGTGTAGTAAAACGAACATTATGAGTGAGGATGGTTTGAATATATAATGGCTCCTCGTAATTCAAAACCCACAACAATAAAGATTATGTGGCAATTCTATATGAAGAAAACTACTGAGTATAAGTGGTATTGAAAAAAATTGTGTTATATGAAGAATATAAGGAAGGAAACCTTTGATTGAACCACCCACCTACTAGTTTAATTTCACTTGCCGATTTACAAGATTTTTACAATTTCAATTGTAAAATATTTATAAATATTATATAATTTATATATTTAAAATTTAATCGTCATTTATTTATATCTAAATTATAAAAATATATTAAAAAAACATATCTTTAAAATAATTAAACAAATATAAAATAATTACTATAAATAACATTATTTTGTATTTTTAAGGGAAATATTAAAAAATTACCATAGGTGGTCGTCAAATTTAACCCCAAGTAACAAGGATCGTTGTTTGTCCCACGCCATTCTCCATTAACCCTTCGATGCTTATGGTGTTTTCCTGACGGACCCCCACCAAAACACATTCATTTAATTCACCTGTAGGTGTCCACCTTTGAGGATGCCCTGGCTAGAAAGTGTCAAATTCCTGCGTTTTAACTTTAAGGTTTCTAGATTTTAGACATTTTTCTACAGTCTTAGATATTTACTATTCTAGATATTCATATTTGACTCACAACCTTACGAAAAAACATGAGGGATTGGAAAGAGGTGTTTGACTACACGCCGCAAGAAACGATCGAAATTCCTTCTCTTTGAATCCACATGACTGCCTTACACAGACCCTCACAAACCATGGCCACGTCAACATCCACTTATCAGGTAATGTCTAGCGCCTGAATAATATTGTTAATATCCCCAAATCTGAAATGAAAATTGATGGGTGTGCACTGTGTACTGTACAGTGGAGGCTGCGAGGGAGGTGTCATTTAAAGTGTTGGAATTAATTGCAGGGAGCTTGGGCTTACCTGATAACTGCCTAGATGTATATTTCAGGGATGTGATGGTGAATCCTCTGGAAGAGTTCGTAAGTGAAGAGGATCCTTCCAAATACAGGGAATACAATTAGGGAAAGTTCTACAAGCAGCGTAAGGATGGCAATTTCTTAAACTTGGGAGTTGAGAATCTACAAATCTATCATTTCAGAATCTAACTATTGTTTAGTATTGATAATAGTTAAATCATGATTGGCTACTACCAATGAAAAATATTTTATATCTCTTCTACCAACTAAACAAAGAGAATCATCTCTTTATTTGGTGGGTAGAAGAGATTCAAGCACCTCCCAATGATATCTAAGATGTTGTAGCAGAATAGCATCTTCACGCTTTATATAAATGAGGCCTCCATCTTTCTATTTTTTTCCAGTCGCTTCTACACTCATTTTACATATTCATCAGCTTTTGCAACCACTTGCATTGCTCAGATATAGAGACGTGGTTTCACATTTACGTTTGCCAGCATATTCCTCACCTTGTTCCACTGTATGCAAAAAATAGGCCTCTAACCCGATCAGTTTAAATTTGCCAACATCATGTGCCCAATACAGGGAATACAATTAGGGAAATTTCTACAAGCAACGCAAGGATGGCAATTTCTTAAACTCGGGAGTTGAGAATCTACAAATCTATCATTTCAGAATCTAACTGTTATTTAGTATTGATAATAGTTAAATCATGATTGGCTACTACCAATGAAAAATATTTTATATCTCTTCTACCAACTAAACAAAGAGAATCATCTCTTTATTTGGTGGGTAGAAGAGATTCAAGGCGCACTTCCCAATGATATCTAAGATGTTGTAGTGGAATAGGATCTTCACGCTTTATATAAATAAGGCCTCCATCTTTCTGTTTTTTTCCAGTCACTTCTACGCTCATTTTACATATTCATCATCTTTTGCAACCACTTGCATTGCTCAGATATAGAGACGCGGTTTCATGTTTACGTTTGCCAGCATATTCCTCACCTTGTTTCACTGTATGCAAAAAATAGGCCTCTAACCCGATCAGTTTAAATTTGCCAACATGTGCCAAATACAGGGAATACAGTTAGGGAAAGTTTTACAAGCAACGCAAGGATGGCAATTTCTTAAACTCGAGAGTTGATTATCTACAAATCTATCATTTCAGAATCTATTGATAATAGTTAAATCACGATTGGCTACTACCAATGAAAAATATTTTATATCTCTTCTACCAACTAAACAAAGAGAATCATCTCTTTATTTGGTGGGTAGAAGAGACTCAAGCACCTCCCAATGATATCTAAGATGTTGTAGTGGAATAGGATCTTCACGCTTTATATAAATGAGGCCTCCATCTTTCTGTTTTTTTCCAGTCGCTTCTACGCTCATTTTACATATTCATCAGCTTTTGCAACCACTTGCACTGCTCAGATATAGAGATGTGGTTTCATGTTTACGTTTGCCAGCATATTCCTCACCTTGTTTCACTGTATGCAAAAAATAGGCCTCTAACCCGATCAATTTAAATTTGCCAACATGTGCCAACATAAGAGCTCTCGAACACATTATGGACAACCATCAAAACATAAAACATAGAGGATTTTTTTTGCATGTAGTTCAAAATGTTTTGGTAGACATGTATTGAGAACATGGAACCTTACATAAAGGCACGTGAATTGTTTAGCAGAATGCAACTTGTGTTATTCGTTCAAACATCTATCATAGATCATATAATATTTTTTACAACAAATCTCTCAAACATCTATCATAGATCATATAATATTTTTTACAACAATTTACACCTCCAACAAACTTAATCAAATTATATTAACTGGCATAAGTTGCAACTCATGTGTAATTACTAGTTATGTTGATGTTGTAGAGGATTTAGACATGTATGTAAAATGTGAAGTGTTTGAAGGTTTCCTAAGCTGGATCTAATCTTCTCGAACATAAAAGAGAGTTGTAGAAGGGAATATTTTTTGAGTAATACTTAAAGATATGAATCATGGAAGAATAAATATATAGTGAGTGTGTATTAAAATTCTCAATACATTATGCAAGTTCCTATACCTCCTAATAAATAGTATGTACCTCCTAAGAAATATGTACCTCCTAAGAAATACAATCAATTATGTTCGTTTTGTTATGATTTGAAATTTTATAATACAATTTTGTTTAGTATGGATAACATTTTTGGAGCCATGTGGTATGATTAGATAAGGGTTACAAATTTGTTATATGATTGCATATGGTTTAAAATGTCTAAATGTTGATGATATAGTGAAAATTATAACATAGAATGGATTCATTGTATCTACTAGATTATTTACTCTCTTCGAAAATTATGTTGATTTTTTTAATAATTTGAGTTTGTGTAAATATTTTTCCTTGTGTTGTCTTATCCATTTAAACCTTATGTTCATCACTTAATCCATTTATCTTAAAATAATATAATCAAAATTAATTTTTTCTATTGAAATGCCTCTACAACAAAGTTCAATCCAATAAAAAAGAAAACAATGGTGTAAAATTTCCATATTGAAGACTATGTACGTAAAGATAGGAATGCAGTTTTGGCTTAGAAGCATTAACATCAACTTTCTTATCAATCTAATAATTTTAATTGTTAATATTTTCCATTTTTCAAGTAGTATTTTTCCTTTTAAAAAATGATTAATAAATTCAACATATGTATTGACCAATTAAACTAAAATTTATTTTATTTCTTAAATTCGTGCTTCTAATCTATGTATATGATATGTTCTATCTATATAGTTTGCTCCAAAATTATAAAGAACGTGTATCAATTATTTTGAATTACCACTTAGTGTGACTAACTACTTAATATCGTGGAAATAAAGTCATATCTTGGTTCAGTTTTACATCAGAAATCGATCTTTTTGGAGGTTTTACGACATTTTTCTTATGATAAATAATGTCAATTTGTGTGGCACAAACACGACACAACTAGAAAAAATTAATCACATCAACTTTGCATCTTTTTGTGTCAAAATTGTTTATACTTTTTGTATTCTCAAAATGACGTAAGACCAACATCATTAATGCTAATGGGTGACACAAATGTGATGCCAAAATCGTTAGAATTTTTTTAAAGAAAAATAATGAATAGTAATTACAAATGGTATCGTTACTAATAACTATATCACATTTTTTCTTAATTACAACTATTAAACATTATACACTAAAAAATATCTACATTTTTTGTCACTAATAAATTATACACTGAGAATTTTCAAAGTATCCAAATATCATTATTAATAATAAAAGAATACATTGTTTCAATTCAAAATGTGATGAATAATAATATATAACAGTGAAATTCCAAGAGAGTATTAAGGGGTACCTTTTAAATTACAAAAACATAGATATAAAACTACATCCTAAATATCTATGTGATTGGTCTCATCATCCTCCCCCCGATCCTCAAAAACTTATTGATCTTCCTAAACTTGGTCATCCTCATTGTCCTCACCATCCTGTTCATCATTCGCCTCATCATTCTCTTCATCTTCCTAACCATCATGATCCTTCTCTAAATCCTCTTCATCCTTCCAATTTGTTTTTCCTTCTCTAAGTGGTGTTAGGATCAACCGCCTCCAATTCTAATAGGGAATGCCTTCGATGTAATGGCATTTATACTATTTCAAGTATAAAAATTACCAGCATCTCCAAAATAAATAGTTAGTTAATGTGTTGAACCTCCTCTTATCTAAATATAACTTTAATCTGCATGGAGAGAAAAAGACTGTGATAATGCATGATTATGAAGTGGAATTTAACGAGCAACCATCCATTAAACCTCTAATTAACTTGTAAATGCAATCCCACACACCAAACTTGGAGAATTCACTCTATTATTTTTGTTGTAGTTTTCAGCATGGTCGGTCTCTCTTGTGATATTAAATTGCTCTTCATCTTTCCATTCAAATAAAGGAATTGGATTTCTATGTTATTTTCTCTTCAGCTAGTACTATTCTAGAAATGGAAGCATTGCCACTTCATCCATTCCATTTTCATCATTTCAATCTAATCTTAACAGAGTTAATATTATGGCTTGCTTGTTCATGTGGAGCTTGTCAATTATGATTATGCTCGATTATGATTATGAAAAACAAAAGCATGTGATTAATATCAGTGGCCATCAATAGTACATACATACCCGCTTGAATACTTTATGCCAACAAACAAATCAAATTTCATTTCCAGCAATAATATTACATTAATCGACAAGTATCTAGATGGGAGTAAATAAAATCCATTGTAGAGAAAGAAAGTAGAGAAATTTTGGTCCAACCCTCAATTTCATATCAGGGATGGATATGAAAATTTAACTCTGTTGCAACGGTGCACACCTAAAACCATCATGTACTTATCTCTATTACCATGCAACCATAGTCGGTACTAAAGTTCAAAACTCGACTCTAGTTTTCTTAGTAAATGTAAGTCGCGAGTTGTGTTTCCATTCCACAAGTCAGATGCACGGTCTCTAAAGGACCGAAATCTCAATGGATTCCACTTCTGATTCCAATGGAATGTCAACGAAAATTGCATGATATGTGACTCGAAAGGTGACGTTTGTGCGTATGACAATCATTCAATCCACTCTTGTTGAGAGTGCAGTGTCGGGTTTTCTGCAAACAAATGCTCCCACGGTAAGACACATATTTCCTCGTGCCATTGAAAAAATTAGAGACAGATTCTTATCATTACATGGCATTAATCGATGCAAATCTATATGGGGATAAATGTAATCCATCCACCATTAACGATATGGTGCAATTCTAGTCTAACCCTCAATTTCATATTAAGAATATATATGAAAATTTAACTCTGGTGCAAGGCTCGTCCCTAAAACAATCAGAGATTGGTCTTCATTCCCATGTAACCATATTTGGTACTACAGTTCCAAACTCGACTCTGGTTTGGATACCAAATGTGAGTAGCGAGTTGTGCTTCCAGTCCAGAAGGCAGAAAAATGCCCTATTCAGGATCTAATTCGTGATGGGTTCCGGCTCTATATCATATGGAATGTCAGCATAAATTACACTAAGTGTGATTCGAATGGAGGGCGTTGTGCTTATGATAGTCGTTCGATGGAATTAGGTTGTAAGTGTATTGGCAAGTCGTGTGCAGATTTCTCTTTCTTGATATTTGATATATGAGTTCGGGGGTTGTTTTAGTGGATATCATCTCTACTAAGGTAGCGGTAGATATAACCCGAAAGAGAAGCAAAATTAGCCTTGCTAATATGGCCATAGACAAGATCAAGAGAGGCAATTTGGATGAACTTGTGGATCCGGATTTGAAGATTGAAGAAAACCATGAGGTGAAAGTGATGGTTGGAGCAGTTGCCAAATTGGCCTTTGAATGCCTTGCTAGTGAGATGGATTTTAGGCCTGGTATGGGTTAAATCAAACATGCACACGGAGATAAATATGTAACCCTAATGTCTCCTCATTTTACTATATATAAATTTATTGATCTGGCTCTGTATCTGTATCTGTAGTGGGTTCAATTGTCTCTGAGAGGAAACTACTGCATGTTGTTTTCTTTGTTGTATCCAAAATAAGAAAAATATTGAGGATTAGGAGGCACTTCATTCGGGTGTAATGTCTAGTTGTATTGCTTTTGCTTATTCTGCTTCTAAGCACATGTGCCACGTGCACTGTAATCTTTGCAGGACCATTCTCGAGGTACATGTTGTCATTGTAACCTTTACAACACGATTCTCAAGGTACACGACAGTCTGCAGGGGCGCGCATAAGCGTTGGATTTCAACGCATGTCCTGTATCCTCCCTCTGCACTGTCGATTTTCCATAATCCGTCAGAAGCAGTCAAACTCATTCCAATAGAAACACCTTCGGCATAATTAAACCATGAAATATAAATATATAGTAATGAGTAACCACGTTTATAATTAAATATTACTTATTAGATTGACATTTGAAATTTCGAATATATATGAGGGTGGTTTGAGTCAATAATAATAATAATAAAAAGAAGCACAATCATCTTTATTACTATAAAATAAGAGGACTTAGTTTATTAAGCTAACAATAAGAATTAGATGACGCGATCCTCGATGCAATTATGTTCTAGAGCCACGATTCCACATCAATAAAGGCGTGACCTTCGCACAACAAAAGTGTAGTAAAACAAATATTACGAGTGAAGATGGTTTGAATATATAATGGTTCTTTGCAATTCAAAACCCACAACAATAAAAATTATGTGGCACCATTCCATATGGAAAAAACTACGTACCTAGTATAAGTGGTATTGAAAAAATCGTGTTATATGAAGAATATTACGGTGTTCACGTTTTAGTTCAGTTACGTTTTAATTTTGTGGCTGCGTTTATAGTTCAGTTACAAGTTTAATTTGACGGGTTGTATGAAAAATATTGTGGTGTTCACACTTTCTTTAGTTCAGTTACAAGTTTAATTTAACGATTGTTTAGATATGTTAAATTTGATACCACTTTGAACGTTTTTTATAATTTTAGTTATAAAATATTGTTAAATATTTATAATAATTACTTACATAGAATTTATATGTTTAAAATTTAAGTGTCATTTTTTATATACAGGTAAATTATAAAAATATATCTTTACAACAATTAAATAAATATAAAATAATTACTATAAATAATATTATTTTTTTATTTTTAAGGACAATATTAAAAAATTACCATAAGTGGCCATCAAATTTAACCCCAGGCTCACTGTCTATCCCACGTCATTTTTCGTTAACTTCATGCAATGTGATATTTTCCATAGCGTGTCTTCACTGTTTCACCGTGTGCAACAAACAAGTCTCCAACTCAATCAATTTACATTTTTTAGAGTACTGCATAAAAAGATAGAGAAATTATGTAAGATGTTGTAGTTGAACTGCCCGGTGGACATATATGCAAAATGACGTGAAGTGTTTATATGTTTCCTAAGGTGGATATGATCTTCTCGAACATAAAGAGAGCTGTAGAAGGGAAGATTTTTGGAGGAATAAAGATATGAATGATAGGAAGAATAAATATATAGTAAGCGTGTGTTAAATTTCTAAATGCATTATGCAAGTTCCTATATACCTCGTAAGAAATAGTATGTACCTTCTAAGAAATACAATCAATTATGTTCTTTTTGTGATCATTTGAAATTTTATGATACAATTTTGTTTAGTATGGATAACATTGTTGGAGCCATGTGGTATGATTAGAGAAGAGTTACGAATTTGTTATATGATTGCATATGGTTTAAAATGTCTAAATGTTGATGGTATGGTGAAAATTATAACATAGAATGGACTCATCGTATCTACTAGATTATTTACTCTTTTTGAAAATTATATTAAATTTTATAATAATTTATTAAAAGTTATTAATAATTTGAGTTTGTGTAAATATTTTTCCTTAATAAATATATTTCTTGTTGTTTTATCCATTTAAATCTTATGTCCATTACTTAATCCATTTATCTTAAAATAATATAATCAAAATTATTTTTTTTATTGAAATGTCTCTACAACAAAGTTCAATCCAATAAAAAGAAAACAATGGTGTAAGAATTCCATATTGAAGACTATGTACGTAAAGATACAAATGCAGTTTTGGCTTAAAAGCATTAATATCAATTTTCGTATCAATCTAATAATTTTATTTATTAATATTTTCCATTTTTCAAGTAGTATTTTTTCCTTTTAAAAAATGATTAATAAATTCAACATATGTATTGACCAATTAATCTAAATTTTATTCTATTTCTTAAATTCATGTTCCTAATCCGTGTATATGATATGTTCTATCTATATAGTTTGCTCCAAAATTCTAAGGAACATGTATCAACTATTTTGAATTACCACTTAGTGTGACTAACCACTTAATATCGTGCAAATAAAGCCATATCTTGGTTCATTTTTACATCGGAAATCGATCTTTTTGGAGGTTTTATGACATGTTTCTTATGATAAACCATGTCGATTTGTGTGGCACAAACACGACACGACTAGACAATTGTAGTTACATCGAATTTTCATCTTTTGCATCAATTTTGTGTCTACTTTGTACATATTCTCAAAATGACGCAAGATTGTCATCATTAATGCCAATGGGTTGCATAGATGTGACACAAAAATCATTGGATTTTTTTTAAAGAAAAATAATGAATTGTAATTACAAATGGTATAGTTACGAATAACTATATTACATTGTTTTGCTTATTTACAACTATTATACATTATACACTAAAAAATGTCTACATTGTATTGTCACTGAGAATTTGTAAAGTATCTACATATTATTATTTTTAATAAAAGAAGACATTGTTTCAATTTGAAAATGTGATTAACAATAATATATAACAGTGTAATTCTGAGAGAGCATTAAGGGGTCCTTTTTAAATTACAAAAAAAAAGATATAAAACTACATCCTAAATATCTTTGTGATTGGTCTCGTAATCCTCCCTCTGATCCTCACAATCTTATTGATCTTCCTGAACTTGGTCATCCTCATCATCCTCATCATTCTTTGCATCTTCCTCACCATCCTCATCCTTCTCTAAATCCTATTCATCCTTCCAATTTGTTTTACCTTGAAAAAAAATAAAGATGAAATGTTAAAAGTATTTAATTTAAAATATTTTGGAGTGCTTTAGGAATGATAATTGCAATAGGTGCTTTTGAAAGTACAAGGTGAGTTAATGAGTGGATTAGACTTGTGTATACATGGGTTCGTAGGGATAATTTCACATTAAGGCCAATCGATGAGGAAATTACTAACCCACATAAAGATATCAAATTCAAAAAGTGGTTGTTAGGCATGAGGACTTCACATTCTAAAAGTTATCCTATCATCTCCATTCATAAAGAGGGTTTATTAATTGCAAAAAAAATCCAATATAATGACTTGCAATAAGGGGGTGAAGGGGATTTAATATATTGTTTTTTGCAAAAAGTAAAGTGGGTAGGGTATGTTAGAGGGGGAAAGGGGAGGAGGAGGAAGAGGTAACAAGAGAGTTATGATTGGATAGATATCTGTTGCACATCTCTTTCATGTTGAAGGAATTTTTGTGAGGATATCTATTGCCCTTGCATTGGTCCTTATTCCGATAAAATATGCACACTATTTTGAAAAAATGCTATCAAAAAGTAGAGAATAGACCTTCAAATGATCAAAAAATGGTGTTCTACATGTTACTCTAATTATTTGGGATCGATTAACATTCATGAACTGACTATTTAGTTAGTCTACAACTCCTTTGATCTCTTTATTCAACTCTATTCGCAAGTTTTTTAATTAGTCATTAAAAAAAAAAATTAGGCATTTTAAACCTTTGAGTTAGCTTTGATAAAAAATTTCACATATACTCCTACTTGATACTTGTAACTATGTCAATATTTTCCATGTGGAGTAGATTGGCATTATCACTCACCCTATAGCTTTGGGTTTTCACTTTGGACTTTCATATCCTACAATATTTCAAGTTGTGAGACACATGGTCTCCATCAGTATTATCACATACTGCAAACCTTGAGATTTTTAAAATGTGGATCTCTATTTAATTTAACATACTAATATTATAAATGTGTCCAGGATCAGTGTTACCATTCACTATAAATTTTCCAAACTTTGGTTTGTAAAAATGTCTCTACACTGATCTCTAACATGTGGATAGAATCAATGGAACTGTTCACCACAAAAAAAAAATAGATGTTGATTTCCATAACTCCTTGGGTAACCTATCATGGACACTTGTCATCCATATATTTCATTGCATGCTGCAAAACTTAAGAATCTGGTCTTCGTAACTCTTGCCTTGCTGATATTTGATATGTGGCATAAATTAGTCTACTTATTAACTGCATGGTTTTAAACTTTGGATCCCGACCTTTCCATGGAATGTTGATGGAGGACACATGTATTTCATTGTTATTCTTGAATAGTTCATGCTTTTGAAACTTTTAACTCTCACAAAATCATTCCCGCAACAAGGATGTTTGACACTTGTCTCAAAAATTAGTGAAACATCAATCTAACATAAAATTTGATCACTATGTTAAATTTTACATCTATGATTCAAATAGAAAATGAAGAGTTGGTTTTCAAGTGGGTGTATTAAAGACATTTTTCCTCTAGAAACCAACACTCTTCTTGGTTTTCCCCCTGTTTCACCCTACACACATGCTTAACACTAAAAGATATTGGGAAAGAACTTTTTAATTATTATACGAGACTAATCAATAACAATTCATTACTATATGGTTTCTCGATAATTATTTTATAATTACATTTATTATGAATATTAGTGATTTGGGCATATATTCACATTATAGCATTGAGGATAATGGTATAGATTATGTGGACATACACACAACCTCTATGTATCCTCAAGCATCTACAAAACACCTCTAGACATACCATGCATCTCAACCTTTATGCAGAACCTCTATATTACACATCGATCACACATACACTTTGTGTCATGAAAAGTGACACTTCAAGGGCCCACATAATACTAGTGAATCCATTGTCATATCGTACACCTAACATTCAATCCATGCAACCATTGGAAGGTGAATAGTCACAAATGGAATCTCAAATAATTCAACTTCATTAATTATTTTTTATGCATTCACAACTTTGTGATATATATGTGTATACATTTGTAATATATATGTGTATACATTTGTAATGTTAGATAAGAAGAAAAAATACATAAGATAAGTAACCATACATCTCCCTTGAGACTATGACGTATAAGTAATGCACAAATTGATATAGTTTATGTTCCAACCATATTAGGTTATCTATCATGTTTCACACAATATTAAACATACATATAGAACACATCTAGATCCTCATCTGAAGTGTTGTGCTTCATACCTCTACGTTTACAAATCACAAGTTTTAAAGTATTTCATCTTGTATGTCCCATTAAATAAGGTCAAAGTATTTGAATCTCAACATCAAACGAGGAGATCCCTTAGATTATTTATTTTCCTTTTAACAGGGTCAAATGGTAAGATACAATCCAATGTCAGACAAGATACACGTAGAGATCATAGAGGTAATCATAGAACAATAAAATTTTATATTCATCCAATTTGTACAAATCCTCAAATCAATGATTCCACTAACCCGTTCAGGTAAAGTTTTTGGTATTCCACCCCTGGGTTTCAAGTAAATCTATACAATCTTGTATTTAAAGGAAGTATAACTGTTTTCGCGATATATAACTAATTAAATAAAATATATTCCTATTTTTCTATGAATGATTGTTATGATAGATTACACTTCTAAAAAAATTTACACTTGTCAAGAAGTGGCACTGGAAAGCCTGTACTCTTTGGAATAAAGACCAACTAGAACGAGGATCTGATCCAACCTAGGATGACTTCATATAAGGCTTCAAGGTTGAAACCTATCTTGAAGATGCTTGTGAAGGTCGCTACGATTAGTGGCATCATTTGTGGAAAGGAAAAAACTAGTATATACAAGACTACATCAATTCCTTCATTGACTTATATGTGAAACTGAGTTCAATTATCTTAGAGGCACAAAGTTTTCAAATATTGTAGCAACATACGACCATTCATGTGGTCTAGACTAAAAATTTGACAAGGTCAAGACATTAGGAGAATCCTATTGGTAGATGTGATGACTATTGAGGGAAATTCAAAGGTTATTTAAGAAAGTGGGACACTCTATCTACACCAAAGAAGACACCTTCAAGAAATTAACAACAGTCTAAAGCATGTAAGATATAAAAACACACATTACTATACTCTAATGTAAAGTTTCTTAAGTAGAATAACTTTCTTACATACTTGCGAGAAAAGGATCTTGAAGACTAACCATTCCAAGAAGAGGGAAAAGATCCTGAAATTTCTTGTGTACGTGTGATAACCATACCAATAATAAGCATAATGTATATTCGATTTACAAATTTGTGTAAGGGCATCCGTTATATTTTAGTTTGATGGTAAAATCATGGAGAATCCAATCTTAAATGTAACCATCAAGTGACTTGATCTACCAATTATGCCTCATTTACATCATTACCATTTGAGATGGATCAAATCTCGTAACAACAAGGTTATCCATATCACGCACCAATACAATGTCTCATATGTTATACATACTTTCAGAGAACAACTAGTTTGTGATGTAGTGGCAATTAATGTTTGTGATATGTGTAAATCCCATGTTGTTTATACAACCAATCCTCTAAGTATCAATGTGTTCGATAAGAGATTAGATTTCAGAAGTGATTCCATACTCTTATTATGTTGTACAAACTCATGAGAATATTGCAACACAATTTCTTCCTATAATGAAACAACTTCACTTAAAAGAAACATATCAAGTTATAGAAACCAAGCACACCTAATTTTTTTGGGTTAGTATGCCGAGTTATCCTAACAAGCCAAAGTAACCAAAAGCGAATGTGGATCACCAACATAGAACAAGAAACTAGGCTTTCACAAATGCTTTCTAGCCTTGATGTAATTGGGATGATTACTTCTCAAGAAAGGTTGAATGATCCATGCACAACCATGCCACTTCATGCTCTTACCTTGAGTGCCTTAGTCATTTTAGCCACACTACATAACTCCTTGCATCATGTGTATCATGTGCAATACCAAAAAATACTACAAAGATTCTATGCTTCAAACACAACCACAAAAATCTCATTAGCATGTGTATGGCCATGCAGTGCCAAGATCCATACTATAAAGCTCTGTATTCTATACTACACACCTCACTAATAGGTGCAAAAAGTGTCTAAGTTTCAAAGGTTTAGCTAGTGTGGGGTTGAGGGGAAGTTTTCCCTTGCTAAAAAGTTAGATACACCATCAATATCATTTATTATATTTTGAGGTTTTTTGCATCATCACGTCATTATATTCTATGTGATCTACATTATACTACACCATACCACACTACCACACCATACAGATAGCCTCTATACATCCTCAATCATTCACAACACCTCTAGACATATATTGTAGCTCAACGTCTATGTTAAACCTCCAAATGGCATATTGACCATGTGGATACTCCGCACAATGATGTGCCTTAACAAGTGGTAGTTCTAGATCCCATGTTATTGCCAAGTTATTTTTCACCATACCGCACACTTAGAAGTTAAGTCGCATGACCATTAGAAGATTAATAGTCACACATGGAAACCCAAGACGTTCAACTTCTGTAAAGGCTCTTTATGCCTTCACAGATTTCTAATATATAAGAAGAGAGGTAGAAGATACGTAACTCCACATTAAATTATCAAGAGTATGCCATGCACAATAACACACATACTACTATAGTTTATGTTCTAGTGCAATTGTTCTTTTTGTCTTATTTCATGCAATAGTATTGCTTATGTATATGCATACAATATGTCTAAATGTTCATCTAGAACACTCTCCACCAAACCTCTTAGAATCTAGATAACTTGAACTTTGAAGATGATGAATCCGATAACTCAAGATGGAAACTACCAACTTTCCACCAACGTTATTGATCAATTACAACCCATTTTTGTGATAAAGAGCTTGTGAAAATCCAAGAAATTGAATCCCTTGAGAATAAATAATACAAAGATGGATATGAATTAAATGACCCATATTTGTTTGGTTATGGCCAATAAATTCACATAAAAATTTATGATGGAGAGGCTCCCTTCTTATGAAAATTACTCACTATTTTTCCAATGGCAAAACTCCCCTCCATTCCACGAAAAACTTTAGTGCCTCCTAGAGACGTGGAGTGCGTGGCTTCGGAGATAATACTCTAAATATAAATATAATGTGAGTTAAAATTAACTTTCTAATGTCCCATTGGACTTTTAAATTTCCTTATTAAATGGTGGGAGGACTTAATCTCTACCATAATAGCACACCCCTAAATAGTTTAAGATACTTTATTGCTAGATACATTTTAAATCAATTTATGGCCATTTTGCACTTTGTGGAGAAATTATGAAATGTAATCACTTATTAAATTTGTCTCATGTTAAGTTCATGTTCTTTACAATGGGTATATACATAATTTTTTTAATGTCATCGTTAAATGTATTTGAACAATTCAAAGTGGCTTTTACCAGGTTTGTTTTAGTGAAATTTTCACTTAATTTGTTTTAATAAAATTTTACTTTAATAATGTTGTTTGAAAGTTGTAGAGAAATCAAGAAAAAATTTTACTTTAATAATGTTGTTTGAAAGTTGTAGAGAAATCAAGAAAAAATGTATTAATTGAATTTTACATTTAGGCCAATTCCATTTTGTATTCAAGATTTGAGAAGTAAAATTTTACATTTAGTCCAATTTCAATTTATGCTTAAAATTTGAGAACCAAGAAATTGAGTTTTTTTTATTATCTAAAAGTTGAGAGTATGCGCTCTAGGTAAATTTCATGACCACACATCTATGAACTATGATGTTGTGGTAAAGCGGATGATTGATGTGATGATGATGTGGGTTCAAGAGTTGTTGGACATGTTTCCTCAATTAAAGAAATCATGTTTATGTATGTCAAATATAAAGGAATATTGTGGGATGTTGATATCCCTGACTATGGACCTTGTTTGTATTTCGAATCAATAGCATTACATTCCAAATTTGTAAGCCCAAAGTTTTTTTTTAAAAAGAATTGTTGAAATATAAAAAGGAATTGTTGAAATATCAATCTTGAACTCTAAGACATAATATATGAACAAAGCAAGTATGCATCCAACTGAATTGTCTAAGTCCAACAAAGATGAGTGATGTAGCAATATTTATTAGCAAGTGAAGATTTTGTATATTAAATGAGATATCGTAATTGATTGATCCAGACTACAACCCAGGCAGCAATTATCGTGGCACAACTTCTGAGAACCATAACTTCTACACAGTATCTCCAATTGGCTCTGTTCAAAGTGCAACAGAAAGCTTGGAACTCGTAGAATGTGCTTGTTTGGAAAATTTTGACACCTGAAATCTGCATCTAAAGGGCCCAAATTGCAATTTTTGTAGTGTTGTCTAAAAATAGTATGTTTTGTGAACTTATTGCACATGTAATGCTTAGAAGATGAAACACCTCATCTCCCTCGAGACTGGTGACCTTCCACATTCTTCTAGGTGCATTTTTTTGTATTTCTAAAAATATTATAAAAACATATGTAACCCACAAGGGAAAGATAGACATCTCCTTGTAGAGTGATTAACTAAAATTAACTAAACTAGGTAGTAAATGATAGTTAATCTAATCTAGGAGGACATATAACGCAGTAAGTAAATGCACTAAAATAATATGTAAATGAGATAAGTAAATAAACTAATTAAATTAGAAACCCTAATGTGCAAGAAGGGAAAGGAAAGAACTCAATTGAATAATCGATGCCTGTCGGAACAGTGTCATAGTGCCAAATGGAAAATCATAAAGTAGGAACAACTATGTCGGGGTCCCGCAGAGGACATATATGGATGATGTGGCTAAACTGGAGTGCCTTGGAGCAGACTGGAGCACCCATGGGCGCTCTGATAAGAAAAATAGGTGCCCTGGTCTGGAGAAAAGGTCTGGAACTAATCTTCACAGGTCCTGGAGATGACTAATAACCTTCGCTACATGTCGCATTAATTTTCCTGTACTACGCCGAATGCTCCAAATATTCCAAGAGGAAGAAATAACCTGTAAAAGACCAAAGGGAATTATCAAAACCCTAAAAAAATATAAAGATGCAAATGAGTGGGTTGGACTAACCTCAACTGCCACAACGATGGGCTTACTAACTGAGTGTTGCACTACGTTTCAGACCTGGATGTAGTTCTTGTGTGTGTGCATGTCGTGCCCTATGTGCTCTTGTGCCAATCGCACTTTGTGAATTAGCAAGCAATAGGTAAATGTAGAAAATTTAATAGAATGTGTACATGGAATAAAATAGAATCCCCCCTATGAAGTGTGATGCAGATGTCCTAGCTTGTGCTTTGATGATGGAGCTATGTGGATGCCAATGCAATAGATGGATGCAACTCTAGATGGAGTGATAGTAGTAGATGATGTCAGTTCCCTCATTATGGTCTCATAACTTTATATTTATAGGGTTCTCTTGCTCTAATTTCATAATTAACCCTAAAAAGGCCGACCATAAGAAAGATAAAGATGAAAAATGGCTAGAAGAGGCCCAAAAAGTGGCAGGAAAGTGCTAGAAGGATCAAGGCACCCCCAGGTGGGACCAGGGTGCCCATGGGCACCCCAGCCGAGGCTAAAATAACGCGGAATATCAAAAAATGGTTGGGCATGTGGGTGCAACAGGTCACAAATTACGAAATAAAATAAATGAGATGGCCAAAGGATGGGTTAATTAGTACTTTCTTCACTCAAGAACCTTCTAAATAGTAGTATGAGACCGAGATAAAGAAATGTCTAAAGTGCATGATTTTGTGACTAAATTTTTCCCCCATTTTATGTTGGTGAGAGGAAATCTCGGTAACATAAAGTAGATAGAGATGTGTACCTGATGTCCATGAAGAGTGTAGTAGAAGCGTGCCGAAGGACTAGATAAAAGCGTGGAATGATAAAAAGATGGAGGAGAGTGGAAACTATAGATGAAAAATGCATAAAGAAAAAGTGATGAGAGTGAACCTAGGGTGGAACGCATATGTGTAGTTCCCGCATAGTGTATTGTACATGCATAAAAGTGTGTTGTGTGTGTTATAGTGTGTTTACCACATGTTGTTGTCCACATTCCTCTAGGTCCATTTTTTCGTATTTCTAAAAATAGTATAAAAGCATATGTAACCCACAAGGGAAAGATGGACATCTCCTTCCATAGTGATTAACTAAAATTAACTAAACTAGGTAGTAAAGGATAGTTAATATAATCTAGGAGGACATATAATGCAATAAGTAAATGCACTAAGATAGTATGTAAATGAGATAAGTAAATAAACTAATGAAATTAGAAACCCTAATGTGCAAGAAGGGAAATGAAAGAACTCAGCTGAATAATCAATGCCTATTCGAATAGTGTCGCAGTGGCAGATCAAAAATTAGAAAGCAGGAACAAATGTGTCGGGGTCCTACAGAGGACAAATATGGATGATGTGGCTAGACTGGAGTGCCTAGGAGTAGACAGGGGCACCCATGAGCGCTCTGGTAAGCAAAATAGGTGCCATGGTCTGGAGAAAAGGTCTAGAACTGATCTTCACAGGTCCTAGAGATGACTGATAACCTTCGCTACATGTCGCATTAATTTTCAAGTACCGTGTCGAATGCTCCAAATATTCCAAGAGGAATAAATAACCTGCAAAAGACCAAAAATAAGTATCAAACCCCTAAAAAATAAAGATGCAAATGAATGGGTCAGACTGACCTCAACTGCCACAATAATGAGCTTACTAACTGAGCGTTGCACTACATTTCGGACCCGGATGTAATTCATGTGTGTGTGTGCATGTTGTGCCCTATGTGCTCTTAAACCAATCGCACTTTGTGAAGTAACAAGCAATAGCTAAATGTAGAAAATTTAATAGAATGTGTGCATGGAATAGAATAGAATCCCCCCTATGAAGTGTGATGTAGATGTCTTAGCTTGTGCTTTGATGATGGAGATATGTGGATGTCAATACAATAGATGGATGAAACTCTAGATGGAGTGATAGTAGTAGATGTTGTTAGGTCCCTCATTATGGTCTCATAACTTTATATTTATAGGGTTCTCTTGCTCTAATTTCATAATTAACCCCAAAAAGGCCGACCACAAGAAAGATAAAGATGAAAAATAGCTAGAAGAGGCCCAAAAAGTGGCGGGAAAGTGCTAGAAGGATCAAGGCACCCCTAGGTGGGACCAAGGTGCCCATGGGCACCCCAGTACTAAATCTGGGTACCCTAGCCAAGGATAAAATAACGTAGAATATCATAAAGTGGTTGGGCATGTGGGTGTAATAGGTCACAAATTACAAAATAAAATAAACAAGATGGCCAAAGGATGGGGGTTAATTAGTACTTTCTTCACTCAAGAACCTTCCAAATAGTAGTATGAGACTAGGATAAATAAATGTCTAAAGTGCATGATTTTGTGACTACATTTTGCCCCCACTTTATGTTGGTGAGCAGAAATCTCGGTAACATAAAGTAGATAGATATGCGTACCTGATGTCCATGAAGAGTGTAGTAGAATCATGCCGAAGGACTAGACAAAAGTGTGGAATGATAAAAAGATGGAGGAGCGTGGAAACTATAGATGAAAAATGCGCAAAGAAAAAGTGATGAGAGTGAACCTAGGGTGGAACACGTGTGTGTAGTTTCCGCATAGTGTAGTGTACCTACATAAAAGTGTGATGTGTGTGCTATAGTGTGTTTACCACATGTTTTTTTCGGTGTCGTCATCGTTGTTGTTGTTATTTCCCTCATTTGACTACTTGTTTCTCATTCAGCAGGACCTATAAGGAGAAAACGATCAAGTAGTCAAATATGTATGTATGTAAGTGTAAAAACATTATGTAAAAGATGCATGTGTATGAAAAATACACAAATGTAAATGGAAATGGAAATGTAAATGTAAATGGAACATGTGCATCTGATCCATGTCGAGAAGGAGTGTAGAATGATATCTTGTACTGTGAGTTTTTTGGGTGATCTCATGCCATAGGCTGAAGAAGTGTAGGGAGTAAATTCTCTATGTCCTCCAAGCTCTAACTGCTTCCCTGAACTGTGTGTAGAGATATTTGTACTATCTTGGATTTTTGGGCAATCTGACGCCACTGGCTGAAGTAGTGTAGGGAGGCACACCCACTGTAACCTCCAAGCCTATAACTACTTCCCATAAATGCTAAGTACACCATGTCCTATAAAATCCATTATGTATGGGGTTCTTAGACTGGTCTGAACCAACTTGCTGAATATAATTGAACTGAAACTGTGTATAATCTTTGTGTTAATATGTAAAAAACCCCAAATGATGCCCCCCCTCTTTGGGGGCACATGTGACATCGCTGATAGGAGACATGCAGCCCCAAAAGAGGGCCAACTGCATGTATGCTGAAAAGTGCTTGGTAGAAACCAAGGCATGCACAAACAAGAAAGCTAGCCAAATACAAGTGTAAACACGCATGTATGTAGAAAATAGTGTATAAGCTATGCAAACAGTGTGTAAGCTACCAAGAAAAGTAATGTAAACACGCAAGAAGACAAGTAAGCCGCACAAAGCGGGTTGCAAACATGGTACATCACTCATGATGTCACAAGACACACAAGTCCATCATGGCCACAAACAAGAGACAAGTGTGCACACCAAACAAAGGACAAGGCCCACATACAAAAGAAAACAATGGTAGACAATGTAACAAATAAGTAAAAGAAGTAATCATGGAAACATGTAATCCTACAAAACAAGTACTACATATGGAACACCCATTAGCATGTTCAAGAAATAACCAATATGTCAAAGTGTGAATAACCAAGTAATGTAAAGTTCTAAGTACCAAATGAAACAATAGCATCTATGAAAGACGAATGCGGATGCCCCTAATGACCAGTGTAGGAAGGGTAGAAGGCAAGCATCCATACTACGAGTGAAGGATTTGTATATGTGATCACAACTAAAAAAATACGTGAACGGGCATGTGTGGATTGTATAGATAATGACATATAAGAAATCAATATAACATGTGTAGTAAAGTTAATATGTGAAACACTAGTAAACATGATTAAATGCCCCTAAGATAATTTAATATGTTGTGGATGGATAGAATGGAATGCAAAATGGGGTGATAGGAGCCACGTGCCCCCCAAGTGAATGGAAGTATATGTAATGAGGTTCATTTTTTTTCCCACTGAGCAGTCAAGAATGAACCATAAACAAGAGTGTGTCATCAGGAAATGGTCAAGTTGTATGTGTATTGTATCTAGCGCTCTTTGATAAATGTGTGGGTGTGGTGATGAGATGTGACCTAGTGATGATGTGTGCGTGAACCTTATAGCCAAATCATATATCATGACTAAATGAATGTAAGAGTGATGATTTATCCTAAGCATATATCACTATAATATGAATGGATTAGTGATGATTTATAAAATGTAATGAGGGTGTGGTGAGGTAATCAAAGGTGCGGACCACTAGAAAATGATAGAATAGGTGACGATTTATCCTAAAACGTATGTCACTACAAGATGAATAGTATGGAGTGGTGATGTAACCTAAGGTGTATACCACTAGAAAATGATAGAATAAGTGACAATTTAGCCTAAAGCGTATGTCACTACAAGATGAATAGTATGGAGTGGTGATGTAACCTAAGCTGTATACCACTACAAAGGGATGTAATAGGTGATGATTTAGCCTAAAGTGTACGTCATTAAACTAGTAATGTCACATGATGTAAGGTGGAATAGTAGATGTGTGATGAGTGTAGGGTCCATTTGATTTGTAAACCCTCGGCAGTCAAGTATGGACCGAGGAACTAAAATGTGTCATCGGGTGGTGAGTGCAGCGCATAGAAGACAATGTAGCATATGTAATGATAAAAGGTGACCATATGATGAGTATAATATATAAGGATGTAATGTGTAAATACGCTATGTGTAAAATGTAAATACAATATGTGTGGGATATGTAGAGTGTAATGAATAAAGGGGCACATAATGTATGTAGATAAAATAGGAATTTAATGTTAGACTCCTATATGATGAAGACTAGTAGAATATGTGTAAAGAGACATGGTGAAGTATGTATGGTATGTAGATGTATGTAACTATCATGATGTATGAGGTGTAAAGATGAAAAATGACCAGATGTTGGAGAATGTATAACGCATAATGTGTGATGAAGTGCAATGTGTAATGTCAATGGTGTAGTGTGTGGGGTTCATTGTAGTAGTAATCCCTCAACAATCAAGTGTGAACCGAATCACAAGAGTGTGTCATCGGGTAATGACGATTCTAGAACGTGTGATGAGTATGCCTATGTGATGATATGAATGTATGATAATGTAAAGATGAGATGTACGCCTATGCTAATATGAGGAGGGGGGATTGTGTAAGTGTTATGCCCCCCAAGTGTACTATGATGATGGAGATCTATGCAGCGATGCGAGAGGTATCGTGCCATTGTGGGAGAGCATTGTTTACATTGTAATAAGAGTGAGAGCCAACACAATGGTAGGCCGAAGTAACAATAGGATCATGTGATAGTGGTGGCATTTTAAATGTGTCTTTACCATCAGTAGGAGTAGTTTCTTTAAAAAAAGTGATTGTGTGTAAAAGTGGAGTAGGATGGGGAAGAATATTAAATGGTGGTAGTGTTGGTGGTATTGGTGACACTACAAAAGACTCGATAGGAGAAGAAGGTTAATTGATTGTGGGAGATGGTAATGGGGTTTGAATTGGTGATACCGCAGACGACTCAGTAGGAGGTGATGTTGAATTAATTTTGAGGGATGGTTGCTGAGGAGGTGCTTGACTTATTGTAGAAGGATACTGACTAATGTTGGCCTAATTCTCATTAGATATAGATGGATCAAAGTTAGGAACCCAATGAGATTTATCATTTGTATTAGAATATTGTGCAACAAATGAGAGAAAACCATGTTGTGCAAGGTACTTGATACTTCGTTGTAAATCATAACAATCATTTTCATTATGTCCATTGATTCGGTGATAGTTGCAATATAGAAGACCTTGATACTTGGAAAGCCTATAAGAAGGATAACTATGAGTAGGTGGTAAGCTAATGATTCTATGAGTGATGAGCTGTGGAATAATATCTTGTTGCTTAGCATTGAGATTAAATGTGAGAGGTGTAGGGAGTGGTACGACTGGTTCACTAATATGAGCACATGTATAAGACATAGGATGATTATGAGAAGAAGAACATTCATGGGCCTGAGAAGTATCCTTAAGTTGTTGAATTTCATATTTAAGAGATGTGATTGTGGATTCCATAGCCTGAAATTTATCTTGAAATAAAGAATGAAGAGCTTGAATGGATTTGCAAATGGATTGATTGGAATTGGAATCAAGGGAGCCCTTAGAAAGATGACCAATAATAGCATTGACTTGGGTAGGAAATATATTGATAGGAAGATGCATAGTCTTTAGGTTTTTTTGAATGGCATCTTTACAAGATGGGTGCATTTGAATCACTTGAAGCAATGAGACTTTATAGACATTAGAATCCATGATAGAAAATATAAGAATCCATAGAACGAAGGTGGATTTGAAGGTCAGGTTCACCAAAATGATTAACTAAAATTAACTAAACTAGGTAGTAAAGGATAGTTAATCTAATCTAGGAGGACATATAGCACAGTAAGTAAATGCACTAAGACAATATATAAATGAGATAAGTAAATAAACTAATGAAATTAGAAACCCTAATGTGCAAGAAGGGAAAGGAAAGAACTTAGCTAAATAATGGATGAATCACTGTCTGTAGAGGTATGATGGTCGCAGCGTGGGAGCATGACTGGGGAAAATCAAAAAGTGGGAACGGTTGCACTGTGTCCTGGAGATGACTAATAACCTTCGCTTCTTTTCGTCCTGTATTACACCGAATGAAAAATGGACTTTTGTTTCACTCGGAATGTTTCGGTGGGAATAGTAGACTGGAGCATAAGGTTAGGGCTAGGAGAATACCTGGACTGGGGGCGTACCGTAGAGAAAGATCAGGTTGGTGCTCTTAGTAAGCAAGAATAGATTTTGATTGCCCTGATGGTCTGGAGGAAAAGCTCTGGAACTGAATCTTCATAGGTCTAAGATGACTGATAACCTTCGTCTAGGAATCTGTGGGTTAGTTGTGTTGTGGGGTGGTTGTCGTTTGTCTGTGTTGTTTGTAAGGCAGTATATGGGTGATATTAGGTAATTTTAAATGAAGGATGAATGCAATATGTTGCCGGGTAGTGGATCCGAATGACTGTGATTCCAAATATTCATAAGATGACTGGTTATTGACGAAGATGAAGAAAATGACAAAGGCAGAACTTAGGTAAGATGGCTTGCAAAAGATCAGCAAACAGGTTTCTGGCTAAGTATCAAACTCTTCTTGTCTCTTCACTCTGCTCAGCCAAGTAAAGAAAATCTCTGTTGATCCAAAAATCCTTCCAAATGAATGGGTTCAGACTGAACCTCAGGCTATTTTTAGTGCCACAACAGTGGGCTTACTAGAACTGAAAGGGGTCATTAGTCACTACATTTTAGGACCCAGGTGGCATGTAGTTACTGCGAAATGAGATGGTCGTGTGTGTGATCAAAAGGAAGTATCAAAACCCTAAAAAATATATATACAAATGAATGGGTCAGACTGCTACCACAATAATGCCCTAGTGTTGCTCTTGCATGTCATGCCCTAGGTGTTCTTGTGTCAATTGCACTTTATGAAGTAGCGAGCAATAGCTAAATGTAGAAAATGTAATAGAATGTGTGCATAGAATATAATAGAATCCTCCCTATGAAGTGTGATGCAGATGTCTTAGTGTGTGCCTTGATGATGGAGCTATGTGGATGCCAATGCAATAGATGGATGTAACTCTAGATGGAGTGATAGTAGTAGATGATTCTAGGTCCCTCATTATGGTCTCATAACTTTATATTTATAGGTTCTCTTGCTATAATTTCACAATTAACCCCGAAAAATCCAACCACAAGAAATATAAAGATGAAAAACCAATAGAAGAGGCCCAAAAAGTGGTGGGAAAGTGCTAGAAGGATCAGGGCACCCCCGGGTGGGACCAGAGCGCCCATGGGCATCCCAGTGGGGGCTAAAATAACACCGAATGTCATAAAATGGCTAGGCATGTGGGTGCAATAGGTCACTTAATTAAAAATAAAATAAACAAGATGGCCAAAGGATGGGGGTTAATTAGTAATTTTTTACTCAAGAACTTTCTAAATAGTAGTATGAGATCGGGATAAAGAAATGTCTAAAGTGCATGATTTATTGACTACACATTTAGCCATGTAATGTTATAATTCTGAGCCTTTTCAGCAATAATTTACATCTCTTGAGAAAATGAATAGTTCATCCATATTTACATATGGTACAATTGTTATTCTCTTCTTAAATCTAAATCCCCTAGATTTTGGATCAGCGGTATCAGAGCAAAGTTGTCTTGAGAGTGTATGATCCCCAAAACAAGGTCAGGATACAAAAGTCTTGGGTGGTCCACACAAGATCCTTTAGAATACTTGCCTGTTTGTTACAGGTAACCTCAAATGGCAGAAAACACTAGGACAAATGATTCTCTCAAGAAGATGGTGAATGAATATCTCATGGAGTAGAAGGATTAGATGCTACAACAATTGACCCAAATTCTTAAACAATTACAAATGGGAAATTGGGCCTCCTCATCTGCAAATCAGCACTTTAGTACCCCGACTTCATTCAAGGTGCAAGTAAATTTTGATATTCCTATCTTTGAGGGTAAAATAAATTATGATTTAACAGAAAACTGATTGGACTAATTAACCTCCTATTTTTATGTCAATCATTTCACCGATAAGGAAAATATAACATTTTCTCTATTGAAACCGTCACTTGTCAAAAATTGGTGGGGCATGTACAAGAATGGGCATGAAAAGGATTAGTTGCGCATCGCAGAGGAACCCACATGGGATGATTTTTTGGATTCCATAAAGGAAGAATACTGCCCTATAGGAGCCTACGATGATTTGTACATGCCATGGAAGTAACTTCGTCAAGTTAAGGACCAGTCAATTCAAGATTATACTGATAAATTTCATTCTCTATCTACAAGATTGGGAATTCAAGACATAGATTCAACACAAGATCCTCAAATATGCAGTGGCCTACAATGCAACATAGGGGAGGACATGTACTTCTTTCAATTTCATACCCTCGGCGAGGCATACAAGTTTGCGGTCAAGATTAAACAAAAGCATAAAAGGAAGACTGCCAAGAACCAGCCTATGAAGGGGGGAAATGATAAGGAAGTCTAGACCCGAGGCGAAGGTTTGAAATAGAAGGAATCACAAGGAAATAAGACATAAAAGGAGAATACATGGAAGTGGTTCAACCTCCACAAGACAAATCACCACTCCAAGGAAGAATGTCAAGCCATCAAGTCCTTACTTGCTGAGTCATCATCTTCAACACCCTCTACTCCACTGGTTACAGACCCTGGGGTCAAAGATGAAGAGGATAAAATTATAGATGTTGAATCATATGTGATTATTGCCACCTCACAAGTCAAGAAGATGGATGAGAAGGAAAGGCTCTTCCACTCCAAGCTTTGGATAAGAGGTAATCCTATGCATTTTATCCATGATAGTGGGAGTCAAAAGAATTTAAATTATTTTTGATGTTATGAAAATCATGAACCTTCCTGTAAAGTCACATCCCTAGCCATATATTATTTGGTGGTTAAACCCAGGAAGAGATCTCCAAGTCACACAACAATATCTCCTTGTGTATACAATCAAACCCTTTCACGATGAAGTCCTGTGTGATGTTGCTCGATTAGATGTTTGTGGTGTGCTCCTAAGCTAGCCATTCATGTGGGATAAACATAGAATCTGTGACTCATGACCCTGAAGGGTCACCATTACCATTGGGAGTCAATGTTATCAGATACCCGAGGTCATCCCCCCTAAGTTTGTCTCCCTCATCAGTGCCAAAAAGTGTAATAAGTTGGTGGAGAAAACCAAGTAGTTCATCATCTTGATGATTAGGCCAAAACCTACAAATTAAAATTGATTAATGTGAACATTGCACTAAGAAGTAAGAATTTCAAAAAAAAGTAGATGGGCCAAATCATAACTCAGTATGATGATCTATTCTAGTCACCTAAAGGAGTTCCACTTCAATGTCAAGTAAAACATGTTATTGATTTGGTTTTGGGATCTCCTTTACTCAACAGCCCTATATATCGCAGGTTAGTCCTTAAAAATGAGGAGATCAAGAGGCAACTCCAAGAATTAATTAAAAAGGGACATATTAGGCCATAAGCTCTTCACCCTGTGCAAAAAATCCAATTGTCTTGGCACCAAAGAAGGATGGAACATGGAGACTTTGAATTGACTATCGGGCCTTAAAAAAAATCATTGTGAAGAACCACTACCCCTTCCAATGATTGATGATTTGCTGGACAAACTCCATAGTGCAAAATTATTCACCAAAATTGATCTCAAGTCTAGCTATCACCAGATCCCCATCGAACCCACCAATTTTTGGAAGACTGCATTTAAGTCCCGAGAAGGTTTCTTCAAATGGTTAGTCATGCCCTTTATTCTAACTAACCACCCTACAACATTCATGAGGATGATGGATGACATCCTACAGCCCTACCAATTCCTTTGTGGTTATCTACTTAGATGATATACTCATCTATAGTCAGACCTAGGAGAACCATCTACAACATGTTTGAGAAGTAAGTCATACCATCAGGAAGCACAGGTTGTACATTTGGGATGAGAAAGGTCCAGTAATTGGGGTACGTTGTGGATGAAGGAGTCCATGTCAACCTAGAAAAAAATTCAAGTTATTCAGAAATGACATAGCCCAAAGACCCTTATAGAACTTCGTAGCTTCCTGGGTCTTGCCAATTTCTATCACCAGTTTGTCTTGAGTTTTTCGCATATTTCTTAGGCACTCAATCAGGTGAATAAATGAGGAAACAAGGCTACATTCCGATGGGGGGAGGCACAACAGAGATAATTTGAAGGGTTGAAAGAAATGTTATGTTTTTTCCCTATCCTCTCCTTGTTTGATCTACATCAACCTTTCGAATTGATGAAAGACACATCTAAGTATGCCTTGTGGACTGTCATCATGCAACATGGCCACCCTATCACATATCACAATGAAACATTGAATGACACGGTTATGAAGTACCCAACATATGATAAGGAGCTTTATGCCATTGGTCCAGGAATGGAAACAACCAAACATTGGAAACACTACATTCTGGGAAAGGAGATAGTCATCCACACAGACCACTGGTCTTTAGAGTTCCTTCATACATAGAGAAAGATAAGGACTGAGAGGCACCAGAAGTGGGCCACATACATGTAGCAATTTCACCTTATAATAAAACATAAGAATGGAAGTGTCAATTCAGAAGCATATTTCCTAAGCCGCCCTCCAATTGTAGCCCTCACAACTATTCTTGATATCTGTGGACACAAGACTTCCAATTGGTGCAGTTCGTATGAGACGGACCCTAAATTTTTAGACACATATCAGGCCCTCTGAGGAGGAAAGCATGTCCCAGATTTCTATCTACAGGAAAACCTCCTCTACAACATGGGACACATCTATGTTCCAGTTAGTGAACAATAGAAGATGATCTAGGAAGCACACTTCAGTAGGACTACAAGATACTTTGGTGTAGACAAAACATTGGCAGTACTTCAACAGAACTTCCACATGATCCAAATTCATAAGGAATGATCTGGTGAAGTACGAATAGGAATACACCCCTATGTGTAGATACCTAGCTAGCTAACAAGAAATAGGTTTGTACACATCATTTCTGGAACCAACCAAGCCTTGGGTATCTATCTCGATGAACTTCCTCATAAGTTTGTCAACTTCTAAAATTTCATGGGAATGATGGTGTTTTCCTATGTACATGATGCTATTTTCCAAAATGTCTCATAATGTAGGATATGCTTGTAAGAATTTGTATTTCTGTAGAAAATAGGGATAAGGCTCTATTTCAGACATGTATGGATCAACTTTGGGCTTCCCAAGTCTATTGTCTCCAATAGCGATAGCATGTTCTTGAGCTATCTTTCTGGTTGCAAGTCATAGGGGAACTTGATGGTACAAATTGTATAGGGGTGTCCAAATCCTTCTACCCACATAATGGTATAATCCTTACAATACAAGGTGGTAAACCATCCAATGTGTTTCATAGAGTCTTCGTATGTAAATGAAAAATTCTAGGCCTTATGTACATGGGATGAGGCCCTATCTAGATAGACAGTGGGATACCAAATCACATATTTCCATACAGAAGAATTGTGTTATGGTTTCCATAATATAGAGAAAGCCCACTTGATGTAAGGATTCGAGTAGCATGCAAGGAATACACGCCAATTGGAAAAATTGAAGCAAAAAAGGTGACAAGGTTTATTAAATAGATCCAACACACTTAGCACCAGGTCCATGATATTTTATAGAAGATGAATAAAAAGTATAAGCAATGCCATGATCAACAAAGGGTTCCACATCATTTCCAAGTTGGTGATAAGGTCTGGTTGTGACTTCAGAAGGAAAGGCTTGCAGGTCCATACAGGATATTTGACCTCTCTGGTATGGTCCTTACACTCTCACTAAACATGTAGGAGAAAATGCTTTTGAGTTGAATCTTCCACCATATCTTGGTTTGCATCTCATCTTCAATATGGACCTCCTCAAGCCATATCATCCACCTCTTTTGGATACTTCAATCATATCAGAACAGTTGGACATATCCAAGCTCAACCCAAAAAACTTTTCCCCAGTTGAAGAAGATTAGATTGTGGACACTTTGACAAAGACCACCAGAGGAAAACCTATTCAGCTCTATCGGGTGATTAAGAAAGGGAATCTCAGTCACCAAGGAGAGTGGCTCACCACGTACCACGTAAATAAAAAAAATTCCAAACTTGATGGTACCTCTTGGTGCAATGGGGAACATTTCTTATGAAGGAGTGAGGAATGATCTAGACCACAACCCATGCAACAATTATAATGGCATAACTTCTGGGAACCATAAATTTTGCTCTGTTGCTCTAATTGACTTCATTCAAAGTGCAACAGAAAGCTTGGAATGCATAGAATGTGATGAAAAGGTGCTCCTAATTTTTTTGGCAAATTTTGACCCCATTAATCCACTTCTAAAGGGCCCAAATTGCAATTTTCTGGTAAATGTGTGTCTAAATTCTAAAAATAGTATGTTTCACGAAATTATCGCACATGTAATTCTTGTAAGATGAAACACCTCGTCTCCCTCGAGACTAGTGACTTTCCACATTCCTCTAAGTGCCTTTTAGTATTTCTAAAAATAGTCTAAAAGCATATGTAACCCACAAGGGAAAGACAAACATCTCCTTGTAAAGATCGCCAATATATTTCGAGTCTTTTGAGCAATATACATCTCTTTACAAAGATAGTTCTTTTATTTACATCTGGAACTCTTTAAATCTGAAACCCCAAAGTTTTGGATCATTGATATTGAATGATAGTAGCATGCACTTTATACCATCAAAATATGCAACCATTCAAAAACACCAAGTCTTCACTAACAAGTATTCATCGAGGAAAATGGTTTAATCCCAACCAAGATGGGTAACATAGGAATATTTATTAGGTGGTGAATTTTTTTATATATATTTATATATGTTATCACATTTAAATGTTGAATGATAGTAACATGCACTTTATAGTGTCAAAATATGCAAGTGTTGCAAGACCTTGAGTCTTCACTGAGAGACACTCAAATTTCACCATAAGGGATCATATTAGGCCAGAGCCTCAATTCTAACCCTGTGGCAGTCGCATGTGTACAATGCAATGTGAACGCTGAATGGTATATGTTATTTGATTTAGATGAGTAATTATTAATTTTTTTAGTTGATGCTGATACGGGGTGTGATTGATTTTGTAAGTGTAGAAATATAGATGAAGAATTATATTTAAAGATTCTATCTCTACATTTTAAATTGGTTACAAATTCGTACATATACATTTACAAATCTCATATCATGAGTGGTAGCGTTTTGCACACTATTTTATTTGAACTAAACCTGAATACATGAAGACTTCCATACATTTGCAGATTTTATATCATGAGCGGTATCCTTTTCTGGCCAATTTTATTTGCACTAAACATGAATACATTTGATACCCCCAAGGTGATATAACTAACATGGCTAGACATGATTTCATATTGTATAGATTATCATACAACAAATTAGAAAGCAATATCTTTTTAAAATTGATTTATTCACACATTTATTTGTTACATTTAGGTTCTCCAAGGTTGGTCATACTGCACATGGACATGGCACTTCACATGTATGATGACATAATGAGAATCATAGAAAATCTAAACAAGAAATATATAATTCACTATAGTGCTACAAACACTATTTATAAATGTGTTCTAAAGAATTGTAAGTCAGTTGCTATAAAGAGACTGTACACTCACTACCCACAAAGATTGCATGAATTTGAAACTGATTTGGAAATAGTTTCGAGCATCAAGCATCAGAATCTTGTGAACTCATCATGGTTATTTCCCTGTATGCACTCTAATTTATTGTGTTCCTTCTGCATCAATGAGAAATATATGAGTAAGAGCTTCAAATTGTGTCATCTCATGGCATAGCAATAAAACCAAGCTTATCTAAGTAATGGGTTAATGAACTTTCCTTTTCATTAAAAAAGGTTAAGACTACTAGTGCTCCTAACTTTCATGATAGTGATACTATTAATACATATCATCATAAGTACCTGAAGGCATGTCAAAAAAAAAAATCTCTAATCTGAAAGCAATAAAGAGTTGTGCCTCCTAATCCCAAAAATGGTCTTATAGGAATAAACAGATAACTTCTTCAAGCCATGGGCTGGTAAGCTTGACTTTGTAGTCAGGACATTTGAGGTTGCTTATGTTTATTGCCCATATAGGATTGTTAATGTCAAGTTCAACACATCTTTATTATTATTAGTAGTGTGATTTCTTTTGCAGTCAAAAAGGTTGAGGCCAATGGAGCTTCCAACCCATATCATAATGGAACTATTGATGCAAACCTTCTTTATTACTTGGAATTTTGACAAGAAAATTGAGCTTCTTCAAATTATGAGCAATAAAGGTTTGTGTTTCCTAATGAACTTTCCTTTTCCTCCTTGAAAATTGTATCGTACAATCCAAATTATATAGTATACTCAATATTCATATTTTGCATACCATGAACTATTTGGAAATTGCAACTTCAGACTATTAACCTATGAGTTTAAATTGTATGCAACAATTATGCATTCATTATGTAAATATGGAATAATACATTTCATGACAACCATATGTATTCAATGTGATGAACTGGAATGTATAGAGTGGTGTTTACTATATTCGAGAAAATTGTTGTTTACCGTAGACACTAAAATTTCACTTGTTTAATGTTACATTTCCATTTAGTACATAGTATGCAAAATATGAATATTGAGTATACTATTGTATATTTTATGTTCAAGGACATGTATCACAATTTTTCCAATCACTATTACCTTTACATTGGCGGCTACAACTCCAGCAAACAATGTCAATCCTGACTGTCCATCCGCTTGAGCATTCTTTTGGATGATAATTTTGAAACACATTTGTCATACTTTGGCATTGCCAAGTGCATTTCCTCGGCCCAAACCCACACCTCTACCTATGTTTTGGGTACCATTGGTTACATTGACCCTGAATATGGAAAAACATCAAGGCTTAATGAGAAATCTGATGTATACAGTTGCGAAATTGTTCTTCTAGAGTTGCTGACAGGAAGGAAGTTGTGGACAATAACTCAATTTTTCTTTAGTTGGTCAGATTTCTGCTTGTTAATTTCCTTTTGGAATTTACATTGTACTTTGTTTAAGTGTTTTTTTAGGTTTGTTGTCTGGAGAATGGAGCAATCAAATGTGGATGGAGTTATCTTTGAAATTGGCATGTGAACACATATTCTATCAAAAGTAGAAAACAACACAGTCATGGAAATTGTTGATACAAAAGTTGTTGTAACCTGTATGGATCTTGGGATTGTAAGAAAAATATTCCAGTTGGCATTGCTATGCACCAAGAAATGGCCCTCTAACTGACCCACCATGCATGAAGTTGCCATAGTTCTAAAGTCGATGTTGTCAGTGCCTACTCCTAAGAAAGTTCCTAATATCCGAACAAACCAACTAACCCCGAGTAATAATTACATGAGGCATTTGGATGAATATGCAGATGGTAAGCACAAAGATGTTAAATGGAGCACAAACAACACTTCTAATGGGAATTTGTTTCTGATATTTGGGTGAGGTGATTTCACTAAACATTGTTTGACTGGAATGAGACTGGGACAGTGTTGTGTCGGGAAAAAATGCATCACCATGAGTCCTCTCTATCCCGGGGTCTTTTTTTCTCAATGGATGAGCCGGTTTTCAAGTAAAAAATGACCAGATTCTGTGTTTTCAATTTTCAAGTATTAGTAGTTGTCTTTTAAATATTGGATAACTTGGATAGTATGATGTTGTGTAGAAAACTTGTGGACCAATGTAATCGAGTTGATTGTCTGCAATGTCAAGCAATATTAAACTGGCCAACCTACCCAGTGTTGGAGGAATTGGGCCTGTAAAATTGTTTGAATTCAAAGCCCTGACAAAATTTAAACCATTAAACCATTAGTTTGAATGACATTTTGGATTAGAATCCATGATCCATTTTCAAAGATTAACATATGAAACAATGTGTGTCTCGATAATCTTTATTATTTTATTTTTTTTGACTAAATTTTATTGGGAAGGGATATAATATCTTACAGAAAACTGAGATTAATCAGGTTACCCAATTCATTTGGAATTTTCCCATTGGAACTGCACCCAATTGCCATCCTGTGGGAGCCAAAAGTTTACCAGTCATAAAACATATAATTTTACAGTTTTAATATAATTGTGAAATCCAATATCAGACACTGATAATGCTTCAAAAACTTGCAGGTTCTTGGGCTTGGCTTGAAACTTACAAAATTATCAAAGAATCCAAGTTTCCTATGCTGTTTGGAAGCCTTCCGATCAAGTCTGTGTTGTAGGATAAATCCATGAATGGTCAATGTTAACAACAATAATATCAATATATATCCTTTGTAGTAATGACTAAATATTGTTATTCAATACAATATTCACTTTATTTGGTAGATATGGAGCTTACAGTGTTGCAAGTGCAGATAGAGAAGCAATATCATTCGAAAGTGTTCCCTTCAGCCCCACGCTTGATAATATCATTTAATCATGGAAGACAGAGGTATCATATGCTCTTCTCAAAAAATAATGATTATTCTTTCATTTTGATGTTTTGACCTACATAAATCGTTGTCATTCAACGTGTTTCTAGTTTCTATTTTCTATTCCCTAAACTCTATTGTATTGTGAGGAAAGTTCTCATACCACCTTTATCTATAATATTTCATTTTTGTTTTGCTTAAGAAAATAAAATCACTTTTTTCCCTTCCTCTAGAGCTTAAACACATAGAAAGTTAAAAACTAAACAAAACCCATTTTACTTAAAACCAAACATTAATGTAATAAATTATGTACATCATCTATCTCAACTCATCCCATAGTCTTCCACAAACATTATTGTGGAAGAAATAATCCATAAAAGCTAATGATAAGGCTACAAAATTCTTATCTAAATATTAAAGAACCAATCTATGGGTGCAGACAGCTTACAGTGAGGTCATGTAGTCACCTATGGAGCTCAACATTTCCCATTTAGTGTCACTAAGGATCTATACCTCTAATTCAGCTGGATGGAGCTGTACCTTCCCATTGATACCATAGATGATTTCCATGGCAACAATTATAATGGCATAACTTCTGGGAACCATAAATTTTGCTCTGTTGCTCTAATTGACTTCATTCAAAGTGCAATGGAAAGCTTGGAATGCATAGAATGTGATGAAAATGTGCTGGAATTTTTTCGGTAAAGTTTGACCCCATAAATCCACGTCTAAAGGGCCCAAATTACAATTTTTGTAAATGTTGTCTAAAAATAGTATGTTTCACGAAATTATCGCACATGTAATTCTTGTAAGATGAAACACCTCGTCTCCCTCGAGACTAGTGACTTTCCACATTCCTCTAAGTGCCTTTTAGTATTTCTAAACATCTTGAGGAGGCAGAAAAAATCCTTTGATATCTCACAACACCTCAATAGACATCCCATGCTTTTACCACCGCAGGAGTTTACCAAATTTACACAGAGGTCCCTCATCTTTTGGTAAAAAATACAAGCACAAAAGAGCGATCACTTTCCATTCTGCTCGCTGCCACTGCCTTTACCGTTGACTGCATATTTCATATGCTTCTTCAGGGCAACTTCTTGAAATTTTGCTGCTTCTACTGCCTCAGCAATCTACTTGAGCTTATGCTGAATTGCGCGAACCCTATCCCCCATTCGTCAGAGTGTCCTCCACGTGTAGATGGTGTAAATACACAGTCTGTCCCACACCACACCATAAGAAGCCCACACATATGGGTAAGTCTGAGCGTGTTCCCAACAAGAGCAGTTTTTAGATGAACCGTCTTCCTCGTCAGGATCCTCTAGGGTTTCAGGAAACAGATCAACAAAGCATTCCGCCTCCTCAAATTTTTCGTAGCGCTCGTAGAAGATTTTGTATATATATTTATATATGTTATCACATTTAAATGTTGAATGATAGTAACATGCACTTTATAGTGTCAAAATATGCAAGTGTTGCAAGACCTTGAGTCTTCACTGAGAGACACTCAAATTTCACAATAAATCTTCTTAACAAGATCCTCAATTCTAAAACAAAGTGTGTTTTCAAATAACTCATCAAAGAATGTAAAATCACGGAAAGCCTTGTCAAAGAATGTAAAATCCCGAGTCTTTCCATATAAATGTTCACACATCCCAAGGGAAGTCAATGTAACAACATTAAGTAATCAATATGTTTTATAACATCCCATTAACATTTAAACTTCAAGGTTGGATCCTTTTGGAAAAGAGTTAGCATACCATAAATAATGAATTATGAACCCCGAGCTATGTCACATGTGTCTGAAGCGTTAGGAAGATTAAGGTAAGAAATTTAGGGTCTAATTAGATATTTAAGGTAGTAATGAAATAAGGAAAATGAGTGACAATATAGCAAGATAATTTTTATAAGAAGATTAGAAGTTTGCATATCTACAAGATCTCTAAGAGGGACAAAAGCCTCCAACAATCAATACAAAATATGACAAAAATAATTTGGGTGGGGACAATGTGGATTAGTTTCAATTGTTTGGAATGAAACTACACCATCCCTACATTAATTATTTGGAATGAATTTACATTGTCCCTGCACTAGTTATTTGAGCCACTTTAGTAAAGCTATCCACCAATTGTTTGCCGGTGTTCCTAGGGAATGTTCACAACAATGTATCAAATGAATGGTGAGTTAACAATGTTAAAATGTTTCACAAATTTAACATATGAAATCTTAGAATAAAATTATGATTAGACATAAGAAGAAAAATAACCTACGAAGAGACGGATAACCTAAAAAAATGTTTCCCACGATTAAATACATGAAATCTAAGACTAAAAGTATGATTACATCTTGAAGTAGAAAACCCTAAGAAGAGAAGGGTACCCAAACAAGAAATTCTAGAAAAATCAATATTTACAAGACCATATAATACAAGATGGTCCTACAAAAGGAAAGTTTCATGATAAGAGAGAATTGTTGATGAAGCCAGGGAAAGAGAGTCGAAGAGAACAAGGATCTAGCATGCATCCAAGTAAGGAGTACGGGAATCTAAGTTTCTATGCAATCCTTTAGGAGAATAAGCTGGGAGGACAAAATTATTTGAGGAAAAAAAACAATTACAAATGATTTACGATTTAAGGTTTGTTGACATGTATTCCTTTTAAGAAAGATTGAAGTCCTCAAGCTCAGCATGTAGATCCAAAATGGATTTGGCTAGAGAGGGCAGATTTATTTGACTATAATGGACTTAAAACAAATGCAAATGAAGGAAGAAACATTGATGTAAGGCACGACATCCTCAGCATATGTGTATTATGTAAGAAAGTCTAAAACTTTGTAGCTCTTCTATGTAGATCCCACGTAGAGTTGTAAGAGAGGGATCTCGAATTTGACTACAATTGTATTTTGTACTTCTAGACATTCAGAGTCAATGAGCTATTTCAAAACCAACCTACTAGTTTTTTTTGGAGGATCTCTTATTGGTATTAATAATTTAGAGATTTGAATACCCAAATCCACACATTGTATAGTCTCTAAAATAATAAGTTTTTGAGAATAGAATTCAACGGTTTTTTTGAAGTCTACGAAGCAAAAAAAAAAACTTTAGAAGACTATTGATGCATTTTAGTGATAGTTCAAGGAGTATAAATGTAGTTAAGAGTTTGAAAATCTCCTTAGAAGCTTGTCTAACCCCTTTCTCTAAAGCTACAACATTCCAATTGCTTGAACATTTGTGCATCCAAACCTGTGACATAAAGTTTCCCAGCTGCTACCTAATCTTTAGAGTCTTGTAGTAAATTTGTGTCAAAGTTGTTTCCTAATTAATGAGCGGGGTGAATAATGTCCAATGTCCATTAGAGAATCTTGAGGGAAGCAATAATGAGGGCAATGAAGATACAAAGATGGTGAAGGAAAAAACGCATGATAACAGGAGGAATTAGTGAGAAATAAAAAATCATAAATGTGAGGATTCATCTTACTGTTGACAAGAACATAATCAACCAAAATGGCATCTCAATTGTTAGAGACACAAGCAATTTTTTATAAGCATAATACTCACCCAATCAAAAAAACGTGCCCATGCTATATAAAGTATTATAAAATACAGTATGTGGGCTTAAATGTTATTAATTCTAGCTTCTTTTCATTTAAAAATCTTTTAAAGTTATTTCCTTACATATATGTCAAATTTGGTCTTCAATCATACATGGAGTCTGATATTCATTAGCATTTATTGGGTATGCAATTAAATATCAATATCTTCAATTCACATCTTGTCATGTGAGATGTAATCTTTGTTAATGTTTGTCGGGTATTATGCAACACATGAAGAAAGTTTTCAATCTGATCATGTTATGATATAATTATGATGTTCCTCTCACTCTTGTGGGTGTTGTCCACCACGTTCTTCAAAAGTTATTGTGGATTTTGTCCACCTGAATTCTTCCTATTTTAGATCTATAGATACCAAAAAAATTTCCTTTTGCTATTCAATCAACCTTACCTGCAAATCATGACTCTCTATTGTCCACAACCAATTTGGGCTTATTAGGGAGGTTCATGGTAAATATAGCTCTCTCTGCCATTGACTATCTCCTCTCACAAATATCAATCGATAAACATCATTATGTCAAATGCTTACCACCATATTCATGCAATTACAATGTAAAATAAATGTGATTTTATTTCTACATATACACAGTCTATTCTTTTCTCTCTAACATCAATCTAACCTCTCATGGAAGTTTTTTAAGTACCATATATATATATACTAATGACGATATAGTAAAAATTGTAATTTTACTACTGCATAATAAAATCTATTAATTTGTTTGTAAATTGAAATAAAATTAAATTTGAAATAAAAAAAACTAAGTTCACAAACATATTAGCTCTCCCAAAAAGGGATGTTAAGCAACACTAGGATACATAAATTAACAATAGCCAATTGCAATATAACAAAAACTGTAATTTTACTTCTGCATATATAAATTCTAATAATTTATTTGTAAATTGAAATAAAACTATTTTTTTTTAAATTTCCAAGTTCACAAATATATTAACTCTCCCAGAAAAGGATGTGATGCAGCTATAGAAATCTCTAACCATAGATGTGACAAAATCCACAAAACATATATAAATTTGCATACATGATCCGGTATGTTGAATTCAATCCCAAATAATAGACCCCACATATGCACAATATAATAGAGCTTCTGAAAAAAGAATCATACAAAGTGACAAAGATTGATGTAAAGAACTATCAAGAGATGTTCTCCCCATCATCTCCAAGCATTAGATTGATTGTAAGCCCTTCTCTCACATTTCCATCAGGCCAAACATTATTTCATTTCCTTTGAGTGTACCTCTCCCTTTTCTTTTTCTTATTATCGACTTGTGCTTATCATCTCAGACGTGCAAGTTTCCCAAAAACAGTTCAGCAACATGACACCTCCATGATATCTTAAAACTGAGCTTTGAATAATACCCCATAAGTTTATAGGCAGCAATGCACAATGCACATTGCATACTATAAGTCTGATTTTATAAATGCAACAGCATCATCGAGATCTCCAAACACTCAGAATTGTTTCTTTAAGAAACTGGAAATAAAACCTGGTCCCATCTTTATCAGTGCAGGTCTGACACACTGCACCTTGTTTATAGCGCCAGCCTATGTTTACAGATTGCTTCACATAGCATTACCAATAATCTCCACGAGAACATTGTCCTTGTTTGAAATTATGGAGCTCACAACAATTTTTCTTGCAATAATCTTGGAGATAAACTTTGTCGCACAATGGCAGTCAAGATATAGTCAAACATTATCGACAACTGTAATAGTTGTCCCAGAGCACATGTTTGACAGTCCAAACACAATTGCCAACTTCTCACCATGGTGGCAGAGGAGAACTTCTAATTCCTCCTCCACATCACTCATAACATGTTTTGAATCTGGAAAATACCCTGCTGCCTATGTCTCCAACTTTCCATAGTTCCCATATCTATGGGTGTCATCTGTCTCCCACACAAAAAGTATGTGCCATTTTATGACCTTCAATCCAACTACATCCAGGTATCTTTTTAATTCCTTTATCTATCATCAATCTCCTTACCATTTGCACCTCACCCCACCTGTCCACTTCTGCATAAAAGTTTGACAAAAGAACACAAGTTGCAGCATTTTGAGGGTCCAGCTCAAAAATTAGAGTTGCTGTAAATACTCCCAATGCTATATTCTTATGTGCTCTACTGGCACTAAGCAAACAAGTCCACACAACCTCCACAGGTTTAATTGGCATTTTGATGATAAAATTTAGAGTTTCCTCAAGATAGCCAGCACGGCTAAGGAGGTCAACAATGCACACATAATGATCAATTATAGGCATAATGCAATAAGAGTCACAAATGCCATTGAAGTATTTACAGCCCTCATCCACTAAACCTGCATGGCTGCATGCTAATAAAACACAAGTGAAGCTTACATGGTCAGGGTATGTTCCACATTGCTTCATTACTTCAAAGAGTTTGATAGCATCCTTGCAAAAGCCATTTTGTGCATATCCTGTGATAATTGCAGTCCATGAGAACACATTTTTCTGAGGCGTTTTGTCAAACAGTCTCCCATGCCTTGTGTATGCTTCCACATTTTGCATACATATCTACCAGGGCACTTGCAACAACTACATCTGATAAAAATCCACTTTCAATTATGCTTTGATGGATATCTGTACCCTGTTCTAAAGCTCCCATTTTAGCACAGGCTGGGAGGACACTGGCAAAGGTTGTGGAGTCTGGATTTATTTCTGACAACTGCATTTGCTTAAAAGCTTCCAATGCCTTTTCAACAAACCCATTTTGCACATAGCCTGCAATCATTGCATTCCATGATACCACATCTCTTTCAGCCATTTTGTCAAACAGTTGTCGTGCCTTGTGTGTACAGCCACATTTTGCATACATGTCTATCAGGGCATTCTCAACTATAACATCTGAAAAATACCCACATTCAATTAAGCGTTGATGGATATCCATACCCTGCTCTAAAGCTCCCATTTTGGCACAGGCTGGGAGGATGCTGGCAAAGGTTGTGGAGTCTGGTTTTAAACCTGACAATTGCATTTGCTTAAAAGCTTCTGCAGCCTTTTCAACAAACCCATTTTGTACAAACCCTGTAGTCATCGCAGTCCACGAGACCACATTTCTTTCAGGCATTTTGTCAAACACTGCATGTGCCTTGTACATGCTTCCACATTTTGCATACATATCTACTAAAGCATTTGCAACTACAATATCTGGCAAAATTCCCCTTTCCATTATGCTTTGATGGATATTCATACCTTGTTCTAAAGCTCCCATTTTGGCGCAGGCTGAGAGGATGCTGGCAAAGGTTGTGGAATTTGGCTCGACACATGCCAATTGCATTTGTTTAAAAGTTTCCAAAGCCTTTTTAACAAAGTCGTTATGTGCATATCCTGAAATCATTACAGTCCATGACACCACATCTCTTTGAGGCATTTGTTCAAAAAGTTTTAAAGCCTTGTCGAGAACACCATTTTGTGCATATCCTGCAATCATTGCAGTCCATGAGAACACATTTTTATGGGACATTTTGTCAAACAGTTCACGTGCCTTGTATATACTTCCACATTTTACATACATATCTACCAGGGCACTTGCGACTACAACATCTGACAGAAAACCACTTTCAACTATGCTTTGATGGATACCCATGCCCTGTTCCAGAGCTTTTATTTTGGCACAGGCTGGGAGTATGCTTGCAAAGGTGAACTGGTCTGGTTTAATAGAGGTTTGTTGCATTTGGTGAAACAGTGCCAATGCCTCGTGAGGAAACCCGTGTCTTTTGTAAGCTGCAATTATGATATTCCAGGAAAAGAGGTTTCGTTCAGTCATTTGGTCAAACATTTGCCGCGCATTTACTAAACATTCGCACTTGTCATACATGCGCATGATGGTGTTTTGTAATAGTTTGTGTGCGACAAACTGAAATCCCCTGTCGTTGATGTGGGAGTGGATTTTCTTACCCTCTGAAAGAGTTTTCTTGGAAATGCAGGTCTGCAATAGTAGAAAGTATGTAGAAGAGTTTACAGGTGGGTTGTGCGTAGTAAGCAGAATGTGTAGCGCCTCTTTCAACAGATCTTGTCTACATAATGCTGTGAGGGTGAGATTGAGATTGGCAGTGGATGGCATCGGCATCGGCATTGGCATCGGCATTGTAACAATATAAATGAAACGTAGTAAATGTGCATTGCTATTTAATTTACTTCTACCACAGTGAGAATGAAACACTGGCATACTCTGTCCTCAAAAGTAGTTGTATGATCATTTATTATTACCTCCTGGAATAGCGATGATACACAGGAATACACCAAACAGAGCCCTTCTGAAAATTTTAAAGATTTAGCGCCTTGAAGGGTTTGTGAAAGTTTTGCCAACGAGGAAGATGGTTTGGTTATTGGGAAGACAAATATTCTGTAAATACGGAGTATAGATATAGCTAGGGTTCATTGCTAATTACATTTAACAAAGCATTTGTACCAAAAGTAGCAACAATGGTTACATCTATAATTAAATATGAGGTGTCACTTCTATTGAAATATTATGTTAGTGAGAGGGCCACTTCCATTATGATTTCATCTCTATCGGTATAAAGGATCATGATATTTTGGGTTTATATTGTACCAGAGACCAAGTCAACTAATCAATGCGGTATTATTTTTTTGATTGAATGAGGATTTTAGAAACGTAGGATGCACTAAAGAGACATATCTAGCTTGATTAATAAGGCATATGTCAGGTGGCAATTGTAGAGGATGTTTTTAGATTTTTTGAAACACTAGGGAGGAGAAGGGAAGGCCGAGGAAACGAACATACTAAGCTCACAACTAGTCAACCATTATATTGGTAAGAGCATCACTTCCATTGGGGTGCCATCCCTATTGGCGTAAGGACCGTGATATATAGGGATGGTTCCACATTTAGGATTCACACCCACTTGGACATTTGCAACAACGACAAAATAGCAACCATTCATTTTGTGTAGTGCTTGATGGCTTCCCAAACATTGTCCCAAGGCTCTCATGCTGAGATGCTGCTCACAAAGGTGTGGGGTGGCTTATGCCATCCAAATGCATTTTCTTAAAGTTTCCAATGCATTTTTTAAAATCCTATTGTGTGAGACTATGTAGACATTGCAGGCCACGAGACCATATTTCTTCTGGCATTTAGTCGAAAAACTCACATGCCTTATATATGCTTCCACATTTTTATTTGTATTTACCAAGACACTATCAACCACAATAGAGAAGAATTTGCTTTCCTTAATGCCTTGATGGGAGCCCAACTCTAAAGCTCCTATTAGCGCAACAAGGAGGAAGTGGGTCACATTTGAAGATGGGCACACAATGTCAATTCCCTTCATCGCCAACCTCAAATTCACAACCCCATGTAAGGAGGCACCAATTTGTTGTGCTTATAAAAAAACAACTCTAATGCCTATGTTGTCCATCTCCTGCCTCAATCGCAATTCACACATCATTACATAGAAAGGGGAGTTTGAAAGAGGCACTACACAAGCTTGAAATGTAGTTACCTCATACTGAACACAAGCTCCTTCCCAGCTATCAAGGTGGACATAACATAACTAACATTACACAAAGCATAAGGTGGGAAAGTGTAGTGCCCCGTATTATTTTACCAAAAAATGTTCGATGTTAACCTGAAGTGGGACAACCTCCTTATAAACCTATTGTAATTAAATATGTATTTGAATATAAATTACAAATCTAGGATTATAAGTTATAGATCAAATAATAATGATAAAATAAAATAAATCAAAAGGGGTCAATTTAGGGTTTTTTTATTTGGGTGTTTTAGGAGGAAGATGTAAACAACCATGAGAGAGCTCCTTGGTTGGAAAATGAATGTGATTCTCAATTGGCCCCTCTTAGACACAAGCTAAGAGGGAATAAGCAACAATCGACCCAAAATACTCTCTTTGATCATTTACAAGCATATTCGAATCCGAGCAAAGAGCAATTGTGACACTAAAATCTAAATTCCTCCATAAATATGATTTTCTAGTCTAGTGTTGATATTATAACTAGGAAATAAGATCAATAGCCCATGATATGTATGCATCTTTTGTTCACTTCTAGTCGTGCCAATATGGGAGCTTAATAAAAAAGTATTATTTTATGGGCACAACACAAAATAAGTGAACTATTATTCTATTAAACGCCTAGATGAATATCTTAGTATGGTATATTAGGCACAAAATAAATTTGGTATAGTTGAGATAATTATGCTCATATTTGATCATTATGTCTACATGGTTGACCTTCTTGGCTGTGCTACATATGTTGAGGAAGCTCTAATGTTATCATCAAAACACCATTTTATTACATGGTGATTGTGCAATGTGTGGGGGTTTGCAAAGTTGTGTGTGTGGAATGGCGAATTTCAGGGGGGGTGCTTGCTAGTTGTTTAGAAAAATGCCTCAATCGATAAAGCCTCAAAATGTATGTTTAGCATAACAAGTTGGGTTGGGCATCTCATGCTCCACCTTGTAGACCTCCTTTCTTAGGCATGGGTTTCTTCTTCCCCTCTTGCATGTTATCATATTAGCCTTCTCATTAATTGGAATGAGTTACTTTTGAACATAGTAATATCCACGTAAATAAAATGAACCTTGATTTTCCTGTGGTATATATATAGCAATAGAATTATCTATTACATGCAAATTGGCCTTCAAAACACTTTACTTTGTAATTTCGAAAACCATCCGCGAAGCACCTTGTAAACATATCAAACCCAAACATGATTTTCGATGTGTTGTGGTTTGTGACTCCAACCCATGAGACCTAAAAACTTAAAACATAAAACTCCATGGCATTAACGAATAACCAAATTTTCTCTAGAAATGACATGTAGAAAGTGTCTACAATCTTTTGTTTCTCCATCCCATGATTAAAAGTGGAAGGTAACCATCCAATTTTTTGAAATCGATTTAGAATCGTCTTGTATTTAGTGTTTGCAGAACAAGAAAGTGTGTTCTGCCACCTCAACCCCCTACCTTCTTGTATTGCCTCTAAAATGAGAGTCGCTTAATAGATTTTTCTTCCATTAGCTCCTTGGTGTTATCACCATATAGGAAAATATGTTAGAAGTGATTGTTTCCCTATTCTTGTAATTTTTTAATCCTTTTTGGAGGCCATTTGTGGTCATTTATGCTAATTTGAACTATAACATTGTTAAGTATTTCGACCCAACTTTGGAATGTACTAGACAAAACTTGTCTAGTATGAAGATCAATTGTGTTGGAAAGTGTTGTTAATACTAAATTATTCTTTTGAACTCTATACAAATTTAAAATTTGTGTGGAGATAATGAACTCTCTCTCTAAAACTTGGAAATATAAATGAAATGTGAAATTGTGTGAAGATAATGAACTCTCTCCTTCTTCTTTCTTTATTTGAATGTGTAAAATGATTGTGAACATTTTGGGATGGGACATTTTTAAATGTATGATTTCATATAACTAGTTGGGAAAGGGGTGAATTCATGACAGTTTCATGTTGACCCATTTTGTTGTAGGCATATGGTACAGTGAAAAAGGAAGTAAATGCAATACACGACATATCCATGATTTATCAAGTTAGTGTAATTGTAAATTAAACGTTATTTGGAGGTGGGAATAAAGGAAATGGTAAATCTTGATTTAATAATGTAATCAAATTATAAACTGGATAGTTTTGTTTTGAGTAACATATTTTTAATTGATAACGCATGTGATAATAATAGTGAATATTATGGAATAATGTCTTGATTAACATGAGTAGGTCATGTGATACATTTACCATGTATTTTTTTTTATCATAATCACATTTGGATGTATGCTTAAACACTATTCTAACCCTTTAAAACACTTGTTGAAACCACAACTTAAGATAAATACAAATAACAAAATTACATTGGTATTACAAGTCTAGTTGATATTTTACCACACCTGCTTTTGAAGATGAAATATAATGATCAAAACACTCTTGATAGTCATCTAATGTAATAATCCTCTCTTTAAACCCAAGGCTCAGGAGATGCAATTCATTGTAAACATATATCTTGATGAGCTAATTAATTTAATTATTTTGAGAACTAATGTGTAGATCGCATCTCAAAATATGTGTGAGTTCCTACAAATAGGGAATATGTACATGACCCTTTTATAGTATTGATCTGATGAGTCTTGTGCTTGGGAATCATCTCTACTATGTGAACTTGTGTGATTACTATGTGATACTATCTTCCTTACTTTCTTTAGACACTTGTTTGAGTTGTAATATTATATGTTTTGAGTACTACGTGCAATTGAATGCCATTTTTTGCATTTACTCTTTCTTGTATGTGTTATATTATGTTTTCTTGGTGCACTTGTATGATCTATGCTTTGTTTTATTATCGACATGGATTTATATTTGTGGTTTCCATTTATTTATTTCTTAATGATCATCTACAATGGAGGCATACCACCCCTCCTAATTCATGTGATACACACTCGTTATATTGTTAGAATGAAAAAAATGTCCTAGAATACATTGTTTTCTACATCCTTGATATGATCACATATTGCTTACTTGCTTGAGTGATTTATGTTAGACACACATTATTACAACATACTTAACTTATGATTTACATTACTTTGCTACACATTGTATTTTGTACACATTTATTAACACACATGGATTATTCACATACTTTCTTGACACACATTGCTTGATCCATTCTTGGGTATAGAACCCATGGTTGGTTTACATTGTAATTCATGTTTGATTGAGATTTCTTCTTACATCTTTATTTTTAACATCTTAACTAATATGAATTTATTATTATACATTTTCTAATAAAAATTTAGATGATTACACACTGCAATTTATGATATTTCTTGTTACACATTTCTCTTCCCATATTGATTGTTTATAATATTTCTTGTTATAAATCACTCCAAACATATTGATATTTTCTGACATTTCTTGTTACAAACTGTTTTGTGCACATTGTTGTCTATACTACATGATTATGACATTTCTTGTTAAACATTGCTCTATGCACATTGTTTTCTAGATTACACGGTTATGAAATTACTCATTACATATATTGCTCCACAGACATTGGTTGTTTCATTTCTTATTGTGTGATGCTTATCAATTTTTTGTTACAAAATTTATTTATATCACTTATTATTGCATGTGTGTTCTTGCACACACAAACTAACATCTAACCCTAATCAATTTTTTCACATTTTTCATTCATTTCTCTTATGATGGTCTTGTCATGTCATGTTGCATCATGTCATGTCTTTTGTTACCATGGATCCATCAAACATTGATTCTTATGTTGTTATCATGTTACATGTCATATCACTACTATGTTATCTTACCAAATGTTTCTAGAATAATTTCATGAAATGTTTCATCTTTTTGATGATGTATACACATTATTTAGCTTACATTGCTATTATCTTCTTACTTATATATAATTCTTGCACTTTATTTCCTAATTTATCATGAATGATATCATGACCTGAATACTCCTATGATTATACACATTGCTAGCACCAAAAACACGTCACATTTCATCATTCTCCTCCAAAATGACCTAATAACCACATTCTACACAAGTGATTGATTTAACCCTAATTTAATCACCCGCAACCCCTTTCACACACCATAATGACCCTCAATCACACACACATGGATTTAATTACAATTAATTAAATTGGCCCCTTTACCCACTCACCAGGCCACCTCACCTTGCCATTGGACCGGCCACCTCACCCAACCACCTCACCATTCCCTTACCCCACTTGCCCCTCCACATCACCCTTCCACTACCCCACTTGCCCCTCCACCTCACCATTCCACTTCCTCACCTTACCCATACCTAGCCCATACCCTTCTAGAATCCCTAATAGTGGCCACCCCACTCATAGGACCCCTCTTTGTCCTATTCCCCATTCTAAGGGTGGAGGACACATGTGCTCCGCCACTCAAAATCAAGTGGGGAAGGCATATTCCCCACTTTTGAAAAAACAAACCCCCCGACATAACTGGTGTCGGTCACAGTCTGACCAATGTCGGTCAGGTGGGACTGGCGCCGGTCACCTGTAAATGCTCAGTTTGAGCTCTTTCCAAGCGGTTGGTTGGCATTTCACTTTTGGAATTTTTGGTTGGACATTTTTGTGGGCATTCTCCATTGCTCGTCATCTTGGTTGGAAATTCCTTGGAACACGGTGGAGCCATCAGAACTCCAATTTAAAAGACCAGAGGTGGAAGCATTCACAAGAGAATTTGTGAAATCAACCACTGAAGGGACTTGAAGCAAAGAGGGAACTCAAGAAAGAGCACTATAACCACCTCCCATCCTTCACCAACACTCATCACTTCTCTTCATCATTTTGCTCACTATTCTACATGTGTTAGACTCCAGGTAAGTAGATCACTTTAACCCTCACTAGTGTCTTTGTGCTTGTTTCTTCATTTTTCTCTCCCAAGAGCCAACCTCTCTCTCCTACTCCTCAAATCATCACCTATCCTCCCAAAACCTTGCCTACTCAACCCACATCCCCCTACAAGACCTTGCCATCCCATTCCACTTCCTTGAAAACTCTCTATCCGAACACAAAGAGCATCCCAACCTCCAATTTCAAAACTCTGGCCTGACTACAGTGACCATCATCGGTTAACTATAACCGTGGTCGGTTGAACCTGACCACCGTTGGTTACCCTACTGTCTTCAGCTCCCCAAAACTCTACCCTAATACACCCAAAACCTCCCAAAACCCAAAACACCTATCCTAAACCTACCCCTCATCTGACCTCACCAACACCATTCCAACTCTCTATTCTGAGACAGAGTAGAGAACCCAAACACCATCTACCTAAACCCTTGTCACTTTCATAGTGACCTATACTGGTCACCCTTAACCGGCATCGGTCTCACCTAAACTGACATTGGTCAGACAAAATGACGTGTAGGTCTCTGTGTCTGCTAACACAATGTAGACCAGCAACCTACCTACTTTCCCAAAAACCCAAAATACCTTACCCAGCCCCACCCAGACCTTTTCTGTGACCTACAGACCACCTAAACTACCCATGACCTAACCTGAAGACCTTTTACTCACATAGTTTTAGTATTTAATTAGATCAATGCTGATAGTAATCTGAGGCACCCAAATTAGAACACTAGCACTAGATTCCTTTATTTACATGTTTCAGTTATTTAATATTAATTTATAAAACAGTGGATTGACAGCCTTCTAGGAAGTATCACACTTCTTGGATCTAGCATACGCTAGGCAGTCCACTGCCATATACTATTTAACTCTCTCTTGTGGTCTTGTTTTCTATTACAGGGTAGTCCTTCCCAGCCAAAAAGGAGTTCACATGATTGACCAAGATTGGAAGTCTACACGCACACATTCTACCTTCTACCCATCACCAAATAACAGGTATTCCTCCTACACCCATCACCCTTATCTGTTTCATTCTCTGATTGTATGCAAAAAGGAGCTAAATATTTTGGCACACCCGGTGGGACCCATCCGGGGTTCCTTGCATTCTGTTCATTCCTAGGTAAAAGTTGTATGTTTGTTTCCCTTCTAAAAGGCTTCTACATTAATCTCCATCTGAAATCTTCTTCTCTTTCTATTATCTCAAAGCAATCGTGTTTTGGTGCTATAAAAAGAACACTTCTTTTCTTTCATTAGCACTACATTAGTGAAAGAGCATCTCTTCTCCTATTCATCATTTGCGACATCAAACATCACACTTTGATTTGGGTTTAAAACACTTGCATCACATTTCTTGTATGCTGTATTTTAGAGCACATTAAAATTGAGGGCAACCTATATGCTGGAAGTCATGCCCAACTGATGGTTGACGTAAAATAATCATAGAAAGCACCTTCTCTCTCTCTACCAAATTTCATAAAAATTGAAAAAACACATCTTCTTAAACAACATATCACCCGAAAGAAGTTGTCAATGATCACACGATCAGTGGATTGATAGTGGGTGTTTAGCTGGTTACTTCTATCTAGTCATTACCTCAGAGGATGGCCCACCCCCACCATAACATAACCTGAAACCTCTCCTTTTAGATCTCCTTCTTATGTAGGAAGCCTTCCTCACCAAAAACTCTATTCTAAAATTCATGAGTCAGTCCTTCTAAATAGTGTAAGCTTAACACATTAAAAATCACTTGTTGGATAACGTCTTTTTAGCATTTTATTGACATGCATTTTGAGGTGTGAGGTTCCATTTCTTCATTTTGCTTTCTTTCACCTTTCACACTCCCCAATCATAGTTGGAGTATTCTGACTTCCTCTGAGAGTGACAAAGGCTTCATTGTATCATCCCAGACCTCTGGGTTGATTATTCTTCTGATTCAAATTCACAATAATCCATTTTTCTAGTTTTTTCAATCTTCACAGTGACTGGAATCAGTTTACTCCTCACCATCATTGGTCATACCCAACTCATTAGTTATCCCAACCAGCATTGGTTTTCTGTTCTTTTGGGTTAACTTACCCAAAAGGACTATAAATACTTGTTTCATTTCTTTGTTGTCAGAGTTCCTATGAGTCTTTGTACCCTCTATGTCCTACTAAAAAGTCATCATAGAAACTTGTCCATCTGATCATCACCACTCTTTTACCTCAGTTTGGTAAAAATTATTCTTGTCCATTCACAGTAACTCAAGAAATGGTATGGTTACCCCTTAACCGTGTCAGAAACTACTATCGGTCACCCCTAACTTGGGTTCAGCCTATGTTGATTCCTTAACTGGTACATTAACCCAATCCACCTAAAAATACACTGTTCTTCTCATTCTTACTACTTTCTGTGTCATCTGCATATACAACCAAGGATACAACATCACCTGATATACATTCATTCACATGGTGTTGATGCGCAACCAAGCCAACGCACTTAGTGTGTTTCACGCTAGCCTTCAACCAAATAGATGGTTTTTCTTCCACCTAGTTCGTCACCTCCTTCTGTGTCATCACCTATGGACCCCAATCTACCTGTTGTTGTTAGTATGGGTGACTATAAATTGAACATTAGAATTCAATGTGAGGTTTCTTGACTAGAATCCTGTCACCTTGCAACAACTATCTATCCCATTCATCCACTCGTGACTCCTCGGGCCTTTAAGCTTATATACGGTATGCCTGTATCCATCTCTCCTGCTCTTGCACCTACTTCTGTGTCAGCTACTTCTAGCTTGGCTCTCCCCTGCTTCTACCTTACCATTGGTGGTGTCGTAGGTTTTTATTCTAACTGACCCTACCATGATGATATCCACCTCCTTATATGACATTTACCACACTTTGACGTCTTCACCCCCTATAGCATCTACCATGCCCACCTCCATGGCCATCAGTCCAAGTGAGCCCATGTCTTCCACTACCCACATACCCATTCCATCTCAACCACCATTGGTATCAAAAAACTACACCCCCCTTCAGAATTTAGTTCTCTCTATTCCCCAATCACTTCCTCCCATTGCTACTAGGGTGGTCACCCCGACCCCTCTTGTATACACCCACTTTCAACCTCCGCCAGTGGCCTCTACTTCTTATTCAACATATTACCCTTCCTCATCCTTCTCCTCGCATATACCTCCACAATTTTCATACGCAGCTCCTTCACACACTATGATGCCTTCAACGTCATACTCTTCCTACCTTCCTCCCCATCCTTTTGGAATTCAACCTCCACCCAAACCTACTCCCGATCTCATCAAGATGATGATGGATAAGATGCAAACATTAGAAGCATCTCTTTCTGGCTCACGTACATCTCTGACCTATGAGGAGATTTGTAATGAACCTATTCACTTCTCCATTCCAATCCGCCCATACCCCCTACATTGGGAAATGCTGAAATTCAACTGATTCAACAACAAAGAATACCCATAAAAATATTTGTAGTCCTTTAGAAACATGTGTTATCTCATCGCTCATGATGCTGCTTTGCTCTTGTGAATGTTTCCTATGTCCCTCAATGGACCCACCTCTGGATTGGTATAGTGCCCTACCTAAGCACTCTATTTTCTCCTTCAACCAGGTGGCCCAAACCTTTTTGGACCATTTCTCCATCAACGTGGTCAAGAAGGTCACCATGAATGACTTGTACACTACGTGTCAATATGAGGATGAGTCGATCATAGACTTTGTTGCTCATTGGCATGGCCTGATCAATCAAATAACATTCCCCTTACCGCAGACCAGACTGATACATCTATTTACATGGGCTTGCACTCAACATATCTCATCTACCTTACAAATCCAAACATTTTGTACATTTGATGAGGCATTCACCATGGCCTAAAAGCTCGAAATCTGAGCCATCAAGGAGAAAATGATTCAATTACGCAACAAGGGCACTCCTTTTAAACCACATGAGCCCGTTTCCACTTCCAAGACACCACCAACCATTCCTCTCAATCCTTCTAGAGCCAAAGGATCCACCCATGTGGTAGTCCTAAAGGTTGGTCCATCTCACCCATCCAACCTGCCAAAACCTCTGCCTAACCTCTCTCTAGTTCAAACATTCTTATTCAAACATGAACAATGAAAATACACCCCCATCACTAAACCATACCCTGTTGTTATAGAAAAACTCTTGAACATAGGGGCTATCACCCTCCTAGCTATCAACCACATGCTGGTTTTGATCCTTCCCGTCTAATGCCCTCATGGTATAAGGAGAATGAGTTCTACAATTACCATCATACACGAGGGCAGAATACCAACAACTGCATCACATTAAAAACCATTGTCCAAGAAATTTTAGATAGAGGAGATCTCGTTCTGGATAATCCCAACATGCCCGCACACTAAAACCTCCATATCTTCTAAAATCCATTTCCTAATCATACACCCCCTACCCAACACAACGATTCTTCCATCGATAGTGACAATACTTGGGAAGTTCATGCCATCTTTGATACCTTACCTATTCCACTTGCACCATACCCCTTGACAACACCTACAGAAGAACTTATCAAAAAATTTCCTTTATCCTCACCAACATCTTCACCCTCTTCGTCACTACCAGTAGAAGATAACTTGGTGCTAACTGATTCATATTCCTCAGACACTATAACTACCATTCTTGACCATGCCATCGACCCCCTAGCCAGATACTTGACGAATCACCATCGACACCTGCTTCCATACTGAGGAGTCAGTGATACCTCCCCCTTCCTCCAAGGAAGACCCTACTTCATCTACCTTACCCACACCTCAACACAAAGAAGATCCCATTCTGATTGCAACTGATCCACTACCATCTCCTACAACACTAAATGATGTCTTCTTATCTCTTCTTCCCATAGAGTCAAATGTAGAGGGCTTCCCTATTTCACAGATAACAATTCCATTCACAGGGATCACCACCAAATCAACCCTCATCCCTTTCACCTCTTCATCACCCCATTCGATGGACCACCTAGAGTATGTTGACCATTCACTACTTCGGGACATCTTCAAATCCCTATCTCAACACAGATGCAAATGTCACCTTACTGACTCACCCACTATTTACCCTAGAATGGTGGAGACATCTATACCTAACCTACCCGTAGAAGTGGCCGTAACACCTCCCATATCACCTTTGACCATACATATACCTTCATCATCTACATCCTTTGCATCCTCACTTCCCAACCCTTCACCAATCTAAACAATCTCTCGTATCCTGGGGGTACGACCAACACCAAGCCTTACCCATCCATCAATCAAGATTGATTTGACTGCCCCCTCTCACCCCCTCACCAAAATTACACCCCTACCTAAACCAAGCACCAGCCACCCCAAACGCCGATACTAGCATCTGCCCACTACCTCCTTGTCCCCTTTGCCATTACCATCCCTCTTGGGCCCTCATCCATCGACCTTAATGACAAAATCAAATACACACAATGTAACCAAAATTCGACAACCTCCCCAATTACCACAACCTCCCCTTCTACCCAATCCTACAAAATTACCCTTACCTACTCGTCAACACCAACTGCCGCTATTATCTCCCACCCCTACCTCCACAACGTCGCCAGTCTCACCTTGGGTAACCCATCCTCTCCCACCTTTGGCATGGCCCTCTTCATCACACCATATTTCGGCATTGCTAACCACCCCACCTCCTAAAGAGATAGCTAAACCCAAAATTGGGTCACCCATCACACCCTTACCTAACAAGGTGTGACCCAAACCTCAACCCAAGCCTAAACACACCCAAACTACCCAAACAACACCCCTACCATGACCAATGGCACCCACTCCTAAATCAACACTGAGCTCTTCACCCAAACCCATACCCATTTCACAATGTGATCAAATGGCAGGATCTTATGTTAATATCTTGGCCAACCAATTGACCTCCTACATCACCTTACACCCATTCGACCTTATGACCCACTCAAACCAAAACCGAAATGGTTTGATGATTCCCAGATCTGTGCTTACCATCACGCACCAGGGAACAATGTGGAATATTGTCAAAGCTCTCAAAGCACTCCTCCTATAGATCTTTGCCGAGGATGATCTTTTAGACAAAGATCTCGCTTCGCCTGCAACCATAATAACACTTTCTCTGCCATTATCAGTTCAACCATCATCACCCCAAGCATCATACCCCTCTTACCCACCACGAATATTCGAAATCAACATGGTTTGAATTAACAATCAGGATCAATGTGATAAGGGAGAAAGGCCAGGTAGATGAACCTGCTACCTCAAACATACCTCACATTACACCCATGCCCGTACCAAGAATCACTATTAGAGGACCTACCTTCCCTATCTCCAATGGGAGAGCCCACCATGCCATGATCAAACAACTCCACCAATCTCCTCTCAAAATGTCCTTATATGACCTCATACAAACCTCTGAATCTCATTTTCAAGCTCTTATCGAGGTCCTACAATCAATCGAGGTCCCATCTAATGACCCCACACTAGTCGCATCTATCATCACACCTCATCATGTGGCCTCCCTTATTTCTTCACCTCCCACCTCGGTGCTTATTGCCTCATCTGAGGTAGGTACCCTCACTTTCTCCGATGACGAGATTACACCTCACCAAACAAGATGATCCTGACCCCACCTTATTCATTTCTTGCCTATGTCAATAATATACATGTCTAACGTATTATGATTGATGGGGGAGCTAGTATTAATATCATCTCCTCTCATGCATTTAACCAAATGTGCATTCCAACCAATTACATGCATAACGATCCAATTATGTTGCGTTCTTTCAACAACGCCATAACCACTACCCTGGGGATGGTTATCTTGCACATTCATGTTGGTCCCCGTAGCATCCCTAAACTCTTCTACATCCTAGAAGGGGAGTTCTAATATAACATGTTACTTGGCCAACCCTGGATATGTGCCATGGGATGTGTCCCATCCACCTTACATCGTTGTCTCAAATTTGAACATGAGGGACATAACTATACCATTCAAGCTGACCCTTTGCCATTTAAAACATGTAACATGTTATACCAACCCAATAATGTTCACATACCTATCACCACACCCACCTCCGCTATCACTTCTCCTTTGACCCCTACATCACCTGTTATCACTGCACACAAACAATATCCCAGAGAACCATCCACTGCTCCTAAACCCACACCCTCCTCATCTCAAACCCCTTTGGATACATCCATTCTTGTCACCCACATTTCAGATACTAATCCACTAGAAGGTGTTTTTCAACGCCTCACATTGGGGGAGTACCGTCTCTACAACATCAATACCTTCCTTACCCCACAGGAATATGGGAACCTTCACCAACACCCCCATTATAACCACCACATTGGAAAAGTTCTCACCTATGGACCCTCACACCTTCATACCAATTTGACCTATGGAGGCATTGACACTCCTACCCACATGCCTGAACCACCAACCCAAACCTTACCATTTATAGCCACCCTTCCCTCATTGACCAAAGGGCTTTGCGCATACCTTCCTTCATCGATGTGCCTGGAAGGGTTTTGGCTTTGGCCTTTATGAACAAGGCCTTCACACCTGTCATCCCTTGCACCACTCGCAAACACAAAGACCGTAGTGGGGTGGGATTTTTCGAGCCTACTCTTAAACAATCTTGTGTCGACCTCATCACAGAGGCACCCCAGCCTCACATCCCTTCACCTAGTTCACCAACATCACCCATGGAGCCTATAGATCTAGAATCTATTCCTCCTACCTTTTTTTCCATAAACACTATTTCCTTGGGACCTCTCACCTATCAACGAGATGGTGAGATTCCTACTTCTCTTCCCATCCTCTATCTTGACATGATCGATGATGATGCCCCTTCTATCAATGTTATCCAGTGTCATAATGACGACTCCATTCTCACTTATTTGGGTGCAAAAGACTCCTATCTCCACCACACACTACCTTCTGAGACAAAAAATATGCTGAATGAGTCAACCATCGATATCAACATCCACATGTCAGATGACCCCTGCATTCTAAAGATAGGCCAGCCTTTGGACTCTACCAAACAAGAATCCTACAATTCTTTCCTTCACGACCATAACAATTATTTTTCTTGGTTGTATGTTGATATGCCTAGTATTGACCCTGACATCATGGTCCACAATATCATCACCTTACATGATGCCAAATCGATCAAATAGAAACTATGCAAAATGCACCCACGCATTGCCCTTCTCATCAAAGAAGAGCTCCAACGCCTCCTCTTTGTCTCCTTCATCTTACCTATCGACTACCCCCAGTGGATCTCCAACATTGTTCCCATCACCAAAGCAACAGGGGGACTCCACATATGCACCGAATTCCATGACCTTAACCTGGCTTGCCCTAAAGATGACTTTCCCCTACCCAGCATCGACCAATTGGTTCACCTCATCGCTGGACATGAGATGTTATCTCTCATGGATGTGTTCTCAAGTTATAATCAAATATTACTCACACCTGAGGATCAACACAAAACCACCTTCATTACCCCTTGGGGGACCTTCTACTATCGCATCATGCCCTTCAGACTGAAGAACGTAGGTGCCACCTACTAACGAGCCATGACCTATATCTTCCATGACATCATGCATCATATCTTGGAAGATTATGTCGATGACCTTTTAGGAAAATCCAAAAGTCATGCCAACCACTTACCCATCCTTAAAATCATCTTCAACCACCTCATCCAATATTGTGTACGCCTTCAACCTAAGAAGTGTGTCTTCACTATCCTATCAAGTAAACTCTTGGGATTCATTGTTTCCTTACGAGGCATTGAAGTTGACCCGGCCAAAATGAAGGCCATCCTCAAGATGCCTCCACCCACTAACCTGCACCAACTATGTAGCTTACAGGGAAAACTGCAATCTATCCATCACTTCATTTCTCAATTTTCAGACCACTGCAAACCTTTTCACCACCTCCTTAAAAAGGATATCACCTTCCATTAGAACGTGGACTGTCACAAATATTTTGAAGCCTTGAATACATACCTATTACAGCCACCCATGCTTACCCCACCTAAGGATGACCAACCATTCTACCTCTATATCTCTGCCATCGACCATTCCTTGGGTGCCATGCTTGCTCACCATGATGACCAACATAGGGAGCAAGTGGTTTATTACATAAGTCATACACTTGTGGATTACGAGACTAGATATACACATGTAGAAAATTTGTGCCTTGCTTTAGTCTTTGTGGCCACCAAACTTTGCCACTACCTACTCAACCACACTACCTTCATCATAACCAACACCGACCCCTTGCATTACATGTACGCTAAACCATTCCAAAACCAACACATTTCTCAATGGCTCATGCTACTCACTGATCTAGATATCACCTTTCTCCACCAAAATTCAATCAAAGGCCAAGCTATCACTAACCAATTGGTTGATTCCCCACTCTTTGAATACCAACCCAAAAACTTTGAATTTCCTGATGAATCCATCGCTAGCCTTTCCCTCGATGAAATCTTCCGAGGAGCCTCCCCACTATCAAATGACCTTATTATTTGATGGATCTAAGTTTCAACATGGGGGTGGAGCTGGAATCATCCTCATCCCACATGATGGTGAACCCATACCCCTCTCTTTCAAACTTAACTTTGAGTGTACCAACAACATCGCCGAATACGAAGCACTCGTATTAGGTCTCCAAACTGCCCGAACCTTAGATGTTAAATCCATTAATATCTTTGGTGATTCTCAATTGGTGGTAAATCAGGTCAATGGACTATACCAATGTTGTGACAATGAGGAATTACAATGGTAAAAACACCTTGTGGAATTTTTGTTAACCACCTTCATCCACTATAACCTACAAACCATCCCCCACTCTATGAACAAGTTTACAGATACCATGGCTTGTCTCACCTCACACTAATACCCTCATCACCTACCAGATTCACAAATATTTGTTGTTGTAAGAAGATTGCAATCACCTTCTTACCTCTCTCACACGTTGTCAATCTCATTGAAAAATCTACCATTGACCCATCAGACCTCTGGTACCAACAATACTCTGACTACCTATCCCTTTCTATCCTTCCTCCAGACCTTACCCACAATGGCCGACATGCTTTCCTCTAAAAATTCTCCTAGTACGTCCTCATGGGAGGTCTCCTCTATAAGCATGGCTTCGACGGTATCCTCCTCTTATGCCTCACTAGCTCTGAAATACTCTATACCATCAAGGAAGTTCAAGATGGAATTTGTGGGGGTCACATCAATGGCCTAGCTATCGCTAAATGCATCCTTTCACCTCGGCTATTACTGGACTACCCTCAACATTGATTGTTGTGACTACGTCAAATGATGTGTGAAATGTCAACAAAACTCAAACTTTCATCACACCCCTATTCATGCCTTACAGGTTGCACGAGACCTCTAACCCTTTTCTCAATGGGGTCTCAACCTCATCGGTGAGATTAACCCTCATTCTTCCCAATGCCACCAATGGATCATTACCGCTACTGAATACTACACCAAATGGGTAGAAGCCATTCCACTCATCTCAACAAAAGCTGAGAAAATTTGTGAGTTCATCAACCATCACATTATTTTTCACTTTGGTGTTCCTCATCACCTTATCACTGATAGCGACAAACAATTCAAAAACAAAACCCTCCAAAAAAATTTTGATGCCTTCGGTATCTAACTCAATTGTTTTTCACCCTATTACCCTCAAACCAATGGCCAAGCCAAATCAACCAAAAAAACCCTGAACAAAATCTCATGAAAGTGGTCAATGATACTAGGAAGGATTGGCATATGCACATTCCTTTCACCCTATGGGCATACCGCACTAGTATTCACACATCGACTACTACTACACCTTTCTCTCTGGTCTATGGTACTGAGGTTGTCTTGCCTCTCGAAGTCTAGATCCCATCTCTCCACATATCACTCAAAGATATGCTTACCAACAATGACTTTCACCAAGATCATTTGGCCCAACTCTACTTGTTAGAAAAAATACATCTTCATGCTCTCGATCACCTCCAAATATACCAAAAATGCATCAAACGTGCTTATGAAAAATGTGTCAACCCCGAACCTTTCAAGTTGTAGATCTCTTTCTTGAAGGAAAATAAACATGTCACTAAAGCCGAGAAACATCTACAGGGTAAATTTTATCCTAATTAGCTTGGACCCTATATCATTACCCATACCTATAGATCAGGTGCTTATCGTTTATCCTCACTCGATGGTAAACCTGAAACAGAGCCCCTTAACATCTTGCATCTTTGACCTTTCTATTTTTGAACAAAGTGCTCTATCACCCGTTGACTATTACCAATCGTCCCCTGAGCACCTACTCCTTTTGTCACCTCCTCACATACCCATGGATAAACAAGGAATCATGTGACTGTCTATCACTTTTTCAACCTTTTCTTTAATATGAGTACCATGACTCTACTCATGACATGATTCTCATGGATACTTTTGTCCCCTTATAGACGGAATACCATGGTTGTCTACCACTCCATATATCCCTCACAAAATCCAACTCCACCTCCACCTCCACTCCACCTCTTCACCCATGTTGTTCATATTCCTCTATAGCCTTGTCTATGGCTTAATTGGTACAAAAAAATTCACCTATCAAAATTGGGATCACCCTCCTTGAGTCAAACTTCCAAGCATAAAGATGAATCCCTCAAAAGGACATCTATCATTTATATCTAGTTCCATAAATAGACTTCTCCTTGAAGGACACCTATACCGTACTAGCCATACTTTACCTAGTCATAAAGAAAATGACTAGGCCCATTCCAAAGCTTCCGAAAATCAGCTTCAGAAGACCTCAAGGATATTATCCCATCCCACATAGACTTCCCGCATTGAGTCTATCAACAAAAGTAACACCCTTTTTTCCATGGACTCATCTATCTAGGTTTTCGACATCTTGTACAAGAGGTACGTTATCCCCCTCCATTTTTCCAAAACTTCACCATATGCTCCCCTTTTATCCTAATTTTTCTACCCGCCATGGGATGATGTCACCGATACGATATATTATGATCCTACACATTTCTTCACCTTTGGAACAGTCCAACCTGCAAGGGCTTTTAGGGCTTGAGGTTCATCGCACCCACCCTTGGTTTGAGCATCTGATGGTCCTTCCCAATCTGGATGTCCATCATCAACCCTTTATAGTTACCTGCTTTCTGAACTGTTGACATTCTTCAACTCAAAATAAAGATTTTCAATTCACCCCTGCCCACCTCTCACTAACACCTACCTAGACTTACCTAATCATATTATTTTACAACTGACCTAAACTCAAATCACCTTACAAACATGTACCCATACCTATGACCTAATTATCTAATCCTATCTACCCTTACCCATGATCCACACCTATCTACCCATTTACACATAACTTTGATCCATATCAACCATGCCTATACCTTATACCTAATCCCTAACGCTCACCTATTTACCCATTGACCCATTGACCCAAAGTCAACCACACCTCTACCCACCCCACTCATTGACCTTACCTATACCCATCACCCTTACCTACTCAACCATACCATTGACCCAAACTCTACCTCACCTATTTACCCTTACCTACATAACCATGAAATCAACCTACCTCAAACCTACCGACCCTTCTCTATACCTATTTCAGTTCTCCCTAGCTTATGATAGAACTACATCGGTCTGAGGTCCCTTTTTCATCAGGGCTATGTAGGTAGCACTCTGAGGGCATGGGTCCCTTGGAGGTTAGCTCAAAAATCATCATCCCCTTCCTCACCTTATCTCATCCACATCCGCTTACCATTGGCTACATGTTACAATCACATTCTATTATCGTTAGTTTCCCTTTTATTAGCAAACAATTGGAAATTGACCACACTTATTCCCTTCATCACATTTACCACATTCATACATCACTTGCAATCATACCAACATAATCCATACCATACAATACATATACATACATCATCATTTCTTTCCAATCATATCAAATACCTGAGAAATTAATTCAACAACATAAACCTGACTCCACCGTTCCTAATACCAACCCGACTCAACCATAACTATGACCTGAATCTATCATGCCTAACACCAACCTAGCTCCACCATGCCTATGACCAAATTCCATCATGCCTAATACCAACCTGATTCCACCATGCCTAATACCAACCTAACTCAACCATATTTTCCATCCATCTACACATAACAATCAAATTCTACCAACACAAGTACATCATCATCAAATCATCCCTCTCATCAAAAACATCTTTGTATCCATACAATATACACTAATACCAAATAATATGCATCTCTCAAAAACTCTCATATAAAGCCTCACCATCTTCACCACACATGCTGGTATATGATCAAAAATAACAAAAACTCACGTATACATCCTCACTCTCTTCAGCACACAAGATGATATATGTCATAAATCCATAACTACAAAAAATTGGAGGGACGTACAACTATCAGGCGTCACCCCACTGGATATCCTCCATATTTATCTCACCTATCTCCTCCTCCTTAGCTCCTGTGTGGTGTCCCGCTAACATCTCACCTTCCACCATAGGTCCTTGTCAAGTCTTTGCTGGTACCTCACATGTGGCTGGCCTCCATAAACTCGTGGCCTCACCCTGACCCTATCTTGGGGCTCAATGGCCCCCTTTTCTCTCCACACTGTGGGTGCGTGACTTGGTCCTCTCAATCGAGGCCTATTATGCCTTGTACTCTCCGTAGGATAGGAAATCTATCTTTGCATCCATCAAAAGATCCTAGTGATACCTCGCCTCACCTCAGGCACCTATGGCACCATTGGCCTCTGACCTCATCGGGTACCTCAATCTATGTCTAATGGCACCATTGGCCTCTGACCCTGTACCTATCCAATGGGTCCCTATTCCAACCTTGCCTATAAACTAGGACCCCACCCCTATGTTTGTAGTATGGCCATCAGACTTGGTCCCTATGCCTATATTTGGTCCTATAGGGCCACAATTTGTGCCTGTGTAGTTGATAACTATCCATGTAAACCTATAACATGCACATATAATGCAACCACCTGTACACACCCTCAACACCTTCCCACCCCTCCATTAACTAACCACACCCTTCTCTATTCCTATTTTTCCCAATTTTTCTTCCCACATTCAAATTACTTTTTCCCGCCAAAACCCATTTTCCTCCCCCGACCTCTATACCCCAGTCTACCTACCAAAACAAGGAATAGGATCAAATATTACCTCATCCCGCCACCCTCTTCGTGGTGGCACGTCGGGCCGCTACACCGGTGGTCCACTTAATCCCTCTCCTACCTCTGCCATTACCAACCAAAACACTCACCACCAACCAACCAAATTGATCAACTAGATCTCATGGACCCACCTATCGATTAACAATCCCCCAATATAAGGCTCTCCAAATAAGCTCTCTATCTCGCTCGGTCACTTTCTACATTTTTCTATCTCTCCTGTCATTTTCTATATTTTCCAATAACAAATGATTCCACAAAAAATGGAAATTTCCTTTTTTAACCACACCCCAACCTGACCAAAGTCATTTTTACCTTGACCGACATTGGTCCTGTGCTATAGCAAACCATGGTTAGTATACCTGATCAGCATCAATTGACCTTGACTAGTGTCGGTTACCCATGTAATCCCCATTGCTCCCCATTGCACACTATCTACCTACCCACAACCTTTTTCACCTCACCCAAATCTCACCCTGACCCTCCACTCATCCTCCTGACCTCATCATTTATCACCCACCTCCACCATCACTTGGGTCATATTTTTACCCCTCTCATGGCCTTACCTATGCCACCCCATTTTTACCCACACCTGAACCCCTTGGTGTGACCATCGACCTTACACACTCGCTCTACCTTGCGATGTTGTTATCACATTGTTAGCCTACCAACCTTACCTTTCTTCTATGGCTGTGACCCTTACTCAAACAAACCTTGACCTTTTGGATGTACTGAAACCACACCTACACGTTCCTACATCTTACCTTGTTGAGTTCTAGACCATATCCTTTACCATGGATACCAGACCTCAACAACCCTTGTTTGGATAACTCAATCGACCTTAGACGATGTAGAGTTTGAAAGATCTTAACCCTGGTATTGTGTCACGATCTCTACATGTATGTAAACTTGATTGACACTACCCTACTACCTACATGTATCTACGCACTAACCATTGATTATGTGGATATTCCATGTCCCCATTCATTGCATCTTACGATGATGGTACCTATTTTTCTCAGCCTAATGCCTTACCTTGCCTATGGTCGTGACCCTTGTCCAAACAAACCTTGACATTTTGACCTTTTGGTTATACTGGAACCAACACCTATGTGTTCCTACATCTTACCTCACCAAGTTTCCAGACCGTATCCTTTACCCAGGATACCGGACCTCAACAACCCTTGTTTGGATGACCCTTATGACCTTAGCTAATGTAAATTTGTTATGTTGGGCAACCCTTGTATCTCATTACATTTCACAACGTGTGCATACATTTGAATGCTCTACCTAACCACCCTACCCTACCCTCTACACTTACCATACCCACAACCTCACCTCCCTCACCTCTCTCACCCTACTTTATCAAACAACCCACCGACTTTCTATTCTTCATCGTTGGTGCCTGATTTGAGGGGGGATCACTCATGCCCCTATTTGGGGCACCCAACATTCACCTTCTCACCCTAAATTCACATGGGGGAAAAAACCAACCTTCATTTTTGTCACGACGCCTACCAATATAGGTTGCCCAACAAAAAGGGGCAAAATGTAGACACCAAAAACACATCACATTTCATCATTCTCCTCCAAAATGACCAAACAACCATATTCTACACAGGTGATTCAATTTAACCCTAATTTAATCACCCACAACCCCTTTCATACACCATGATGACCCTCAAATCACACAAACAAAGATTTAATTAAAATCAATTAATTAAATTCCCCCATTTTACCCACTCATCAGGCCACCTCACCTTGCCACTGGCCCAACCACCTCACCCAACCACCTCACCATTCCATTACCCCACTTGCCCCTCTACTACATCACCCTTCCACTACCCCACTTGCCCCTCCACCTCACCATTCCACTTCCTCACCTTGCCTATAACTAGCCCAAACCCTTCTAGAAGCCTTAATAGTGGCCACCCCACTCATAGGACCTCTCCTTGTCATATTCCTCATTCTAAGGGTGGAGGACGCATGTGCTCCACCACTAAAAATCAAGTGGGGAAGGCATATTCCCCACTTTTGAAAAAAAAAACCTGACATAACCACTGTTAATCATAGTCTGACTGATGTCGGTCAGGTGGGATTGACGTCGGTCACCTGTAAATGCTTAGTTCGAGTCTTTCCAAATGGTTGGTTGTTTGGTTATCATTTGGTTGGTTTTTTTTCATTTTGTGGTTGGTTGGAAATTCATTAGAACATGGTAGAGCCATCCTAACTCCAAGATGAGAGATAAGAGGTGGAAGCATTCACAAGAACATTTGTGAGATCAACCACTGAAGGGACCTAAAGCCAAAACAAAGCTCAAACAGGATCTCTCCAACCTCCTCCCAACCTTCAACCAACACTCATCACTTATCTTCATCAGCTTCTCAAAGTTCTACACGCATTAAACTCTAGGTAAGTAGATCACTTCATCCTTCATTGGTGTTTTTGTTCTTTATTTCTCTATTTTCCTCCCCCAATAGCTAACCTCTCTCTCCTACTCCTCAAATCATCACCTATCCTCCCAAAACCCTACCTACTCAATGCACATCCCCCTAGAAGACCTTTTTCATCCTCTTATGCTCCTTGATAACTCTCTGTCCAAACACAGAGAGCACCCTAAACTCCATTTTCAAAATTTGGTCCAGATCACAGTGACCATCACTGGTCCGGTTAACTATGACCTTGGTCGGTTAATACCTTAACCCCTCGTTTACACTGTTGTCTCTCAGCTCCCCACAACTCTACCCTAATACACCCAAAACCTCCCCAAAACCCAAAATACCTATCTTAGACCTACCCCTCCTCTGCACCTCACCAACACCCTTCCAACTCTCTATTCTTAGATAGAGTAGAACCCAAACACCATCTACCTAAACCTCTGTCACTCTACAGTGATCAATACTAGTCATCCTTAACTGGACATCAGTCTCACCTGAAATGACATTAGTCAGATAGACCAGCATCGGTCTCTATGTCTGTTAACACAGTGTAGACCGTTAACCTACCTACTTACCCAAACAACCCAAAATACCTTACCCAGCCCCACATAGACCTTGTCTGTGACCTGCAGATCACCTAAACTACCCGTGACCTGACCCGAAGACCTTTTTACCTGCATAGTTTTATTATTTAATTGGATCGACGTTGATAGTAATCTGAGGCACCCAAATCAAAACACTAGCACTAGATTCCTTTATTTACATGTTTCAGTTATTTAATATTAATTTATAAAACAATGGATTGACAGCCCTCTAGGAAGTATCACATTTCCTGGATCTATCATACGCTAAGTAGTCCACTGACATATACTGTTTAACTCTCTCTTGTGGTCTTGTTTTCTATTACAGGGTAGTCCTTCCCAGAAAAAAAGGAGTTCACACAATCAACTGAGATCAGAAGTCTACACATGCACATTCCACCTTCTACCCATCACATTTTTTATGTGGCACATAGGTTCACATGTACTGCCATACACACAAAGGAGAATGGAACACACAAATTCTAGTCATTCACAAGCCTTATCGTCTTATAAGGTTTGTGTTTTATTTATATTTTAATAAAAAAAATTCAATTACTAGATTAAAATGGGTGCATTTATAGATACCAAAATTTGGAGCTATCAACATTTAACAATTAATCCTTGTCATTTATCTCAGCCCATAACTCTTTGTGAACCAAATTGACTAATTCATACACATGCCTTTCTCAATAAACACTATTGACCACTAGGCCACACTTGTTATCTATCATTGACTAACAAAAATCCCAGTTTCAGAATATACAACACATCTTCAAACATTTAGATGATATCTCTAATAGATAAATTGCATTGTATAGTATGATGCTTGGACAAATTCAGACATGACAAGAAAATTCACTTGAATAAATTTATCCTAAGCCAATGAATTCATTCTAAAAACCCTAATGGTCATATCTTTAAATCCAAAAGTTACCCTAGTGTCATTTGAGTAGGATATCTTGTCGTAAAAGTCACATATTTAAGAACATTCATAAATAACCTATTGTAAGGGCCTCACACCTCGTACCTTTGGGCTACCTACGAGATCATGTAGTCACAAAATCATGCACTTACTATTACAATTATACCACCAAGTATGTTGTTTTATATATGGATCTCCCATAAGAAAAGTATTCACTACTGGCTCATCCCCTAGTCCTATCGTCAGTTTAGTTAGTCATTGTTATTAAGTGTCTTGCACAGTCGTTAGTTGTTTACACAGTTCTGGTTGTCTCTTAGGGAGTTTCAATTTCCATTAATTACTTAGTTGTCGTCTCTAATCTTTGACTAGGGCTCCCATGGGCGCCTCGGTCCTTATTTTTAGGCGTTGTGGTCCCGGTTGCACTTGGGTCTCATTTAGAGTTTCGAGGTTAGTATTTATGGTTTTCCCTCCCATTCCTCTAGGTACTAGTTGGCATGTCGGGTCATTAGTGTTAAAATTTGAGCAAGAGATCCCTATATAAACACAACATACTTACTATTTTATGGGCGAACTATTCTACTAAGGGATAGCTATCTACACAAGGAAAGGGACTACATTTGGGCACTATTTGTATCACACACACTACATAGGAAAGGGAATTCTATTTTATTCCATCCACCATTTTTGCATTCTATCTAGCTATTGCCCACTATCTCTGCATCATTGGCACTAGGGCACCTTAGGCACATCATTGCACACATAATCACACAAAACTACATTGGGTCTGAGATGTAGTGCAACGCTTAGTTATAAGACTACCATTTTATAGGGGTTTGATGCTTTGTATGGGGTTTTGCAGGTAAATATTCATTGCATGTTCACAATGTCGTTAGCAAAGCTAGTGCAACACCCACACGACAAAAGGAAATTCATTGCAAATATATAACGACCCTTCTAGAATCAGGTTTTGAGTTGTTCTACAGACTAGGATGCCCATATTGTAGACCAGGGCGCCCATGGGTGACCTAATCCTCCTCCAGGTGCTCCAGTATGGTTAGATCCACCACTTCTGTAATTTTCTAAGGTGTTTTGCGACACTCTGTTCTGCCTGTTCATCATCCTACCCAACTCAGGATCACTGCGAGGTAATTTCTATTCAAATTAGTACCTTTCCCTTTTTATTTCAATTATTTCACTTTATTTAAAATATAAAATAAAATTATTTAACATTTACACTTCAGTTCATATCATTTACTTCATTGCTATATTATTTAGATTAACTTTTAAAATCCATATTTTAGTTCATCATTTTGGTGAACCCGTACTTCAGAATATTTTTCCCTAGGATCCACTATAAACCCTAATGGATAAGGATAGTTCATCTTCTTCTCCACCCATCATGTCTCATTTTATTGTTAACCTTATCTATGATGAGGTTGTCATCGTTGAGCTCATATCTCTCTATAGTAATCCTACTATGCCAGTTGATATTCAACAACTCTTCGATGGTCAACAATATGTACCTACTAATTTTGAAGATTCTCCCATTGGCATTAGTCTTGTTGAGGATCTAATAGCCTTCACTCATTGTACACCATGTTATATGGATACTAGTGAGCCTCCTTTAGATCTTTCTAAGGAAATTCTAGATGACTCTCTTATTGATTACTTACTTAGTATTGGCAATCGCTCACATGTGCATACTGATTCTTCTCCTAGTCAAACCACTTGTATGGTTCTATCTCATGATTCTCTTATTTTTGATAGTACTTCTTATCATTCATCACATACTAATTATCTTACACCTTTATATTATGTTGATGATCCTATCGATAGTATGCTTAATGACATTCTCATATTTGAGTCTTTTAAGAGATGTTGATGACACAATTGATAGCCATGATTCTCCTACTTTTCATTCTGCTAAGTGTGAATCTCCATCACCACTTTCTCACGAGGTTGTATCTAACATAGTGTATGAGTCATCTCCATCTGTTGGTTCTTCTTCTCCTACCATTTCATCTCCTTTTATCACATCATCTACACCTATTAGTGCATCTTCTCCTATAGGCGTGTCTCAAGCGGTCACTTCACCTCCTAGGGATGTTTCTGATGCTACTCCTACCTCTGTTATGGGTAATCCATTTATATCATCTACTATAGCTTCTTCGGCACCCACTCCTTGTGTACCTTTAGCATCAGGACCTCCGTTATCTTCTCTTGATATTATTATGATCACTCAAAATGGTAAGTTACAATCACTTAATACATTATTTTCATCTTCTATTATTCCTTCACATGATATCATATCTATCATGCATGGCATAGGTCAATTACAATCTTAGGTTCAATCACTCACCTTATCCCTAAGAAGATTCATAATTATTCATTTCCTAAAGACTATATCATGCCTACATTCACCTATTTTGATGGTACTGGTGACCCTCATGCTCATCTCCTACATTACCGAATGGCTATGACCTCTTATTCTAATGATAGATTATTACTTAAGGCATTTTGATACAATCTTATTGATGAGGCATTAAAATGGTACACTCATCTTCCATTTGAATCCATTAGTACTTAAGATGACATGGAGTATGCTTTCCTCCATCATTTTATCATCAATAATGGCCCTAGAGTTACTTATGACCGTCTACCTACTTTACTTCAGGGCTCACTAGAATATATTAAGGATTATATCTTATGGTTTAATTCATGTATGTAACAACTAGTATTCCAACGTATTGATCTAGAGAAATAATTCATTTGCTATCGTGATTCCTGCGCTTAAGCAAAGATTGCAATATGATACATGTGAGTCATTCATTATGCTATACTGCAAAGTCATAGACCTAGAGCCTTCTTTCAACACATGTCATCGATCCTCCACATACCATTACTCCTATTGTATCATCGACGGTTGAGCGTCCTACATAGTCTCCATCTCAACCTAGTAAACAAGCTCAACCCACTGCATCACAGAAGAATAATTCTTCTCCTCCTCCACGACAAGATACTTCTCCTTCCACTCCATATATGTCGTGTGAGCCATTACACTTCTCTCACCATGCTATACCTCATGATGTGTTGCGTACTTTACTTTAAAAGAATCTAATTCACTTGCCATCCAGCTAGCATCATCCACAACAAAAACTACAGTGTCAGCATGACCAACCTTATTGTAATTATCATCACATCAATGGCCATAAGGATCATGATTATTTTTCCCTTCACGATAGATTACAAAAATTTGAGGATAAGGGCATCATATCCTTTGACTATAGCTCACATGAGTGATCCATCTCTCATATACCTCGTCAAATCATTTCTAATATAGTTGAGTCATCTCCTCCATATGATTCTTAGATCATGGTACGTCCACCATCCCAGTTTTTTACTCATGCGCACTCTCCACCACGTCCATACACCGCTGCATCATCACATCCATCGCATCCACTTCATCCAACTTATCCACCGCATCATTTTACTACTTCACATTGACTTCCATGACCCTCTGCATTGTTGATATTCTCACACTACTTCCATGTTGCATGCATCCACCGCTTCACACCGCCTTGGTCTTTGGTAAGTGATTACTATCACCTTACCCCTTGATGACACACTTTTTTTCTTACAGTTCTTACATTACTATTGAGGGTTTTTTCTATAAGAACGTTTCATCACATGCTTCATCGATTCATCAAGCACACTCAATCATTTCCCGACGACTCACTCTTGCTTTACATGGTTCATTATTGACTGCTGAGGGGTCTTAACTAAATGAACCTAATCATCCATATGATATGGGGCATCACTAATCTCCCCCCATAATATTCATCACACTAACATATCACGATTACATTACATTATCACGACAACACACATCACGACCCGTTAGTGGGGAAATCATACATTATCTATTTTTACATGCATTATATTATCATCATTTACACTAACTATGCATTGCACATTCTATTAGACAAATATGTAGACACCCCAATTTCACATCTATCCTAAATCAATTAATTTCCCTTCCTCATTTCCCACAAAAATACACTTCGAATTAATCAAATATAATTTGATTAATTATCCATTTCCAAATCTAAAAATAATCTAATCCTCACAACATGTCATTATTCTCCATGTTTTTCCACTATTGAATTAAAAATTCAAATTCAAATCCTCACCCACCATTCGTGGTCCCCACTCACCTAAAATCCTCCACTTATGAATTAAAAATATAATTCAAATCCTCACCCATTCTTCGTGGCCCCCACTCACCTAATATTGCCCACATTTTCAAACCATCCACCTAATCTTGCCCACATTTTCAAACCATCCACCTAATCTTGCCCACATTTTCAAACCACCCACTTAATCTTGCCCACATTTTCAAACCATGATTACTTAAATTAATTTAAGCTAATCACTCCCTCAGGCTATAAATACAACCTTACCCCTCCCCTCTAAACACACGGAGAATAAGCTTTCATGCCATATCTAAGTTCTTGCATCCTTTGAGCAAAGAACATCATTCTGCCTTGTCCTAATGCCAAAATAGCCTCATAATCCTTTTTCCCATCCAGTGCAAAGTAAGAGGATCGTTGTTGCAGGAAGGTCTTGCTCCGTCTTGAAGAAAAGCACCTACATATCACAAAATCAGGGCTCAATCCAAGTTTCCTAGCCCATTCTGAGGTTTGCTACGGAACGCGAAGGAGGAGGTATGATTATTGGTATTTTACTTCCTTGTTAGTAGTGTATTTTTCATAGCTTACATTCTGGCACGCCCGGTTACTTTCGATCTGTTACCATTAATTTCCCAATTAGTGGTTTTATCCGTTCTTTGTTTATTATTGTTTATTATTATTTCCTTTTCTATTCCTTATGGTCTTCTTTGGTTAACCTTCACGCTTTGGTTAGTGTCTTTGTTGTGTGGTGTCTTGTGGTGTATCTGCAGGTTATAGCAACAATGAAACTATGCAGCTCATCCTGTCTTTGATCTCCTCGGTGCTTGGTGTTTAGTAGTTCTGATTTTTCTATTCACTCGTAATCTATAGAAACACAAGCACTAATCATTAGTTTATCATATTAGTGTCATGGGACAACCAATCCGGAAAATATATTTATTTATTTCCTTTTGCTAAAATAACTGTTTTGTAAGAAGTTAATCATTTACTATTTTTTTCTTTCTTTTATTTTAGTCAATCATTTTATGATCTAACACTTTCTTTCTGTTTATTTTTATTTTTTAACCTTGCTGTCCAAATTTTAGCTTCTCAGGTGAAGTATAGAAGTCAGAAAATAAAAAAAACCAACTCCCGGGACGTTTTTCTCACGTTTAAAATTTTCATTCAGAGCGTTCTCGTAGCCCATCTTCCGGAAGCCATAACTTTTGCTCCCGAACTCGGAATGACTTCATTTTTTTTTTAACAGAAAGGTATTGAAAAGATCTATGCAATGCAAAAATAATTTTTAGATTTAGACTTACAGAAAAATTTTGGTTTCATTTCTTCTAACACCTGTCTTTTTTGCAAAAAAACAACAAAATTATAATTTTATTTATTTTTATTTTTTAATTTTTATTTCACGAAACATCCTCACACGTATGCTCTTTCCTCGCACTTCAAAAGTGATCTTGGAAATCAGAAACGTGAGGCCACTCAAGCTTTAGAAAATAATTTTTATTTTTAATTTTTTGCCTTACATTTAAATTTTCCGCGAAAACACTTCTCGGTAACGTTTTCACCCTCTTCTTTCATCATTTTTCTTTTTTGTGAACATAATCATTATCGCTATTTCACAATCATGATTAATTGCAATAATTATTAATATTTATTTTTTTAACAAAAACTATTTCAATTGTATCCGCGTATGCTCTTTTCTTGCGCCTTCAAGCGATCTAGAAAATCAGAAACGGTCACAATTTTTTTTAGTTTCTTGTTCTAACATTGCAGGATCCCCTAGCTTTGTTTTTCAACTGTCATTTTAATAATTATTTTCCTTTGTCATATTCTTAATATTTGTTTGGTCGTTGGTTGTGTATGCTCTTTTCCTGCGCCTTTGAGCGATCTGGCAAATCAAAAACAACCACGATCACTTTTCTAACATTTCATTTGCAGGATAACTACTAATTTGTTTTCTGTAGAACCGCGTTGCTGGAATATTGTCAAAAACAAAAAAAAAAAAAAAAACAACAAAAATCCCGCAAAAATACCACCATTTAAAGACAATTGCTGAAACTAAAAAAAAAAAAGGACGCTCAGGTACGCAATTATTTTCTGCTAGTGATTTATTTCAAGTTGGAAAGAACCCTGCGTTTAATCACTTTATCATATTGTTTTTGCACGTAGACGAGGTGGATTTCATCACCACCAAAGCTACACCGGTGACGTGGACTTGACTACCACGCACCAACAGCATTTGCATTTGCATTGCACTTTGAGACCTAGTCTCATCACAGCGTTCGGTATTTACCTCGCCGCTGCTCTTCACTTACAGGTAATGCTGTCGTGCAGCGCATGCGAGTCACGCCTAAATAGCTGTAACAACGAAGCCTGGGCATCGTCCCTGTAAATCTTCGGGGAGTTATAAGGACACCATACACATTCATCCCTCCATCACCTTCCACCTTTTCACAAAACCTGTTCTGGACGTGGTGATTCACTCCGAAACAGGCAAGTAAGAATTGGTGAGTCTCCTCCAGTGCTCTAAGGGTTCCCCGTACCAATTCTGTCCCCGTACAGAATTAGGTATATCAGGACTAGGGTATATCGGAGGACGCATCTTCTTGGAGTAATAAGAGCCTGCATCCACCATTTCACAGCATACTTGTATGATTGCATGAAACAATGATCATTCCTGAAGAAGTTACCTCATAAGCCGAAACAATTGAATCCACATGACTGCTTGCTGTTTGAAAACACAATAGTTTAGCATTTTTATTTTTTTTTATCATAAAACTTGGCTGATATCAATGTGTTCATTGTAAAAGTTCAGACCCTAGTTGTGTTCCACAAAAAAATCAGTTCTCGACCAATTCAATACCAAGCGAAAACATCCAAACAATCCAACAACACAGACCAAAACATCACACCAATTTCATTAGCTCACTTTAGCCAATAATACATCTGTCATAGCTTGTCTTCAGCTATATCCAATAGATATTGAGTGACTTGCGTTCACTCCTTATCTCATCAATTGTCAGAACATTCTTTCTAGCTTGTTTCAAGCTATATCAAAATGACATTGGGTGACTTGTTTGAGTTCACTCATTATTTCATCAGCTGTCGAGTTTAACAAAATCCCATCTGACACAAATCCCTTCAAAACTCATTTTGAGTTCACAACTGTGTTGAGTCACTTGTTTGAGTTACTCTTCCTATCAAAAATCCAGAGCTTGTTAAAGCCAAACCAATCAACATATTCATCATAGCTTGTTTGAGCTACATCCCACTTGTATTGAGTACCTTGTTTGAGTGTACTCCTTACATTTTCGTCTGCTAAGCTTGTTTAATCCAAACCAATCAACATATTCGTCATAGCTTGTTTAAGTTATATCCCACTTGTATCCCGAGTAGCTTGATTGAGCTTACTGCTTATAGCCTTACTTGTTAAAACTCGATTGAGCCAAAATAAAAATCACAATCAATAGGTTGGTTTCTTCATCGCACCTTTCTTCGTTCTCCCTCTCTTTCAAACATGATGAATTCACGAAAAACATCACACAATGAGCTATTAGAACAAATTAATAAGATGACAACACAACTCTCTCATATGGCTACCCAAATCAGTGAGCAATCACCCAAAAAGTCGATCATACAACCTCACGAAGAAATCAGTTCACGTAAAGTCCAACGTCAGTTTACCCCCCTTGGAGAAAGTCTCTCTAGTGTTTTTCATCAACTAAAAGAGGCTAAACTGATAAGATATCCAATTACAAAACCCTTTGTCAAAGGGGAAGCTAAGCCATGCTGGTACAAACCTAACACATACTGTGACTTTCATCGCATTGATGGTCATCACATAGATAAATGTGTACGATTTAAGAATTACGTCCAAGACTTAATTGACGACGACGTCATCTCTGTAGAACTTGATGACAATGCTCTTGCAACCAACGACACATCCAATACCACAACTTTCCATGAAGAGCTGACTACTGTCGAAACTCCTATATATACTGAAATTCCACGAGATCATGACGACAATAGTCAAGACTCTCTAATTCCAAACCAATCCATATCTTCTTCAAATTTCCTTCCATTAGTTCAAACATACATTGAACCTGTTTTGGACAACAACATTCTTCCAACATCTACTGAGCACTTGAACTTATTTCAAGACTCTCTTTCAGCCCAAACATACATTGAACCTGTTTTAGACAACAACATTCTTCCCACATCTACTAAGCACTTGAACTTATTTCAAGACTCTCTTTCAGCCCAAACATATATTGAACCTGTTTTGGGTGACAACATTCTTCCAACATCTAACGAGACCTTGATCTCATTTCAAGACTCCCTTTCAAACCTTGATATTACTGTAGACACTACAGACGAGGTTCCATCAACAGGTACCATTAAGTTTGATTCTATTCTTCCAATATTGGCTCTTATGCCTAACATCTCTAGCCTTTTTGTCGAAACACAACCACATCGAGTTTGGACACTTGCGACAATGCAACCTGTCATGTCCATCATGCTTTCAACGATCGATCTTGCAGGAATCTCATCACTAATTATTCTCACCTATCAAGACTTCTATGTGCATATATTCTACGAGGTATGTATACCTAGGAATATCTTTATGCCACCTTTTCCATCTTTAATTTTGAATCTATCCTCAAAACAATCAATTGGACAAATTCATGGACAAATTGTCAACACAGAAGCTATTGGCTTAACCAAATCAAACAATGCAAACTGAGGCCACTCCCTTCTCCCTTGTTTATGGTGGGGAAGATATTTTACATGTCAAGGTTGAATTCCCATCCTTTAGAATATCCCTCAAAGACGTAATCAATAAAGATTATTATCAACATTCACGCCTTAATGAACTCGAGCTTCTTGATGAAAAACGACTTAATGCCCTAGATCATCTTCAAGTATATCAAAATCAGCTACGACATAGCTACCATAAAAAATTCAAACCTAGAAAATTTAAGGTCAATCATTTCATTCTCAAAGAAAATCGAAAGAACACACCCAAAGAACGAGACAAACAAGACAAATTTGAGCCCAACGAAATCATAGATAGTTTTGGGTTTGGAGCTTATAAATTGGCCATTGACAGATGGCCAAGATCCTTGAATGAACCAATGAATGTAGTTCATTTAAAGAAATTTTATCCTTGAGATGTTCACTATTCCAGGATACAACGTGTACATTGTTCCTTTTGTCTTGCTTATCTCCGAATAATTTAAATTTATTCATTTCCATTGGCAGATATTTTCTTTATCAAAATCACATCTTCATATTTATCATCATGAGACAAGTGCTAATATAAATCCTATTAAGTTTGTGAGCGTCATACTTCTTCCACTTTCAGTCGCTTTCCTCTATGGTCATACCTAGAAGCTTACTGATGGTAATATATCCCCTTCTAATACATTCTCTCTTTCATAACAAAGCTCTAAACTTCGTTACCCAGTTCGTTTGGTCGTCCATCTCAGTCTTCGGTGTTGAACCCTCGCGTCCTACTAGTCGTGTGGGGCTGAGATTGGGGGCAGATGTTTCTTCCCAAATACAAAGCACTATTGTAAAAAAATCCATCAATTCAATAACTTATGAATAATTCATTGTCACATCTTTCGTCCTTCATAGTCTTTGGTGTTGAGCCCACACTTCTTACTAGTAGTGTGAGACTAGGAATGGAGGAAGGTGCCCTTACTCGTCTACGTCTTGTCTTCGGTGATAAACCCTTGCCTCTTACAAGTGGCATGGGGCAAAGCGTAGAGGGTCATTCTCATACAAGCATAAAAACATTGCAAAATATTCCAAAAAAAAAATAAAAAAAAACAAAGCAAAAAAAAAAAAAAAAAAAAAAAAAAGACAAAAAAGAAATTCACTCGCCTATATTTTGCCTTTGGTGATGAGCCCTTGCTTCTCACTAGTAGCATGGGGCAAGGCATAGGGAGTCATTTCAAAAATACAAAATCTTATAGTGCTTACAAATTATAGAATCCCCAAACACGTAATTTAGATGCCTAAGTGAAGAGAGAACTATCCCTTAACCTCATATCTTATCAATCAGCAGGCCACATAACTGTCTAAGTCTAGCATGTGACTCATAAAGTGAAAGCTATTTTTGAAACCGGTTTAGTACCATTATGAAGAATGGAGTCACAATTTCCCAAAGGGATTGTTGTTAGCATTTGTCTCTATATTCATTATCTACCTCCTACGTCCTTCTTGATTCTTGGTGATGAGCCCACACATCTTACTAGTTGTGTGGAGTCAAGAATGGAGTTGGAATTCTTTTCATCATATCATCACCACCATATCATGCCAATGGAAAGTGAATTTATGTTATTTTGAGCATAAGTTACAATGCGGAACACGGTACATCGTCTCTCAAAAATAAGTCTGCACTCTGGTCCATAAATTGTCAATCACAATGTAAAAATCAAAAAACATTTGAAAATCGTAAAAAAATCCAAAAACATTTGAAAATAAAAATCGTCAAAAATCCAAAAACATTTGAAAATCGTCAAAAATCCAAAAACATTTGAAAATCGTAAAAAAAATCCAAAAACATTTGATAATCGTCAAAAATCCAAAAACATTGTGAAAATCGTCAAAAATCCAAAAACATTTGAAAATCGTCAAAAATCCAAAAAACAGTGTAAAAATCCAAAAATCCAAAAACATTTGAAAATCGTCAAAAATCCAAACACAGTGTAAACATCATAAAAATTCAAAAACATTAGAAAATCCAAAAAAAATATAAAATTCAAAAACAAACATTAGAAAATCAAAAAATCCAAAAACAAAAACATTAGAAAATATCCAAAATACAAAAACATTTGTAAAATTTTCAAAAGACCAAAAACATCCACAAAATTGTAAAAACTCAATAAGTAACACAGTTCATCCTTTGAACTATTATCCCAAACGAATGGTCCAACCACCTTATGACTACCAATTTCAAACCACTTCTCCTCGCGTGAATCCTCGCTTGGGGAAAATCCGGCTCTCATTGTTTCCTTGTTTGAGGAGACTGGCCCAATCCATTGTACCTCTGCTTGGGGGCACATCTAATCAATCATCACTGTGGAACACGTTAGGGACATGTTTACTAGTTCTTGTGTTGCATTATTAGTGGCAAATTATTAATTGCTTTCTTGTATCTTGATATATTACAGGGGGCATCTTGATTTTATATATCCTGGTGTTCTCTGTAATATTCTTATGTTATCTGATTGCATGTCGTACTGGGGCATCATACTTTCTTGATGGCCTCTGTCTATGCTCTCTTCCATTTGCATATCGTACTGGGGCATCAAACCTTTTTGATGGCCCCTGTCTATGCTATCACGCATATTACAGTCTAGTCATCCTGATCTTTTATATCACGATGCATCCTGTTATGTGCTATATTAAAATTAAGATGCTTTTCGTCACGTGAGTATCTTCCTGCATGATCAACATCTTACTTTGCACCCCATCCATTCACCCATACTAATGCATTCTCCAGTTTGCGAATCCTACTTGATCACCGTTGCAGTTTGCGAATCCTACTTGACGATCTTTCTCAAGTAGCATTCACTATCCAGCAGCTCCTTCTCCCCCACCATGATCACCATGTATTTGATCCATTCATTCTCACTTCTCATTTTTACTCCTCCGCCGCTTATACCCATATTACCCTTCTCACCATTCCTGTCCCCTCTCACCCATTGGTATTCTTTCCTTTCACCCGTTTTCTTCCCGCTTGACAATCTTACTTAATAACCCCTTCTATATGGAATCCTCAGTGGAGGTTTACCCTCTCCCTAAGATCTTCCCGCTGTAGAAGCTTCTTCACCACATGCCCTCTCATCAAATAACCATCACCACCAAACACATCTTCCAACTCCACCTCTTCTACTTCCCATTCCCGCATCATTACTCTCACCACGTGGGCATCCCAATTAAGGATTCCCCTCACACTCTCCACCCTCCACTGCATATATTCCTTCATCCATTCATGTTATACTCCTTTGTGTCCTTTCTTTCTTATTATCACCTCATCTCATATCATATACCACTTAGGCATACCTCACTCACTCTTTTCTCATCCTTCCCCAAATCCACCTTATGCCTAGGTCATCCTACTTACACGCTCTCGTAGTATGGCAAATTCACTTGAGGGTTCCCCTTCAGTCCATTTTGTCATACCCTATTCCCACCAACTCTAACATCATCCTTCTTCCTCAGCTTGGCGATCTTACTTAACCATCCCAGCCGCATGGCAATCTTACTTAAGACTTCTACTTAAGGTTGATCTGTCCTGTGGCCTTCCCCCATCCCATCATATTTCGCCCATCTTATTTCTCCCACCTCTCATCGTGATCATCTTCTTCACCCTACCATTCCACCCCTATTCCCAATATCATTTTGTCTTTCTCTTTGCATATCATCCCTGCCGGTTGGGTGACCCTACGAAACTTCTCCAGCAGTATGACGATCTTACTTAAGAGATTCTCTTAAGCATGACATGTCATCTTACACTCGCCCATCACTCTCCAATCTCACCACCATATTTCCTCTTCATTCCCCATCATCACATCTTTTTACCACCACTATCACCCTCCTCTGCTTGGCAATCTTACTTAACCACTCACCCAGCATGGCGATCTCACTTAAGAGTCCCTCTTAAGGATGATCTGTCTCCTTGCCTTTCCCCATCACTACCCACCCTTCACCCTTCATTTTTTCTCGGCATTCCCCATTATCACATCCTTTCACCTCCTTTTCGATTCTCGCAAACACCACTTCTCGCTTGACCATTTGTCATCTCCAGTTTTGCTCACATGGCAATCTTACTTAACCACTTCCGTCACATGACAATCTTATGTTAGGGTCCTCCCTACACTTAACTTGTCATCGTGAACTTCTCCCCCGCCTCATTCTTAGTTCACTTTATCGATCGTTTCTTCCACCTGGTATCTCCTATTACCCACTTTTTCCTCCTACTATTATCCTTTCTCCACACATCTTCTTACAACATACACCTCATCTCTTCCACCTACAATCACATTCTTTTCCCCCATTTTCCCCTCCTTGATCCATCATCCTTCATACCATTTCTTCCCATTCTTTTCATGTCTTGGTTCTTCATCCTCACCTCGTTCATCCTCATCACCCCCATCCTCTCCTCGCTTTCACTTCGTCCAACTCCTCCCTCCCATCTTCTTCACTCTTTCCCCTTCATCTTCTCACATTCCCCCTACATTTCTACCCACACACATATTCGCCATTACTGTTAATACTCCTATATCATTCTTTCATCATCATCTTCTCTTCCCGCACTCATAATTGTCAACGGGTTTTCCCTAAAAATTATCACTCCTCATTCCGCACGACCTCATTCACTCCCTTGGACCTTCTAGAGTTTCCCTTCATTCCTTCCATCTTCTACGCCCACCACTCATTGGCAACGGGTTTTCCCTAACATCCCTTTGTTGGTGTTACCCTTTCCAGTCCTCGTTCGCTTTCTCTTTTTTCATTTTTTCTTTCACCCTTCCCCACCACTCATTGTCAAGAGGATTTCCCTAACATCCTTTCATTGGCATTGCCTCTTCTATCCCCCATTCTCTTTTCTCTCCTATTCTTTTCCCTCACTCCCACCCTTTCTTGTCGCTTCTTACCCATCTCTCCATCTCCTCTTTGCCCTCTTCACTATCTTTATTGTCTTCATCATACATCCTTTTTCTATTTTCCCATCATCCTAGTATCCTCATTTCATGCATCTCCATATCTTTTCCAATCGATGTCATTCTTCCCCTCTTTCTTCTTTCAACATTCCTTCTACCATTTCCTTTCCACTTATTACCCCCTTTCTGTATTCCCTTCCTTCTCCATCATTTTCTTTGTTATCCTCTTCTCTCTCCCACCCCTCGTCTTATTTTACTTCCCCTATATCATCTTCTTCCCCTTTTTCCATCACGTTTCCTCCTTACATCCCCATCGATAACCTGGTTGTTCAGCGTTGTCCTGTCTTTTTTATCATCCCACTCTCCACATGCATCTCCATACGGTCTGTTCCATATTCTTTGCCTTGGTCTTCCTCGCAATGACGTGATTCCTTCAATCTTCTCCTTGTATTCGTTCTATCTTCCTTTCCTCTCCCCTAATTTTCACGTTTCTTCTGACCACTTCCCCTTTTCTCTACCACCCCTACCTTTTTGTTCATTCTGTATATGTTTCTCTTCCTTTCTCTCCTCTTTTTCACACTTTCCTCGCCCCTCATAGTTTCTTTTTTTTCTCCGTTCTACTTCTTCTTTTGTCCTCTTTCCATTTCCCTCCATTTCACCCCCTACTCCCACCTCGTTTTCTCCTTCTTATTTATCCTTTCCCATTTCCTCCTTTTCTTCACTCTCTCATTTATTTCACTGCCACGTATCCCTCTTTACTATCTCTGTTGCTTCCTTCATTTTGCACATCTCTCTATTTCATCCCTTCACCCTCTACTCTGTCATTTTCCTCTTTTTTCCTTGTTTGTCCTTCATCATTCCCTTCTTCCCATATCATCCCTCTCTCTTATTTCTACCTCTTTCATTCCTTTTTTTTCCCCTCCCCTATCTCCCTTACTCTTCTCATAATCAACCCCCAACCCTATCCATTCCCTTTTCTCTTTCCCACACACCCTCACACCTAGCATTCAAGGTCGATTGAATCCTTCCTCCATTTGCATCATGCGGTCATTCCCGTCTCTTCCACTTCATTATCGTCCTCTTCTCCACCAAATCCATTTCCCTTCTTTTCGAGAGTTCTGTCGTATATTTCATTCTCGTCAATCCTCGAGGGGGCATCACCACATCTATCCATAATCACATCTTCTCATGACATTTTTGTCTTGGAGGATACCATGACATCCGTCACTCACCACTTTCTATTCTCCCCAACAAACATTCACTCTACCTTTTAAAAAGTAGATTGAATTCTTCCCCCATACCGTCTACTTTCTTTGAAAGGACACTACTTTCATAGTACCCTTCCAAAGAGGGGCAAATGTAGACACCCCAATTTCACATCTATCCTAAATCAATTAATTTCCCTTCCTCATTTCCCACAAAAATACACTTCGAATTAATCAAATATAATTTGATTAATTATCCATTTCCAAATCTAAAAATAATCTAATCCTCACAACATGTCATTATTCTCCATGTTTTTCCACTATTGAATTAAAAATTCAAATTCAAATCCTCACCCACCATTCGTGGTCCCCACTCACCTAAAATCCTCCACTTATGAATTAAAAATATAATTCAAATCCTCACCCATTCTTCGTGGCCCCCACTCACCTAATATTGCCCACATTTTCAAACCATCCACCTAATCTTGCCCACATTTTCAAACCATCCACCTAATCTTGCCCACATTTTCAAACCACCCACTTAATCTTGCCCACATTTTCAAACCATGATTACTTAAATTAATTTAAGCTAATCACTCCCTCAGGCTATAAATACAACCTTACCCCTCCCCTCTAAACACACGGAGAATAAGCTTTCATGCCATATCTAAGTTCTTGCATCCTTTGAGCAAAGAACATCATTCTGCCTTGTCCTAATGCCAAAATAGCCTCATAATCCTTTTTCCCATCCAGTGCAAAGTAAGAGGATCGTTGTTGCAGGAAGGTCTTGCTCCGTCTTGAAGAAAAGCACCTACATATCACAAAATCAGGGCTCAATCCAAGTTTCCTAGCCCATTCTGAGGTTTGCTACGGAACGCGAAGGAGGAGGTATGATTATTGGTATTTTACTTCCTTGTTAGTAGTGTATTTTTCATAGCTGGGGGGAAACTCCCCTACATCATATACAATAATACAAATCAAATCTCATCATCGTTATTACTCTCGAGTATTGCAAGAGACCTAGAAATCGATGCCTCACCACTAACTCTACTTTGTTGGTCGCGACCTTGATACATCTCAACCTGAATCCGCAGTATTGTGACCTCGATAGACATTTGTATAAAATGGTGCTACAACTCAATGTAACGCATAAACACATCCTGTGCCAAGGGACCACCATTTGCCGCCTCTCTGGCTAGTTGAGTCTCCTCACATGCATTGTCCATCTCACCTAGCAATACAGTGCATGTCGCGACTATTATGGCTATAGGCTCAAAAAAATGGGGATGCTCATCCGCAATAGCGTCAACGCGCTCTAATGTCCCTCCACATCAATATGTGGATGGATGTGTCCACTATCAAAAAATAATATGCATTACCTACAAAATAAATAAAACAACACATTAGATAATCATCACTATTACATATGAAAACAACAAAACACACAACATAGCTATACATAGATACTCACGCTCCGTTATAGCCACTACCACATTGTTGGGGGCATGTGTTTCCCCCTCTCCTCCTCCTCCCTGTGGTGATCTTGTTGCGTTTGCGAACAACAGAAACAAGAATACCCATCGATATGTCACCAACCATTCATGGTACTCCTTTGTACACCTTACATCATCAGAATCTATCGGCTCTATCGTCGTGTCTACATCATCTGGCCCAGGAGATACTAGCTACTCTCCTGTGGGCCCTGGTCTAGCTCTGGCCCTCCTAAGGGCTCTAATAGCTCTCAAGCATATATATGGATATGGGGGTACGCCTTGAGCCATGCCAAACTATCGTAATACTCTCTCCACTTGGAATATATCAACCACTCCTGGAAATCAATCCTCTAACCACATAATCCTATGTATACAATGCAACTCTAGATCATCCTCTGGCCATCCTCCATAATCGTGGTATGGCCTCCATACAACTACCTCGGGCCCCATCATATCTATCAAGGCCCTATAAGTATTAGTTTCCATCTTTTTCCCACGTACATTAATCCACCTCCTTGTAAATATCTCTAGCATATCCCACTCTGCTCATGGCCCTCCAACTAGCCTCAACACTGGTATGTGTCCATACACCCATACATGTAATAACGTAGAAACTCCTATCTGACCTCTGTGCTCATCATGAGTAAATCGATATAGGTCTCTATATAGGTGGGCTAACACACATCGTGCCCATGCATATCTGGTGCTCTCCTCCTCTATCCATTGGCATATATCGAGCATTTTAGATAAGATTCACACACCCCTCCTTCCACTGCGATAGATGAAGCAATAACCACTGTAATGAACTTCTACAACTGCGGAACCCTTGACCTCAAAATAGCATCCAAACTGATATGGGCCTCGGCAAGTACTCGAGTCCCCAAAAAATACCATCTAATAGCTCGCATTTGTCTTGCCATATCCTCCAACTGCATAACCTCTACTCTCTCCCTAATAATTGGCAATTGCATTATGCGATACACATCCTCCAGCGTAGCTATCATCTCACCAGTAGGTAACCAAAATGTACAAGTATCCACAAACCATCTCTCACATAGTGTAGTCAACATAGGCATATTGTGGGGCACATCCCCCATCTGTGTTATGTGTCGCAGGCCGACATGGTCCATAACATCCCAATCATCGTCTAACGTGCCCAACCCAAGAAAAGTACTAATATGACAACCCCTGTGGAACTCTCTTGAGTGAATATCCCTCTACACAACACAAAACAACAACAAACCCAACATTAGAACACTATATAAATCCATACACACTCGCTTACAACATTATTACATAATCAAAATCACATTTACATCATTCTAGACCAGATACACACTTTTTGGACTAGAGCGCCTAGATGCAGGACTGGGGTGCCTAGGAGCAGGACACTAGCATCAAAGTCTGGGCACTCCTATCCCGAGGGTCACTAGTGCCGTCAATGTTCTTGTCCAGGTATCAAACACCAACAAAAAGTAAAAATCTCACTTTTGTAAAAATACAACAAAAACGACTATTATACACACATTTTAAAAAAAAAATCATCACACTTACCAACTCCATCATTGTACATGATGCTTGACGGTTGTCACCATCTCGAATCGGCTAGGACGTGTTACTCTCACTTGTGGCATGTTTCCACACTCGAAGCTCAATCTCATTCCTGTAAAAATACAAATGAAGTGACTAATCAAATTTTCACCTTACTATTTATAGTTACTTTTTATCACCCACTTCACTATAGTCATTATTTCGCGCTTATTCTCGCAACTAATACATACTACAGGATTTTTGTCATATCTTGAGCACTTTTACTCCAATTTACACCCTGTTTGCGGTGTTCTTTTCTGAATTCCACCTACTATCATATCATACACCTAACACACATGTTATATCTCTCCTCAATGTATTTTTCACTTAATCTATACACATTTTGGTAATTTCTATCACATTCTATCTATTTTGTGCTAACTTTCGGCTCAACATCTTATCATCACTTCCCCTTTTGTAGAAAGGGGGGCATACAATTGGGGGTCATCTTACAACTCCCCTTATATCACCATGCATTCAAATAAACACTACCGATTCGATAAATTCAAACATTTACTAATACACTATGTGACATTTCACCATCGATTCCCCCTAACGACCTAACTTGGGGGCAATAAACAAATAATTTTTCTATACGAAATTTCATCACTTCCCCATAATGACCTAACTTGAGGGCAACAAGTGTTAAAATATTTCCATGCAATCATTCACCAATCTCTACTGATTCCCCCTAATGACCTAAACTGGGGGCAATTAGCGTAAAATCTTTGTATGAGTAACCAATCAATTAATCAACGTGGTCAAATCTCTAACAACCAAAACCATATCATTCAATCAATACAATATAACACAATAGGCATCCCAGATGACCTAACTTGGGAGTTACATGCGTTACTTTCCCAAATGACCTAACTTGGGAAGTTATTCTACATTTCATGTTTGCTTCCAGATGACCTAACTTAGAAGCCATCACATTGCGGCGACACCCATGGACTGGGGGAAAGAGTGCCTTTCCTATACCACTCCTATATGGGTATACTGTTTGATTGAAATTATTTGGATCCAAAAACCAAAAATGTTAGATCTGAGTCCGTCAACAATGGCTAGATCTTGAGGATGTAGTTGGAGGTTGGAGAATAACACACTTTTCTCCCTACACTTTTCCTCTGGCAATAGGACGCCAAAATCCTCCGGTCGATTATATGTATACATGCAAATCAAATTGGGAACTGATCACTCCCTCCCCATTTCATTGTTATCATACAACATTAGAAATCATCAATCATCTAGCATTACAATAACCACTCGCATTTAGTGCACTTTATCACGACATTACATTTCTCGCTACGTTACATGGATCAACACGTTGATCCATGGTTCGACATGCTATATGGTTCTTTCGACACATTTTCACTACCACATATATACATTTTACTACAACATGGGCTTCTCTGGACTTCTCTCAGGTACGCATCTCTATCTATTTTATGTTACCGAGATTTCCGCTCACCAACATAAAGTGGGGGAAAATGTAGTCACAAAATCATGCACTTACTATTACAATTATACCGCTAAGTATGTTCTTTTATATATGGATCTCGCATAAGAAAAGTATTCACTAATGGTTCATCCCTTAATCCTATCATCAGTTTAGTCAGTCATTTTCATTAAGTGTCTTGCACAGTCGTCAGTTGTTTACACAGTTCTGGTTGTCTCTTAGTGAGTCTCAGCTATCATTAATTACTTAGTTGCCATCTCTAGTCATTGACTAGGGCGCCTAGGGAGGGATTAGGGTGCCCATGGGTGCCTCGGTCCTTATTTTTAGGCACCTTGGTCCCGGTTGCACTTGGGTATTAATTATAGTTTTGAGGTTGGTCTTTATGGTTTTCCCTCCCATTCCCTTAGGTACTAGTTGACATGTCAAGTCATTAGTGTCAAATTTTGAGCAAGAGATCCCTATATAAATACAACATACTCACTATCTTATGGGCAGACTATTCTACTAAGGGGTAACTATCTACACAAGGCAAGGTACTCCATTTGGACACTATTTGCATCACACACACTGTATAGGAAAGGGAAGTCTATTCTATTCCATCCACCATTTTTGCATTCTATCTAGCTATTTCCCACTATCTTTGTGTCATTGGCACTAGGGCACCCTAGGCACATCATTGCACACACAATCACACAAAACTACATTGGGTCTGAGATGTAGTGCAACTCTTAGTTGTAAGACCACCATTATGGCCGCTAAGGATAGTTCAAACCCTTCATATGCATCTTTCTTTTTTAGGGGTTTGATGCTTTGTATGGGGTTTTGCAGGTAAATATTCATTGCAAGTTCACAACGTCATCAACGAAGCTAGTGCGACACCCACGTGACAAAAGACGAGTCATTGCGAAGATCTAGCGACCCTTTTAGACTCAGGTTCTAAGTTGTTCTGCAGACCAGGGCGCTCACAGGCACCCTAATCCTCCTCCAGGTGTCCTAGTCTAGTTAGATCCACTGCTTCCACAATTTCCTAAGGTGTGTTGCAACACTCTGTTATGCCTGTTCATCATCCCACCCAACTCAAGATCACTACGAGGTAAATTCTAGTCAAGTTAGTACCCTTCCCCCTCTATTTCAATTATTTTACTTTATTTAAAATATCAAATAAAATTAGTTAGCATTTACACTTCAATTCATATCAGTTATTTCATTGCTATACTATTTAGATTAACTTCTAAAATTCATATTTTAGTTTATCAGATCACAACAAAGTTATCAATTGTTAAATCAATATCTCAAGCATATTTAGCCATCTCAAAGTCTACATACATCATTCAAATCTTCCCTAGGCCATCTAAATAACTACATCACATGCCAAAGATCATTACTAGATGTCGGAGTTCCTAATAGGGTTTTCGTTTCCAAAGCATATTACGATATACATCTTGTACACATTCATTAAGTGGGGAACTATGAGGATTTGATGCCTCCCAGGATTATTTCTTTGTAGGCATGGTGGGTGCTACACGACTCAAAAGTGATAACGCCTTTTATGTCATGTTGGCCGGATTTTATGTCACTTTATATTTTCATAAATGTCCTAATGTAGGTGGTATAAAATCTGCAACAGTTAAGGAAAATCACATATGAATAAGGTGAGATTCCTCTACATTTGAGACGTGTAGTTACCTCATGTGATGGGGGTATTTGTATTGCTGGTGCTTTTCACTAGAAATGACGAAGGCAACAAAAATGAGAAGGAGAAAGAGAACAGAAAGGAGAGAATAGAAGAGGGGGGAAGGAGAAGCCCTGTAGCATAATAGAAACATATAGATATGCTTGGATAAATCTAGGAAAATATAAACTAAAAACCTCTCTCTTTTACATGGAAAATAGGACTCAATAGTAGCTACAAAAGGGATAGGAATCAGTTAGAAGCATAAATTCTTTGGGATAAATGTTTTTTTTTTATATGGCACAAAGTTTACGTACATGAATAGGAAGTACAATGTCCAATTATCAATGCATTACACATAATGACTTAATGATAAAATTGTCTCTCTGATAATGAATAGTAAACATAGTTACAATCAAAAGATGATAAACACAATAAATTGGTTCTCATTCCTTAGTTTGCATTCTATGATTCATGAAATTGGGTAGAAACATATACACAAAATTTGTAATAGTTTATTTCCCAATTCACATAAAAGGAGAGAAAAAGGTCTACCCTTTTACAATTGTATCCAAGCCTTTTATAGGAACATTCCAAAAAAGTGGTTATATAACCACTTTATAACTTAACCCACCCCTTGATCCAAGTTAGCACAACTTGAGTTCAATTTATAATTATACAATCACATCATTTTAAATAATTCAAAAGTGAATTAATCACTTACAATTCCATGATTTGAATGATTTCCTAGTGACATTGAGAAATATGCATAAACTTCTTGTTATGACATTCAACTATTGAAAATGGAGCATGATTATATCTAGAACCACTATGGGAGATGGAGCACTCGAAGTTTGAATAATCCATTTTGATTGGCTTGAAGCAACTTCTAATCTTGGGGCTCACACATGAAATCAAAATTTATTTTTGTGAAGCATGAATAAGTCTCAGATGGCAATTTAGAAAGAGGCCCTAGATTGTTTACAATCATTAAAAATGGGTTTCATTCAATAAAAACATCCTCCAATCTTGAATTGTATTCTCATCATTTGTTATACATCCATGAAGCAAGAAAACATGGAAAAATATGAATTATATCATTCAATAATTTAATCAAATGCTTTCCATACATCCATTCAATGCTTGATTTTTTCTTGTTCTCTTTGTTTTCACCAAGCTCATCTATGCAAATCCAAAATGGGTTTTGCTAGAGAGGGTTGATTGATTCAACTATAGGGGTACTTCAAACAAAGCCAAAGGAAGAAATAAAGATTGATGTAAGGCATAAACATCATCAACATATATGTACTTTGTAGGAAAGACTGAAGTTTGAAGTTGGTCTATGTAGATCCCATAAAAAGCTATAAGAGAGGTCTTTCTAGTTTGACTACAATTGTATTATGTACTTCTAACAAAGTCAAAATCTCAATGAGTTGTTTTAAAACCAATGTATTACTTTATTGGAGGACCTCATAATGGTATTAATAAAGAGATTTCAAATACCCATATTGTGTAGCCTCTAAAACAATAAGTTATTGGGGATAGATTCAAAGGCCTTTTTCACGTCCATGAAGAAGAAAAAACTCTAGAAGTTGACATTTTTAAAATTATAATCCAACAAGTAAAAACGTGGTTAATAGTTTGGAAATTTTCTTAGAAGCTTGCCCACCCCCTTGCTTTGAAGCCATAACATACCAACTTCTTGCAAATTAGTGCATACAAAGTTGTGAGATAAAGTGTGCTTGATCATGTTAGTCTTGAGTCCTTTTGTGTCAAAGTTGTTGCCAAATTTTTGAACCTAGGTGAATAATGCGTAATGTGTCTTCAAGAATCTCGAGGAAATTCATGAGGGTGGGGAAGATACAAGGAGAGTGAAGCCGATAAATCATGATCAAAAAGGGGAATTGATGAGAGATGAAAATCGTAAATGTGAGGAATCATCTTATTACTAACAACAATATAATCAACAACATCGGGATCTCAACTCCTATGGAAACAAGATACTTTTATGGAATTAGAGAAGCAGGGGACCTGCCCAATTAAAGAACATGACTTGTGTAATATAAAATATTACAAAATATAATAAAGGGGCTTAAACACTCTTTACTCTAGCCTATTTTCATAGCAAACTTATGAGTTAGACTTTGCTTGTTTTCGAGACAACTAATTAACCCTTGTATAAGTCAATTTGGTCTCCATTCAAAAATGAAATTTGGCCTTCACTAGCATTTGCAACTGAATGAAAATATCTTCAATTCATGTCTTTTCACATGTATTGTAGTCTTTACTAGCGTTTCTAGGGTTTGTAACACATGAAGAAAGTATTCAAATTTTATAATGTTATTATATGATTGCAATGCTAAACTCACTCCTATCCACCCCTTGCATCGTGTTCCTAAAAAAATCTTATGGTTCTTATCCTCCCGAGTTCCTCCTATTTCATATCTATAGTGACTAGAAATACTTTCCTTCTTATATTCACGCGGATATGAGAGTCCTATATATAAAGGGATGCTACGGTACACATCCATCTACATCTTATACTGTATACCCAATACATTATATCGGTCCTATCAAGTATATAATGGATGCATCTGTGTAGGTTGCATCGCATGCGTCTCGTTCTTGTCCATAGCCATATTAGGAGGATCGTGGTCTATTTAGTTCATTCTCTTTTATTAGTATAAATTGATAAATCTCATTATACCAAATGTTTAATACTTTGTACATGCAACTACAATGTAATATAAATTGTGACTTTACTTCAACATAGATGTATTCTCTTCTCTAACATCAATCCTAAATCTCATTATGCAAGATTTTCAGAAACCATAATTGTATGCGGATTACAATAGAATCACTATTGTACTTTTATTATTTCTAAATTAAGAACATACAAAATCAAATCAATTCTATTTAAAAAAAAAAACTCAGTTCTCAAACATATTAGCTCTCCCACAAGTGGATGTGAAACAATGACAAAATCCAGATAAACATATAAATTTGCATATACATTTTGGTGTGTGTTATTTATCACATATGACAGACCTGAAATAGGCACAATATAATACAATTACTCAAGGCAAAAGGAACATACAAAATAACAAAGGTTGGTGTAAAGAACTATCAAGAATTAGGTTAGTGTAAAGAACTATCAAGAGATGCTCTCCCTATCTCCAAGCATTGCATTGATGGTAAGGCCTTATCTAACATTTCCTTTTGGCCAAGCATTTATATTTACTTTGAGCGTGCCTCTTCTTTTTTCCTTCCCATTCTCCACCTACTCCTCCAGCTTATCATCCCAGACGTGCAAGTTTCCTGACAACAGTTCAATGTCATGACACCTCCATGATATCATAAAACAGGACTCATAACAAATGGGCCATCAGTATATATAGGCAGTGATGCACATCGCATACTATACATCTGATGTTATAAAGCCAACAGCACAGTCTATATCTCCAAATACTCGGACAAAATACTTTTTAGAATCTGGAAATAAAACCGTCCCTTCTTTATCACTGTAGGTTTGACACAGTTCACCATGTTATAGTGCCAGCTTATGTTTACAGATTGCTTCAGATAGCACTACCAATGATCTCCGCAAGAAAGTTGTCCTTGTTTGCCATGATGGAACCAGTTTGCATCTCTCACAACAATTTGTCACGTAGCACTTTTGGAGATAAACTTGGTTGCACTGCGGGCAGTCGACACATACTCGAAGGTTCTTGATGACTCTAATGGTTGTCCCAGAGGGCGTGTTTAATCCAAACAGAATTGCGATCTTTTCACTATGGTGTCAGAGGAATAACTCTTTTTCCTCCTCCAAATCACTCAATACATGTTTCAAATCTTGAAAGTACCCTGCTGCCTTCATCTTCTATGACAATGTCTCCAACTTTTCATAGATCAGCTTTGTCTATGGGTGTGATCCATCTCCTGCACAAAAAGCATGCGCCATTTTATGGTCTTCAATCCAACTACATCCAGGAATCTTTTTAATTCCTGTATCTTTCATCAATCTCCTTACCATGTGAACCATACCCCACCTGCCCCCTTCTGCATAGATATTTGACAGAAGAACATAAGCCGCATCATTTTGAGGATCCAGCTCAAAAAGAAGAGTTGCTGTAAATACTCCTAATCCTATATTCTTATGTGTTCTACAGGCACCAAGCAAACATGTCCACACAACCACCGCAGGTTTAATTGTCATTTTGATGATAAAGTTAAAAGTTTCCTCAAGATAGCCAGCTCGGCCAAGAAGGTCAACCATGCACGCATAATGATCAATTGTGGGCATAGTGTAATAAGAGCCACTCATATCATTGAAGTATTTACAGCCCTCATCCACTAAACCTGCATGGCTGCATGCTAATAAAACACTAGCAAAGCTTACATGGTCAGGGTAAATTCCAGAGTGCTTCATTACTTCAAAGAGATTGAGAGCATCCTTGCAAAAGCCATTTTGTGCATATCCTGCAATCATTGCTGTCCATGACAACACATTTTTCTGAGGCATTTTGTCAAACAGTTTACGTGCCTTGCGTATGCTTCCACATTTTGCATACATATCTACCAGAGCACTTGCAACTACAACATCTGATAAAAATTGACTTTCAATTATGCTTTGATGGATGTCCATACCCTGTTCTAAAGCTCCCATTTCAGCACAGGCTGGGAGGATGCTGGCAAAGGTTGCAAAGTCTGGCTTTACACCTGACAGTTGCATTTTTTTGAACACTTCCACAGCCTTTTCAACCAACCCATTTTGAGTATATCCTGCAATCATTGCATTCCATGATACAACATCTCTATGTGCCATTCTATCAAACAGTTCATGTGCCTTGCGTGTGCGTCCACATTTTGCATACATGTCTATGAGGGCATTCACAACCATGACATCTGACAAAAATCCACATTCAATTATGCTTTGATGGATGTGCATACCATGTTCTAAAGCTCCCATTTTGGCACAAGCTGGGAGGATACTGACAAAGGTTGCAGAGTCAGGCTTTGAACCTGACGCTTGCATTTGCGTAAGAGCTTCTACAGCCTGTTCAACGAATGCATTTTGTGCATATCCTGCAATCATTGCATTCCATGATACCTCATCTCTTTGAGCCATCTTGTCAAACAGTTTATGTGCCTTGTGTGTGCTTCCACATTTTGCATACATGTCTATCAGGGCATTTGCAGCTATACCATCTGCTAAAAATCCACATTCAATTATGCTTTTATGGATGCCCATACCATGTATTGTGGTTCTGATTTTAGCACAGGCTGGGAGGATGCTGGCAAAGGTTGTGGAATTTGGCTTGACACCTGCCAATTGCATTTCTATAAAGGTTTTCAATGCCTTTTCAACAAATCCATTTTGTGCATATCCTGCAATCATGACAGTCCATGAAACCACATCTGTTTGAGGCATTTCTTTGAAAAGACTTAAAGCCTCGTCAAGAAGCCCATTTTGTGCGTATCCTGCAGTTATTGCATTCCATGACACTACATCTCTTTGAGCCATTTCGTCAAACAGTTCATGTGCCTTGTGTGTGCTTCCACATTTTGCATACATGTCTATCAGGGCATTCACAACCGTGACATCTGACAAAAATTCACATTCTATTATACTCTCGTGGATGTGCATACCTTCTTTTAGACCTACCATTTTGGCAAAGGCTGGGAGGATACTTGCAAAGGTTGTGGAATTTGGTCTTACACCTGCCACCAACATTTTTTTAAAAGTTTCCAAAGCCCTTTCAACTAACCCATTTTTTGCATATCCTACAACTACCGCAGTCCATGAGACCACATCTCTATAAGGCATTTTTTGGAAAAGCTTTAAAGCCTCGTCGAGAACACCATTCTGGGCATATGCCACAATCATTGCAGTCCATGAAACCGCATCTTTTTCTGGCATTTTGTCAAACAGTTCACGTGCTTTGTGTATGCTTCCACACTTTGCATACATGTCCACCAAGGCACTGGCAACTACAACATCTGACAAAAAACCGCTTTCAATTATGCTTTCATGGATTTCCATCCCCTGCTCCAAAGCTCTAATTTTGGCACAGGCTGGGAGTATACTCGCAAAGGTGAACTGATCCGGTTGGATACATTTTCGATGCATTTGGTGAACCAGTGTCAATGCCTCGTGAGAATACTCATGTCTTCTGTAAGCTGCAATTATGAAATTCCATGAGAAGAGATCTCGTTCAGTCATATGGTCAAACACTTGGCGAGCATCTTCTAAACTTCCGCACTTGTCATACATGCGTATCAACGTATTTTGTAATAGTGTATGTGAGGCAAACTTAAAATCCCACTCAGTGATTTGGGAGTGGATTTGCTTACCCTCTGAAAGAGCTTTTTGGGAAATGCAGGTCTGCAATAGTTGGAAGTAAGTAATAGGATTTACAGGTGGGTTGTGTGCAGTAAGCAGAATGTGTAATGCCTCTTTCAACCAACCTTGTCTACAGAACGCTGCGAGATTGGAATTGGGATTGAGATTCGCAGTGATTGGCAATGGCATTGTATGCTTATAATTGAGGAGTTGAAAATGCACATTGTCGTTTGAGTTGCGCTTAATGCCATTGCCATATGTGTGCCTATAGTTGTTATCTTACTACCGATGGCACATGGAATTTTTGATAGAAATGCGGGAGGAGTTTGAGGGAGGTGTAATTGAAGGGTAGGGAAAATGTTGCGGGAAACCTATAAGAAACTTTTATTTTCTATAATGGAGGGTCATTTTTGTCAATCATTAGCTATTTCTATATTTGTTTATTTATACAGTGTTAAGGATTTCGTTTGGGTGACATTTACTATGTTAGATAAGACTTAGACATGAATGTAAACTTGGAAATGAAAAGGTGGAATTTCAACCTGCATGCCTCATCGTCCCCATGTCACATGCATTTTTCACTTGAGTGTAATTTGCATTTAAAGGGGTAAAAATAAAAAATAGGGAAAATAAAATAGGTTTTAGGTTCGAAGCAGCATGATGACTGCAATAAAATGGGCTTTTAAGTTAAAAGAGGCCAACCCTGTATGTCATACACCTTTTCCATGTCTCAGATTGTTCCAACCTGAGTAACATCTGCTATTTATGGTCTATTATACCTTTTCGACCCTGCTCACAATATTCACATGAGTAACGGATAATATGAAAATGTGAAAAACTCAATAAGTTTTAGGTTCATAATCGAGTAAGCTTTACTAAATTTTTTTTATTTCAGGTCAACAAGGTTTTTTTTTTGGAAAATGATTAATTTAATAGACAAAACATAGAAATGAATGAAATGTTAGAAATAAGAAGGTGAGAATTGAAAACTTGCATAACCCACAATTATTCCATAGATCATTTGTTCCTACCCAAAAAATATTTGATATTTGTTTTCAAACTAATTGTCTCAATCTTGGGACTTTTTTAACAAAACCCGGATCCAATATGCTCAGCACATTGAGACATAATTTCCATTCATGTCTCCGCCATGTCTAACAAATTCAATTTCATCCAATCAAAAACCTTGACATCGTAAAAAAGTAAAATGAAAAATAGCAAAGCTTGATTGGCAGATAAAATCTTCGTGTCGCCCATATGTCCATCCATCGGACAGGCTCAATTATCAATGGTTGTTCTACATTGATTATTTTTCTGCAACTACTTAAGCTAAAAACTGAAAAAGTTTCCTACAATGTGCTACAAGATACAAGTAGTTTGGTTGGGTTTCAAACTTGAAACCTATTAAATTTTCACTATTTTTTATTTTGGCCCCTTTAAGCTCAAATTTCACCCACGTGAATAATGCATGCGAGATTGAGACACTTAAGTCGAACAAAGTTAGAAAATATTTTTTCGGTTAGGAATAATCTAATCCATGAAATAAGGTGGGACATATACATATTCAATTCCCACCTTTTTATTTCCAACATTTCATTCATGTCTATGTCTTGTCTATCAAATTAAATGTTGACCCATTAAAAACTTTCATGCCATTAAATAAAAAAATAGCAAAGATTGATTGGAAAATAAAATATATCTCTTTCTTATATGACCATCTGATTGAGGGGTTCAATTATTGATGATTGTTTGGGCACCAAGTATTTTCCTACAATTATTTGAGCTTACAGTTGGAAAGGGAGCATTCTGAATGGGTTTTGGATCCAAAAACTATTGATTTTTTACCAATTTTTAATTTTATGCTCTTTGTGAGACTGGATCGATAATGTGGAGCATAAATAACATATATATTTTTGTAGGAACAATCTCATCCGCGGAGTAGGTGTGGGACATGTGGGTATTTAATTCACACCTTTTAATTTCTCATTCATGTCTACGTGTTATCTATCAAATTACAAGTTGTGAACTTAAATCTTGACGCCATTAAATAAAAAATAGCAAATCGTGATTGTTTGATAAAATGTACGTACCACTGATATTCCTAACCACTTGAGGGGCTCAATAATCAATGATTATTTTTGCATCACCCATTTTCCGAAAATTACATATACTTACAACTGGAAAGGGAGGCTACAGAGTGCTACAAGAAATGCGGCATGGAGTTCGACCCTGTAGCATGTGAACCCATTTTCCATTACTCAACCAAACAGAAGCCATTATTATTAAAGGGAACAGGTTCCTCTTTTCTGTCTCTCGAAGTTGAGAGATAGATTTATGAATCCATGTGGAAAATGGCACAAGATGGAATCCTCTATCCAAGTCTGGAAATAGAATTCCATGCTTTGCAAAGATTACTGCCGTGTTAAAATATTTGGGAGTGCACAAATTGGAAGAAAATCCATTTTGTTCGAAGATGTGCACACTGCAATCCATTGCCTAATGATTTTACGCAAAGTGTGTCGTCCACGTGGTTTTTTTTAAAATTTCAATGGAAAATATTTGCGCTTGAAATGTCAACTAATTGTCCTGCTGTCAATTTGGATGGTTTTGATGAAGTCATACTGTCAATGCCTTTGCAAACAGTCTGACAGAACCCACAATCTAAATGAGTAAATGCTTTCAGCGTAATTATTATATAGTGATTTAAATATGCACTTATTTTCATTCAAGAAAATACCCTACCTGAATCCCTGTGATGAGTCACTGTCTTACGGATACATTGTGATTTAAATATGCACTTCTTAATTTTACTACACTCATTCAACAAAGGTATTCGTGAAGATATTAATAAATCATATTTGTAAGTTACGTGGATTAATCTAAAAGAGCATTTGATAACGAAGTTTTTTTTTGGTTGAGGCTAATTTTATTTGTATTTCAATGAGAATTTACTTTGAGTTCCGAATGTGATGTTATCGTCCTGTTTCAGGATTTCTTTAGTTCAATTTTGGGCCAAACTCTCATTTTATTCAAATAGAATCAAACCATGGCCTTCTATAGGTTGAACATATATGTAAAATTATGCCATAGTAGCTAACATGGCACTCAGAGGAGGAGTGGCAGACTATCTAGCTTTTCCCCCTAACCATTAGTGGTAGAGGAGTGGGACGTGTCAGGGATGGGATACCACCCACCGTGGAGCAACTACTACTCTTCTTCTTCAATTGGTTGATCATGGTGGCTGGGAGAGATGGCCAATGCCAAACACGAAAATTTTGCTAGAGAGGTAGACCCCCACCCACTTCTGCCACTGCCATCAATGCTGCCAAGCCGATAAAAAACTCCTCCACTACCAGTGAGAGAAGGATGTTGAAATTTGAGAGGGTAGTGTTAGCATGGAGGAAAGGAGCTCAACCAACTTTTGGAGTGGCACATGTGAAAGCCCCAACCGTAACCCTGTGAGGGAGAATGATGGCATGATGACTTTGGAGGAACCCGAATGATAGTGCATGGGGCATTACTCCAATGCAAGAACAAGGATTGAAGGTGTTCCACATCTAGGTGGACTTTCTCTGCTTACACCTGCATTTGAACAATAACATTAGATATCACTGTAACTTTATTAGTTACAAGGAAATCTCTATCCATAGTAGCATTGTTAAAACAAGTATAATTTTTATCTTTCCAAATACGAAAGAGAATATCACATCTAAAAAATTGTCAATAATTATTGTATGTTGCAGGTAGCAAGGCTGAATGCCTTTTATATCAAGGCCTCCTTGTTGGAGACTAACCTGTTGCTTGCATGCCTAGTCTACATGAAAAAGCATAGATATCTTAAACAATCTTAAAATGTCTATATTCACATAGTTTAGATGAATGCCTCAATATTGGTATATCTCGATGTATTTTAGAGATTTGTATGTAATATATCTATACTAGTTATTTGTTGTAAATATGCTAAGAGGCATTTCTACAATGGTAGCGAGGCATTGTAGTGGTGTTAGTAGTTCACTTTTATTCTCAACATTTCTACATCCATTTGATTGTAACTTGACAATTCATTCTTAAATTTAAAATTTATTTGACAATCATGTGGCAATTCATCCTTAAAGTTGACATCCATTTAACCGTCACTTAAATGTTTTTATCTTTTCCTAGAGAAATCAATCAGAAAATAGTAATATCTTGGCCATATGGTATTGTTTGGACCTTTTTTTCCCTCCCGAATAGAGTTTTTCTAGAGCAAAACAATGTTGCAGCTAAATTGATTCATTTCCCACAAAACAATGAGAAATTAGGAAAGACTGTAATAAAGTATCTAATTAGTTTAATCTGTGAAAATATAACATAAATTTTATGTTACGTAGACAACACTTAAAAGTTTTTTATTTTTCCTTGGAGAAGTCAACCAAAACATGGTATTAGAGTTATTAATCAATGCGGTATATAAAAATATAACACATGAAGCTTTGAATTATATCTATCGACATATTTCAAATATATGTATTTAAGATATTTATACTATTATAATAGTGTTGACCAAATTCCCTCATTCTTGCTCAGATTAATGAACTAGTACTAAAGAAAATAAGTAACTCAAAATATGCAAGGGTTTAAGGTGACCCCGGATGGTATGACGATGTATATGAGTGCAAAGTGATAGATCCTTCTTCGCAGTGAGCTAAGTGACCTAAAAATCAAGTGAACTCAAAATAAAAAGACCAGATTAGTAGATAAGATGGGTGGGTTTCCTGACAAAGTCAATCTTGAGAAGTGAAAAATTCCTAGGATGGATGTCAACCCACGTTTTGATAAATATGGATAAAACTAGATATTGATAAATTGGATGTAGCTGAATCTTAACCAAAACATAATCTAAAATGTTACATGTAAGATGGAAATGAATATCTGATCTAAATGGAAGCAAAGTAAATCAGACTTGGATGGTTCGATGGCGACCTGAGACTGTAGAGAGCCATTCAAGGACGACTAGGATAGGTGGAATAAAACAACAATGCAAGACGTAGATATGAAGGCTCTAAAGGCAGATCTAGAACTGATGATGTACTAGGAAGATAGACAGAAATCTCCAAGATATCTTGAACAAGATCAAATAGAAATGATGAAAGAGAATTAGAGATCTAAGGATGAATCCTAAAAAGACAGGGCAGTTGACGAAAATTAGGATGAGTTGGCAGCTACTAGGGGATGGCAAAATGACAAGATCTGGATGTTGGATGGATGCATAAATGAAAACTGGATGAATGGAGATTTGGATGACTAAGAAATTGATATAATGGAGGTTGGGTTGACAGTGACCAGACAAGGTCGACAGCTACTGGGGCTGATCTAAAATTTTATGAAAATAGATGGGATGAAATGAATACCTGTAGATAAACACAGAAGGTTGAGAAGACTGAGGTTAAGTCCCTGACGATATTTGAACCTGCACAAGATGTTAGTGAGGGATATAGATGATAAAATAACAACAAAGAAGCAAATCATGCAAAGGTGAAAGAGACCTCCCTAAATCTCTAAATTTGAAGCACAAGATCCCCAAGAAGACTTCAAGATGGTTATGGCAGCTATAAGGGCACTCAAGAATGAAGGCAAGATCAAAAGAAAGCTCAAATATTTCACAATTACATCCTGAGAAAAGGAGGGGCATGGGCGACTTTATATGGTTGACGACGACCTGGATGGGTCACTGTCGATTGCGGGTACCCATCTATTTTGGCGGTGGGAAGGTCGTGAGCTTGAGATAAGGAACCCATTTGATGCGGGATTAGGGTTTCTTAGGATGAGTAAATAAGGAGGTGGAGGGTAGAAGTTATCAAATAAAGGCCATGGAGAGGTGAAATCATTAAATTATGGCCTAGAAAGGATAAAATGGAAGATTTAAGAAGAGGAAATAAATTAAATGAGGGATTTAGAATTAACTAAACATGATTAGAGATAAATAAGGATGGGAAATAATGATAGGGTGGGATAAATTGAATTTAGGAGGGAAGAAGGGAAATTCGAAAGTAGAAGAGAGGTATGTATGTAAAAGACGATAGAGGGAGAATGCGGCATGAGGGGTAGCGATACCAAAAATTGGTGTGTATATTTTTCCCCTTTTGTCAAGTGGTTTGCGTTGGGCAAGCCATGAGACAAAAAATGAAGAGAGATGAAAATATGGTTGATGAGGGTTATCCCTCTGAAACTAGGGATCAACGACACGAATGGGAAGTCGATCACGAGTTTGAAAGAGATATATGAAGAAGGAAAGGGTGGAAAGGATGAGAAAAAGAAAAGGATGAGATAAGATATCCCAGATGAGGATTAAACAAAAAGTTAAAAGTAAAATAAAAATATGATAGTGATTTCAGAATCACTTTGGTAGGTAGTAAAGTATGGCCTCAATAGAGACTATGGTACTTCCCTACTGACCTGTGAGTCGGAAAAACCTACTACAAAATGGAGGGAGTCCATTGGGAATTATCTCAAATGGATGTGCAAGCCATGGGACAAAAGTGTCAGAGGTAGACATCAAATATGCGCAAACATATGTGAAAATGGTTGAGACAAGGGTCATGACTAAAAGGATAGGGGATGGGGAAAAAAATGAATGCGATGTCCTTCAGAGGAGGAATCAAAAAGATGTGTCTGGGGTGGGATGAAAAAAGAGGTAAAAATAATGGTGCCCTAAGAGATAACACAAAGATGGTGGTAAAGGCAAGATTATGAAGGATACGATAATGGTTCCTCAAAAGGAGCATGAGGATGGCCACAAAGGTGTGACGATGCAATAGATAACAAAGCCTCAAAAGGACACAATAAGGATGTGAAATGAAGACCACACCAAAAATAAGTGGAAGAAAATATAATTTGAAAGGAATGATTGATCGAAAAATATAAGAGGAAGATTGATTAAAAAAATAGGTCTGGGTTGACATCGACCAGGCAGGGTCGGCGACTACCAAGGATGAAGTGATGAAGACCCAAAGGGGTCAATGATGACCAAAGATAAAGCGATGAAAACCCAAATGGGTCGGTGGCGACTAGGGTCGGTGGGCTATATAAGCCCCTGTGTCAGCCAATTAAGCTCATTTTACCATGTGAAGTGATGATTAAGAGCTCTAAGCTAAAATAAAAAGTGAGATTTTAAGAGAAATGGATGCCTAAGGAGAAATAAGGAAGTGCTAGAGGACTTGCAAGATGGTAAGTGACTAAACCCTTGCTTTTAAAATCATTTTGATGTTTTTCTGTTGATTTTTTTACATTTTTTCAAATTTTGAGACTGGTGCAAGGGGTGGTCACCGACAATTGGCGGCAATTGCCATTAAACGGCCCTAAAAGGGTGTTGATCCTAGCTAAGATGTGTTGAACCAACCTGGGTTGACGTCGACTCGGGATGAAATGTATGATTTTTTACTTTTGATGAGATTTAGATGATGAGAAATCTAACATTTGCGTGTTTGATTGGTTTTACAAACCCGAGAGACCTTGTATTTGTGAGACAAAGTGTCTTCCCTGTATGACCAAATTAGAGGTGATGTCACAGACACTGAGTGGGATCACTTAGTTGTAATTAGGTTGGGTGGATTATGATATTATCAACATATTCCATGAGATGTCAGGCTCATGATTGCACTGGTGGATAGATGTGATGTGCATATAAGTACATTTTGGTTTAGGAAAGGTGGGATGACTATCACACTCGAGGATGTATATCGCATCCTGAGGCTTCCTATACAAGATGAGCCTATACAACCCATCACATCAGATAGATGATTGGGGGTTTTGACACGACTGTTTGGATTCAATGCCCCACATATTACTTTTTCATCTAGGGCATTTCACATAAAGAACCAGTATGATCGGGGTGTGGCCAAGAGTCAGTTGAAATGTGTTGGGCCCCTAAAATATTGACTAAGTATGAAGGCGTGTGGGTGCGTGGGACCCCAGTTATAGGATGGCGCGCAAGGCAAAAGCGTGTAAGAGAAAAGGCTTAAGGAAGCATATAGAGCGTGCGGCACATGAAAGGAGATTTAGGACTTAGCTGATTTAAGCAATAAAGGCAGAACACGTGAAAAGCGTGATCGGTTGTGCGTGGATAAGATGCCAACCTGGCAACAGGTGGCCCAGGAAAGAGCATGCCAGCAAAGGAATCTTCTAGAAGACCATCATGAGATGGAGTGGAGAGCTCAGGCCTGAGGAAACATGCTCGCTAAAGGACCACATTCGACACTTGGTGACGGATCTGAGGGTGTGGCAAGGTGAGTTGGCAGCGCGGGAAGGTGATAAATACAAGTGCCTGCAGACCAAAAAAAGAAATGGGAATATAGACATAAGAGGAGAAGATAGGAGAGATACACAGAGAGAGAGATAACATGGGTGAAGCTCTGCAGGATTACTGTGAGTGGAGCTCTGATGCAGAAAGGAATGTACTAAGCTTAGCATTGTAATTTCTTTTCTGTTTTTGCATAGTTATACAAGCCTAGTGATGTGCATGACTGCAGTCTACCCTCTATGGCTCTTTGTAATGAAACAATGAATACAATGAGGTTACCTATTGCAATTAGATATGAATATCAGTGGGTTTCATGTATATTTCATTCATAGAAGTTCTCTTTCCTTTCATGCTATGAATGAATGGTTGTAGCTTTCTTTCTATTATATTATATGTTATGGAGTCTTTTAAAACACATGGTCTGAAGAAGCTACAAGGATCTGGAGGTCGTCCTGAGCCCTGTAATCCTTGTATGTCTAAACTTCTTTCCTGAATACTCTTATACTAATCATTGATGAATGCTTCCCACTAAAAACTCACATAAAAGAGAGACTCGGCACCCACGCGTGCCTCGGGTGAGCGCTCAGCTTCTGTTGGGTGATAGGCCGGCACGCATGGGATTCCTTCCTCTTATAGTGGGAGTAAAATTGACTACATCTTGGTTCCATTGCTGGGACCTCTTTTCGAAGTTGTAGTGGGATATAACATGCATCATGATCTGTGTAAAGAGTAATGATGGATCGGTTAACATTGGAAAATGTTGAATCATGGTTCAAGAGCACGGAGGATGAATTTTCCCAGAGATTCAGCACTGGACCTGAGTTTGATACACATAGATGGGTAGAGGAGAATCTCTACCATGATCTGTATGAGACTTTTTTCTGCTACTTCCCAGTAGAGTTATTTGGGTGGCTTTCAGCCTATGCATCTAGATCAAGTTGGCATTATGGATCATGGATATGGACCAAAGAAGACTACCAAAGGTTGTAGGATGCAGATCTGACATGGACCCATGCTGTAGATCACTGGTGGGGAGGAGTACTAGCTAGCTACACTCTGGAATATGCCATTTCCATGTATTCTTGTCTAGAGGTTACTGAGTTTGAGTTTCTACGAGAACCTAGGGGATCGTTTCTACATGCTATCCCTCTAGCTATGAAGATATTGATGGTTACCATGAGTTTAGAAGCGCTCCCAATGGCTGGCTAAACCATTCTGAGCGCTGGGTAAGGAAGCTCGGGTGGAGGAAGATGGCAGATGATACGACAGAAAAGGAGAGGGAAGAAAGATGGCTCAAGTATGGTGAAGCATGTGAAAGGGAGATTACTAGATGATGTGAAGCTACTAGTGTGATGGATCTATGGAGACAAGACATTGCGGGAAGGAGTTGAGGTTCATGCGGAGGACGTGGAACCTGAGCAGTCTGTGCTACCCCATCTTGGCAAGCACATGAGGGAGACCCCTTCGGCTTCTAGTGAGAGTTCGTCACATGGAGAAAGGAGAGTCGTTGGCACATATCTGAACCCACCCAGTGACCGAGCCCTGGTGCTTGGTTTTCCTGAACCAGGAAGAAGTATTGATCCAGTTGAAACTAGTGGAAGAGACAGATCTGTGCCTAGGAGATACAATTTTACATTCCCTTCTTCTATGGCTACACATATTCTAGTATTTGGAGGAGTTTTTGGACAAGGGGCAAGTGTACAAAATTTTGGTCTCGCATTAGGGAGTGGCGCGGGACAAAGTAGCGGTGGTGGGGCACTGTCACAGACCGTCGGCGCACAGTTCAGTGGGACCGTGGGGGTGCTTGGCACAGCTCCTATAGGCCCTATTGGACCCAGTGGTTCTGGTGGATCTGGTGGCTCTGGAGGTACATGACCCTGGTGGACCTGGTGGATCAGGTGGTGGAGGAAACACCGGAGGGAACCAAGGCTCTGGTTCAGGACAAGGACCCTAGCCACCACCTCAAGTTTTCTTTGAAATGTCTCTGCACTTACCAGATTATAGGGGCATTGAGGATGCTGTGGAACATGTTCACAAGTGTGAACTGCTATGGCACGCAAAAGGTATCACAACCCCAGAACGAAAGGCTAGTCAATTTGTAACCACGTTGCAAGGGCGCGTGCATAGCTGGTATAGAAAGTATGATCCTCATCAAACAGTGGTGGATTACACTGCCTTAAAGAATGCATTCCTGGCAGAGTTCCACATTCCTGAGTTTGAGCAAAAAAGCATTAGCGCTTTGAAGGAGATACAACAAGGAATGACAGAGAGTGTGCGGGAGTATGATGCATGCTTTAAGACTCTCTTGTCTAAATTATCATATGATATACATCCTTCTCAGCATACACAGTGGTTTGTTGGAGGATTGATCACCCCTTTTAGAAGGGCCTTGTCTCATAAGAATTTTACAGATCTGTGCAAAGCATTGGAGGCTGCCTTGTGCACTGAAGCCGTTGGTAGTATTGATACTGGTGTTAGCCCATTCTTGGAGGCTTAGATTGTTGCTATGGCTAAGCAGTTGGAAAAGCTATCTGTGAACTCAGTCCATGAGACTCGCAGTGGTTTGTGGTGCACAAATTGTGAGATAGAGGGGCACGTTAAGGATAATTTCCCCTAGAGGATGGTACGCACTGTAACATTAGATTGTGAAATCTGTCATGGGGACCATGATGCCAGTAGATGTCCCTTGCTACAACATGCGATCAGAAAGAATGTATCCTGTTATTGCAAGATTTGCACCTCCACGACCCATGATACTAAAGACTGTAGGCTCATTGATCAGATACATGAGGCCATTGATCATGGGGTGCGCCAAACCAACATTGCCAGTAGTTCTAAAAATGATGATCACCGTTATGAGGAGTGTGCAGATGGAGGCACATGAGGAAAAGGTTTTCGAGGAGGATTCCATGGATGAGGTAACCATGGAGGAAGGAGTGAGTTCCCATGAGGGACATGTTTCAACTGTGGATCTATAGAACATTACAAGCGTGAGTGCCCAGACTTGTTGCAGTGCTCATGGTGCAGAAAGAAGCATAAGTATGAGGAGTTCCCAGAGTTATATGAGCATATGAATCAGCAGCACTGGAAGGACAAAGGCACTGTGATGGTTAGCATCAAGAAGGAAGACATACAATGGATGCCTTGGGTAACATGGGATGAAGGTTTGGAGCCTGTTTTGGTAACAACAAGGGCAGAAGCCATGCGCACAAGAGAGATACCAAGACAGAAGAGCCTCATTTCAAGAGAAGAGGTCATTCATGGAAAGTACCCAGACCCCACGCATCAGAAGGAGATATATCAGGACACCATGGATGTTATTCGAAGCTTGCAAGGGGAGATCTAGTGTCTAAAGGAGAAATCCAGGAGGGAGGAACAAGGAAGGAGGATCGAGGCATAGAAAGATGACCTGGATGAGGTCAAGGAGGTGTGTAAAATGCTAAGGTAGGAGAACATCATTCCTTTGCTAGGATCCTTGTTGAGAGAGAAGGTACCATGCACCGGAGAAGAGCACGAGAGGTAGGTCTTGCATGTAAACCTTCCCCCTCATAGCCTCGACTATGACAAAGGAGATTACATTGAATGCAGTTGTGGATGGATGGCTCCTCAATAATATACTCATTGACACTGGGGCGGAGGTTAATGTTTTGACTTTGGATGCATGGCATCAGATGGGGAGACCTATGTTACAGCCATCTTCAAATGTGTTGTATATGGAAAACAAGACTAAGGCAATGCCCATCGGTGTCTTGAAGGATGCAACTATTACTATCCAGGGAGCCAAGTTTACTGGGGAATTTGAAGTCTTGGTGCTCACCAAGGCGGAAAACTTCCCAGTACTACTTGGGTGCCCTTGGTGTTACAAGAACAATGCATACCTCTAATTCAACAAAGGGTACATCAGTTTTGAGAACAAAGAGGAGTGGGTCATTATACCCCTGGTTGATGGGAAGTCAGTGCCCTACATTGAACCATTGGGAGAAGAGGTTTTGGACAAGATTTATGTGTGCTCAATCAGAGACCCTGAGATGGTACACCCTATTAACGGGGTTATCCAGTTTGAGGATGCTTAGTCAGTGAGTGATACCACCAGCCTGGCATGTGATAATTGGGCACATGGGACTTACGAATTAATGGGATGGTAGTTGAGAGGATCGGTGACCAAGGTAACTAAGGCACACACAGTTTGGCGCCTTGGGGGAAAAGAACTGCCCAAGTACTCCAGAGGAGCCTTCCCTGAGATCTTTCTGCAGGAGATAGAAGCTCAGTGGAAAAATGAAAAGGAACGAAGGGAGATGCTGAGTTACATCTTGCTTGGTACAACAGCTCGTTGGTGGGCCACGCATCAGGAGAGCCTTTTAGAATGGCGCGAGGTAAGAATTTCTCTCTCTGTCAGATTTTCTAGAAGTAATATACCCACCATCATCAAGGAGTACCATGGGAAGGATCCCACCTCTTTCCATATCCAGGAGTGTGAATGGGTCTAGAGAGAAGGCACAGAAGCCTTGCCACCATCCCTCTGGGTGCACAAGTTGTATTCTACACTACAGGGTTATGTGCGCATGGTACATTCATTCGGAGACATGCCGCCAAACAAGGAATTGGCAAGAGCTTGCGGCTGATCTTATTCAAGCCTTTGAGTATCGGAGTACCAAACCATCAGTTGATAAGGCCTTGCAAGGTATCAAGTGCCTTACAATGGGGGATAGTGCCAGAATAGAAGATAAGCTGTTGGAACTACTAGGTGAACCAGGAATGGAGGCACCTTTTGAAGAGATTGAAGAAACATAAGAGTTACAACTTGAGCGCGTGTGTTTGGAGAAGGAAAAGGGAAAGTTCGTATATGTGATTGATGGAGAGGAATCAGAGAGTTTAGATGTTAGCCATTATGTGGGGATGCGTGAAGTAGTGGATAGTGTAGATGCTTGCGCGTGCCTACCATGAGCCTTTAAAGACAAAGAAGGTTAACATCGGTTTAGGAGAAGAACCTAAGGAAGCTATTATTGGGGATTATTGGATGGAGAAGGAAGTATCAAAGATCATTGATCTGTTGCACGAATTCAAGGATTTATTCCCGCTCATGTACCATGAGCTAAAAGGCATCCACCATTCCTTGGGGGAGATGAGGATAAAACTAAAGGAAGGTGTGTGCCCGGTTAGAAAAAGGCCCTACCGGATGAATCCCAACTTACGCGTGAAGGTTAAGGAGGAGATAGACAAGATGATAGCTTCTGGGATCATTGAGGCAGTAGAAGAATCAGAATGGATAAGTCTGATGGTAATTAGCATCAAGAAGGATGGGCGGATTAGAATTTGTGTGGATTATAGGGAATTGAATTAGTTTGTGTCATTGATCCATTTCTGACCCCCTTCACTGAAGAAATTTTGGAAGGAGTCTCTAGGCATGAAATCTATTCCTTTACGGATGGATTTTTAGGATACCACCAAGTCTGGATTGCAAAGGAGGACTAGGAGAAGACAACTTTCACCACCAAGTGGGGAAGTTTTGCATATATGGTCATGCCCTTTGGGTTGAAAAATGCGCCTACTGTCTTTTCACACATAGTGGTGCAAGCATTCCAGGACTTCATTCATAAGTTTCTTCAGGTTTACTTGGATGATTGGACAGTATATGGTCTGGTTAAGGACCATTGTGACAACTTGAGATTAATGTTTGAAAGGTGTAGGAAGTTGAGGATATCCCTCAACATTAAGAAGTGTGTGTTTGCTACACCCTTTGGGACTTTATTGGGGCATATCATATGTAAGGAGGGCTTGCTGGTAGATCTCGCTAAGGTTGCAGTTATTGTGGGGTTAAGGGAACCTACTAGCCAGAGCGCAGTGCGTGGATTCCTTGGGCATACGGGATATTACAGAAAATTCATTAAGGGATATGCCAAGATCGCCATGCCTTTAGAGGAGCTGCTTAGACACAAAAGTACCTTCCATTGGGGAAAGGCACAGCAGAGGGCATTTGATACATTAAAAGATAGGCTTATTACCACGCCTATTTTGCAATTTCCCTCTTGGGACAAGCCTTTCCATGTCCATGTAGATGCCTCAGGAACCGCCATTGGAGCAGTACTTGCACAACTAGGTGAGGGGATTGTTGATCATCCTCTCTGTTTTGCGAGCAGGAAGTTAACACCAACATAGTAGAATTATACCACAACCAAGCACGAGGCATTGTCAATGATCTATGCGCTTTTCAAATTTTGACAGTATCTGTTAGCAACACCCTTTGTATTCTACACCGACCACATGACATTAAAGTATTTAGTGAACAAGCTTGTTCTTCAAGGGCGCATATGTTGATGGGTGTTGTTGTTTGAAGAGTTTGAGTTCACCATTGCAGTGAAGCCCATAAAAAGAAATTGTGGACTTGATCATCTGTCAAGAATTGATTCAGGAGAGGATGCGTAAAGTATTGAGGAAAAAATGCTAGATGCACAACTGTTTAGATTGCAGCGCACGCCCCCTTGGATTTGGAAGAGATTGCTGTATTTTTAAAAGAAGGTGTGGTACTGGATGGAATGAGGGAATTGGAGAAGAAGCAGTTGGCCATACGCGCCGCGCCCTACATGTTGATCAGTGGAGACTTATACAAATTGGGACATGATGAAGTTTTGCGTAGATGTGTGTTAGAACATGAGCGCCTGGCCATCATGGAGGAAGCACATGGAGGAAGTGCGGGTGGGAATTACGCAGGTGATGCCACTGACACAATATTTTAATGGCAATTTTATGGTGGGAAACCTTGCACAGGGATTACAGAGATTATTGTAAAGCATGTGACCACTGTCAACGCATTGGCAAACCAGGAAGGAGAGATGAAATTCCTTTGCATCCTATTCCTAGCACGAAGCCTTTTAAAAAGTGGGCAATAGATTTTGTAGGACCTATTACACCGGAAATGCGTAGGAATGGGTCACATTATGTCATCACTTGCATGGATTATCTCACAAGGTGGGCGGAAGCAGCCCCAACTAAAGATTACACGACAGCAACAATGGCAAGGTTCCTATGGGAGAACATTATCACAAGGTATGGATGCCCTTTGAGTTTGACCAGTGATAAGGGTAAACATTTTCTAAATGAGACTATGAGGATCCTACTATCTGAGTTCATGGTGGCTCATCATAAGACTACGCCCTATCACCCACAAGAAAATGGAATCGCGGAAGCATTCAACAAAATACTAAGTCATACCTTGACCAAGATCTGTGATGTTGGAAGACAAGATTGGGATGACAAGGTATCATCAGTTTTATGGGCTTACAGGACTACGTATAAAAGACTAAATGAAGCCACACCTTTTCAATTGGTGTTTGGTGCAGAAGCTATTTTTCCAGTTGAATTTATGTTACCTTCTCTGTGAATAGCGCACACAGGAGGATTAGCCGATGAATAAGCGCTAGAAGAAAGAATTGATGAACTAATGAAACTGGATGAGAGATGATCACTTGCCCATTGGAGCCAAATAGTGGAAAAGGAAAAGAAAAAGGCTTGGCATGATTGCCATATTAGAAACAAGAAGTTTGAGGTTGGGCAGATGGTGTTACTGTATGATTCTAAATTTCTGCGCCATCCTAGGAAGTTGAAAGTCCATTGGTTAGGTCCCTACACAATCTAGTACATCCTTGATTCGGGCGCATGCCAGTTACAAGCGCTGGAGGGAACGAAGTTGCATGGACACTTCAATGGCAGTATGTTGAAGCCCTACTATAAATAAGTTTTCTCGGTGTTTGTAAATGAGGCAGTTTTTCCAGTTAGTTTAGAATTTTCCATTATGCATTTTCCTTTCCTTGTGTTTCCCTTTCGTGTTGTTGTTTTGTTTTGCGCCTTGGGCGCCAGTAACCTTATTTCTATTTTTGGAGAATTTATGAGTGTGTAGAGGACCGCGCATCATTTAAGTGTGGGGTGGATAAAAGTGAAGAAGCGTGTGATTAAAAGTACCAAGGAAGTTGTGTTCAAGAGCCTTGTTGAGTAGCCCGGTTAAAAGAGAGATGAAATGGTTGGTGTCAAGGTAAAGCTACTTGTAGATCCCACATATAAAGGAAAAATAAGTGTATTTAAAGCAACATGAGGTAGGTAAAAGCAAGAATCTGGACAGAAGAAGTGCCTTCAGCGTAGGTTGAGCACGCGTAAGAGTCTCCTGTCAGGTTGGTTTGGTTGCACGCCGAAGGTTGGAGGTTTTTTCTCGCAGGGAGGGTGTGTGAGTGAAGGCGTTGAAGACGGGATTTGTTTTAAAAATCTGCATTAAATGAAAAAAGTATGAGGTAGTTAAAGTAGCATTTAATGACCAAAAAAAGGAAAAACTATAAATAGAGGGTCGGGGCACTCTCATTTTACTTTGCGAAAATGAAGAGTTGAAGATATAAGTGAAAGATATAAGCTAGTGTTTTTTTCATATTAGATCAAGGAGATCTGTGTGATTAAAAATGTAAGAGCCAGTTTGAGATTGCGAACCAGAAGGAAGGAATTACACGGGCATGGAATGAAGTGAAAAGACATTGTCTTGTGAAGAATTTATCGACGTTAGGGTTCAACAAACTAGGGCATGGGTTTAGGAAATTTGTATCACGGATCTGAGATCAAAGGTTAGGATAAGGAAAGCAAAGTTACAAGGAGAGGACTGGAGTAATACAATTACCTCGACCATGGCACCGAAGAAAGGGAAGGGTAAAGTGAAGGTTAAACAACCAAAACTTGAGGTAGAAACAAACGAATAATGGTATGTAGAAATGTAGTACACTGACAAAGTGATGATAGGGAAGGAATGGGAATCCCATTTTAGAAGCATACCAGTCAGTGACTATAATCACTGCACTAGCGCTATAGAGAAAGAAATGACATTAGAATTGGTATGCCCAACCAACAAATGAACACCTGAAGGGTTGCCTATCTACAATGATGACATGAAGGTCAAGCTGGCGAAGGCAGGGTTGTTATAACTCTATGAGTTGCCTTATTTTGGGAAGACAAATCACTTGTACCAGTGGTTAATGTCTCGGGTGCATGAGGACTACTTCCACTTTGTTGGGCGCAAGATGTGCATAACTCCCCTATTGATTGCACAGTTTACAAGCCTCATATGCGAGGGAGATAGCTTGGAAGATGACCTTGGCGACAAGGAAGATATTCATGAGACCATCATAGAGTATGCTTGCAAGAAAGAATCACAGTATTATGACATCTTAGACATCAAGGACCCAGTTATGAAGATGGCCACACACCTGGGAATGAAGCTGAATGGCCAAGAAAGGTGGACACAAGTTAACAAGCCATGGTTGCATGTCTTCAGGATGATTGTAGAGGGGATTATTTATAACTTGTACGCATACATTGCTGAGGAAATTGTAAAGTGCACAAAGGAAGGGGACAGGATCCTCTTTGGCAATTTCCTGCTCACCATAGTATTTGCAGAAATTAGAGTGCCGGATGCACCAGATAAGTTTGTGTGGGAGTACCCAGCCGAAGACCCTTCACCTGCGAAGAGCTTTAAAAAAGTATGCATGTGATACAATGACGGATCCCCACAAAGCGCGGCTCGAAAAATGGTATACGCGCTTGAGAAATGCATTCAGGGCGGAGTGGAGGATCCCCGAACAACTCCCATCAGCCACACAGGGAGAAGCTGAGTTTGTAGTGTACCAACACTATTGCTTGGGCAGGTTCAAACTTGTTGATGAATCATGGAGCCCTTGGTGCAAGCTCCCTTTTGCATTCACTACCCAGTACTTCCAAGTGGGAGTGAACAGATTTAAAGAATAAAAAAAGCTATGGCTGGAGCTAGGAAAGTTGCACCAGGAGCACAGGGATATGAGGAAGAAACTGAACTATCTCAGAGATAAGTGCGTGTACATGGAGAAGTACGTGTCACACGAGATCCACATGACTAGACCAATAAAACTTCCTATTGCTAGAGGATCCGCGGCGCCTATATACATGCGCATAAGGCTGAAATTCAAAAACAACGCGTACTTGGTGGATGAGATCTCCATACCTCAAGACCATTTAGGAATGAAGAAGCCAGTGTTTAAGAAGAGGGGAAGAGGAGAGGAAGGATCACCAAGTGTACTAGCTGCTCAGACAGTGAGCATGCCTTCTACAAGTGCCAAGCCAAACACCTATGTTCGGAGGAAGAAATCCCCAATAAAGGAGAAGATGCCAGAGGTAGAGGTACTGTCATCACCAATCCGACACTATGATAATTCTTCACCAGGAACTCCTCGTGCTATGATTATTTACTAATGCACAGCCTTTATTTTGGTGGATGTAATCTGGAAACACAACAACAAACATAACACAAGAATACCATAGACTATGATAAGAAGGAATGATGATAAATCTGAAATATCAGTGTAAATTATAATATCAACATGAAATTGTTACAATCTCACCCATGAGGTACTTCAAGTGTTACTGACTTCACTTGCCTTCTAATAATAACTATGGGAGAAACTTCACAATTACACCTCTTAATGGCTTCTTTAACACACCTTCAAAATGATGGCTTCCTTTACACACTTACTCATACAATATTTCTCACTACTTCCTTCTATGCTAAATGAGGGGGGTGGCCTCTTTATTTATAGAAATTCCAGGCTTATCCATCTTATCTCTAAGATAGGATGAGAAATCCACTCTGACGAATCATATTCCATACCTTAACTCTTATCTGTACATGTAATCTTATCTTTTAAGATAAGATAAACCTTATCATTTCACATGGGTTCCACATTTTTAAACTTTTTACAGATAAAATATACAAAATATTTATGACCTCACTCCTTGTCCTTATTACCAATATAATATTTCTAATTCCTAATCATGTAGACCCTACTTCTCTACTTACCCCAACTTTGACATTTTAACATTACCGGACCACTTACGACAAATATTTACTTTTTACCACAACATTCCTATTGTACTTTTGACTATTACCGTACTATACATTATTGGTGATGTCGTATTGGCATCATCATTATCTTCTATCAGACGCTACTACTAATTATACTTAACAACATCCTATTCCTAATACATACATTAATGAAATAGAAATTACGGAGGAAAATTTTAGTGTCGACAGCACCCGAACAACCCACCACCTTGGAGAAGTCACAAGAGGAAGAAGAAAAAGAAGAATCTCTTGACCAGAAGCAACCTCTCAGGAAGAAGCAGAAGGTAGATGAAGAAGTTGAATTGGAGGCAACTGGCAGCTTGGAGAGATATCTGGGAGAAGGAGAGGATCAGAGTGAAGGAGGTGGCGACAAGGAGAAAGAGCTAGAGAAAGACAACAAACCTTTGGAACCTCACATAGTTAGTGTCTATGACTTGGAGGAGGATAGTGGAGAAGAAAAAAAAGAGTTCATATTCGCATGGCAGAAAGGCGCACAAGGAGATGAAGGCACTGAAGATACAAGGGCAGATGAGAGGGATGCTGAGGGACAGAGAGCCATAGATTTTACGAAGGAGTAGATAACCAAAGTGGCAGAGCAAGAAGCAAAGAAGATGCTCAAGATCCTTGTAGACCAGGAGTTAGAATGGAGCACAAACATAGTGATAAAGGAAGGGAGGGAAGAGAGTGGTGAAAAGGGACATGATAGCCTAGGGGGCCCCACTTTGACAGTCAGCTTCCCCAAAGGTGCGCGCTCGGGTAGAATACCTCTAGATGTAGAACAGAGGTAGATAATGGGCTACGTGGATGATTTAAGGAAGGTGTTACGTGCACGATTCCAGAGCACGGTACCCATGGAAAGAATTATAGCCATGGGATCGTTCAAGAAGGAGGGCGCG